>CM066035.1:455735507-456935507 GCA_033557465.1 Ichthyophis bannanicus
GATAAGGAGGCGCGCTGATGTTTTTATGCGACATTTGAAGTCTGGGCGGCATAAAGCGTCGCGCTGATGTTATCTGGCGGCATTATTACTACGGGCGGCAGAAGGCTGGTGCGCCGGTTTTTACGGCGGCAATCGCATAAATGGGAAGTATGAAGTGGGGCGATGAGGTGCAAACAGGAAACACAGAGCCACAGCACCTGGTTCTCGCTCCCACCAATGATGCAGGGATCAGGGGTTCAATCACCCACAGTGACTAATGCAGACTGCTGTGTGCTGTGTAATGTTAGGTAGGCTGAATTATAATGGTTGGCATAAGGCGGTGGTATGCTGGGCAGAGAGCGTTGCGCTACTGTTTTCTGAGTCATGTCAATACTGAAAAGGCATAAGTGACGTGCTGATGTGCAAATCAGAGAGCAAAGCTGCAGCACAAGGGTTACCACACCAAACCCAATGCTGCAGGGATCAGGGGTACGATACCCAAAATTGCAAAATGAAGATAGCTTGCTGAGGCAGTAGCTCTTAGGGGGATTTGTTTTAGGAGTACCGTATTGTATATATGTAGAGTCATAACCGATAGCAATACACTCTCAAAGCAGTGTAACAGACCGTCGCCCATAGGTTAATGCAGAGGGCACATGTGAAAATGCAAGTCCGCCATGGCACCCTACAATGTTTGGTGAAAGTGTAGCCAAGTGTGCTATATGAGGCAGGGTAAGGTGAGAGCACTGTCCCAGATGGCAGCAGTGTGCATTGTAACGTATGGGAAATGGAAGTCGGTGTGTTGACCCAGGTCTGCCATACCTGATTTGGCAGGGAGGGGCTGCAGACAGGGGCAGGCGACTGATATGAACAGGGGATTAGAGTGTATCTTATCTTGTAAACCTGCCCTATTCCCGTTGGAGTACTACAGCTCCATTAAACTCATGCTCTGGGGAAGAAGCCAATACTCCTCTGTTGTGAATGCGGACAACTTGAGCATATAGTGAAGGATGGAGGGGTGATCAGGGTTTGAAGGTTCCAGTGAATAAGGTTGGCAGAGGTATGTCAACTGTCTGTGTGCAACTGTACAGCAATCTGTGATGCTGTCTCAAAAGAACTACCCCCTTGTGCCAGATATTAATGCACCTTTTATGGTGTTTCAGAAGGCACACACGTTGCTAGGAAATGAAAACCTCATTCTCCACAAAGGCCATGTGGAAAGGCTGTCAACTCCCAAGACACTATTGTATGTAACCCATAAGCTGTGTCAATCAAAGGCATGGCAAAAGATGCCCCAAGGATGTAGAGATGAACCCAGAAACGTAACCCAGTAGCACTAACATCCCTCAGTTGGAATGGCAAAGGAGGTATGTGGCAAACCCACACGTAACACAAGCACTGCACAGAGCTAAAACACAAAAACAATACAAAAGTAAAAGAGGGATGAAGATCAGTTGCTGAACTGCAGAAATCATCCCCAACCCCTGTGGCACCCATTAAAATGGACAACCCAGTTGAGGGTACAATATGCTCACAGCACACATCAGTACATATATGACCCTCAAACAAATGTTAAAACACCTTTAATGGAAAAGCATACAAATATAAGACACCACACAGGAAGCACACTAATGACCACTACCACAAATCACAATGGCTAAACCGGCATGCCACACCAACAATGTGAGCTCCTTAGCAAAGACTGCAGAAAGAAAGAGTGCAGTCCATTAAACAAACCGCCTGCTGACTGTCAGGACAAGCAAACACCAAAAAGTAAGCATGATGAAATGCACATGCAGAGCTGCTAATTACTCATACAATTGCAGTCTGTATTTGTGATGTGGTGCACATGTGCACACACAATGAAATGTTCTGCAGTGGATACAGCATGCAAAAGAGGGGAAAATATACCACAAGGGCAACAGAGGACGGTATGTGGAATATGTTAATAATTTGGATCAGGACATGAGAAAGTTCCACATGTAATCATGTGTAACACACAACACCTGAATCACAGAAAACCAAAACCCCCTGATGTGTTGCCATGTAAACACCCTAAAGTGGGACACCTCTGAAACGAAATAATATGTGATGGCTAAGCAGCACACAGGATGCACCTTGACGTACAGTGAGGAGAGAGAAGGGTGTATGTAGAGGTGAGGAACCTGCTGTCACCTCATGGTACAGTCAGCAGATTAGAAAACAAAGGATATAGCACATGTGCTAATCAAAACAAAAACATACAGAGTAGAAACACATGACTGTAGCCACTCCCAGAAACAGTACACTGAGTACACAGTAACACACTGAGCACACTGAGCCAAGCATACTAAGCACACTGTGTGGCAACCGTGAATACCCAGTGAGGTTACATGTGTCTGCCAGATACACAGCTGTCACTGTACAAGGATGCGAGCACAGGTGGCACATTTACATGTGTGGCAAATGGCCCCAGACAAGTGTTAATGTGATCAAAGAGAGAAGGACTAACCTACTGTTAACAAAATGGCCTTGGACCCAAGCAAACACTGATCAATTCCCACTAGCACCCCATGTGGCCTAGGTCAAGTCATGTAACCCCTCATTACCGTGGAACAAAGACCAGTTTAATCCTCATCCAATGATATTGACAAAATAAACAATGCAGTCCCTGGGTCACAAAGACGCAGGACTGAGAAACAGGCAATGCAATGTGTGCCTTTGTATCACCCTGCTCAATCACCAAAAGAGCCACATGTATGTGGAATAAATATCTTTATTTGGTATACACATCACAATAGTGTAGTCAGTGCCATCATAATATGAAGGTGAGTGCATCTCCTGATGGAATATTGAAACCCCTCTAATAGGGCATAAATCTAACTCACACAGAAAAGTTAATTCAACCACCACAAATGAAGAGCATTAGATATAATGTGCAGCAACTGCATACAATGCACTGGGCAGCAGACCCCCAGCCCCTACCTGATTCTGCATGCTGCAAAGGTGTAAAGCCCATAGGAGTGCAAGTAGAGCGTTGTCGCTGCATATTGAGGACACAACACACATCATGTGTCCCTCAAACCATATCCATCTTGCAACACAGGAGACAACCAAACCAAAAAAGCCTATGTTGAGAAAATGTTTTATTGTGAAAATCACGCTGGGAAAGTAATGTGTGTGGTCTCACATAATGTCTGAGCTAGGAATCAAAGCTGCAACAATGTAGACACAAACTCTCCTCAAAATCACAATGAGTATATGCAACAGGTAGGACAGGCACATGAACACAAACAAAATACAAACTAAACTACCTTCCCAAACCTATACATATACCACCATGAAGGAGGTGGCCCTGCAACCTTTTCAGAGTAGACAGTGTTTGGCCACATATAACATAATACATGGAATGCACAATTGACGAAGTGCAACGGTCACCCACATTGCCACACTGCAAACATCATGTCGCAATGTGATGTCTCTACCACAGGGCATAGCCTGGACTGTGCACATGGGATATGCTAGGTGTTGTCATACCTGCAGACTGTCACGTGTGCACCTCCAACTAACACAATAAGCAGCATCTGATCATGTAAATGAGGGCCAAACATCCTATACGGAGCCACTAAGAAGTCTGAGGTCCACATTTTTTGTCTCACAAACATAGTCCGTCATATGCAAAAGCACCATCCACAGTGCAACCTGAGACAGTGATGCCACACATGCACGTAAACACCCTTGTCACATTGACCACAGTAATTAAAGATGGTCGGGTGTCCAAAATCATTGTTGAGGTTACACTTGTAGCATGTGCATGTGGAAAGCAGGTGGACATACACAATAGGAGTGCTCCATCGTTGGCTGTATTGCGCAAACATGGGTGTATGCTTGATTAGGAAGAAAAAGATGAGGGTATCCTGGGTGGCATGTCACACCCAGGGCCAAAACGTAACAATACTAAAACTGTGTTCGAATGGATCAGCTGCACTATCCATGTCATTTGCTGCTGCACACGGGGGGAACACTGCCAAAAGTAACAATACTATGTGCAATCCAACAGGTGAGGTTAATAGTGTTCCACCAAATATGGCTAGGAATAGTCAAGCGTGACATGTCAACATTCCACTGTCTTTGAAAGTTCATGTGTGTTCTCAACAATGAGCAGGACTCCCTGCAGAAACATCACACAAACAGTGCAGAGAACACCTCTGTAATGGAGAATTAAGTAGCTTAATAGTAATACTGTCCATCGCAGTCATATGTCTCACTCGCAGAGTAAAACATCCAATGGGGCACTTTCTGGTGTAAAATGTCTATGGTGTTGTTTCTTCAAAAGGTGGGTGATGGTGACACCAGATGCACTGTAATAGATGTGTCCGGTATGTACTCAGCCCTGTGTCATGAGAGGATACGTATGTTCTTGTGAGCCACCTATGAAAATCACCACACAATGCACACCGTTACACCTTTGCAAATGCACAAGAAAGGTATGTGAAACCACACAGTACATTACTCAACAAAACATTGGTCATGACATCATTAATCCGAAACACACACATGGGTAAAACATGGGTATGGTCATGTCCATGCTCGTGTCACACAGGTGTGTCACAGCTACACACGACATGCATCTGTTTATGTGCACATAGAGGAAACATTATATGCATATAAGACAATTATGATTCATCAACAGGTAAACATAGATACAAATCTGCAATTAACAAATGTGCAACTTACCTTGTGTGTGCATCAGGTGTATGTCAGCAATCCCATGAACCACTACACAGCAATAAGAGGTGACAGTGAAGGCAGAGAATCTCAGCAGTCCGTGTACAAACAAAAGGTCAAGCCGCTGCTGATGCATGTCCACATTATGGTCATATCTGAAAATAAATAAAGGTGAACATCAGTGGTGACTCAGAACACAAGACACATTTTGTCGCACACCACACAACACATGTTGATAATACGCATAAGGTAAACAGCACTACGGAACACATACCACAGTCACAACTGCCCCCCAGGTGCACAGTCCCCTCACAGTACATGATAATGTACTATGCCTGAAGAGTGTCTCATCACACAGGCAACCTGTAATCACCCACACACAAAGTATGCATATTTCTGCAGTCCAGCTGCAACACATGGCCTGTATGTGTCCAAGTGGACCTTTAGACATATAAAGGCCCCGTGAACCGGCAATAATACCCTGTTGTTGGCTTATGGTACAATGTTGGGGTAGGGAGCAAGTGCAGGCAAACCAAATACAAACCTTAAATACACACACATGCAGATATGCTGTAACTGTCACATATACAGTGTGGCACAGGACATGCTGAACACAAACACATGGGGATATGTGTGACAACAGCAAGGGATGGGTGATGGAGCCTGAAGTGAAACACAAAACAACACACCATCTGCCCAATATGATGGAGCAATGAAGATATGTTTTCCACATGACCCCAGGCACACACAATCTCCCTGTACATCCACCTACCCCAACGCAAAGCATATTGGGTGATGTTCAGTCACATGCCAATCCAACACATCAACAGCATCTGAATAAACTATGTCCTGTGCATTGGGAAACACAACAGTAACAAACATGTCATGTTCTACAAGAGTATCACACACTGCACCTTCCTGTCCACAACTCTCATACCCCCCACCATCACCTAATGTCTGACTGCTCCCTATCACAATGTATAGATCTCTCACATGTGAGAGGCAGCACAGAGTTGTAGGAGGCTATCCTCAGGTGTCCATAATCAATCCTGTCCCCATCGTACCTCTGTGTTGTTGTACAGAAAGATCAACAGACATGTCAGAAACCACCATGTTTGCACCTCATCACAAAGTACAGACGAGTCACACAGATCCACTATATTGGCAACAATGCCCCCTATCTTTGTGTAGGGGTGTGTCAATGTTGAATGCAAAGTCGCTTACAATTCTGGAAACACATATGGAATATGCACGAGTGTCTCATGTATGCAGGGAACAAATACATATCCTGGTGTGTAGATGTCATACCTTGAATCATAGTGACAGCTATTTGCTGATGATCTCCACAGATAGCTGTCAATGTGTGCGTCATGTCATTAAAACACCAATGGCATGTATATTTTTTACGCAAACCATGATGGCTGCATGCCATCACACTGTGTGTCATTGAGAATGTCAACGCATGGATAGCCAATATGTGTACCTCAGAGAAACAACTCTCACATATGTCTGGTTTTCCTTGCCAACATAATCCTCCCCTTCCCTGTCCGACTATCTATGCAATCTATGTAATGTGGACTGTACTATCCTACACTGCTCACATACCCAGCCTGTAGCTGAGGCATGATGGCATATGTTGAGAATTTATCAGCAAGATATGCCATGTACTCCCTGAGAATTCTGCACAACCATAAGCCACCAACACATTCTGTGCTCATCCTGCCCACTGTAACGCACCCCTCGCTGATATGGGGTAGGTTATCCTCTGTATCTGTGTACATATGTAGCACTGTACCTAAGGTCAATTCGCCTACATGTAAATGTGGCAATACTACCTCTCTGGCTGGACAATGCTCAGATCCCCATCCTATAACATGTCCATGTCATGGCTTTCTGGTGCAGTATACATTCCGACACACTGTAGGGTGACATTAACACCCTACACATAGATACCCTAATATCCGCAGAAACTACTACTAAGCATCTGTCCTGTGATATGTATGTCCTGATACGGCCATAATAACAAAGCAACACATAGCCAGCTGACAGGAGTGTAAGAACCAAATGTACACCCCAAAGGTGAAACATATAAATTCAACCCACTGGACTAATGTCCCCAAACGTGGACTGGTCTCACACTGTGAACATCTCACCATATGGCTAACACTGTTATCCACCCATCACCACAAAACATCATTTGTGCTCAACAACAACAACAGGTGCTAACACAGGCAGCCACTAACTGTAATTTTAACCTTAAAAATCACACACAGCCGTATGAGCAACCACCCACATCATCTGGCACCAAATGCTGTTGTGTACTGGCCACATTGTTTGTGCCTCACACATGCCTATATGTGAGTTGTGAATTAGCACTAAAATACTAATGTGGTGTCACATACAAATCATATCCTGACATAAACTGTAACTGCTGTAAACATAACACACATAGGATTAAAAAGCTGTGTGGGTAGGTAATACGCACATGAGAAGATCTCTCCAATCAACCTCCGTCTGACTGCTGTGCCATCCTGTGTGTCACCACTGGCACGTACAGGGGGGCACATTGGATCTTGCTCCAGATCCTCATTAATCTCTGCAGGGATATTGTGCCTGAGAGCAATGTTGTGCAGGATGCAACAGGCTATGATTATCTCTGCAACAGTCCTTGGCTTATACTGTAAGGCCCCGCCTGACCTATCCAGACACCTGAAGCGACTTTTCAACACGCCAAAGGTACGCTCGATGACTGAGCGGCTGGAGGCATGGGCCTCATTATACCTCCGCTCTGCACGTGTCCGTGGCTGACGTACAGGGGTCAGCAGCCAGGGGCGACACCCATATCCTGCATCACCTTGGAAATAAAAAGAAATGTGCGTGTCAATATTCAACATAACTGACATATGTTAAGATGTAGTAACCCTACACAAAACAAATCCTGACATCAACATATAACCGAACAATTAATGAGCTGTAAAAACCACATATGCTGTTAGAAAAGGAACACATAGCCTAGAAAGTAAGTACACTCATGGGAAATACCCCAACAGTTCCATCTATACTGTAACATATTGTGTGTGTGTGTGCGCGACATGGGTATTGTAATGCATTGACTGTCCACATTGGCACCCCTGCCAATGAGAGACGATAGTAACGATTCACGTGTCACATGTTCATATTGTATGTCTGAACAGTAACCTAGGTAAAATATGCTGCCATGAGAGGGTGGGAAAAAAACAGAACATGTATGCCATGGAGGCTGGTGATAATGTGAACCATATCACCTAGATGCATCCTGTCCTGTACGGGCAACATATCTAGATCTCATACTCTGTGTCCTTCTGCTGTATATTGCTAAACATAAATTGTTTAAATACCAATCCTGTGCACTGTGTCTATCCTGGGAACATCCCACTGAAGGTGGGGTCTGCAAACCTGCACACTGTACTACTCATGTCTTAACCTCATAGAGATACACATCGGTACATTACCGTCATGTGTAGCTGAAAACAATACAACTCTGTATGCACACACATAGCCCACAGCTTCAGGCATCCCCTTTCCAATATGTTAAACTACATGAGGATCACTGGCCAATATGTGGCTAAATCATGATCATCTACAGTAGGCCAAGGTACTAGCACCAAATATACTTCGTTACACCCCTGCTGTGACATAGGCCAAATGCGTGACCATACATATCCACACGAGTGCTGCTAGCTGGAAAGGGCAAAAGCATACATCAGATATTCCCAAAAAACCCCTCATATTATATACTGGCTCCTGGGTAGCAACAACAGTCCAGAGTGAGTGTGTGAACCCCACACACACATGAGAAGGGTTACCTGTATGGATGAGCAATTATCACAAGGTTAAATGACATACAAGCATTATTTGGCAATGACCCATCATGATACGTGCATATGAGGGCCAAACCCCCCCCCCTCAGAATGTGTGCAGTTGATATTACCACACACTATGAGGGATTGTGCAACAGCCTAGCCACATGCACAGGGGTGTTGTCACCTGCACACCATGTGAATGTCTGGATCATATAATGCTAGGAGTCTGATGGTCTATGTTTGTTTGTAGCTGCTGTATGTGTACGTCTATACCCCTGTAATAATCTAAAGATACAACAGTCCCCAAACAAACATTGCTCATATGTTGATCTAAGTTTATGGTTTTAAACGAGTTTGCTAGCTATGTGAGTAGACATAAAGAAAGTTACAAACACATACATACATTACGACACATGACATACTCACCCAGCAAAATACAGTCCCCATAACGTCCGCCCTCAAATTGTGTGAAGATTGCCGAGTGATGCAGGATATAGGAGTCATGGGTGGACCCTGGAAACCTAGGGACCACATTCAGAATATGCAGATTAGCATCACATACAACCTGAACATTCAGGGAATGGTAGTGTTTGCGGTTGCGAAACGCCACCTCCCTGTCTCTAGGCGGGACCAGGGCAACATGTGTGCAATCAATAGCTCCCATCACGTGTGGTATCCCTGCTAATGTCTCAAAGGCCTGGTTCAGGGTCCCCCATTGTTGCCTAGTGTGGGGAATGGCTATGTAATTCCCCACCCGGCTGACCATGGCACGCAGTACGTGGTGGAGACATCGTGAGAAGGATGGGCGGCTCATGCCACCCACTGCAGCCACAGATGACTGGAAACAGCCAGAGGCAAAAAAATGTAAAGCAGCAAGGAGCTTGACTAAACCTGGTATTGCATGGGACCGATCAGTCAGGGGCTCGAGGTCAGGTCTTAAATCCTCATAAAGCTCCCTAATAGCCCTTGTGCTCAGTCGGTACAGGGAGATGACCTGGTCCTCACGCATGCCCTGGAGCTGTGCCCTGGGCCTGTAGAGGCGTGGCTGCCGAGCCTGCACCTCGGCACGCCGTCTGTGCCGTGAACGCACAGCACATGGCTGGACCACCTCCACAGCTGCAGGTCTGAGTTGCTGCGGGACTACACCCATGCCCTGTGCTGCAGCCCCGTGGACACCATCTCCCCTGTCCGGCAACCGCAGCATCTGCCCACCACTCAGGACACATGCATAAGCATATATTGCTGCCATAAACTCCTCCCGTCCCACTACCGAAACACACTCTAACAACCACACAAACTCTAACAAACACACAAAACACACTATACAGTATCCAAAAGTAAAAACAACAACTGACAATACACACACAACACAATATAATAAGCAATACAAACACCAATACAATCCGCTAGTACAACTGCATAGACGTTCGTTCTTCTCCACACCAACCACACTCCTCCTGCTCTTCCTCTACAACCCTCAACGTGGGTAATGTTGTGATGGTAATATATGTTATTCTGGGGTGTGTGGTTTGCGCACACTGCGCATGCGCAGTTGATCGCATGCGATGCCCGTTGGTGGCACGCGTGCGCCACTCTACGCATGGGCGTCGGTCAGTGCGTGCCCACACGTATGTGCGCCGGCGTGAACATGCGCACAAAACACAGACACCCATGCGGTAGTCGTTGTAGTGCGCATGCGTACTGCGACACATGCGCAGTACAGTGTCTCAGGGCGCATGTGCGTTTGTCCGCGTACGGCCACCCATGCGTTGGCGAGCACGCGCCCAACGCACGAGCGTCACGCCCGCCCAAATGCGCATGTGCAATGGAAGACACATGGCAATACACTATAAATAGGCCTGCACACGTGCATCACGTTGAGGGTTGAGAAAGGAGTCACAGTTAGAGAGAGAGGGTGTCATAGATAAAGTCTGAAACAGAGACAGTGGTGGGACTACTGCACAGGAAAGAAGCACAGTGAGGGATAACAAAATCTATAGGTAGAGAGGCTGTGGTGGGAGTAGTCCAGAGGAAGGAGGGAGAGAGTCAGTCCAGGGAGTACGGCAGCGGAGAGAGGCAGTGTAAGATAGTCAGGAGCAGAGTAGATTCCTCACCTTGTGCTAAGATAATATTTCTGTTCCCTTTGTTAATGTGTCCTTTACTGTGTCCTGTACTGTAACATTCTGTAAGTCTGTATTGCATGCTGTGTATTGTTCTGTTTTGTTTAAGTGAGTGCTGTTCTGTTGAAAGGAGCATTTAAAACATACAGAGATGGAGAGAGAGGGAGAGAGACGGTGAGGGTGAGGGTGAGGGTGTGGAGGATGTGTCCCAACCTGTGGTGGGTGATACACCGACGCTACAGACTGCACATCCTAGGGAGGGACATGCAGGACCATCTTTTGGGCCACAGCCTGCACAATATGTCCAAACTGGGAAGAGAAAAAGGGTACCTGTGCCTGGTCCACAGCGAAAAAGAGCTCTACGCTTCAGTGATAGAGAGAACTATATCCTACTCTCGCATGTAATTGAAAACTATGACCTCTTATTTGGCAGGCTCAGCAGTCGCACAACAGTGGCCACCCGAATGGCAGTATGGGAGGAGGTGCGTGCTGCAATTGCAGAGGCAGGGGCCCCACAAGGGATGTTGAAAGCCTCAAAAAGAGGTACTCGGATATAAAAAGAGGGGTGCGCCAGCACATGGTGGCTGAAAGACAACATGCGCATGGCACAGGTGGTGGGGGCCCTTTTATCCCATCACTCACACCATTGGAACAAGAGCTGGCAACACGTTTGGGCCACATCTATCTCCGTGGACTGCCGGAGGCCCTTGACACGGCACATCCTGACGCAGGTATGTATAGTAATTGCCAGGTTCACAATGTCCCTTCAGTACACATCATTCAGCTGCACAGACACTCCCATACCTGTGACCCAATCCACACCATGTTTAAAAAGTGGTGTCACATGTGTGTGTTATGGCCATGCACAAACTGTGTTGTTGCCATGCCCTGTCACAATATTACATATGTGTCCCTCGAAAACAGCAACCTCCCCATCTGTTTCCAAAACTACACACAACAATTCCTATCCAACCTGCACATCTGTGATTGCAAAGCACCATATGATTTTGTGGCACACTAATCAGGTAACGTGTGTGTGACATACTATTTGCACAGTGCTACATGTGCTTCTCAGTGGGCCACAGGTGCTGGCTACATGGGATCCACGGCACAATGGGTCACAGCCAAACATATCCAACAATGAGCATATAGTATGTCTAGAGACAATATTTCAAATGCATAATTAAACATAAACAGGCAATGTATGGTCCAAACAAGTGTAAGGGTGATGTATTCTCACACATGTGTGGACATATGTTGTACAGATAGGGGGAGGGATGTGATGGGGGACACATGTGGCATGGCACTCCAAATATACACATGGAAAATATGCAACATGTGCATGGCCACACGACACACATGTGCCCCAGAAACAGCTGAATGACGTAGACAAACATGTATGGGAGGGTGTCATGGGTCGGGTACGCAGCACACACGCACATACCCACCCCATCATCTCTGTGGTGTCTGTGCCACACATATATAGATATGATTATGTTGAAACATATGTGTTTTCCTTGTTATTGTTCAATATGCAGGTGACTACAGTAAAATGGGAGAGGAAGAGGAGGAGGCGGAGGAGGAGGAGGAGGAGGAGGAGGTGGAGGAAGAGGGTGACTTTGACATCACAGTGCCAATGAGTGTGTTGGAGGATGAACCTGCTGTCTCAGGGGGCAGCACAAGTGCTGTTGATGAGCCCATAGAGCCACCTGTACCCAGTATATCACCACTAGGGGCAGCATCAAGGGAGAACATCGACGGACCCAGGCTGCAAGTATACACCGAGAGCCCTGACCCTCAGGCGATGATGGCGGAGTTAAGGTCCCATGGCGTATCTGCACATCGCGATGCTGAAGGTGGGTGACATACGACAGTCATAATTCCAAAATAAACACCAATAGTCACTAGTTGGTGTTTGTGTGGTGAATGTTGCAACATAACCACCACATATATCACATGTATGGCTCATGTTGGTGGGATATTGTTTCTTGAAAGAATGGTGTGGGGTATAATATATGGTGTTACTATGACGCAAAACAGAATCACCGAAGGTCAGTTGACACCCACAGATGCAGGCCTAAAAGGAATGTTGTATAAGGGCCACCATGTTGTTGTCATGAGAAAGATCAACACTTGCCCTTGCAACAGTCTACCTCATTGCAGACACCCAGATGTCTGGTAAACCACAGCATGACATCTAAATAATAGTTGAAGAAACAAACATACCATATATATAGCAATGCAACCCTCCTCTGTGATGTAACAGCACAAAGAACGCATTCCCCACAGTCTGCATCTGCAGGTGTCAAATTACATAGCATATGGAGAGAGGTGCGAAAATATGTCAGGTCAACCATAGATACGGATCTACAGAGGGGTCTCAAACGTACAGTATGAACCTGATGGCTTGTTTGGAGAGAACATTCCTCAATTTCCTCTGTACAGAAAGACATAACATAGACTGTAATCCAGACAGAAAAGGAAAACACCATGTCCCCTTACTGTAAGGCCAACAATCCCTCAACAGATTGCATAGGCTGTGAGCATGTGTGTCCCAGTTAAATTGTGGGCCTATGTCCCCATACCGTGTGATGGTCCCCAGTATCATACGTGTCATACCTGCAATATGTGTTGTATGCAACCATACAGTAATGAGTATGACGCATGTCTATTTCTCAACAAATGGTTAAACAAGGACCAAATCCGTGAACAATTACTGTGCTGCAAAATAAACCTAAACACATATGACTAACTACAACATAAGCTTGCCATGTTGAGACCATATCATACACCACGTATCCACACAACATTACCAGAATTGGCACATCACCCCACCCCTCCTTTCCGAATGCAAACATTAGAGCATTACACAAAGACCTCACATAACATACTGGTGTATGATAGCAATTGTCAAGCCCAATGAGAAATAACATAAACTGAAGACCTCATCTCCTTTACAAAATAACCAGATACATCATCATAGAGCAAGCAACCAAAGAAATACATTACCTAGTCGAAATGTGTTATTGGAGACACAAAAGGCAACTAGGGAATTTGACACAACACTGTATAGGTACTGGCCAGTGGGTAGATAGAGATATCTGACCAATCTGTACTGTCATACATACATTATCCCTTACAGCAGGGTACAAAATAAACATACTGAAGCTCAGCCTGTAAGGATCCATATGCTATGTCAAATGAGAAAGGGGAAAACATATGTTGTCTAGTTGTTATGACTGTTTTCCATGTCCTAATTGCTGCATCCACGTTCACAATGCCTGTGCAAGAGTTCTGCTCACTCACCATAGTCTGATGTTTATGTGTCCAGACAGCTCTATTGTACTGTTTTATCCACTCTACATTGTCACATTTGCTTTAACATAACCATTTATTCCGTGTAGTAGGTCTCTGACATCCCACACTATCAATGACGTAGTCAGCATGCCAATGTCTATCCTCAACTACACTCACATAAGCAGCTATGTTCATAAGGTATCACCCACTCCCACAACACACGTAAATGCTTCACGGGATTAACGTCTGTCAGCACCATCACATTCTAGTCATTCCCCAACATCAGCTCACGTACATTTTGTACACCACCAAGCATACATATCAGTGTAGTCCTTGCACCAGGCAATTCCAAGGACCAGCACATGCGGATAATGTGTACATCCCCACATCCAGCCCTCATACTGACAATGTAACCCATCAGACCATACATTGTCATGTCATAAAACAATCATTAGGGCAGGCCAAACCTGATTTGCCGTCACACAGTCTTACACAAATATATGGCATCCCATGAGGCTACATCCAGTACAAACATCTCATGGAGAATAGCAAATTCCATAAACACATAACACACAGTTCCTGTCGTAACATGCCCCAACAGCTCATGTGCATCTCTATGCCACATATAGCAAAACCCTGGACCCATACATGACCTGTGCAGACATTCCCAAACACACCTCGGTACAACAATGCTTCTGGCCATCTGAGGTGTTTATGGCTGCTGCATGCTGCACCTGACCTAAATAATGGATATGAGATGACTGTCCTTGCCCAATTCTGTTGCCACGTCAGTAGTATGTGGGTGTGTATGCAGAAGCTATTGTATGACTGTTGTGTTGTCCTCCCACATCCTCTTCCTGTATAGTGTTCTCTGTGTTTCTATTAGTTGTAGTACACTGCGATATATGTGTTATACCCCTAACCATGTTCCCATATGACTCAGCACTATCACATTAGCATTAGTGTGGTATGTGTATGACATGTTGCTTTATGAAGGTGTTTTCGTGGAGAGGTAGTTCATTGACCACCCTGTGTCCCATTCACAGCCAATCGACGTGTTCTGGAGCGGATTCGCTGTGCTGTGGAGCGGAACACCAGGGATGTTTGTGCTGCGCTACGGACATTACATGAGGGGGTCGTAGCCATGCCACTAACTCGCATGTGTGAGGCCCTTGAGGGCATACGTGATGTTCTGATCCGAGCTGCACCTGCACCACCAATGTATCCGGAGGAGGATATAGCCTTGCCAGGGAGAGGGGCCCGACGTGGCAGGCGTGGCCGACCACGCCGTCAGTAACCTATGATAATATAGAAATGTACAGCACGAAACCAAAGGTTTCTCTCTGTTGCACTGTTCAGTTTTAGCAACTATGTACATAGTATATTCTGTTATTGCGGCTTGGTTTGGGTTATATGTGAAAGTAGACATATGTGATTAGTATGTTGTGTGTGTGTTATGTAATTGGCTTGGGGGGATCTTTGATATGTCTTACACACATGTTTGTAACAATAGTTTTATATGAGAGAATTGCTGTGATAATAAACAGCTGTCCAAAAATAGATACATTGTCTCTTTCCAAAGAGTGTCCATTTGGTCCCATGTGTATCTCTGAGAGGGGGGTGGGAGGACCATAGGATCTGCAACCATGTCCACTGCATAAGCTACTTTGCCACACACATATACTATTTCCATGATCCACACATATGTGATGTTTCACTAGCACAATGTGTCACCACAGCCTCTGCGCTGCAGCGGCACAGTGTGCACAGACATCCATGTACGACATGGGTGTGGAACCGTGATACTGTGGAGCCGCAGACCAGTCAGGTTCTGAGCATATCCCTAATGTATATGCTGGCGATATATATCTCACCATTACAATTATCATGACCACCTTACTGGTTTGTGTCCCTCCAAGACTGGATTTTGAGAGCGCTGCCTTACACCTCTGTCATGTACGATTTATTTTGGGCTGGGTGCAGATGTCACAGACATCGGATGGTTATTTGGAATGCGTAACATTGCTCCCTGTTTCTCACCAGCAGTAACGGGTGGTGGCAATGGCAATATGTTGGTGGTGGGGAGAGGTGAGGAGGAATATGACACACTCTAGGTAACATGTGTGATGTCGGGGACATCTGCGCCTTGCCCACTCACATTCCAAAATGGCAGAGGTGTAATCCAGGTCTCTCAAAAGCGAGCCCTGGAGGGCCGAAACTTCAGTCACGCTGACAGGATATCTCCAATTCATATATATCTCTGCCACACTCATTAGGAATATTTCCAACACCTGACTGCCCTGCGGCTCTACAGAACCACGGTCCACCACCCTTGATGTGGACACAGGGGTACTGTGTTATAAATGGCCTGTTTATGTTCCATACACATCACCATCTGCAACCCGTCATACAGGACACATTGGTGCCATATGTGTGACCTGTGCCCTCACCTATATAAGTGGTCACATGCACCCCAACCCACCATAGGGATGCATGTTACAGAGGCAGACATTTGTGAGCCGCATATTTTGCCGGCTCATATATGTGAGAACATGTGGGTCATGTATATGCATCCCTGTGGCAAGTACGTCTGTGGGGCAGCCACTACATGGTAACATGTAATGCAGCACCCTGCTATCACACACCTACACACATGAGTTTCCCGACACACTGCATGTGGTGCCAATTGAGGTATCACACGCATGTTTACCCGTCAGGAATGTATGTGGCTGCACACATATGACATGCTGGCATCTATAGTCATATGCTACGTGAGACACGTGACCATTACAGGGTTCAGAAAAAATACTTTAATATGTACAAACAAAAATACAACTATATACATATCTAGGGTAGGGGGAAAATGCCATCACCCACCCAACAAAACAAACCCTCCCCACCCCCGCACACACACCCCCGCAATAAACACACTCCCACACACTAACCCCGAACCCCCACATGACCCCCCCTCCCTCAGCCTGCCCCGTGATGGCGGACAGGGCAGCACAGGGCACATGTGTGGACGTCACAGGCACCATCAATGATGCCTGTGACGCCCTTCAGGGGGTGGCTGCCGACATGGCAGATGCTCACTGTCAGCAACCACCCTCTCCATGGCTCCCGCCATCCATTCCTGCAGGTGCACCAACCGGTGCACCCGCTGCTCCAGTGCATCCAGAGCCTCACACAGATGTACAACACATCTGCCACCACACACACACATTGTTCCTGGTGTTTGTGTGGTGGCATCTGCATGCACTGTGTGTGGGGCCCTGGATGTTGGAGCCACCTGCCCTTGATGGCGGGAGCCAACAGTGCCCTGTGCTGCACTGTCCTCTATGTCACTCTCCCAGACACCCTGTGGCCACTCTTCCCCCCCTGACTCCTCCCCAACACCCCCCACCACCTCCCCCCCACCCACATCACCTGCGCCCTCACCCCCCCTTGTGACCCTGGCACCCACACCTTCCGTCCCAGCATCCCCCATGACCCCCTCCGCTGTGTCGTCTGCAGGACCCTCTGCCTCCTCCCCACTGGTGTCCAGGACTACCACCTCCACGGCAGCGCGGGAGGTGGGCCTTCGGAGGGCATAGGCAGAGGTACGGGGGTCTTCGTCACTGTCATCATGATCTGTGGAAGATGACAGTCATCAGCACACGTAGATGTGTGTGACACATCACATGTACCCATGCAGGTACCATGCACACTGATGGGCCACTGTGACCTCTGATGGTGGGCAGCCATGTCATCAATACGCACCATCACCATGTGATGATTCAGCATTCCTCACGCGCTCAAGGTATGCGCCATGGTGCAGGCGCAGCTCCCTCCCTTTCTTTCTCAGATCCTCGACCTGTGTGTGTGAGAAAATATGGGTGGGAGCATGAGTGAGCACTTACGTCTGGTGGGTGGGCAACAGAAACATAGAACAGTGTGTCCTGGGTCTGGACACTTCAGCTACACTGATGTGTGTTTCATGTATAGCATAGTTCAACACCTGTCACAGGGGATCATCATGGGCACATGGAATGTGTTATCACATGTGGACAACACCATTACCAACTGAGCCTACTCACCAATGTTGGTCATCGTCACATATGTCAGTCTCTGGAGCCATGCCATGGTGCTTGCGTGATGCTACTTGCTGTCCAATATTTGCATCTCTTGTTGTGTATGTTTTGCACACCAGGAGCGGGTGAAGGGATACATTGGAGCAGTTGTTGAATGCGACAGAACCCAAGGGGGACAGGGATGTTTGTTAATTTGTGCATCCTGCTGTGTCTGGCGACCACCTGTTACAGGCAATGAACTATGCTATCAGCAGCTAACAACATGGCTAAGTCACACATGTGGGAAACAGTGGGATGAGGAGGGCAGGAAAGGGTTACAAAACTGATCATGTGCTGTGGAGGGTCTGTACCTCCACCCATGTTGGCTGGCCATCCTGTGTGAGAGTCAGGTTGGGGTGTAGTATGTATGGGGTATGTTTGGTAGAGCAGCCTAAACAAACATACAACAACTGCAGGTGCCCTTATCTGAGCTTACCGTGCCCATGTCGGCTGGCCTATATCTTGTGGAAATGGCACTATGACCTATGACCTGTATGATGACAGCAGGTGTATTTTGATAAACCATGGACAGACACCAAACAAACACACTACGCAATTGCCACCTGTGCTCATGTGGCTGCTTGTGTCTGTGGTGTCCAACCACAAGAGGTGACTGTAGCTTTCCTACAACATCAGTTCTGTTCACCTGCTACAAGGTAATGGATTTGTAGGAGGTGTGAGGATGGGTAACCTAACTATGCATAAAGTGAGGGGACTATGGCTCTGTTACGGCCTTTGGGAATATCTTTGCCTAGGTCATGGGGATGTTGTACCTATACACACATCAACATGTGCACATAGCTTTTCATCGTGATACATCACAGACATGTGTGATGAGATAGTGACCTCACAGACTATGTGAGAGGTGCAACTTACCTGTCATAAACTACCCCAACATGTGACTGCTATACCCACCAATGCAATGTGGCGTACGGCCCCATGGGGGTTGCGTGTTGTGCCACACATCATCAGCTGCATATCCCATTGCAGTGGGATCATAGACAAGTGACCTTACACAGGTCATAGGACTCCTGGAGATAGGGAGAATGTATTGAACTGGTTAGGCACACACAACCATATCACCAGGGTGCGTGATAGACCACTGTGATGGCCTCACTTAACTCCTGGGGAAAGGGATGCTCTATTAAACTCTTTATTCACACACAACCATATCAACAGGGTACGTGATAGCCGACTGTGATGGCCTCACATAACTCCTGGGGAAAGGGAGGATCTCTTACACTCTTTATGCACACACAACCATATCTCCAGGATGAGTGAAAGGCCACTGGGATGGCCTTTGAGGGCTCCTGGAAATAGGGTAGATGTAATGAACTTTTTCAGCACACAGAACCATAGCTCCAGGATACATGAAAGGCCACTGGGATGGCCTTTCAGGACTCCTGGAACTAGGGGAGATGTAATGAACTTTTTCAGCACACAGAACCATAGCTCCAGGATACATGAAAGGCCACTGGGATGGCCTTTCAGGACTCCTGGAACTAGGGGAGATATTCTAAACTGTTTCAGCACACATCACCATAGCTCCAGGATACATGAAAGGCCACTGGGATGGCCTTTCAGGACTCCTGGAACTAGGGGAGATATTTTAAACTGTTTGAGCACACAGAACCATAGCTCCAGGATACATGAAAGGCCACTGGGATGGCCTTTCAGGACTCCTGGAACTAGGGGTGATGTTTTAAACTGTTTCAGCACACAGAACCATAGCTCCAGGATACATGAAAGGCCACTGGGATGGCCTTTCAGGACTCCTGGAACTAGGGGTGATGTTTTAAACTGTTTCAGCACACAGAACCATAGCTCCAGGATACATGAAAGGCCACTGGGATGGCCTTTCAGGACTCCTGGAACTAGGGGAGATATTTTAAACTGTTTGAGCACACATCACCATATCTCCAGGATACATGAAAGGCCACTGGGATGGCCTTTCAGGACTCCTGGAACTAGGGGAGATATTTTAAACTGTTTGAGCACACATCACCATAGCTCCAGGATACATGAAAGGCCACTGGGATGGCCTTTCAGGACTCCTGGAACTAGGGGAGATATTTTAAACTGTTTGAGCACACAGAACCATAGCTCCAGGATACATGAAAGGCCACTGGGATGGCCTTTCAGGACTCCTGGAACTAGGGAAGATGTAATGAACTGTTTGAGCACACAGAACCATAGCTCCAGGATACATGAAAGGCCACTGGGATGGCCTTTCAGGACTCCTGGAACTAGGGAAGATGTAATGAACTGTTTGAGCACACATCACCATAGCTCCAGGATACATGAAAGGCCACTGGGATGGCCTTTCAGGACCCCTGGAAATAGGGTAGATGTAATGAACTGTTTCAGCACACTTAACCATATCGCCAGGATACATGACAGGCCACTGTGATGATCTTACAGCACCCCTGGGGATAGGGATATTGTTTTGTACTTTGACAGCACACAGACCAATATCACCATGATGACAGGTGAGCCAGTGTGATGGCCTCTCTAGTCCCCTGGTGATAGGGTGTATGTATTACAGTGCTTGAGCACACACAACCGTATCTCCAGGGTGACTGATAGACCACTGTGGTGAGCTCTCAGGACCACTGGGGATAGGGGGGCATATTGCACAACATTGGCAAAAACAACCAGATCACCTGGGTGATTGACATACCATTAATGCTTTGCTTCACATACCCTTTCTGTGGACGGAAAGGTTATTTTCTGCAGCTACACATTTCACCATATTCATATGATGTGATTTGGATATAATTAAGCTGATCTATTGGTTTGCTTTCTTACAGTATGTGTTGGCACGTCCACAGCAGCAAATGCCAGGTAATAGGGCTAGCATCATGACCTGTGTGACCATATCCATCACCACCTGGGTACAGGTCACACCTGTCACATATTATACAAAGACAATATGGGATGTATGTTCAGCTGCAGCACATTACTGACACACAATACCTGACCCCAACAGCATGAGGATCTGCAATGCACACAGCCTCTAGATATATATGTCTATTTCTAATGACCTGTCCCCATCCACTTACCTCCCTTGGGAAGTCAGCTTCTCTATTGAAGCGTCTCTGTAGCCGTTCCCAGGCCCTGCGGACCTTTCTGCTGTCCCTGTACCTGTTTTGCCCGGGGAACAGCTTCTCCTGCCTTGTGGCAATCAGGCGAGACAGGGTGCGGAGCTCCCGAGGAGTGAATGCAGGCTTTCTTGTTCTGGACGCCATTTTGAGATATTATCACCTGATTGCACGCAGCGTCATTGACGCGCATGCGCCCCGCAAATGCCACACATTTCCAATGTTTTACGTGCAACTGTGCCCCGCAAGTGGCGCAGTTTAGCGACGTATGACGTCCAACTGCGCCCCAGAGATTGGCGCACCTTGGCGACGTAACACGTCTCATTGCGCTCCGCATCTGCTGCATGTTTTATAAATATTTCGTCCCACAGCGTCCCGCAACTGGCGCAATTTATACACATATGACGTTCAAGTTCGCCCCGCACATTGTTTTGCGGAACGAGTTGCGCACATGCGCACAACAACTGCAATATACAGTGCTGTGTGTCTCTTATATAAAACACATAACTATTTCATGACCTCATGGTGTTGACACATTTGGGACTTGAACTTATCATCACTTGCACACTGGTTCTTAGGCATTTGTTTGATGTGATGTGCTACGCCTTTCACATTGCACTGACTGCCACTACAACTGCTACTTCAACAAGGTGTTTTGAGGGACCATCAGATTGGCCTATCAGGCACCCTGGTGATATGGGGATATGTGTCGCAATAGATGATATTCACTACTCCATCTCAATGTCAACCCATACATTATGTATGTGATGGCATGGGGGGGGGGGGGTTTCCATCTGCACATGCTACATCCACATTAGGTTGCATAGCACACATATTGAGCTTATTGAGATTGCCATGCGATGGACATGGATGTAGATGTTAGGTGGATGTGCTGACATACAGAGTGAGTGGCTGGGGTGTGCGACACATTCACTGTCATACCTACCTATGTTACAGACGTCGTGTTTGCCTTCACACCATCAGCCTAATCTATATAACTTGCTGGCACATTACTATCTACTATCAACAGTGGTTTTTGTGGCCTTTGCGTTTTGGATTTGTTTTTTGCAGAAACACACTGTGACATTGCAATAACCTAGTGTGGCACATCAGGTACCCTATGAGTCACTTCAGAGAGGACAATATGAGGTGCAGTGTCCACAACAGCACCTTCTAATGTTCAAATAAACGAACCTTGTAAGGTACTTTTGAGGGACCTTCATGCTACAGCATTGAGGGTGTTGTTGGTGGCACCACCAAATGACATTACAAAGGGAAGAGGCCTCAGAGAGCCATATTAGATTAGACCACTGTAGAATCAGGGGCATTACCTATGTCTGTACACGTTGTGACATCACAGGGGGCGAAACCTCCATAGCTCTGTGTATGAGAGACACTCCTCCTTGAACCCCTAGGCCAGTCTGCTGATCAGTATAGCCCTAATTAATATGCATGAGATCTATAGGCATCAGAGCTACCCTGGCAACCTCACAGATTTGTGGCCCTACAGGTCTGTATGTTTAGACCCCTGTCTTACACCTCTGTCATTTAGGTGTGTGACTGTACAAAGTGCAGATGTCAGTGACATGAAAAGCATATATACTCACTGTGACATACTTCCTCAATTCTCATGCCCACCATGCAGTTCTATAATCTATAAGATGTTGGTGGTGGTGAGAGGCAGAGAAGCATGTTACACAGTTTATGTGAACATTTTGATGTCTTGCACATCAGCACCTTGCCCACTTACAAACGTTAATGACAGAGATGTTTGTCAGGGTTGTTGATGGCCAGCCCTGGAGGGCCACACTCCACTCCGTTTGGCAAGACATCTGTAATGCATATATATCTCATGCATCTTCATTTGTACTAACATAAACACATGTCATGGCTAGACTTTCACGGAGGACTGCTTCAGAACCACTGCCATAGCTGCTAACACACCCCTGGCTGGCTACAGTTTGAGTATGGGCCAACACATGACCTGTTTGCTTTCTTTACCACGATAGACTTCAATCACACATACCCATGATGCACTGCACATGTAAATAAGCAGTCTACAAATATAAGCACTATGGTTTATGCAGCCACTGAAACACCTACGTATGTACATGATTAATGAGCGTGTAGGTTAATGACACAGAGTTAGTCTTGGACATCACATTGTGCGGCTCCTGTGCTCACCCTGAATGTGAGAGGGGAGACCCAGAACCATGACCACAGCACCTGGCTCAGCTAAGATAGCCTATGGTGTGAGTCCACATCAGTCGCAGTGTCTGATGAGTAGCACTTGTTGATGCACATACACTTACACTTCTGTGCATCTGTTATTTCCCTGTGATGTGTAGCCCTTTAAGCAATTTGCTGCAACCACATCAGTCATATCCTGTGTGGTGGCCATTGTCATCGCCACATTAGTTATGGGAGGGGGAGAAGTGTGTTAGACGGACGGATTATGTGACAACACCCAAACGTAACATTCAGACTCATCACTGCAATGGTGCTGCTGGTGGGAAGTGATAACCTCTGTCCAGCAGAGGTAAATACAACTTACAGCATGGGGCATGCATTTATGTGACCATCAATAAGGTGACAGCAGACAGATGGCATGCCTGGACATGCTCAGCAGCCCACCACCACTATCTGACATTGTCCAGCAGCAAACACAGATAAGCTGCAGCTGCTACACCCTTCAAAGTGTGGCACCCTTACACATACTAGGTGCAAGCAGTCTGATAGCTTATCCATACTGCATACTACTGGTGACAATGTGTGCAACCCAAACTGGGACGTCTGCACACTCACCGAGCAGTTACGTTCGTGATTGGGCTCCAAAAGGCAACCCATAGATATCACTTGCAAAAGATGTTGTTGCCACTACAGCTGACCTAGCCATGCTATGGTAACTACTCAGTCAGGGTGAGACTGACCTTCCAGGAGGACATGCTTGGGCTACCTTGTCCATGCTACTGATGACCACACACTGCAATTTCACTTACATTGCCCTACGTTCTGTCCTCATGCATCCTGCCGAGACCAGCCTGTCGGGGGTATGACCACAATACCTAGCACCTCATTATGCACAATGGCAAGCTAACACTGCACACAGTACAAACATTGTGCGCTGAGTAAGGTGTTGCATACATCACACACTGGATGTACAGCCACACAATCCCACAGCTATGCCATCACTGTGCTACTATAGATAGTTTTTCCAGTCTATGCCAAATCAGCAGTCGTGGACACAGTGCATGCATGGCTAGGCTATGAAATAGTGCTACTGTCACACCCCATGGTGGGGAACATCGTCAAACAACAGACCTGAGACACACTCCACATACATCAGACATATTGGTGTGATACCACTCAATAACCATATTGTGGTGTACGTAGACATTGATATCTGCCACTGATCAGATCAACATGTTGCTATATGTGTGGTGTATTTCAAGGTTTATGGTGACAGTGCTACAGTGCGCACATACTAGTTTTATGATATGGACGCAACGCACACTATCATGACTGTCCAATTGGCTTTGGGTCCTGAAGCCTGTGTGTCTGGTCATTTCGCCTCCTGTTGATCGGTAATCTCTGGCACAGGTCCCCAACTCCAGTCCTGTTGTAACAGACACTGCTACATTTTCACAAATGTGCGTCAGATATATGCATGAGATATATCTGCATACCATGGACCGGCACATGCAGATGAACAGAGACATCTTTATTTAAGACATCATAACATGTGAATAAATTGTGGCCCTCCAGGACTGCATTTGAGGAAATCTGATCTATGTGATGCACATTTCTCTCTTATATGTCCACCTTGAGAGACAATATACATGTACTGTCCCTGTTTTCACTTTTCCCACTACAGGTGGTTTGTTTTTTGAGAAAAATTAGGGGATGTGACAATTGCGGGGATTGGTTCGGCAGACCTGACACACGTGATTTGAACTTGTGACCTTCACCTCCTGCAGGCAGTGCCTGTGTGCTTTGCACCACCTTCTTGACACAGAGACAGTGCATTTCCAGGTACATCCATGTCTGTTTGTCAGACTAACCCTGTCTGTTGCACTACACAGCACCCACCTAAAAACAGATAGGCCATGGTGTGATGTGGACAGGTGTCACCAGTTCCCCTGCCGTCAACATGTTCACATGGCCTTATATTGGAGTCTGCATTACCCTTTAATGATGTGGGGCACTCCAGGACTGCTTTTGTTTGACTCTGCTGTAGGTGCTGCACATGTTTATGTGGTGGGTACTGTTGATGATAACATAAACATATGCCAAAATATCTTGGGTTCTCAGCAGAAAAGTATCAGTCTTTAATGCCTGGTTTTTTCAGGGTACACTTATGTGCACTAGTTGCAAGGAGCCACAGACAGGATTTGAACCTGTGACCTTCTGTTGTTGCACACACTGTCTGTGTACACTGCACCACTGTTTCTAAACATATATTCTGCATTCCGAGGGAAGTCCATGACTTTACATCTGACAGTGCCTGTCTGTTGTTGTGTACGGTGCCAGGCTACACACGCCTACGGCACTGTCTGCTGTGGCTTGCAGTCCTTATCTGGCAAACCCATATAACCTGATTGCGTTGTGGCACTCCAGGACGGAATTTGAGGGACTCGCCTGTACATAATGGCCATTGCTCTGGTTTGTGTGCGGTGTGGGGTAAAATGTAGGTGTTGAGCCCATGCTTATGTTCTCTGCAGTACAGCAGTGTGTGAACTCTCACTGTTTAGTGGTGGTTAAAAATATGGGTACTGGGTTGCCAGAACCTCAGCTGTGATTTGAACCTGTGAACCTCTCGTCATACAGTCACTGGCTGTGTCCGCTGCACCACACTGTGCCCACAGAGACTGTGCAGTATCTGGAGATAGGAAACCTGGCTGCACAAGCCTGACACCCTGCTCTGCATAGGTTTACTGTGGCCACGTTTTCTTTGTATGGGGACAGGGGTGCAGGACACACACAAATATGCCTTCCAAATAGGTGCAGTCACAGAAATAAACCGAACAGTGCATCAGTGATATCACTGGATGACCTGATATGCACTCCCAGGACAGTTCCATTACATTGCAGTGCTTTTGAATGTGTCCACGGACCATGGACCCTTCCAATATTCATTTCAATTCTTTGGAGCTTTCCTGGGAGTGTTTATTATTGTTGCCCATTAATAGCAGTGTTTCCCAGCAGACTTATGATTTTCGCATACTTGGTTGTGGTTATTTTCATGTTACATTTGCGAGTTTGTTCTGTGCACATGTTTCACACTGCTCACGTTTTTTGGGTTTCCACGATGTTGCTGTACATTGCTGACGGAAATGGTTTCTCTTCCCTTTAAATCACCTCTAACGCGTGTGTTTCACTGGCGGTATTTTTTCTTGTAAATTCGGGCACGCTCCTGTGCGGAGGGTCTCTCCCCTCCCACATTCCACCCATTGACCCCATCTCTCCGCCCCTCGGGGGCCTTCCTCCGCCCTCATTTCGCCTTTCCACGCCTCTATCGCACATGAGCGCCCCGCAAACGTGCGTGTTTGCGGCGCACGCGTGCGGGACCCGTTAATGTGCCGCGCACGCGTACGGGGTGCTTAAGGGCACTTAACTGCATCATTTTAGGGCGCTCAGGTGCGCCCCGCAAAAGTGCCCCGTTTAGTAAACATGCCCCAAAGTCACCAACTGATAATGGTATAGAGAGGACGCCCTCAGGATATAACAAAAAAAGGAAAAGAAAAACCCAGAATCAAAGTTTAAAAAAATTGATATGGATTTGGAAAGAAGATAGCAGCTTACATATTGAGCAACCCAACCCAACCACGTTCAACAGATATCCAATCAGCCACTCAGACTATGATTCAGAAACACATACATACAGTATTAAAGTCATATAATTTGGCTATTCATAAAAATATTAACATTAAGACTTAAATCACTCAAACAGCAGCACACCAAGAAAGGCAGCAGCAAGTCAGAACAAAATAAAGTCCGAGAAAACAGTGCTATCAATCATATCATCAAAGTTGCCCTGATCTAAGCAGGATTCTCCTCAAGCAGACAAAATTAAATGCAATACACACTTCAACAAAACTATAATAATCCCAAACATTATGATGTTGAGCAGTTGACAGTCGACAGGGAAGAGCAACGGATCTCACCCAATTCAGAAAAGCACTAACACACCACCTCTTTCTCCTACACTACTCAATGCAGTAACTCAACTTCACCCACCATACACCCTGCTAGGCAACTGTAAGTTACAGACAACTCATGTTTATACTGGAGATAGTTGTAGATAGCTGTAGATAGTTCCCCCAGTTTGAAATCAAAGTTGTATCACCCGTTCAATGTAAGTGCTCAACAGTTCTCCTGTTCTGCACAAAACTGTTATCTGATTTTAAAGAGTGCGGTATATAAAAGCAATAAAATAAATAAAAAATAAATCCAAAGCTCCAGTGCGAAATATAAAGAAGGAAGATACAGTCAATCTTCATCAAAGATGCTGAACCACAAACAGTGGTAACCACCAAGAAAGATCCAAACAACACGAGAAGGAATAATTACTCCATGCCAATAGAGCCCGACATCTGTGCCAGAAATTTCTCCAATGCTTTAGGGGATCCATATAGAATTTAGTGATATTGCTATGAGTAACATGGAGCCCGGATGGGTAGAAAAGGTCATATTGCACCCCAATCGACTTGAGAGCATGTCTTAAATTCAAGGTGGTCTTCTGTTTGTCTGCTTAGTGAGATCCAGAACAATCAAGAAGCTCTTTCCTTGGAAGATAGGTTCAGGTTTAACTTTAGCCTTCATCACAATTCATAAAGAATGTTGGTAATGTAGAAGTTTAGCGACCACCAGTCTAGAATATTTGGAGTTAGGTATCAGCTGTGACAGAACCCTGTGTGCTCTCTCAATCTCTAATGCCAGCATAAACTGAAGACCCAATTTTTGCTGAGGAAAATTAGTCAAAAAAGAGATTGTAGGACTTCCGGTGATGCGGTGAGAGTGAGTGGTCGTGTTCGGCTCGCACTCCGACTGCCCCCCAGCTAAACCGGCATTTTAGAGCCTTGTACTAGCCCTAAACCAGCTGAACGTGACTCCCCATGACTCAGGACCATTGCCTGCAGTCTCGGAGGTGAGCGGGCAGCGAACAGGGATGGCAGACGCACTCCGAGCAGGGAAGAAAGAGCGGGACCGCGGGCCTGCTACGAGAAAAATGGCAGATAGCGTGGGAGGGGCCCAGTTCCCCGGCCTCCCCGGCTCGGGTGGAAGAGATCTCGGCAGCAGTGGCAGCGGCCTTGGCGGTGCAATTTACAGCACTCCGCGAGAAGCTCGATGCCGTGCAGAACTCCGTCAAGACTTTTGGTAGTCGGCTGCAAGAGGCAGAGGAACGTGTGGGGCGCGCGGAGGATGAAATCGCAGTGCTGAACCATGAGGTGACAGGCCTAAAGACCAGACTGCAGCTACAGGAGGAAAAACGCAATGATTTGGAGAATCGTTCCCGCCGCAACAACCTGCGGGTGATGAGCATCCCTGAGACTGTGCTAGACAAAGATCTTAAGACCTATCTAGTGGCGCTCTTCTTACCGCTGCTCGAGGAGTCAGAAGCTGGGGGAACCCCTTTGATCGAGCGGGCTCACAGAATGGGCAGTAAGGCAGCGGGAGCCCAAAGACCACAGGTGGTCCTAGCTAAACATCTCCAGTTTCCACGGAAGGAGGCAATTCTCCGCGCTGCACGCCTTAAAGGGATGGTGGTAGCGGACAATGTACGACTACGGATTGCACAGGACTACTCTGTTTTGCTGAGCCAACGGCGCCGGGCTTATGCGCCCTTGTGTCAAAAATTACTCGACCACAAGATTAAATTTTCGGTCCAGTACCCAGCGTGCCTGCATGTGTACCACGCAGGATCCCACAAAATCTTTGAATCTGCAGATACAGCTTTGCCTTATGTGGATAGTATCCTTCCGGGAGAAGGAGCGGGTTGAGCGTTTCTGGCTGTCAACATGGGACTTCCATCGGACACGGACTGCGTATTTGTCCCTTTGTGTGTGGAGCGGGGACAGAGTCACTAGCTTTTGGCTCACCATATCTCTCCCTGTGCTGGGGGGTCAGAACTATTCCTGACGGCTTTAACGACCTTGGCTGGCGGTCCTCTGGCTGGCCCCTATCCATATCTGTTTGGTGGGGGGGCTGTTTATGTATGGGGTGGAGGGGGGGGTGGATGAAGATAGGCCCTATTTGTATTGCTGTACTTTAGATAGGAGTTTAGTAGATATTGGGAGGTGGTGAGGGGAACAACGGATCTTGTTGGGCATTGAGGGGAGGGTGGCGGCAGTGGGGCGTATCACTAGGGATTTCTATAGGAGTGGGGGGAGAAAGGTTGTTGGAGGGAGAACAACTAAGGAAGATGGAGTGGTGGGGATGGGGGGGAGGAAGTGGGGGGGTCGGGGGGGTTTGCACACTAATTAAGCCCCATTGGTTACCATATCGAGAGTTGCTGAGGGAGGGGAGAGGGTTCCAGGCTGGGAGAGCCCTATCCCTAATATTCTGGTACGCCGTGCGATTGGGCCTTGACACTGCCCCGCCGCTTTGAAAATAGTTACGTGGAATGTGTGCGGTTTGGGGAACCCCATCAAGCGTTATAAAATTTTACAGGCCCTAGTTAGACAAAAATGTGATATTGCTCTTTTACAAGAGACCCACCAGACGGCTGCGGAGCATGCCAAGTTGCGCAGAGATTGGGTGGGGCAGGTGTGGGGCTCCCCTGCTCTGGGGAAAAAAGGGGGGGTGGCCATTTTGATTCATAAAAAAGAGTGCGTTGTACTGTGGACGCCGAAGTCCGTGATCCGAATGGGCGCTTTCTGCTATAACAGTGCACTCTTGAAGGTCGGCCGGTAATTCTGGGGACGGTGTATGGCCCAAATACCTTAGATTCGCATTTTTATGCGCATTTGGCTTCCAGAGTGGAGCAGCTCCCGGAGCTCCCCCTACTTTTAGGGGGTGACTTTAACGGTGTCTTAGATATTGACCTGGATACATCCAGGGGAGGGGAGGCGCGAGAACGTGGGCCAGTGACCCGGGTGTTGCAGCGTTTTAAGACCCGCTTGGGGCTGGTAGACCCGTGGAGGGTGCTACACCCCTTAGAGAAAGACTTCACGCATCAGTCCCGATCCCATGGTTCTAGTTCCCGTATTGACTATTTATTGCTCTCCAGTGGGGTGTTTGCTAATGTGGGAGATGTACAGATTGGGCTGTTGGAAATTTCAGACCATGCGTTGGTGTGGCTGGAACTGCGCTGGGGGGGGGGGGGCGGATAGGCCACGGATTTGGCGGTTCCCCCCAGACCGGTATAAAGATGCCCACTTTCATAAGTTTTTGGAACAACGATGGAAGGAGTTTGAGGAGGATCACCGATGTCATCAGGAGGACCCAGAATTGGTGTGGGAAACGGCCAAAGTAGTCTTACGCGGGGATATTATTGGGTTTGCGGCAGGTAAACGCCGAATGCTCGTGGACCGGATACTTTGGTTGGAGAACCGAGTGTCTACTGCGAAGGCGGCTTGCTCAGGCCCCGTCCGCAGGGATTAAGAAGGAGTTGTGGGAAGCCCGTGTGGATCTTAACGAGCTGTTACATCAGAGGGCCAAGAAGTCTATTTTATATTACCGCTATCGGTTGCACTGTTATGGGGACAAACCGGGGTGGTTGCTGGCCCACTGTTTGCGAGGTCCGCATGGTTCAAATGCCATGGCAGCCTTGCGAGATGACCAAGGGAGGTTACATAGGAACAGTGAGGATATCGTCCGGGTGTTTCGGACATTCTTTCACAGACTTTACTCGGCCGAAGGTGGTTCCCCCTCGGAGATACAGGAGTACCTGCAGTGGTTGAATTTGCCTCAGCTTACGGAAGAGCAGAGCATTCAACTAGAGCGCCCGGTGACACTGGAAGAGGTGCGGTCGGCCATTACTTCAGCTAGCTGTTTTAAATCCCCGGGGCCAGATGGCCTGGGGGCCAAGTTTTATAAACTGCTCAATGGTTATATTAGTCCGGCCCTGGTGGCGGTGTATGCGCAGCGGGTCGCACAGGGGGGTTTTCGGTTGGGTGCTAACCAAGCTCATATCATTCTGATTCCGAAACCGGGTAAGGATCCGATTTTGCCCCCTTCCTACCGCCCTATTTCGTTATTGAATTTTGATATTAAGCTTTATGCTAAGATTTTGGCTGATCGCCTTGCGGGGCATCTCGACCATTTGGTCCATGATTCTCAAGTTGGCTTCGTGCGGGGTCGGTATATAGTGCGGAACCTTCGTAAAATTTTAACCTCGTTGGAATGGGTGCATGACCAGCAATTGCCATCTTTGCTTGTTAGCTTTGATGCGGAGAAAGCATTTGACAGAGTGGATTGGTGCTATCTCAAAACGTTGCTGCCTTGGTATGGCTTAGGTGCCTCTTTCTGTGCCATGGTCGACAGCCTATACGTGAACCCCACGGCCCGCATACTTTGTAACGGAGTAGTGTCGGAAGCCTTCCCGCTGGAGCGGGGTACGAGGCAGGGTTGTCCTCTTTCCCCTCTTTTATTTGTTTTGTCATTAGATCCGTTAATTCGGGCAGTGGAGCAGTCACCTGGGATCCGGGGAGTGAAGATTGGCTCTCAAACCTTTAAAGTATCGGCCTTCGCCGACAATCTTTTGGTCCACCTTGTATCTCCAGAAGACTCGTTATCTACCTTGTTGTGTGAATTTACGAAATTTGGTCGGTTTGCCGGCTTGCGTATTAATGGGGATAAATCTGAGGCCTTGGATGTTTCTGGGAGGCTGAGACAGGACTGGGTGGGGGGCTTCCCACTTCGATGGGCAGATACCTACTTTACTTATATGGGCATACGTTTGACTAGCCAACCACGTGAACTTTATAGGTGTAATTTAGAATGGATGTTGGACTGAGAGCGAACGAAGTTGCAGGCGTGGGGACCCTTACCGCTCTCCCTTTCGGGGCGGGTGGCGGCGGTTAAGATGGTAGTTCTGCCCCGCCTGTTATATTGGTTGCAGACTTTACCGGTTGGTTGCTTCACCGAGATTTGCAACGTCTAGAGGTTATGTTTCGGCCCTTCCTGTGGCGCGGGGCGCGGGCCCGCATCCCTTTAGTGCGGTTAATGGGGAAATGGAGAGAGGCGGGGATGGGCTTCCCAGATGTGGGTGCTTATGCCTTGTCATGCCAGGCCCGCCATCTCAGAGACTGGCTCGGTGGGACTGCGATATATACTCCTACACTCCTGGAGGAGGAATATGCTGCCCCTCTGTTGTTATTGGGGGCTTTGCATACGGAGTCTAAAGATTTGCCATCCCGCCTTGTGCGTAGTGTCCTGTTTCGTTCGGCCCAGCGGACATGGTGATATTTAAATGGCCTCTGGAAGACGTCCTGGACTGTATCTAGCTGGCTACCGTTACAGGGCAATGTGCATTTTCTTCCAGGCTCCGGCTCCCGCGATTTTCGGGACTGGCGGAGAAGGGGTATTCGGAATGTAGGCCATCTCGTTGATTCCGCAGGGAGGTGTAAGTCCTTTCACTCTCTTAGTCGGGAATATGAGCTGCCTTCCCAGCATGTATTTGCATTTCTGCAGGTTTCCCACTATATATCTTCCCTGCCCCGAGAGGCATTGGCGCCTGAGCGTTCAATGTAGCTTATGGGATTTTTTGATTTGGGGGAGGAAACGCCTCCGACTATTGCGGGTTTCAAAAATCGACTGGATAGTGTCCGGCCTCTCGCGGATTATAGGGGTGTGGAGGTGGCGTGGGGAGCTGAATTAGGGTGGGAGGTATATCCCGATACTATTCGTACGGCTTTGAGGCGGATTGTTGACATAGCGGAAGGGGCGTGATGGCGGGTGGTACAATTTCGGTGTCTAACTAGGGCCCATTTTTCGCCCTGAAGAGCCCTGCGTAGCCATCTGACTGACGATGGTCGCTGCCCGCATTGCTTGACGCCTCTGGCACACCTATTGCACATGTGGTGGACCTGTCCGAATATACAACCATATTGTGCCAAGATTGGTACCTTTGTTGGTGGTTTGGTAAGCAGAGGTTGCGATGGACTGGAGCGTTCGTGGTTTTGGATCGGATTGAAGCCCCCTGCCCTACACGGAAGTGGGCGCGCTTGCTCATGCGGAAGGCCTGTCTGGTGGGTAAAGGCCCAATCTTGCGTCTGTGGCGAGAGCAGACTTCCCCTACATTCGGAGAATGGCGAAACTATTTTCATCAGTTCATGTTGATGTTACGGTGGCGTGCGCGGGGCAGTGTCAAACGCTGGACATCCTTTCTCTTGGTATGGGGCCCCTATATTGATACCCTGGGGGCTTGATGTCGTAACGAGATCCTACACATTGGTAGTTGAGAGTGGTGTGGGCGGTAGTGGTGGAGGGGCTGTCAGTGAGGGGTATGGGCTGGTGAGGTAGAGTGCATGGGATGTGTTCTGGGGGGGGGGTGTTGGGGGAGTGGGGATGGGGGGGGGCGGGTAAGCAACTATTAAAATTGTAATCATCACTTGTGTGTGTTTACTCCAGTTGGGGATGAGAGTCCACCCCTCTGGAGGTTAGTTGCCTGCTGTTTTCTCTTTTTGGTTGGTGATTATTAAATAAAGTTTATAAAAAAAAGAGATTGTATCAGTACCTTTTCACACCTTCCGCGAGTTCGAGAATCCATATATTACACCGGCAGTAATGATTGGAAAGGTTTTTGATATCTAGTTGTAAATGCCAGATTACTATAGAGTTGTCCTGGATGTGCCATGTATAGGCCTCTATAGTAGTGACACATTGTTCTACCTTCTGCAGCCATGACTGGGAAGCCTGGATCTGGGAAGCTCTGATGATGTCCTGTATCAAGCCTAATTGTGACTCGATAAGATCTCACAGACCATTAATATCAGCTAAAACCACACTATCTGGGTCTGCAGATAGTGCGGGCACCATTTTTTTTCTGGGGTCAATGGGTCAGTCATGTGTCGCTTAGTCTCCGAATTGACAGAGAATTGGTCTGTCTTGCTGAGTTTCGAGTTTGCCCAAAACGTTGATGCTCTAGGAAGGTGTCAAGGTAGATTAGGGTGAAAATTAGTCAGTGCTGCTACAGGTAAGGTTAAATATGATGAGAAGAGCAGCAGAGCTCTTACATTAGGCTGCCATTTTGATTGAATCCAAAACCATGCCTCTCGCTGATACATGTTAAAAAACAAACAAACAATTAAAGTTGGTGCAACAAACAGAGCTCCAAATATTCCAGGCATAGAAAATGACATAGTAAAAATGTAACTTTATAATTGCGGGGTAGGGCATATGCAGAAGAAAAATTGTAATTACAAATATTCATTCCCTCCCAGACCCCCACATCTGCAGTGAAACATCAGGTCACAAGGACAGTATTCCTGGTAATTAACCTTACCTCTACAGAGTCATTGGAAGTTGAAAGACAAGTATTAGAATGAAGGTTATCATTCATCCCACACCATTTCATACTATCTTTTTGATATGAAATGCATATCTTCCAAGTGTGGCTGGAATGTTGAAAGATACGTTTCTATACATGCTTCTTCTGGTACTATATATCAATGGTGTCATGTAAACCATGTTAGACATTGTCTGCCATGGTTAATCCACTTATTGTGGACATGGAACAATTGATTATAAAAGATCTTTGCATCCTTGAATTTCTTCCTGAAGATACTTTCATAATATATCCAAAAAATGTCTATCTTCTTTAGTTAGAAAAGACCTACATGCATTATCTGACTTTTATCTATCCTTCCAATGTAAATAGATTATGTATATAGTTGACCCTGTTTTCCATGTTTATACTCCTGTTCGATGTAAACCTGACAGCTTGTTGTTATGGTCGTTAAGTTATAATGTAAACCGCACTGATGCTAAATAGCGCGGTATATAAGAAACTGTAATAATAATAATAATAATAATAATAATTTCAGATTCATCTGTGATCAGACCAGCAGATAAAATACTCAATTTACCAAAAGGTACTAACATGCATTCATGCATGTTTACTGCAGATCCCATTTTATGAAATGAGATCTATTTGCTAATAAAGAAATGTTACCAGCATTGACTCATGCTAACAGAGTAGCACATCCAAGTAAATCTAGCTCATACGTTTGGGTTGCATAATGTCAGTAACTGAAATCTATTGATAGGTGGTCAGACATTTAGCTGATGGTAAGTTTTATACACCACTTCCTGCTGATCAAAGATGGTTTTGGTCAACATTATCTTACATATAAAAAAGGGTCTGGATTATGACTTGAAATTTCTGGTATTTATATGGTACTAAATATTCATAAATCATTTGCCAAGCCCCCTGGCCATCTTATTGCAATAGGTATTGGTTACATTTATTAGCTGCCGTCTGTATTTTTGAACAGATTTTTACAACACTCTGTCCTTCAAATTCCTTCAAATGATAAGGAGTCAGAATATATGATTTTGCCATTAGATGATATGCAACTGCCAAATATCATGATCTTTTTAGTCATCTGGACACTGAATTACTATAATCTAATATTTCCTAGATGGAAGCTATCAAGATCAGCTGTACGGCTTTTGGTCCAAATCACAAATACTACTACTCCTACAAAAAATGTTGTGCTTGATTCCATTCACTCCTAAAAAAGAATATTTTTGACACTTCCTTACTGATTAATTAGCATCCTGTTTCAAATCTAGGCTTTATTTCTAAAACAGTGATAAAAGAGTTCCATCATCAATTATCTAATTTCTTTTAAAAAAAATCCAATGTAATCCATTCCTTTCAGTCTGGTTTTAAAATAGATTTTGGTACCAAGACCAAAACTGCTATGATAAACAAGATATATGAAAGGAAAAGTCCTGGTTTGCTTGACCTAAGCACTGCAGTTATTAATAGCAAAATTGGTGGAATTACAGCTAAAGGGTACAGTCTCATCTTGGTTCAAGACTTACCTTGACAACAGATCCTGCTGGATAATATGGAATTTGAACATTTCCTCATCAAAATCAATAAACTGTGGGGTCTCTCATGTGATCTATTTTATCTCCTTACACTGTTCAACCTCTTTTTATCCCCTCTTTTAACTCATTCAGAGCTTTGGTATAGCCACCTTCTCCCATGCTTATAGATGCATATTCTAAGATGTGCGTCCCAAGCCTCTGTGCGTTCTGTCGGAACCCGTGTAACTGTCTTCAAATTGGGTCCTTAGTGAATAGAAACTAAAACCAAAAAAATTGTGCTCATTCACGGTGCAAACTGATGCTAAGTTTCATGATATTGATTCAGCAGTTCTGTCACTTGGATACCAGTTTTCTGAACTTGAATGCTAGATGCAGCCATTGCAGGCTGCAAGGAGACATTTTATTAAGGACTCTGTGGTAGTGTGGTGGGAATGGGTTTTCTGTTCAAACACCAGACAGCAGTTTTTCTTTAGACCCAGTTTGTTACACCTTTACAAAGCTGGTCTCCCAGCCCTCATCCAGCCCAGTTAAAGTTCCTTCCTTGCCGTGTTAAAATTCCTATCTCTGTACAGCTTGCCTTGAAAGGATTTCTGGCTTCATGGGCCTCCGTTCCTCGTGCATCATGCTAGGTTTTAACCTCTCCTTGTGAACCACGCCACAGGCTCTCTTAAAGAGGCCTGTTGATAATCTCTCTGGTGAGGGAAGGGCAACACGCTATAGACCCCATTACAGACCCCCTTAGACTTCATTTTCAGCTTGTGTCTTTGGGAAACAGAGTAAGGAAAAATAATATTCCGTTTTTGAATTTGCCTATAAGGTATTTGCTCTCTCCAAAAATATTGCTTCAAAAGTATATAAAGGAGGTACTAAAATACGCTAATCCTGAAATCATTGCTTTTTTGAAATGTTACTATGCTCCTCCATCTTGCTCTAATGAGCAGGATTTAGGAACAGGGGAGGCTGCTGCTGCTTCTACCAAAAACCTTGATTTGATGGCTTTTCTTGAAGTAATAAGATCTTGTGATCTTATTACTTCTCAGGCTTCGCAGGTGGTAATGTTCCCCTTGGGAAAAAAAGATACATTTTTGGTTTTGAAAACATATTTCAGGAATAAAAATGAGGGGGGTATTCAAAAGCATTTAGATGGCTAGAGTCGCAAAATATCCATGGGTGCCACTGCAGCTCATCAGAAGGTCTTGTGGTGAAACTCAGGGGCAGGAAAGACTGGCCTAATGTTCACTGCAGAAGTTAACAGAACAGTGGCTTATTATCCCTGCTGCCTGGTTAGGTCCACAGCAATCCAGCCACCACAGATATTCAGTGCTGGGGCCCAGATTCGGTCCCAGCATTGACTATCCAGTTTGGATTTCAGTGGTTGTGGCTAGCTGCATTAGATTGGCTAGCCACCACTGCCGCTGAATATCGGGCCCAAGATGTTCCGTGGTCAGAAGATTCCGATTTTTTCTGATGTAGTTCATGTTATGCAAATACAGAGGAGATCATTTCTTGCCCAGAAGACACAAATGCCTGAATTGGGTGTTATTTTCTTTTTGAGATATCCATGTTGATTTAGCGTTAGCTATCAGGACAAGAAATGTGGGTTATTTTTTTTACTTAGTATATTTGGGAATTTTATTGCTGCCAAGAAAGGAAATCTGAATAGAGAAATGTATATTTTGTTGAATTTTTAATGATGGCAAGGAATAGCATAATAAATTTGCTTCGGCAGGTGAATTATGGGGCATCTTTTATGCTGTTCTGTATCTGTCTATTTGTTTCCTTTTTGAGGCTTTCAGCTCCCTCTTATTTGGACTTTTGATATGTACTCATGTAGATATATTTTTCTCTCTTCTGTTGTATGCTACAGTTGTGGTCAACATTATTGGCACCCTTGCATTTTAGATATGTTGAAAATAATTGGAAATATTTCAACTGTATTTCATCATAATATTTTAATAGTATCTTCAAAGGTATACAACAGAAAAAAAGATGTTTGTGTAACTTAGACATAGTAATTTCTGAGATAAAAAACAAAAATATGACCTGGACAGGATTAGTGGCACCCTTCACTAATATTTGGGGGTATGTTTACTAAACGGCGGCAAGGGAGCAGTCTTTTCTGTGTTTTAACGGCAGCGATAAGGGGTTACCATGTGGTAAGTATTCTGGGCGTGTTAGGGGCATTCCAGTGTTAAGGGGTGCTAGTGGACACTTAGCGGGTGGTAATAGCACATGCTGCATTAAGGGGTGGTAGTGTACATTTACAGTACGATAACAGGACATGCTGCGGGAAGGTAACTGACACACACCTTAATGCAGGAAAGCCACTGAAATGCTGAAAGGGGGGCAGGGAAGTCATTGGAGAAGATATGGATGCAAGCACAATTGGTAACTGATGAAGTTGACTCACCTGATGCCTGGCAATGTGGCCTATGCTGTTGACTAGGTGAGATAGGCAGCTGCCTAGTGATGATGGTCAGTGTGGGTGTTGGCTGTGCCATGGGTGGGTGGTGACAGCAGTGGAGTCAGCGGAGGGGATGCAGCAGTGGGGGGTGCTGTGACAGGCGTGCAGTCCTAGATGCTCCTGAAAGCATATACCGTGCCATAAGCTACATTATACTGTAGTGTCTATGTGATGTGGACATGTATTCAGATATACTGTCAGTGTGTGGCATGCCATAGGCCAGGAGTGTGTCTGGGTGGAGGCAGCATGTTCCTGATGTGGACAGCAAAGGGAGGATTGTTCATGAGTGCTCATGTGGAACAGTCACAAGAGATATGATATGGCTAACTGTTGCAAATGACCCTTGATGGCCATGGTAAGTCAGCTTACTGCCAGTAAACTGCCTCACCATACATCTCCCTGAGAGTCAAATGGTGGATGCAGGGTTGTACATAGATTTTCCAAGCAGAGAGTTTGCAATGTGTGTGGTGAGTGGATGTATGGGATCATACAGGCCAAAAGCATTTGGTGTGTGTGAACCAAAAGTAACAGTTCCACGGGGTACATGAAACACCATTTGTGTGGGTGGGATTGTTGCCTCAGCCTGTACAACTGCAAGACAATACACCCAACAGAGTGTCATGATAGAAAGGGACATGTTGAACCCATTTGCCCCATGTGGAACAAGTAATGATGGCAGAACAGTGCAGGGGATTGCTATGCAACAAGTGTTAGTTGTCTGAATGCACCAGATATATCCTCTTTACGTAAAGCTGGGAGGTCACAATGATGGCAAAACAGAAAGTGCATCAAAGCCAGTTGACCTTGAGCTCTGCTGTGTATACATCATTGACCTGCTACAATGCGCCGCAGCAGAGCCACTAAAGCCATGCTCATAGATGTCCATGATGGGGAATGCCATATTGGGCTACCCAACATGTGGCCATAATACATAGAAATGTAGAAGAATGATTGTCTGCAGGTCACAGCACAGCCAGGACTGTGTGAGGTGGGCAAGCACACCAAGGCACAAAATGAACAAGTGGGAATCAAACCCTGGACCTGTGACCATGGAGACATTGCACCAACCAGTAGGCTACACCTCCACATTGCTCTGTATAGATGGGTAGAGCCTGAAGATCTCTGATCAAATTGTTTGCTGTTTGTGCCAATATAGATTGGGCCCTCCACTACCCATGAGGACTGCACATGCATAACAGCAGTCTGCAGCTGATGAACCAATGGAGAATGCACTGATCCAGCATATCAGCTCAGTAAGATGCACTGGCTGTGTGTGCTACATGCACATAATAGCAAGCCGTGCTGCAGAGCAGTTTCAGATGTCACCCTGAGGATGAGGAGGGGTGCCCAGCACCTGGTGTACTGAACCTGTGCCATTAGAATTGGAATTCTTTGACAATGCCAGTAGATGTTGAAATTATTTAACCATGTTGTAATAAGGAGGATTGACACCAGCAGTTTTTACATCATCTTTAGACTGGTGTGGCAGGGATTCATAAGTTTTGAGGGTGCACTCTTGTGGGTGCTTACTGTATCTCACATAATGAAAAACTGTTTTTCAGCTTTTTTAAACCATTGATTAAAAAGGATGGCCTATTGCAGGAGAGGGTGTCCTCTCATGGTAGGTGATCCGACAAAAATATGATTGGTTAGTAATATTTTTAGATAGGTACAGGGTGGCAGGATGCTGATTGGATTTTCACCTTAAATTGAGAATAATCATCTCCTGGCAATGTCCCAGTTTTTATACTATTTCCTACTATCCTGCTATTTCCATTTTTAATTGGTCTGGTTTGATTTGAATTTTTGTGTCAAATGTGTGCGCATATATAGTCCAAAACTATTTCACTGGCCACATTTTTTTAAAGGAGATCTTGGACATTAAGGAAGTCATTCCAGAAACTGAATAAGGGTTTGTAGGTGCGCTGGGCACGTTTATCTACTGAAAACATCTATAAGCATATTCCAGTATATAGTGCCCACAACATTTATCTCACTAACACGGGGATCTCAGAAAATGTCAGGGAGGAAAGGCCAGTGTACTTTTTTGGAGGTCCCTGCAGACATGCCTGTTATACCTGCCGGAGACATGGAATAAGACCAGTACTTAGAAAATATTTTACTCTGTTTGTATAAAGGTGGTGACTAGTTGGTTCTAAAATCATGGATTGCAGTATGGAAATAAACATCACAAGATGCATTTTTTAAAGAACAGAAATAACTACCCTTTAAGAAATATTAAGGAGAACAATAGTGATTATTCTGGCCATGCACACATTTGCTTTTGTACTAAAGGCCAAATCCAAAATAACAAAGCCCTATAAATAACTATACCAAACCAAAAATAGAGCAAAAAACTAAAGCTAACTGAGCAAAAGGAAATTTTATGTTGGAAAATTGGCCTTGAGGGACACTCCTCTCTCGTGGCCCCTCTTCCATTTTAATCAGTGATAGGCTCTTAACATATAGAACCTTTATTTTAATCGTATGAAAAAAGCACACCAATTTGTGCCCCTACACAACTAAAAACAATGGAAACCCTCGTGAGACTGAGTGTATAACTTATGTTTATATGTTCTTGCAATAAACACACCACAGTCATAAATAGGATAGTTCGAGCATTTCCATACACTTATCTTGAGAAGATAGTCTCCATAAACCAACTTCCATGAAGAGACGTTTTCCCCAGAAAAATCTCACGGCAGCCACAATGCCCTCAAAAATGTTGCAGCAGTCACAGCGAACACAACACTGCATTTAGACAAACAAACATATATGCCCTGTTTCAATGCTCCACAATACGCAGTAGTAAAAGGCACCCAAAACTTTTTAGGTTGCCGAAAAAAGCTCAGTTGAAATTTATGCCACCTGATCTGTGGGAACCAATGAATGACAGCCAAAAAAGATCCACTCTCTCTATGCCATGTCACAAAAGACTTGCCGAATCAAGTTCTTGATTCAATCCATTCGGAGATACAGAGGACAGATCAAAAATCCAAGATTGCTCACAAAATTGAAGTTTTTGTTCAATATTATCACCCTGAGGATTCTCAGGAATGAAGTCCAAAATTCTCCATTTCAAATCAGAAAAAAAAAAAAAAAAAAGATGATCTTTTTCCAGACAGAAAATGTTGAACTACTGGAGCACTAAGAGTCCGGTTTTTTTATACGAGAGGCATGCTGACAAACGCACATGAACCCGACGTATAGTGCGTCCAAGGTAAATCAATAAACACGGGCATAACAACAAGTATACCACAAAGGCTGTGTGCCACCTAGCATGATTTGTTTTAGCTGAATTTGGAAAACTCCACTCATGGCCATTAATAGATTGTGCACAACAGTCACATTGTCCACATGCAAAATGACCCAAGAAATCATTGTCCAATTTTTTAGGTAATTATCTGAGAAAGATGCTGTGATCCAAATAAGATCTTGAAGATTAGACCCTCTAGTGTAAGCTATTTGCAATGGCTTCTGAAAACATTAATGCAATGACAAAATTTGCCAATATTTTTTCAAAATATTCCTGAGTTTGTTGGAATGAATCATGCATGGAAATATACCAATAAATTTATCAGATGCATACAAAGAGGAAAAAGCTGAATCTGATGAAGAATTTTCTGATGAGATTGTGGGTGGCAAAAGCCATTCACGATGGGTAAAACATGCTCTTTTATATGCTTGCTTCAAAACATCAGTAGGATATCCTCTTTGTTGTAAACGGTTAAACAAATCTTTTGTATGATGTATAAAATCTATATTTGTGCAAATCCATCGGGCACGATGAAAACTTGAGAAGTTAAGCAAAGTATAGGGGCACTGCAATTTAAAAAAATGAAACAGTGACAGTGCCAGAAGTTTGTGTCTTCTTTCTAGTTTGCTCCTCTTTTGTATCTTTGAGGGGAAATTTGGGACATTAAACTAGTATTAAATCAAAAGGATATCACATTTTTTACATTTTCTTTGATACTTAAACATATTGATTACTGCAACTCTGCTATTTGGAGATCTGTGGCACATTATAATTACAATAATTATATATTAATAATTATTAAGAAAAAGTTCAAACTGTCTAAAATACAGCAGAATTTTATCTGGAGCTGGGAGATTCACAGTTATCATCCCATTGTTTTATAAGCAACCTGGCTACCTATCAACTTTAGAAACTAGTTCAAATTTGAGATACTAACTCACCAAACCCATTATACTGGGATGCCACATTATTTGGCTTCACTATTGATCTCATACACCTCTCTAGATTCTATTAGATTCACCCAGACTCATCACTTATGATTGCCCTCAGCCACGGAAGTTCATCTGGAAAAAAATGGGAACGTATTCAGTGGTAGCGGCCAGTCCAAGTAAAGCAACTGGCCATCTCTGATTAAAATTAAACCTGTCAGCATCATATCCGACCACTGGCATGGAATATTCGGTGTTCATGGTTAACGTTTTAGCTAATTGGGCATCAGCAATTTTTGGGCCAGTGCCTGGTTAGCTAAACTGACTAAAGTGAAGACAGCCTTTATTTTGCCTAACTTTAGCTGGTTTATGTTAACAAGTTAGCAACTGAATATTGTCACTAACCATCTAGCCTAAATCTCGACCCCACTCTGCCCCTGGAATGCCCCAACACTAGCCAGTTACTGTCAGGGCATTTAAATCTGGTAAGGGATATTCAGAGGCACTATAGTTTAGTGCTGCTGAATATTCCACGGATCATGATTTAACTGGTTAAATTGCTTTGAATATGCCCCCCAATATTTTTTTCTATTTTGCATTTTTGTTATGGAAAAAAAATTCCTCCTGATATCAAAGCAAAATCGAACTATGGTAAATTTTAAGTAGCTTGAAAATCAAGTCTCTTTCAATTAACTTTTTTTTTTTAGAACTAATAGGTTGAAGTCTCACATCGGGTAGTGAATGGGCTCCTGCTGCTCTATTGTTGCTCCTTTGTTGTTGTTCCTTTCTGTGTCTTCGCCTTTGTAAAGATTTTCCATGATGTTTAGATGTATATATTATACAAGCTTCCCCCATGTGTCTTGTCAACCTTCTACAGTAATTGTACCTGCTGGGTGAATTTGTGTGACTGAACTTTTAACTTATTATAAACCACTTTGCTCTTGCCGCCAAAAGGTGGCCTACCAAATGTTAGATGCCATAGCCATGCAGGAGGAGATAGTAACTCTCTTCCTGATGAGCCACATAGCTTCTGATTTCAAGGGATCAACTACTAATCTGGGATTCTTAATCCATTCCTCAACTGAAGAGACAGAATGCATGACATTAGCCTGATACTGCGAATCCCAAGCATCATGGACTATAAGAATGTGAATGTCATTTGTAAAAAAATATGGATTAAAGTCTAAGTCCCTGAATAGAGGTTGCCAGTGGTGTGAGAAAAGCATTACAAAGCCTCCCTGCTATAATCAAGCCTGAGTTAAATGGCTACTGAGAGGAAAGATAGCAGAAGACAAATTTTATGATGACTAAAAAGCTGAGAATTAAGATACAAGTCAAATCAAGGGCTTTACCCGATCCCCTCCCTCCCCCACCTCTTCAAGTCTATGCAACAGCAGGTTATGGTTGACAATGTCTAATTGTACCAAGACAAGATCATCTCTTCTTTCCTTGACTGTAACTATTAAGGCTGACTCTATGCTGTGCTCCTGTCCAAATCTAGATTTCCTGGGATGAGAAACATTGTAGCATTTATGAAGGAGGGAAACTGTGGGCCAATACATTTTCTGTAAACTTCACTAAAAAAGGCACATTGGAAATGAGATGATAGCTACCTAAGGAAGTCAGATTGAGCCCTAATTTCTTTAATAGAGGATGTCTTCCTTTCAGACAGATGGCACAATGCCTTCTGATAGACTGATATTCACTAGGGACAGGATCTCATCAGAAAGAAATGGTATCATCTTCTTCAAAAATATGAATGGAATTGAATTAAGAGCCAGTGTACCAGAATTAATAGATTGTTTTAATAGTCTGATTTAACTAACAAACACCAATAAAACACTGCTGATACTCAATATATTAAAATAGGTGCTTACTAGATAAACGAGGGAAAAATGCCATTCTCCCTAGTGCTCGACAACCTAGTGGAGGGGTATCTTCCACTCAGTTTGTGTGCCTTTTCTGTGCTGACAATTTTAAAGTGTGTAAACGGGGATGCTGGTTGTGAAAGTCCACAGTCTTGGCAAAGGCAAAATATTATGACTTGCAAAGGATTGTGGGGGTTGTAGTTCATTCATACCAGAATCAGCCGTTCACAAAATAATGAGTTGTGATGCTCGAGTGTAAGCAAAGAAAAACAGATTTTATTCATGGGGTTAATTTTCCCACACAGATATACTTGGTAACACAAAAGGACACTTGCTTCAGGTATTGTACTCAGGAATAACAAAACATGATATAAGGTAACTGAACTTCTTAAGCAATAAATCAATAAAGACCTTGATGGGAAACAGAAAAGGTCTTTTTGATGGCTCCTGCTAATAACCTTCTTAGCAATGCTCCAAAAGGCAAACCAAACCCAAAAAAAGTAACAAAAAAACTGTTCTTTACCAAGGATAACTTTCTTCTATTCACACACACAAAGAAGAAGTTTCCTTCTAGAGCTCACGTGCACTTGTGCCTGGCTCAATTACAAATAATTAGCCAGCTGCAAACCCCTTTGTTGGTTCACTCTCTCTACGTGGCTCAATCCTACCCTAAAGCTTTCTTGCAGAGACTTTTCTGGGTAGATAAAAGAACAAGTTACAGTTCCTTTTGGTGGTTGTTGTATTAGTGAGAAACTACTTTAAAACAGCAGCCTAGACAGAGAGCAATCCATGTATTCCAATTGGTCATTTGATATATCTCCTTCTTCCTCAAATATCATGGAATCAATATCATGGTCTGGCTCAGAGGAATTCCTTAATTGATCACTCTCAGGATAATACTTGTTTCCCTGCTGTCTTCCGGGTGAAGAGCTAGGGCACAGATCAAAGTTCATACCTGGGATCCCTTTGCTGTTAGGTTTTCTCTCCGGGTATCCTGGCCAGTAAGTAGTCCAGCTTTTATGTCCAGCCCTCCAATCAAGATCCCTGGACACTGGGTCTCTCTTCACATACCTTCTTGCACCGGTCTTAGGGCCCCTTCCAAATGCAGCCGTCTCCCTCAAAGGTGCCGTCTGGGAATTCCTGGCTCTATAACCCCAAGCCTCTGGCTTCCTCCAGTCCAATGGAGTATGCTTGCCTCTGGAATCACTCCCAACACACGTACTGCTGTGGGCTCCTTCTTTAGACCTCCAAGATGTCTTTCTGGTCTTCCTTCTGCACTGCTTCTGCTGTTGTAGTCCTCTCTCTTCTTCCTGGATCTGCAGCTTCTGTGAGATCCGGTTCTGTTTCTCCCTATTCTCTCTGTTCTGTTTCTGTGTAGAATATATTTTACTTTTAAAGTGCTTAGAGGGACACTCCACCCTAGCACAGCCCAGGTGTGCTGAATCAAGCCCTGCCCTTGGAGATGAGTGATTGGGGATTACCTCATAGCTCTCCTGATTGAACACATGTTTCCCCACTTCAGCCCTCCTAGAGGCTGTTTGTAACCTGGTGCGTTCTGGGTTTGGTAGTCTTTTATGAAAACATTCTGTTTTAGTATTTCTAGCATCAAAGACAGGTTGCTTGTTCAGAGCCAATTCACCTCTTTTATAGCTCCCTCCTGAACTATGATAAGCTTCCTTATCACAAGTGACACAAAAGAACATATTTGATTCCACCAGAAAAGATAATCAGCAATAGTACCTGTGGCATGATCACACTTATAAACATTGGGTATGACATTCCAGAGCTGCTGACCATGTAAATCACTGTGAATGGGATATTCAGGGGCACTAACATGGTTAGTGCCATTGAATATCCATGACTGCTGGCTCTGCTAACCGCTTAGCATTGGAGCGTGTCAGAGACATTTCAGGGCAGAACAGAGGCAGCATTGATCCATAACAGAGCAGCAATGATATTGAGCCACTACCAGGTGATAGTGATAGTTGTGAAAACCAGACTCAAGAAACCTTGGCCTAACGTTCTCCACATATTGCTAACCGGTCAGTGGCTCAATATCACTGCTGCCTAGTTACCGTTAAGCAAAAGCGGCTCACCCAGATATTCAATGCCAGGACTGGATATAAACCATGGTATTGACTATCCAGGTTTAATATTCAGCATCTGCTGCTAGCAGCACTAGCTGCTGGAGTTTAATATCCCCCTCCACTGTTTTTAACACCCTTGCAGAACCCCTTTTTAAGTTCCACTGAATAGGGACCGTTTCTATTTACATGTCTGTTAGGGATGTGCAGGGCCAAAAAACGTTTGGCTAATGTTCATTTAAAATGAAGTTATAGAAAAGTTAAAAGTATGAGTACAGCGCAGGTGCGGGAGTTTTGCTTACAGAAAAGAATTAACGAAGCGCTCTGTGAGAAGGTACCTTTCACTTTTATACATTGATGTTTTGTGGGTAAAGAGATCTCTGGTGGGGCAGCTTAGTTATTATATATATTTTTTGGCACTGCATAGCAGTCTTTGAGCCCTACATTGTTTACATGTGGAAGACAAGACAGTTTCCTCTGGCACGATTCACTGCCACATTATATCATGACTCAAACATAAGGCTATAGATATGGTGCATAATAGAAAGCTACAATTATAATAATCATGTTAGTTTTATTATTACAAACCATTACACAATTTGTCATGACTATCACTCCTGCTTCATTCATACAGGGTTAGCAATTTGCTTAGAAAGAAGTTTTCTTCTACCACTTGTTTACATTCCATCTCCTTTCCTCTTTTTAGTTTTTACAAGCCAATATAAAAGGGGCTAGTTGAGAGGCAAGATTACAATTTGGTTTGTAAAAATTGTTTTACCTCAGTTTGTACTACAGTTCACATCCCTTGTTCTTGCATTATGTGACTTATTCCTTCTTACTGTTAAATATCTTTTTAAGTGTATATATTTAATTGATGTGTTTTATCATTTATTCATTTATTTACTGTTTTGGTTCCATTTTGTTTTAACATATCTAGTCTCTGGGACAATTGTTCATGTAACATGTTTTATTAAAAGTTTTTTATTATTAGATTTTTATATTTATATGGAATGTTTATTTGTATGTATATTTTTTAATTTGTTTTATGGCTATTTATGTTTTTAGTATGCCAAAAGATCCCCTGAAGAAAGCGTAGCCGAAACATGGCCTGTGTTGGGTAATTGGACAATTTTTTTTTGTTATCTTTATTTAGAAAATTTCAACACAATATAACAAAAATACAAATAAAATCACTTCACCATCCATCCCAACAATACAACCACCCCACCCCCCACCCTTCCCTCCCAGGTCCCCCAGCACCCATACAAATGAACAATCAGCAGTAATTACTTAAAACCAAAACATAGCAGTACTATTAACAATGAACACACTGAGCTACTTCCACAAAGTCAGTCAGAGCCTTCCACCTGTTTTGATCAAAGGACTTCTGGGTTGATCCCTTCCGGGGCAGCGTCTCAAATTTACTATATAAGCATACCTGATTCCACCACTCTTGCCAGTTAACCTCGTGAGTACGTTTCCAATTGCAAACTATTAAATGTATCGCTATTCCCAGCATAAAATCCAACAGGAAATAGCAATCTTTCTGTAGGGATGGAATCCCCACCGCTGATCGGAACCCCAGGATTGCCCAGGTAAGAGGAGCCCTAAACCCCAACACTGTTTGTACACGCTCCCAAACCAGGGACCAAAACGCTCGCATCCCCAGGCAATCAAAAACTATATGTTCAAGTGTGCCTATATCATTCTGGCAAGACCAACATTTATTACTAGCGGCTGCATCCCACTTGACCATTTTAACCGGGGTAACATAGGCTCTCTGGGCAAAAAAGAACAATGTCTGGGTAATAGAAGCAGACTTGGATATCCTGACTTGCTTCCTCCAAACTTTTTCCCACCCATGCACAGAAAGGGTAACCCCTATATCATGCTCCCACACCTTTTGTAGCCCTCGCACCTGCGAGTGCCCATTCTGACTCATGATTCTATAGTAACAGGAGGCAACCCTCTTTGTTTGTATATTTTTTTGAATCAAAGGGGTAAGCCCCGCTTCCTTGTCTAATAACCTTATATTCACGACCGATCTCTCAACACAATGCCTAAGTTGTGCCCACTGAAAAAAAACTGCTCCCGGAAGGATAAATTCCCCTCTTACACTCTCAAAGTCTTTCCATACCCCATCTTCCACCAACTGCCCAATGGACCAAATGCCTTTGGAATGCCATTGCTTCCAAGCAAACATTTTCCGCTGAATTTTAAATAAGGGATTATACCATAAGGGGAGTAAGCCAGAAAATGTGTCCCCATGGCCCTGGGTTTGCATTAATGTTAAGAAAGCCTTTTGTGTCTCCACTATCATCAGAGGCACTCTCTCCAGTGGCAAAAGAGAACCCGGAAGCAAACCCATCGGCACAGGGGCTACCAGGCTCTCCTCTAAGGCCAACCACACTGGGCTCCGGTCTGTTACCTGCTCTATCCATCTAGAACCTTGCTTTAACAAGAAAGCTTTATGATAGGCCAGGAAATCTGGAAATTTCACCCCTCCCTGCTCTTTGCCCGATTTCAGCTTTTTTAGAGCTATCCTGGGAGGCTTGTTTTTCCACAGAAACTGACTCAATAGCCTCTCTATGCCTTTATACGTAGCTATAGGCAGATAACACGGAAGCATTTCCAAAACATAGTTAATCTTTGGTGCTATGGCCATCTTAATTGTCTCCAAGTGCCCCCACCAGGACAGCATCAAGGGAGACCATCTGGCAGTCAAAACTCTGACTTTAGCCAACACGGCCTCTGCATTAAACTTTATCGTCTCCTCAAGCGGATAGCAGTAATGCACCCCCAGATATTTAACCATTCCTGAATCCCATATAAATGGAAATTGCGCCAGGTCCCCTTTATGCACATATGAATTTAACGGAAAAGCAACTGATTTTGACCAATTAATTTTGTACCCGGACCACCGAGAATATTGCCCTATCTGTTCCAGAATATCTGACACTGAATCTGGAGTAGTAAATAATAGCAAGTCATCAGCATAAGCAGAAATGTTTACTTCCTTGCCAGCAATTAACATCCCCTGGATCTTCGGATTCTGCCGCAGCAAGAGTGCTAAAGGTTCCAATGCAATATTGAACAATATCGGGGACAAAGGGCAACCTTGACGTGTGCCTCTATTAAGCTCAATACAGCGGGATTGAATCCCATTTACACAAGCCCTAGCAGTCGGCTGAGCATACATTATCCTAAGCAGGTTAAGAAAACCCTCTCCAACCCCAAACCATCTAAGAGCCGCAAACATAAATGACCACTCCAAGCGGTCAAAAGCTTTTTCAGCATCCAAAGACAGTCCCACTAGGGGGCTGTCTTCGTTCCCGGCACCAGACAATACATGACAAAAAAGCCTGGCATTATCAGCTGTCGACCGGCCTTCAACAAACCCACACTGATCAGGATGTATCAATGGAGGGGCCACTTTGGCCAATCGCTGGTCAAAACAGTCGCATAAATCTTATAATCTGCATTTAGAAGGGATATAGGATGGTAGTTGCTTACTATTTGAGGGTCTTTCCACTCCTTTTCCAAGACAATTATATTCGCCAGAGCGAACGTGCCTACTTGAGGGAGTGCTTGCTCTAGGGACTGGAAGTACACCAGTAAATGTGGACCCAACTCTTTAGAAAAGGTCTTAAAAAACTCTATAGGGAACCCATCTGGGCCACACGCTTTCCCTGTAGCTAGTGATCGTATAGCCTGGCAAACTTCCTCCAGAGAAACTGGCGCATCTAGCTCTTTAGAAGCTTCCTCATCCAACTCAGGTCTCTGTATCCCCTCTAGTAATTTTTCAAACTCCAACTGAGAACACTTCGTTTCTGAAGCATACAGCTGCCCAAAGAAGGACCAAAATGCTTCTGCAATTTCCTCATCCCTTACCATTAAATCTTGGCTTTGCATACTACGTAGTGCCGCTATTCGGCCTGCGTCCCACCATACCCGCAGCACATTCGCTAAAAGTCGGCTGGCTTTATTGCTCTCCCAATAATAATCGCCCCTCTGTGCCCTAACATTCCGCGACGCTTCTCCAGAGAGGAGCGTATTATATTGAAACCTTAATCGCTGAAGCCGCAATAGGATACAAGGGTCTGAACGCTTTACCAACACACGCTCCCCAGCCTTTATCTGTTTTTCCAATGCAGCTAACTTTGCCTTACTCTGCCTCGCCTGACAAATACTGTAGCTAGTTATTGTTGATCTTATGGAGGCCTTAAAGCCTTCCCACCAGGCCCAGCCCGCTGTAGCCTGCGGTAAATTAAACTGAAAATAATCAGCTATAGTAGCTTATATTGTCAGGCGGAAATCTTGCGTATCTAACAGGGATCTATTAAAAATCCACCTTCCCTGAGAAGAGCCTGCCTTACCATCTTGCAGCAGCAGAGATATAGCCGCATGATCGGATATGTGGGCCGCCTGTATTTCTGAGGCAACTATAGTGGCACACAATACCTTAGAGACCAAAAAAAAATCTATGTGCGACAGCGCTTGATGAGGGTGTGAAAAAAAAGTAAACTCCTGCTCAGTAGGATGTTGCAAATGCCAGATATCCACTAACCCAGCTTCATGCATCAGCGAGGACAAAATACCTTGAGCTTTAGAAGGCTTGCCAATTCTGGGCGGTTTCTTATCTATTAAAGGGTCCAACGTAAGGTTAAAGTCCCCCCCTACAATCACAGGGACTGAGAGGGCCTGGCAAACCTCCTCAGCTACCGAATTAAAAAAATCTGGACTGTCCGAATTGGGCCCATAAACATTGAGAATAGCCAGTTCCAACTCCCCTATTTGCAAAAGCACTTTAACCCACCTCCCCTCCATATCCGATCTGGTTTGCAGCACTTTAGGGACCAAAGATTTTAGTACCAAAATGGCCACCCCGTTACGCTTATGTACTCCTGCGGAATAGGCCACCAATGTGAAGGGCATTATGTTGAGCTTCAAGAATTCCTTCATATTCAGATGCGTTTCCTGAAGAAGCAATATGTCGGCTTTTTCTTGCCTTCCATACAGCATTATTTTTTTCCGTTTTATGGGATTATTAATGCCCTTCACATTTAGGGATAAGATTTTAAAGGTCATATCTACAAATTATCCTACAATCTTGCAAGTGCAAGGCTTTGACCCCATGAAGCAATTGCCTTCCAGTTAGCTCAGAAAATGCACTTTCCTCTTGGCTACAAAAGGAGATCATCTTGGTCACACTGCTATCCATACTACTAGCTAATACTGCTGAAACACAGATAAACTTTTCTACTCTCTCAAAGAACCCTGGAGGGAAAGCTAGACTACTAAACTCAAAGGGTGATCCCACCGCGAGCAGGACAGATACAGAGGGGCCTTCCTAGTTGGGAAAAGGTGACAACGCCCCTATACCAACCACCACTTAACACTGTAGCACTTATTATTACATGCCCCCTCCCCCACCACTACTCCTCCCACATACATCCCAAACCTCTCTCTGTTTTTATTCATGTATTCCCTTATTTCAGGGCTCACACCATAAACACTAACCCTTACTGGGGGGACAAACAAAGGGAACACAGCAGCATGTAACACTAAACAACCATACGCCTCTCATATCTCCACATCCTAGGTTTTCCAGTTTAAACAGCTCTACATACAACACAGACTATGTCCTCTCAGACTGTTTCAATGCATCTGGGACGATTCCTTCTCCTCCAGACACTCGCCCAAGGCCTCAGGGTCCTCAAAAGTCCTCGTTTGATTATGTAGCGTGACCCTCATCTTGGCAGGATACATCAGCCCGAATCAGGCCTGCAACTGCTGCAATCGAGGCCTCAGCATCAAAAACCTCTTTCATCTGTCCACAGTACTTTTGGCGAAGTCTGGAAAGAAGGACAACCTGTGGCCCTTGATGTCCACGGGAGAGCGAGTGTGGGCTGCATCCATAATTTGAACCACCTGCTGGAATCTAAGCACCTTCAGGATAATTGGCCTCGGCCGTTTAGCATTGGGCTGGGCTTGCGAAGGCACCCTGTGTGCACGCTCAATCTCAAACGGGAGCTCAAATGATATCAATTTGCTCAAAAATGCAAACATGTCCCTTCCCTCAGCTCCTTCTGGGACTCCAAGTATGCGCACGTTGTTCCGCCGAGCTCTGTTGTTACCATCTTCCAGATCCCTCTGAAGCGCTTTTATTTGCTTGCTCTGCTTATCAACCACTTTAAACCTCTTCTCATGCACAGCAAGCGTAGTCTCCATCAAATCCTGCCTCAGGATAAGTTCCTCCATGCCAGAGCGCAGTGCGTCCACATCATCCTGCACTACTGTCAGCGCCTCACCATTTGCCTTGACCATTTCTCTTATTGCCCGCACCTCCGCTAACAGTTCTTGCAGGGCCTCTGGGTCTCGACCAGCCGCCATTTTCTGCAGAGAGGAGGGCTCTGTTTTCAAGCGTTTCGCACTGCTGTTTTGCGAGGAAGGGAAATCTAGCCTTGTCGGCTTGGGTCCGACATCTCTCAATGTTGCCGATCCTTTTACTTTTCATTCCAACCTCCAAATAATGGCGTTTGTCAAAGATTCTCGCCAGACCCCTCTGGAGCAACAGCTCTACGCATCCATCCTGCTCAGATCTAGGCTCCGCCCCACAGGTAATTGGACAATTATTGGCGGATATGCCCCTGTTCTAAGTGGTTGGTGTACCCCAGTTTAAGTAATTATAATAAAGACTACGTTACATTACCACGTCTAGACTGGGTCTCTGTTGTTCACATGGCACAGTGCTCCTTTGTTAGACTCTTGTGCATGTATGCATTAATTCATTTCTATATGAGCACAAACAATTTGAGCACAACAATTTTTTTATGCACCCAGACAAACCAAATAAATTTTGACAAATACATATGCTTAGTTTCTGTTTAGCATTATGTATATTTTATTTATTTAAAACTATTTCTATACCACCTTTCTACTATTCAAAGTGGTTTACATGTAACGTAAAACATTAACAGGGCAAAATATGCACACTGCTTTGCAGCAAATGGAACATATAAATAAATTTTAACATTTAAACATTTGAGTGAACTTGTACATTGAGTTATTCACAAAAGATCAAATTCACATTGTAGAGGATATTGGTTATATCGGTTTGGGCACATTAGTTTGGAATGCTGCTGCTGTTGTTGAATTATAGCATTCTTGGAACACATAAGTTTTCAGCTTTTTCCAGAATTCTGAATAGTTCATTCATTTTCATAAATCAGGTGGTAGGGAATTCCATATGGTTGGGACAAAGAGGGTACGTGCACGGTTGCATGCAGTTTGATTGGTCTGCTTTTTTTGTAGGAATGGATAGGAGATTAACTGAGGCATATCTGAGAAGTCTGTCATTCTTAGGTTATGAGAGTAGGGGATGGAGGACATCTGCTGATTGTTTTTGAATGACCTTGCATTTGTGATGGGGGCTTTGCATTTTATTCTTGTTGAGATGGGAAGTCAGCGGAGTTCTTTTAGTACTGGGGTGATGTGCGCTGGATGAGCAGTGCCTTGGATTATTCTTGCTGTGGTGTTCTGTGGCTGAACATGAATATGTCAGTGAAATTGCAAAGTTGTCTCTAGTTTTTTGTAATCTACAAGAATTAATGTTTACATCACGAAATGCATGTCAATAGTAAATATAATAGGCCTTCGGTTAATACCTGTAAAAAACAGAGTCATATACTACTTCTTAGATTTTTTTGTCTGTCTTTTGTACAGCTGTTCGGGAGCTTCTGTGGGGAGTGTCCAGCAGTAGTCAGCCAGCATTGTAGTGGACCATTTCCCCTGGTATCTTTGCGCCATCGTTGCGAAATCCCGGTGAAAACGTTTGCCCTGTTCATCACTAACCATACCACAGTTGTCAGGAAACAAATCGAGATGGGAATCAAGGAAATGGATCTTTAGAGACATATTGCAGCCAAGTTTCTGATACTGCATCAGCATGTCTTCTACTAGTTCCTTGTAGTTTTCTGCCCTAACATTCCCGAGAAAGATTGTTGACACTAGGCGAAAAGCATTCCATGCTTGTTTCGCATCACCCTGCAGCAAGTTGTTGAACCGGTCAACTTTGAAGAGCTCTCGAATCTGAGGACTCACAAAAACTCCCTCTTTAATCTTTGCTACGCTGAGTCAAGGGAATTTTTCATGCAGGTATCAGAAAGCTGGCGAAGTGCGGTCCATGGCTTTCACAAAGATTTTCATCAAACCTAGTTTGATGTGAAGGGGTGGTAGCAGGATTTTGTGAGCCTCAACCAGAGCTGGGTGCTGGATATTCTTCTCTCCAACTGTTACATTTTGTCTGAGATTCCATTCCTTCCGCAAGTAGTGCCAATCCCTTGCTCGGCTATCCCACTCACATAAGAAACACATGTATTTTATATATCCCTGCTGCAGTCCCATTAAAAGGGCAACTACCTTCAAGTCACCACAGAGGTGCCAGCTGTACTTGTTATAGTTAATGGAAGTCAGTAGATGCTTTAAGTTCTCGTATGTCTCTTTCATGTGGATGGCATGAGCTACTGGAATAGATGGAAGATGGTTTCCATTGTTCAAAAGCACAGCCTTCAGAATCAGTTTCAAAGAGTCTATAAATAGTCTCCAGTCTTTTGGGTCATGAGTGATTTTTAAGGCATTTATGAGGCTTTCAATATCGGAATAGAATACCAGATTACTTTCCTTTCTGAAGAAAGGCTCCAACTGCTGGTGGTGCTTTCGATATGAAGTAATGTTGAAATCTTCTTCTAGAAGATTCCATTGTTGGAGTCTTGGATTCTAGCAATTCTGCCTTGTTCTTGGATAAGTCCAAATCATGAACCAGGTCATTTAGTTCTTCCTGTGTTATTCTGTGTGGAGTTGATAATGCATCCCAGTGAAAATCTGGGTCACTGCATGCTGATGGACCAGGAGAAGAACAGGTTGGCTCACCCTTGTCCTCATCAGATGAATCAAGAGAATATTATGATGGAAGTTCTGGAATAGGAAGTCCCTCACCATGTGGAACTGGTCTCAAGGTAGACGGAATGTTTGGGTAGACTATGTTTGACTTCTTTTGCTTCATTATTCCGCTGGCAAGAGGAGGAACCAAGCAGAAGTAACAGTCATTTATGTGGTTGCTTGGCTCTCTCTACACCATGGAGACTGCAAACGGCATTGATGGTCTTTTGCAATTCAACCACTCTGAAAGCTGTGTTGTACATGTAGTGCAGCATATATGTGGGGCCCAAGGCTTGTCTTGGTCACCATTCTTGCATCCGAAGTAAAGATGATATGCCTTCTTCAGTTGAGAAGTGATATTTTTCTTCTGGTTGGCAAATGTCACTTCCCCACAAATGTAGCAGAAATTGTCAACGGTATTAACGCACTTTCGCGGCATTAATGTTCTGTATTGTACCTAAAAGGCTAAACTTACATGATTAATAAAAGTTACATGTAACAGTAGCTTAAACTGTCTTGCACAAAGTCTGAAATATTTTAAATGCTCAACCTTTCAGACTGCGTATAGTACACTGCTGATGTCAGATGGCTTCAGCAGCCGTCTGGCAGTAGTATTACATTGCATCAGAAAATGATGCAATCAACTCTGGATGATGTGTGCATGTTGGTATTATGCAATGTGATGCAATATTACATCATTCAAGGCTTATTTGGGATGTTGTTGATGTCCTACTGGATAAATTTAAACCGTGAAAATCAAAAATGAACTACATGCCATATCTTCAAAACGAGAGCCAATATTTTTTTTAATGTTATATTTGTGTTCAGCTCACCAAGATACTACAGATTAGGACCTTTTAAAGTCAGTAACGATTTCAATGTTGACCAGTGTTATTAGGCCTAGGCATTTGACTTCGGATTTCACTCTTATGGTAAAATTGTCAAGTTCTTGGACCTGTTGGGGAAAGAAGGATGAATTGGAGAGTATGAATAAGGCCTCAGTCTTTTCTTGGTTGATGAAGAGGTTGTGGAGACATAACCAGTTCCTTACATTTAAGAAGCATTTGTGTATGCCAGAAAGGTCTGGTGTTAAAGTGTTGAATGGTGTGAAGAACATAATATCATCTGCATATATCTGGTAGTTTATTTTGTGGTCATTGAATATCATGCATAGGGACTGGAGGAATCTACTAGGCATCTAGTAGGGTTATGGAAAGGTTTAATAGTAGTGCTAGCAATTTTAATTTATTGCTATCTTAATTGGCATGACATTTTATGTTTTAATTCCCGGCCTGTACAGCCGCACCTTATGTATAGGTAAACCGCTGCTGATCGCTGGAAGTAGCGGGATACAAGTGTACACTAAATAAATAAATAATTTTTTTCAAAATTTCCATGTATGGTATTTTGAACAGTCTAATTACAAATGGTGCATATCTGAGGGTGCAATCTTTGCAAAATATTGAAGAATATTATTTTAAAGCTATCCCACTGGTTCTTTTCAACTCAGTCTAAATTGGCAAGGTTTATCATATTTTTTGGTGCAATTTTTTTTTTTTAATATAGGCTATCAATTGTTATATGGCATTGCTGCCTCTTAGCAAGTTGGTGTTCAGCTGCTGAATAGAAGAGTTGGCATTCTAGGCGACTAGCAGGCCTGACTACAAATTAACATCACTATTATCTCTCTTTGTCTTCCTCATTTCACATCATGGAGGTGACAGTCATTATTCATATGGTGCCCGATCCCATAAGATGCACGCACGGCCCGTGGATATGTCTAAATTAAAAACAGACCCCATTTGAACCTAATTCTGCATCCACAGGTCTGGACATACCCGTGGGTCCAGAATTGGGGAGATAGACATGTTTGGCGTGGAACAGTCAAGTGCTATTTAGCCAGCCCACACATTCATCAGGGGCACGGCCTGGGAACGGGTGCCGGCACAGGCCATACAATATAATGGAGAAACATGTCCCCGGGTAAATGTTTTGGATGTCCCTGCGGCCACCGTATTTTGAAAAGTACATGTTTCAGATCCTGCTTGATCCCGCGATGTACCTGCAGATGCCACAGCTTTCGGGAAAAACAAGCATCTCTTAAGCTGCTCATCACAGACAATAGTTTGCTGATGCAAACTAGACATAAATGCCAATAAGAAATGACAGCTGCTGCATCCTAGACCATATACCAGTCCTCTTAATGCCATGAAAAGTGCTAGGTAATCCCAGTGCCAGGACTGTACCGAGTCCTGTACGAGCAGTGTGGCCGCACAGGGCGCAAAGACGTAAGGGGCGCATTTCGGCTCTCTGCTGTTGCCTGCCACTGCCACTTTAGCAGTGGCAGGCAGTGGCAGAGAGCCAAAATGTGCCCCTTAAGTCTTCTCACCGGCACACTAAACAGGTCTGGTCTCTCCGGGAGGGTCCAGATCTGCTTAGTATGCCAGCAAGTTGCACATTGGGTGCTGTGATAAGGAAGCTTATCATAGCTCAGGTAGGAGCTATAGAAAAGATGATGTGACTCTGAACAAGCAACCTGTCAGTTTTGGTAGAAGTAAGAAAACAGAGTTTTCACATAAAAGACTACCAGTCCCAGAGTGCACCAGGTTTCCAGCAGCCATGAGAGGGGCTGAAGTGAGAAAACGTGTGTGCAATCAAGAGAGCTATGAGGTAATCCCTAAGCACTCATCTCAAAGGGCAGGGCCTGATTCAACACAGCTGCGCTGTGTTAGGGAGGAGCACACATTAGGACAGAATAAGAATAGAGCTTATTCTTCAGATAACAGCTTCAGGGAGAGCTTCAGCAACGGCTACAAGCTCCAGCCCAGATACAGGTTTAAGCATCACCTGGAGAAACAGAAGCCAAGCCAAGCGGATAGAGAAAGAAGGAAACTCTCTGGAAGGAAGAGAAGAAAGGCCATTGGAAGATCTGGGAGAATCCAAGGCAGTACCTATACTGGGAGGTATTCCAAGTGCCAGCAGAGTCCATTGGACTGGAGTCAGCCAGAGGAATGGAAGGGCAGAGATAGGAATCACCAGTGGCTACCTAGAAGAGAGAAGACTGCACGTGGAAAGGACTTTCAGACCTATGCCAAAAGGTATGTGAGGGAAGATCCAGTGTCCAGGGATCAAGATTGGAAGGCTGGACATCAGAACTGGATTACATACTGGCCAGGATATACAGAGAGGAATTATGATAGCAGGAGAGGCTCAGATATGAACACTGATCCAGACCCTATCTATAATAGTGAATGGCAGCAAGGGAATAAGCATTCTCATGATAGTGCCTTATGGAAAGACTCGTCTGTGCCAATGTATGATAGTGACCCTATGCTGATTGATGAAGGGGGAGATACAGCAGATGAAACTATTCATTACATGGACTGTTCTCTATCTAAATGCTATTGCTAGCTTTCTGTGAGCAAACACCTCAGCCATCATAAAGAAACCTAACTTTGTTCTTTATTTCCACTGCAAACAGCTCTTAAAGCAGGATTTGGGTTCACACAGTAGCAGCCAGCCAGCTAAAGGCTTTCAGCTGGTCAATTGATAGTAATTAAAGCTGCACCTGATTGTGTGTGTGAGCAAGGGAGAATCACTGCTGGGATCTGCGTGGAAAATAAGCAGAAGTTAACCTAACAAGCAAAGTTCATTTATTTCTTTGTGCCTTTTTCATTTGGTAATTATTTGCTAAGAAAACATTAGCTAATTGCCTGACAAGCTGAAGGTGGTTTTCTGATTTTGCTTTGTGACTTTATGTTATCCATTTAAACACTGCAAGCAAGTATCCTTATTTATATTGCTAACAAGCATACTTGTGCTGGGTGAATTAAACCCCATCAATAAAAGAAGTATTTTATTGGCTTTAACCACTGGTTTCACAACTTAATTATTGTCTTCAGCTGTGTTTGGAGTGAAAGAACTACATTACCCACAATACCTTGCAAGAATCATATGAATATATGCATCGTCAAGATTGTGTAAGTTCTCACCCTAGGCAGCCGTCTGACAGTGCGCACCTCTTCTCTTCCACCCCCATAAAATGGCTAGATAGAGGTGCAGGAGGGGGGGTGTGCGCCTGATGTGCAACTCACACACGACGCTTTTCACCATCGGTACGGCCCTGCCCAGTGCACCCAAATATGGTATACGAGAATGTAAATATGAACATATGTGTCAGGACATGCCTTGCATCATATGGTACATGGCATTAGGAGGTGGCCCCAGTGATTCCTGCCTTGGTCATCAACTGCTAGGAATGGACCCTTACCAAGTGCACAAAACCCAGAATTAACATTACAGTTCCCCAAAAGAATGGATAATATTGCTGAACAACAAATGTATGCCCTTTTCATGTTATGGCCTATAAGTGCACTCATTCTGCTGCTCTGCACTACTATTCCCCACTTATCTCTCTCTACACATCTCCTCGGGCACTCTACTCTTTTGGCAGATCACTTCTCTCAGTGCCTTCCTCTTCTACTGCCAAATCCAGACTTTGTACCTTTCAACTTGCTGCTCTTTATGCCTGGAACAAACTACCCGAGTCTTTACATCAGGCTTCTTCTCTGGCCCCTCTCAAATCCAGGCAGAGTGCTCACCTCTTCGTTGCTGCTGTTGGATTTGATCTGCCTAAGCTCTCTCATGTTTCCTTACCATTTCCCCTGGATGTATCCTGTCCACAGCTGCTTTGTTGTCTGTCTTGAGTAGATTGTAAGATCCGCTCAGCAGGGACCATCTTTTATGTATGTCTGTGCAGTGCTGTGCTTGCCTTGTAGTGCCATACAAATGATCAGTAGTACTAGGGCATTCTGATTCTGACATCTGATTCACACCTATCTGAGAACTGGCATTTCTCACAGCAGATACACCTATCCCATCGTGGCATATGTCAGACTCTATATATTTGCTATCTGTGGGGCAACTCTGTCTGCCTTCCCACAGTCTGCTTTGTGGCACTGCTCCCCTGGACAAGCTTGTGTGGGCATGGGAGGGGGGGATCCCTGTGCCATCACACCAAGCAGCCAATCTCCACTCTCGCAGCTCTCATGAATCCTGGATTGGGTAGGGATGTAGGCTTCATGGAGCAATCCAGGAAATTTTGGCACCTCAGTCATGTCTCGCAGTGCCTGGTGCAGCGGATGTATGGCTGCCCTATCACACTGCCAATAATATCTGATCTTATAGTGTCCTATGAAAAATAATCCAGAAGGAATCTGCATAGGTACCCTATGGCTAAATGTCAAAACATAATCGCAGTCAATAATAAGGGACCCTCAGAATAAGAGCATTCAGCAGTGCAAACAGTCCCCCTCTGAATTGCAGATGAGCACGCCAGATCCCCCCACGCACTCCTCAAACCACACATACACACATTTTCTGGCACAAAAACATTTCTGCCAAAATTATGCCCTGATCCTATACATAACAGCTATCACATAAAATAATAGCATGGGGTACCAGGACTGCAAATATGATCTCTGTTTCTCATCCAAACAAGAATCGTTTCCCTGCTCATGCCCATACTATCCCTACATCAGCAGTCCCATTTTTCAGAACATGGAAATAGTTAGGGTTCTTTAGATTGGCTCCTTAAGCACAAACAGAACATTTAGGCATAGCCAGAATAAGCACTATTGCTCTTCTTAAGATTTCTGTAAGGGTGTTTATTAATGTGTCTATAACTTACAACATTCCCACACCTCTGCTCTCTGTATCTTAAAACTGCATCTTATGATTTTTACAGACTGCAGTCATACCTGTTCAAACCATACTTGTCACAACCATTCTTTGATATGGGATGCATTGCCAAGAACAGCAGAATTTTTTCTAAGTCCTGGACTTATTCCACATTTCAGCAGGAATAACGTGGAAGTTTCTGGGAAACATTTAATACATATGTCAGCCTTTCCTGAATACCCTTTATATGTCTCCTCAGCTGACCATGCCTCTGTTCCACCCCTTCTGGGCACTTTCTGAGATCCCTGTGCTAGCGCCATGGATGTGCATGATAGCAGTGTTTCAGAATGCGGTCGGGGATGTTTTTGGCACAAACATCCTCGCCACATGTACAAACCTCCTATTCGTATTCTGGAATGACCCCCAAGGCCTCCTTACCTTTAATTGTACTTCTCAGATGCATTGACCTGTGCAGAACCTCGACCCATCCATCCCCTGATGTTCAGTCTTATAGCCATTTTCTGCTCATTACCACGATTATTCACAAGTGCATCTATTCCCCTCTGATCTGTCTCCCACCTATCTTTAATTCGTCTTACCTCTGTTCCCCTCTCCATCACTCTCTTCTTTGGCTTCTCATCACTTTCTCTTCCTATTCCTCATACTCCCTCCCACCAACATCTTCAAGCCTCCTCCCCCTTATCTCCCCTTAACAATCCTTACTTCCCCCACATCTTGTCCTCTACACTGTCATCAGCTCTTGAGCTTCACCACTTTCTCCCTCCCATTCAACCATCTCCTCTCTCTCTAAAACAACCGCACCTTCATTTCTGCTGTGCTGTTTCCTCTATGTCCTGCACTCCTCTACTCCTCCTCCTCTCATCCGGAGATATCAATCCCAATGCTGGCCCTCTTAGACTTTTGACAGATCTTCACGCAACACCTCAAATCTTATTCATATCCCTCTCCTTTCCCCTTCCTCTCTCTACTTTTCTCATGTTCCTTGTGGAACACACACTCCATCTCAAATAAGCTTACTGTGGATCACCTCCCCCCCACCCCCAACCCCTAAGCTGGAGGCTTCCCCATGGATATTTTAAGTCATGGTCATGTGGTTAAGGTCTAGTTTAGCTCTCTCAAGATGACATGCTCAGATAAGTTTCCCCATAAATAAATGATTATACTAATAATAAATTAAAATGATTGATAGAGAAAATTAAATCTACTATTTAAATTGGTTTAATTAATTAATAAACACAACCTTTCTGTATTTAAATGAATGTGGCTATGTAACAATTTTTCTTTCTTTTACAAATTAACACCATACATCTCGAATTTACCATCAGAACAGAAAATAAGATAAGTATTCATTTTCTCTGTTCTTAGAAATTCCTTTGTAACACTGAGTAATGACTATCCTCCAACATAAAGTCTTGATACTTTGTATCAATTTTCCTTTCAGATATGAATACAAGTCACCTCAAGACAGGTACATATAAACTTCTACTTTTCCCTGTAAATCTCTGGGACAAACTGCAAATGGCACAATTCACACAGTTCATACCACTGGCCAAGACATTTATCATTGGTGCACGGTCATCTTGTCGTCGCTCCCTCTCTCGTCTTCTCTCTTTTCAGGTTTGATGACAGCTCACTTCTGTCTTCTCCAAAATTCTAGCCATAACTCCCATGTAAGAACCTATTAACCTATCTTTAAACAACTGGAAAAAGGCAAAACCTTGATTGGCCTATGGTGGGACTTGTCTCTTTTTTTCTTAAGTATAGTATGATATAAGAACATAAGATATGCCATACTGGGTCAGACCAATGTCCATCAAGCCCAGTATCCTCTTTCCAACCGTGAACAATCTATGTCATATGTACCTAGCAGTTTCCCCAAAAGACACAGGTTCCACAATACTTGTATTGGGTCAAACATTGATATCCTGGGTCCATTTTTAATAATGGTTTATGGACCATTCCTCCAGGAACTTGTCCAAACCTTTTTTAAACCCAGCTACACTAACAGCCTTTACTACATCCTCTGGTAACAAATTACAGAGTCTGATTACATGTTGAATGAAAAAATATATTCTCTTATTTGTCTTAAATAGTTTACCCTGTCGCTTCATTGCATGTCCCCTAATCTTTCTATATTCTGATAATGTAAACAATTGACCTACATATACCCGTTCCACTCCATTCATTAATTTATAGATCTCTATCATATCTCCCCTCAGCCATCTCTTTTCTAGGTTGAAGAGCCCTAACCTTTGTATCCTCTCCTCATAGGAGAGGCCTTCCATCCACTTTACCATTTTGGTGGCTCTTCTCTGTACCTTTTCCAATAATGCTATATCCTTTTTAAGATACGGCGACCAGAATTGCACACAATATTCAAGGTGCAGTCGTACCATGGAACAATACAGAGGCATTATAATATTATAATATCCTTTGTTTTATTTTCCATTCCTTTCCTTATGATACTTAGCATTCTATTTGCTCTCTTGGCTGCCGCTGCACACTGGGTGGAGGGTTTTAACATGTTATCCACGATGACGCCTAAATCTTTTTCCTGGGTGGTGATTCCCAATGTGGAACCTTGCATCGTGTAACCATAGTTTGGGTTGTTCTTTCCTAGATGCATAACTTTGCACTTGTCCACAAAAATTTCATCTGCCATTTGGATGCCCAGTCTTCCAATTTATCAAGATCCTCTTGCAATTTTCCACAATCCTCTTGGGTTTTAACAACTTTAAATAGTTTTGTCTCATCTAAAAATTTGATAACCCCGTTTATTATTCCCTTTTCCAGGTCATTTATGAATATGTCAAAAAGCAGCGGACCCAGCACAGATCCTTGGGGTACTTACTATTCACCTTTCTCCATTTGGAAAATTGGCCATTTAGCCCTATCCTCTGCTTTCAATCTTTTAACCAGTTCCTAAGCCACAATAGTACACTGCCTCTTATCCCATGACATTTTAGTTTTGCCAAAAGTCACTGATGAGGGACCTTGTCAAAGGCTTTCTGAAAGTCCAGATACACTATATCAACCGACTCACCTTTGTCTACTTGTTTATTCACATCTTCAAAAAACATAACAGGTTAGTAGGACAAGATCTTCCTTGTCTAAAGCCATGTTGGCTGTCTCCCATTAGGCCATCTGGATCCCATTAGGCCATGACTACGTATCTACATGCTGAGTAATTTTGTTCTTTATGATGGTTTCTACCATTTTTCCTCGTACTGACGTCAGGCTCACTGGTCTGTAGTTTCCTGGATCACCCCTGGAACCCTTTTCAAAGATTGGCGTTACATTGGTGATCCTCCAATCTTCAGGTATTACAGATGATTTTAATGAAAGTTCACAGATTACTAATAGCAGGTCTGCAATCTCATATTTCAGTTCTTTCAACACCTTTGGACGTATACCATCTGGTCCAGGTGATGCGCTACTCTTCAGTATATCAAATAGTTGTAATACATCTTCCCGGTTTAGTGATATTTCTTTCAATTCCTCTGCAGGAATAACACTTTAAATACCACTTCTGTCATGGGTAACATCCCTACATCTTCCTCAGTAAAGACTGAAGCAAATAATTCATTCAGTCTCTCCGCTATAGCCTTGTCCCCTCTTACTGCCCCTTTTACCACTCTATCATCTAATGGTCCAATTGATATATTTTCCTTCAATAGTAGTGTCTCTATAAACCCAGGTAACAGGTTCATTCTCCTGACCTGCCCATAACTAAGGGATACAACTAAAATAATTGTAGATTCCCTGTTGTAGAAACCAGGTTTTGCTGTTTTATTCTCATACAGTCTACACATACACTCCATCAGCCAACATTTCATTCTCTCACATCGGAGCTTTATTCAGCATGGATCACTCATAACAGTGTCTCTGGTCAGTGACTTAGCATCTCTCTTAACAGTCAAGCCTTGCACAGGTCTTGCTAGAACCTGGTTCTTATTAACCTCGGACTTGCTGGGTTTATGGATTTTCCAGGCTTATCCCACTCAAAGCCTCTTTAATTGGAATTATGGTTTTAGCAATCCATTGAAGTCCATTCAAACCACCTTCATTCACAAACATAGTGGAAAAAGTATGCGGGCCACTTTAATTGCACATTCTCTACACTTACACATCACTTTCATTCATAAACAGCTCTAGTTTTTACCTTCAGACCATTAACTTGGGCTTTCAAGAGGCCTGGCCTCCCAGCCTCTCAAACAGAGGTCTGGTCACTTTTCTTCCCCGATGGCCTCTACCTGGAAAAGCTCAGGTATCCTAGGAAATATCTCCTCATTCCAGAGTGTAACTAAAGGGTTTCTATGGTGTCTCCAAGGGAGAACCAATGGGGCTTCACATCTCTGCTTCCCCCATAGGCTTGGAATTCCGTCCCTAGGCTGTGATAGAAGTTGGCCAGTTTGAATTGTTACCATGGCATTGCCATGGCAATCCCATTAAACTACAAATGAAATTCATATTTTAAAATAAATTATACTCAAAATAATGTTAAAATCACCTTAAACCCCTTTAACCCTGGAATTACCGAGATTTTTTGCACACACTGAATACCGTTGGGGTCATAAATGACCCCACGATGAATTTTAATTGTTAACCATGACAAATTTTAACTAAACAGACAAAATATTATTCTGAATTAATTATTTATTATATGAAGGTTAAATGTTTTGAAATGTAATGCTTTATCATAAAATTACATGAAGAAGAGTTGCCATGAAAGCAGTTTTTTTCATGCAGTTGATAAACACAGTAAAGTACTACAGTCATTTGCATGAGACACACACAATGTCTGAATGTTCTTTGCAAACACAGCGCTTGCAGGAGGTGCAAACTATGTTGCTTTTCTTGTCTTTTTCTCTGGAACAGCAGTGACACCTTGCCCTTTTCTTTGGGATCCTGACATTGCAAACAGCATCAGTGGCTTCTTCAATGCTGGAAGAAGTCTCGGTGCAATTACTCTGAAGCAGCTGCTTTCCTAATTCCAAGAACAATAGACAACGTCTGTGCTTTGACTTGGACTGCCATTCTGGATTTAGTAACATCCAAACAATGAAGACGTTCAAAGCACTGATGTCCAACATGTTGTAAAAGGTTGTCACTGGCCAGCGTCTTGTCATTCGTTTTGTGGTATACATGCACAATATTTGATCTGCCATATCTACTCCATCTTTACTAGAATTATAGTCCAAGATCATGCATGGTTTTTTGTCTGGACATGTGTTATCTACTTCTTCTTGATCATGCAAACTGCTCAGAAGAACAACCACTTTTCCTTTCTTTGGGCAATAGGAAACCAGAGTGGCGTCATCACGAAAGGCAAACAGTGAAGTGAATACCTCTCGGCCCCTTGATATTACAAATTCTGGAGATAATTATTTTCTGTCCTTTCGAATTGTCCTGAAAAGTGTCATTTGTTTTTCTAGCATTTTCCGTGACAGGGATAAACTGCAGAAGAAATTGTCAACAGTAACATTTCTGCCAGATCGCGTCAATCCTTCAGTGAGTTGCAGCACAACCCTTTCACCCTGATTCTATTCCCTGTTTTGTCCGAGTTCCCTTCCTTTATATACTTGAAGACGCAGAACATATGACGTTGCACTGTCACACAACATCCATAGCTTTATGCCATATTTCCCATGTTTGCTGGGAATATATTGTTTGAATGGAACACGGCCACGAAATGTAAGCAGTTGCTAATCCACGGTAACATTTTCACCAGGAACAAAGGCGTCACTTAGAGTTGCTTTCCAGGTATCAAAAACATGTCTGATTGAAGCAAGCTTATCCACGCCTCATTTTTCATGTCTGTTGGTTGCATCATCAAATCTGAGAGCACAAGAAATTTGCTGAACACGGTTACGGGCCACATTTTTGCCGAAAACAGAACGACCATCTTCAAGGTTCCACAACTGAACTATGGATTCATTTCGTGACTTGTACACGCCTGAGAGGATCAGAAGTCCAAGAAAATGTTGAAATTCTCCGTCTGTCAATTCTTTCCAGGTGTCGTCATAAATGTGTCTTCCTTGTTTGCTCATCCACATCATGATTTCATTCAATAAATTCTTCCTCATGAACAAGTGGAATGCTGCGAGAGGGCCATCAACATTTCGTACAGAATACCTTGTAGAACCTAGTTGTACGGGCATGACATTAGCTCTGGCGTATCTTCCAGAAGCTTGCTTTATAGGTTTCCTGTTCCATGATGTGCATTCTTAGATACATAGGCTTCAATGGCAACATTTGTGCTTATAGTTGATGACCTCTTAGCTCCTCTATGATCACAACTAAGATTCCTCACAGATGATACTGACACCGAGTACTCCTGCCTTCTTCCCCATCCAGCAGAGCCTCGACCTTTGCCTCGACCTGTAAGTTGACTCTTTGCTGCAGGCGATGTTACCGGCTCAACATCAGTCTCACATTCACTTGGCGACCAACTGCTGTCGCCATCTGAATCATGACTGTCAGCATCAGATTTATTGCCTGAACTTGGCTGATATTCTTCTTCGCTTGCTGAATATGCTGCATCATCAGACGACTCAGAGCCGTCACTGTCAGCATCTCGTTGCAATATTTCTCTTACTTGGGCAGCTGAATACTTTCATTTTGACATCATAAACAATAATCTAAAATAAATAAACAAAGATAAAGTTGAATAAAATGCAAAGCAGTTTTACTATAGGTGTTCAATAATCATGATGAACGAGTGAAAGCCTTTAGATTTCATCGGGGCAAGGTACTTCGGGCCGGAAGGTCAGCGGTTCAAATCCCACTAGAGGACAGCAACCTTGGGCCGGAAGGACTGGGGTTTCTAGTCCCACAGGTGCTCCTTGTGGTCTTGGGCAAGCCACTTAACCCTCCATAGCCCATGTTCCCTGTAAAATAGTTCTCTGTGTGCTGTGCTTTCCTGTCTAATCAATGTGTTTATACCTCAAAAATTTCCTGTCATGATTTGACAATTTCCAATCTGTAATCAAAAAAAAAAAAAACCGCTGCTGATCGCTGGAAGTAGCGGTATACAAATGTATACTAAATAAATAAATAAATAAAATCGGAAATAATGAGAGAACGTATGATATCAATTACAGAAAATGTGTAATTTTCATAAAATAAGAGTACAAAAAATAAATGAAAAATAATTAATCATAAATACCTTTGTCAGATCAAAAAAGTCACAAAACTGCAAATTTTATCACGATCCAAACCGGACATAAGCAACTGGGGTCAAAAATGACCAGACTGGTACTCTGTGCTGCAATTCATCACTAGCGTCACCTAGCAGATGAAAATTATTCCTCTCATGGTGCAATATAAAGAGAATATTGTCATGTAAAAAGTCATAAAAAGATTGCATTCTTGAACAACTAGTTTTCGAGATACACGTTGTGAAATTTGCAATGGAGTCACTTTTGACCCCATCGGTAATCCCAGGGTTAAAATGATCCCCTCTCTTACCTTTCTCTTGCCCCAAACACAAGCTGTTAACTCTTTCTAAACCATCTAAATCCTTTCCTCATAAAAAAGTGTTTCTCACCTCTGACTACCCACCACTAATATAAATGTGCACCCGGAACTCCTGACTATACCCCCCATGACTGAAAAGAAATATATCTTAATTTAATTTAAAGGACATACTACAATGTAGAATACACGTACTGTCTCTTTACATCTTTGAGCTCAAACACCCCCCCTGGATCTTCTTTAACCCAATCAATGAAAAAAAAATTACAGAGTCCCAATCCCTCTCAACTAAACTTCCTTAAATAATTTGGCCACCGTCCCTTTAAATTTAAAAATAAACACATAACTATATTCCCTAAATCTCCCTTATGTAAATCCTATATTCAATTCCCCTTTACTTTTTAATTTTTTCTTACTTCAGTTTTTAACAGTGTGGCCGCTTCAGTCAGAACAGCTCAGGTGTTTCATTTCAAATAGTGGCTTTGGCAGTTGAGCAGCTCCTGCCTCTTATTCCTCCCTGAAGCCTCAAACTAATAAGAAAACCCTCCACCCCAGCTCCCTAAGACCCCAGGACATTGAGGAAACACTTAAGCAGCATTTTCAAACTTAAAACAGACTGTCTGCACCGCGGAACCCCGCAGAAACTTTTTTTCTTTTTAAGCTGCTGGCTTCCTCGCCTGCCCTCCTGATGCTATGATTCAGCATCAGAAGAGCCCAGGACACTGTGGAGGGCATTTTTTAAATCTTAAAACCCACAGCCTGACTCCTGAATGTCGTGTTCTAATGTAGCCTATCCCAGAGGCCTCACCCTGCCTGGATTTTCTCCACAGGCCACTTCAGCAGCGCAGGACCCAGGTAACTACCTATTTATTATGTTTTTTTTTTCACTTTCCACATTGCCTTTACTCATTATCTCTTTATCTCTAATGTTCTCCATCTTATTGCTTTAACTGAAACCTGGTTCTTCCAAGAGAACTCAGCATAAGTTGCTGCTCTCTGTCATGATGGGTCTCCCATATGCCTCGTCCCACTGGCCATGGTGGTGGTGTTAGGCTTCTACTCTCTTCTTGCTGCCAATTTCAACCCCTCCTGCTGCCTCAGACTTCTTTTCCCTCCTTTGAAGTCCACTCCATCTGTTTTTTTAATCCACTACTTTTATGGTTAGCTGTTATTTATCGACCTCCCGACAAGTCCACCCTTTCTCACTAACTTTGACTCATGGCTTTCATTATTTATTTAGCCAGTTTTGTATACCACCTTATCCTTCAAGCAAAGTGGTTAGGGATATGACAAGGGGTCTACATTAAACATAGGTGACAAGACATACATATATTTCTGGGGGTTAAGTCCCAGGTCTGAGATGTTGGGGTATGGTGGCTGTGTCGACAAGGCTGCGTGGATTGGGAATTAAGGTACTTATTCATATGAGGCCATGAGCAGGTGGGTTTTGAGAGATTTGTGGAAGCCCTCAAGGTCCTTTTGTGCTCTTAGTTCCTCAGGAAGCGAGTTCCATAGGTCTGGCGCTGAGAGTGAGAATGCTCTTCTGGTAGTTGATTAATTTGTTTTGTGGTATCTGGCCAGGGTGAGGAGTCTGTTGCTGCCTTGGGTTTGCCTGGGTCTGTTGCTTGTGTCTTTGGTTATTGTGGTCTGCAGAATTTCTGCTGAGCAGTGGTGTATGGTCTTGAAGATGATTAGTTTTGCCTTGAATTTTTGCCCGTGCCATTATGGGTAGCCAGTGCAGCTGTCAGAATATTCTGGATGCATCTTCCTCCTCCCTTATTCTCGGGGATTTTAACATTCATGTTGATAACCCCTCTGACCCTTATGTTTTAAAGTTTCTTTTCCTTACCTCCTCATTTGACCTCCAGCTTTGTTCTACTGTCCCCACTCACCAGCACGGCCACTGCCTCAAACTTGTATTCTTCTCCAATTGCTTACCCTCAAACTTCTATACCTCAGTTCTTCCCTTATCAGACCATCACCCGCTAAGCTTCATTCTTCATTACCTGCCGCCTAAACCTTGCCCTGTCTCCTGCAGCATCTTTAGAAATCTTCCACTGTGTCATCTGAGTCTGTTGATGAAACAGTTAGCTTCCTATAATTTAACAGTTTTTTTATACCGCTTTATCTTAGAGGTCAAAGTAGTTTACATTAAACACAACTTGTTACATTTTAACAATATAGCAGACTTAAGAGGGTAGAATGAAAGAAGAAACGGGGTAGGAATAAAAAGTTACAGATGTTAAATAATGCTGCACTCTCCTCTGCTCTGGATACTCTTGCTCCACCGATGCCACGTCCTGTGAGGTGTACTATACCCCAGCCCTGGCTGTCTTCCACTACCCACTATCTACGTTCCTGTGCCCATTCAACTGAGTGCACTTGGCTCAAATCCCGCACCCTTGCGGACTTTCTACACTTCAAATTCATGCCTGTCTCTTTCCAGTCAACCATGGCACTTTCAAAACAAGACTATTATGTCCATATGACTAACTCTCTTGCCTCTGACCCTTACCGTCTCTTTACAACTCTCAACTCTATCACCACAATGTTTCTGCCTCCGATCACTCCTTCCCTTTCTGCCCAAATCCTGGCTGAGTATTTCCATGACAAAATCCAGAAGATCACACTCCAATTCCCCATGACGTCAGCTACCTCTCCTCCTCCCAACTCCCCCCCCCCTTTGCTACTCTCTTCCTTTTCTATGATCTCTGAGGAAGAAACCACACACCTTCTTTCCTCCTCCAAACTCATTACCACTACCTGCTCCTCTGATCCTATGCCCACCCATCTCCTAAGCCGCATCTCTCATATTCTCAACTTATCACTCTTCACTGCAATTTTCCCTGCAGCCTTCAAGTATGTTGCAGTTACACCTCTTCAAGAAACCCTCACTAGACCCTATCTGTCCTATAGATCCATCTCCCTCCTCCCCTTTGTTTATAAACTACTTGAACGTGTGGTTCACTGCCATTGCCTTGACGTTCTCTCCTCTCATACACTCCTGGATCCTTTAAAATCTGTCTTTCATCCTTTATATTCTACTGAAATGTCTCTTGCCAAAGTCTCCAGTGACTTGTTCTTGGCAAAATTCAAGGGCCTTCACTCAATCCTCATCCTTCTTGACCTTTCTGTTGCTTGTCACACTGCTGCCCACAACCTTCTCCTCAATACCTTGTTCTTGCTTGTTTTAAGGGCTCTGTGCTATCCTGATTCTCTTATCTCTCCCATAGCTCCTTTAGTGTTTGTTCTGATGGATCCTCCTCTGCTGCTATCCTGCTCTCAGTTAGTGTACCCCAAAGATCTTTCTTAGGTCCACTCCTTTTCTCCCTCTATGCCCAGTCCAGTGGTGCACTCATCTCTTCCCATGGCTTTCAATACAATCTTTATGCTGATGACTCCCAGATCTACCTCTCTACACCTGAAATCTCTCCAGCAATCTCTGCCTGCCTTTCTGACATTGTTGCTTGGATGTCTCACCAGCACTTGAAATTGAACATAGCTAAAAATGAGCTTCATATTTTCCCCCCTAAACCCTCCTCTCCCTCTCCTTTCTCATTCTCTGTGGATAACTCTCTACTGCTCCCTGTTTCCTCAGCTCACAACCTTGGAGGTCATCTTTGGACTCCTCTCTCTCCTTCTCCACACACATCTGACAGCTAAACCCTGCCATTTTTTTCTCTAGCATATCAACAAAATCCACCCATTTCATTCTGAACACAATAGTAAGACATTTATCCACTCTTTAGTCATCTCACATCTAGAATGTTGTGACCTACTCCTTGCTGGTCTCCATCTGAATCATCTCTCTCTCCCCTTTGTTCTGTTCAACACTTTGTTGTGTGGCTAATCTTCTGCCAGCCTCGTCATGCTCATATTACCCCTCTTCTCAAGTTACCTCATTGGTTCCCTATACGTTTCCACATCCAGTTCAAACTTTTCCTGCTGACTTATAAGTGCATTCACTCTACAGCTCCTCACTACCTTTTCTCTCTTCTCTCTCCCTACACCCCTCCTCAGGAACTCCACTCTTCTGGCAAATCACTTCTATCTGTGCCCGTCTCTTCTATTGCGAACTCCAGATTTCGTTCCTTTCATCTTGCTACTCCTTATGCCCGGAACAAATTACCTGAGTCTGTATGTCAGGCACTTTATCTGGTCCTTTTCATATCCAGGCTGAAAACTCACCTCTTCACTGCAGCTTTTGGATCTTGACTCACCTGGTCTCCTTTTTGTTTCCTTGCCATTCCCCCTAGGTGTATTCTATGTCTACAGCTACTGTGTTATCTGTCTAGACTAGATTGTAATCTCTGATGAGCAGGAACTATCTTTTGCATTGTCTGTGCAGCACTGCACATGTCTTGGAGCACTATACAAATGCTCAGTAGTAGTAGTAGTAGAAGAATAGGCTCCCCATCAAGTCTTCACTTATTCTTGCTTTACTGTGCACTTTCAATGCAGATTGAGTCTATAATCTCCTAGCCTCATAGTTTGATTTTAGGAGACTTTAATATCCATTACAAAACACCTATATGAGCTCAGGATAGGTCAGTTATTACCTTCTTACATGACCACAGCCTCAATCAGCATGTCTCTTCCCCTACCCATGTAGCTGATCATACCCTAGATCTCATACTACTCACCCAAGATTACTTTCTACAGCTACCTCAGATTTCTGTAACCCCCCTTTCCCTGGACTGACATTTCCTTCTCTTCTTTAACCTCTCTGTTCACTCTATGGGTGCACAGTCACCACCCATCCAAATCATCCTAACAATGATCTGCGTTCCTAACACCAGCAAATCACACCAACCATTCTTGCCTCTTTCTACTCCCCAGATATGTTCTTTCCTGAAGATTTCAGCAGCCTTCCACTCAATGACCAAACTAACCTCTAGTACAGTAAACTTAATCAGGCATTAGATGAACTAGCCCCCAAAAAGTTTTTCCTAGATATTGAAAGGTACCCCATCCCTGGTTCCATGCAGGTTCCTGTTGACACAACAAACTAGATCTGCTGAGAGATCCTGGATGAAATGCAGATCACCTACAGCCAAGAGAGGTTTAAAGAAGAAATACATTATTTGGAGACAAGCATCTAGACAACTGCCCTGGCACTCCTTGAATTTTAGGCAACTTACGGTTAAACTCTGTTGCCCTAGGCTTTTTCACAGCTGTAACAAGTCCGTAATTGCTCCCAATAGGACTACTCTGCTGAATAGCTGAACACTGCTCCAGCACAGATGGTGCTTCCAAAGCAAAACAAAAGTGTTTCCTCAAAGTTTCTGCAACAGTTTCTCCAGCCGAGTCGAACTCCAGCAACAAGGCTGAGCAGACAGTAACAAATTCAAACATACTTACTACCTTCACAACAGGCTCTCTTTTAGAAGTAAGTGGTTTTCAGGTATGCTCCAGATCCCCAGACTCCTCTCTTCCCAGGACTCCTGCTTCCTGGTGTAAATGCTGGGACCTGGCCCACCCTCCACAGGCATTCTCCAACCTATTCTCTTAAAGGGGCATGGGTTTAAGATCTTACCAGAGCAATACCTCAGCGGTTCTGGCCTTGGTTGTGGAGAGTCCCTGCGGGGAGAATTTCCTATACACTCCATCACATACCTTCCCCCTCAGCTCATCCCTAGGCGGGTTGAGCATCCAGCATCCCTGGGCCCTCTACATGGGACAAGAAGTCTGCATTCTGTTGTGCCATACCAGCCTTATGTTGAACCTTATACAGAAAGGGTTGGAGGCTGAGAAACCAGTTCATGATTTCTCCATCGGTCTCCTCATTTTGTGCCAACCACATTAGTGGCTGATGGTCCATAACTAACATAAAAGGGCAGCCAAGCAGGTAGTACTAGAAAGTCTCTAGAGCCCACCTGACCTCCATGGCCTCCTTCTCAATGGTGGCATAATGCTCTTCCTGAGGGCATGTTTGGCTAATAAAAACAATTGGATGTTCCTCATCCTCTAACTCCTGAGCTAAGATGGCCCAAGACCGACAGCCGAGGCATCCATCTACACAATGAATGGCCGCGTGAAGTCCAAACTGACCAGGACCAGTTCAGAACATAAGGCTGTCATCAATTTCTGAAAGGCCTCCTCCAATTCTTCTGTCCAGCTGATCTTGTCCTGGGCTTCCTACTGGACGAGCCGAGTCAACATTTCAGCTATTTCTGCCATGTTCAGAATGAATCAGCGGTAATAGCCAATCATTCCCAAAAAGACCTGTACATGTTTCTTAATCATAGGAGCTAGTATCTGGGAAAGAGTCTCTACCTTTTTAAGTTTCAGTTGTACTTGATCATTCTCCACCACATACCCCAGGTACTGGGGCTCCTGGCCTCCAAGGAAACATTTTTTCGGGTTGGCCATCAAACCAGCCTTCCTCAAATTCATTAGCATAGCTTATATATGTGACAGGTGGGATTTACAGTCGTGACTATAAATCTCAATATTAAGTAGGCTGTCGAATATTCCCTGCAAGATCTCAACAGGCGGTCGACTAGGCAATGGAATGTAGCAGGAGCCCCATGCATGTACAAAAGGCAGCAACTTGAACTGCAATAGCCCTTAGGGTGTAAAGAATGTGATCTTCCCCTTAGCCACAGAAGTTAGGGGGATCTGCCAATACCCCTTTCATTAGGTCCAATGCCGAGATAAAATGAGCTCCCCCTAGACATTTGACAAGATCATTCTGGAAAAAAGCATCCCACTTAGAAACTGCATTCAACCTTTCTCCTCTGCCTTCAACCTTCCCCCGTGATCCCTGACTTCTCTGTATCTACTATTGTTGACAATCTGTCCTCACCCTCTTTCTCTTCTCTCTCTTTCCCTTGTTATTGTAATTTTCCTTTTCCTTTTCCTTTCCTAATTATAATTTTAAATTTTTATTGTAAACCACCCTGATGTAATGGGGGGGGGGAGGTATATCAAGTGTTTTTAAACAATAAACAATTAAACAATAACTTCCTGAAGTCGACACAAAATTGGATGCTCCCATCTGGCTTAGGTACCAGTACAATGGGGGGACAGCCAGTTGCTCTGGGACTGTTCTATTACTCCCAGCTTAAGCATGTTCTCTCGCCAAGATCCAGCTCCATGCTTTTGGGATTCGGTAGGGCTGTTGATGAACCGTCACCCCAGGATCTGTAACAATATCATTGTAGGCAAGATGTATATGTCCCGGAACTCTAGAGAATGTCCCTATTCTGCTGTACCAGCTGAGTTAGATCCATTTTCTGGGCACTTGATAAATGTTCCCAAATGGAACCTGGTCTGGTTCTGAAGGTGGCTGTACCTCGGGTCCAAACTTCTCTCTTTGGACCACTGTCCAGGAATGGAGTCCATTTCTTCATCAGGTTCGCATGGTGGATTGCTATTTTCTTCCTCTTGTCTGGCCGTGTAATCTTATAGATAATCGGCCCCACCTGTTCTACCACCTCATGGGGGCCCTGCCATTTACAAATGAGCTTATTCTCTGACATGGGGACTAAAACTAGGACTTGGTCCCCAAGTTGAAAAGTCTGCTGAACTGCCTTTAGATTATACGCATGTGGCTGGACCTCCTGAGCTTTCTCTAGGTACTGTCTCGCTGTTTCTCCCACTTTCCTTAAGTGCTCCTGCATCTGAAGTTCATAGTTGACCATATTACAGCTGGGACTGGGTTCCTCTTCACAGGTTTCCCTAAGTATCTTCAAGATTCCCTGGGGTTGTCCTCCAAACAGCAACTTAAAAGGGGGAAAGCCATTCAAACTTTCGGGTACTTCTCTGACAATAAACAAAAAATAGGGGAATTAAAGGTCCCAGTCCTTCCCCTCTTCATTCACAGGGTACTGTGTAGCAGCCCTCTTTTAATAAGTGTTATTTCCCTCCCCAACACCACATACCCCTGGAATAATCGTAGCTTTATAGGTACTTACACATCTTAAAGGAAAGGAGGTGCTCTCAGGTGAAGCTCGTTATCCAAATCAGTCATACACTAAGGGCCTGAGATTAATTAAGCTTCAGGTGAACAAGGTATATTAAACATATTAGGTACAGTTTTAATAGCATACATATCCATAGCAACCCTTAGTAAGTAAAGAATTTAGATCTAAACACAAACTTAAAACTAAGATGCAGACATCAGTCCAGAAGTGAGATGGGGGCTTTCCAGTCTTTTGCATTGAGTGTCACATGTATGATTTGCTCCCAGTTGGTGAGAGATCTTACATGTGCACTAGGTGCAAGGAGCTCTTTGCTCTCAGGGAACAAGTCCACTCTCTAGAGAATATAGTAGAAGACTTGGAAAAGATAAGAAAGGCAGAGAGGTACATAGACGAGACCTACAGGGATATAGTCCTAAAGTCCCACTTCCAGTCTGGCAGCATCCCGGTTGCCATGGAGGAGAGAGGTCACGTGACAGGAGAACATCACCCTGGTGTGGCAGGAAGTGATCCTGTAACTAGGACCTGTCCTCCAGGTAATGTAAAACCCTCTCGCACTGAAGAGGTTTATCCAGAGTCATGTGCCCATGAGGGAAGGATTAGGACAGCTGTTATAGTTGGTGATTTGATCATTAGGCATGGAGATAGCTGGGTGGCTGGTGGACATGAGGATCGCTTGGTAACATGCCCGCCTGGTGCGAAGGTAGTGGACCTAACGTGCCACCTAGATAAGGTCTTAGATAGTGCTGGGGAGGAGTCTGCTTTCTTGGTACATGTCGGTACAAATGACATAGGAAAATGTGGTAGGGAGATTCTGGAGGCCACATTTAGGCTTTTAGGTAGGAAGTTGAAATCCAGAACTTCCAGGGTAGCATTCTCCGAAATGCTTCCCGTTCCACGTGCAGGATCCAAAAGGCAGGCAGAGCTCCAGAGTCTCAATGCATGGATGAGACAATGGTGCAGAGATGAGGGTTTTGGATTTGTTAGGAACTGGGGAACATTCTGGGGAAAGGAGGGGCTCCTCCGAAGGGATGGCCTTCACCTTAACCGGGATGGAACCGGGCTGCTGGCATTAACCTTTAAAAAGGAGATAGAGAAGCTTTTAAACTAGATAACAGGGGAAAGCCGACAGTCGCCCAAGAGTGCATGGTTCGGAAGAATGTATCTTTGAAGGATACTACCAAAAGCAGAAAGGTTCCAAAAAGAGTAAAGTAGCCCAAATGCCCTCAAGTATGGAGCAGACAGAGCTTAAAGATCCCAAATTACCCATGTCTATCAATAGCCAGATTAATATGAATAAAATACAGTCTCTAAAATGCTTGTATGCAAATGCTAGAAGTCTAAAAAATAAGATGGGAGAGTTAGAATATATAGCACTAAATGAGAGGATAGATATGATTGGTATATCTGAGACATGGTGAAAGGAGGACAACCAGTGGGACACTGTGATACCTGGGTACAAACTATATCATAATGATAGAGCTGATCAAATTGGTGGAGGGGTTGCGCTCTATGTTAGAGAGGGCATTGAGTCAGAAAGGATTAAAGTTTTGCAGGAAACAAAATTTGCTGTAGAATCTCTATGGATTGAAATTCCATGTAAAAAGGGGAAGGCGATGGCAGTGGGGGTGTGCTATCGACCGCCTGGACAGAATGAACAAATGGATGATGAAATGCTCAAAGAAATCAAGGAAGCTAACAAAAGTTACAGCGCAGTAATAATAATGGGTGACTTCAATTAAACCAGTTTCGACTGGGTCAGTGTCACGGCAGGACATGCTAGGGAGAAAAAGTTCCTAGATTAAATAAATGACTGCTTCTTGGAGCATCTGGTTCATGAACCAACCAGAGGGGAAGCCATATTAGACCTAGTCCTTAGTGGAACACCAGATCTTGTGCAAGAGATAAGGGTATTGGGGCCACTTGACAACAGTGATCATAGCATGATCGCGTTTGATTTAATTATTGGAGGAGGGATAGTAAGGAAATTCACAGTACTACCTTTTAACTTTCAAAAGGGAGACTATGATAAAATGAGGAAAATAGTTAAGAAAAACTAAAAGGAGCATTTGCAAAGGTTAAAGACTTACATCAAGCTTGGGTGTTGTTGAAAACTACTATCTTGGAAGCCCAGACCAGCTGTATTCCATGCTTTAAGAAAAGTGGAAGGAAGTCCAAAAAACTGCCAGCATGGTTTAAAGGTGAGGTCATAGAGGCTGTTGTTGCCAAAAAAAAGCATCTTTCAGGAAATGTAAAAAAGAGCCAAACAACGAAACCTGGAAACAACACAAGCACTGGCAAGTCAAATGCACTGGCAAGTCTTATCATAAGACAGGCAAAGGGAGAATTTTTGAAGAAGCTTGCTGCGGAAGCAAAAATGTGAAATAAAGACTTTTTCAAGTACATTCGTAGCAAAAATCCTGTGAGAGAGTCAGTTGGTCCATTAGATGATAGAAGGGTTAAAGGGGCACTAAGAGGCAACAAGGTGATAGCGGTGAGACTGAATGAATTCTTTGCTTCGGTCTTTACTGAGGAATATGTAGGGATGTTACCCATGACTGAAGTGGTATTTAAAGGTGTGGAAGAATTGAAGTAAATATTGATACATTGGGAAGATGTATTACAACTATTAGATAAACTGAAGAGTAGCAAATCACCAGGGCCGGATGGTATACATCCAAGGGTGTTGAAAGAACTGAAATATGAGATTGCAGACCTGCTATTAGTAATCTGTGAATTTTCATTAAAATCATCTCTAATACCTGAAGATTGGAGGATCGCCAATGTAACGCCAATTTTAAAAAAGGGTTCCAGGGGTGATCCAGGAAACTACAGATCGGTGAGCCTGATGTCAGTACCGGGAAAAATGGTAGAAACCAACATAACGGACAAAATTACTCAGCATGTAGATCAGCGGTTCTCAACCTGTGGGTCGCGACCCCCACAAGGGTCACCACAGGATCTAGCGGGGGTCGCCTCATCTCCGCCAAGTTAAAAAATAAATGTTAAAACGCGCACAAGTTGCTGCCGCTGCTGAGTCCACTTCTCGGCAGCGGCAAACTCACCGCCTCCTTTCTAATGCAGCCACGGCTCCCTGCCTCTTAGGGAACTGTGGCTGTGCCTGTAAAACTGTTGTGGAGCCTTCCTGTCTCTCGATGGGCTCCGTGCAGCATTGTCCCGCCTCCAAAGGAAGTGGTAAACAACTTCCTTTGGAGGCGGGACAATGCTGCACGGTGCCCGTCAAGAGAAAGGGAGGCTCCGCAACAATTTTAAAGGCACAGCCGCGGTTCCCTAAGAGGCAGGGAGCCGCGGCTGCATTAGAAGGGAGGCAGACATGGGGAGAGGGGGCAGGGATCCTGCAACACGGCTGACATGGACAGAGGGGGGCTGACATAGAGGGAGGGAGGGCAGAAAAGGACAGGGGGGCTGACATGGATGGATGGAGGCAGGGGACTGGCATGGAGAAAGGGGAGAGACAGGGGTCATACTGGACAGACAGGGGATAAATGCTGGACAGAGGGGAGAGAGAGTGCGGGTTAGGATTATAATGGGCAGATGGGGGGCTAGGACTGGTAATGGGTTGATTAGGGAAGGCTAGGACTGGGAATGGACTGATCAAGGGGGGGTTTGGACTAGTAATGGGATGATAGGGGAGTAGGACTGGTAATGGGCTGACTAGGGGAGCCTAGCACTGGTAATGTGGTTGAGGGGGGGGGCTAGCACTGGAAATGAGCTGATTAGGGGAGGCTAGGACTGGTAATGGGCTGATGGGAGGCTAGCATTGGAAATGAGCTGATCGGGGGAGGGCGGTAGGACTGGTAATGGGCTGATTAGGGGAGCCTAGCACTGGTAATGGGGTTGAGGGGGGGGACTAGCACTAGAAATGAGCTGATTAGAGGAAGCTAGGACTGGTAATGGGCTGATGGGAGGCTAGCATTGGAAATGAGCTGATCAGAGGGGGGCTATGACTGGAAATGAGCTGATTAGTAGAGGCTAGGACTGGTAATGAGCAGATGGGGGGTAGGACTGGTATTGGGCTGATTAGTGGAGGCTAGTACTGGTAATGGGGTTGAGGGGGGATTAGCACTAGAAGTGAGCTGATTGGGGGGCTTTGACTGGGGATGGGCTGATTGTGGGGAGGGGAGGATAGAGCTGCTGGCCCTGGAAGAAAACTGGGGGCTAAGGCTACAAATGGGCTGATATGAGGGGATGGGAGAATGGAACTGGAAGGGAGTGGATCTGAGAGGGGCTGCCATGGTATTTGTACTAGAAGGGCCTGGTCAGTGAGGAAGAAGGGGGACTAGAAGGGAATGGACACTAGTGGCAATAATGGGAATGCAAGTTAACATTGGAAGATACTGGGAGTGAGGAATGGAAAGGGGCTGATACTGGGGAGGGTTACTGGGACTGGAAATAGGCTGATGGAAAGAAAAGATAAGAAATGGCAGATGGACCACAGACCACAGAAAGAGAGCTAAGAGAAGACAGGAAAGCAGAAGCCTCAGATCGGGACCAGCATGATCAAAGAATAAATTGGTCAGACAACAAAGGTAGAAAAAATAATTTTATTTCATATTAGTGATTTGACTACAACATCATAATAATTTTGAAATCAAATATTATTACTTGTTATTGGGATAAATTATTGTGGCTTAAATAAGTAAATTTTATAAAAAAAAACATAATGCAAAGGCCTATAATATATTAATAATTCAACAAATGATTACAGCGACAATGCGTTAACGGTAAAGGAAGAGAGTCACATTTGATTTTATCATTGTGGGTCATCACGAGTTGACCAATGGTAAAAGGGGTCACGGTGAAAAAAAGGTTGAGAACCACTGATGGAGATAATCATGTCCTAATGGGAGACAGCCAACATGGCTTTAGACAAACATAGAAACATAGAAATATGACGACAGAAAAAGACCACATGGCCTATCTAGTCTGTCCTTCCATAACAACTACAACAGTCCCCTTTTTACCTTTAGAGATCCTCTGTGTTTGTCCCATGCTTTTTTGAATTCAGTTACTGTCCTCATCTCTACCACCTCCACTGGGAGACTACTCCATGGATCCACCACTCTTTCCGTAAAGAAATATTTCCGCATATCACTCCTGAATCTCTCTCTCTTCACCCTCATCCCATGTCCCCTCGTAGCAGAACTTGCTTTCAATTGAAAGAGGCTCTCTCCCTGAATATTTATGCCATGGAGGTATTTAAACATCTCAATCATATCACCTCTATCCTGCCTTTCCTCTAAGGTGTACATATTAAGATCCTTCAGTCTGTCCTCATATGCTTTATAATGAAGACCACTAATCATTTTAGTAGCCACCCTCTGCACCGACTCCATCCTGTTCACATCCTTTTAAAGGTGCGGTCTCCAGAATTGCACACTATACTCCAAATGAGGTCACACCAAAGACTTATAGAAAGGCATTATCACCTCTTTTTTTCTGCTAGCCATTCCTCTCCGTATGCACCCAAGCATCCTTCTAGCTTTCGCCATCGCATTTTTCTACCTGTTTAGCTACTTTAAGATCATCAGACACAAACCATGCCTAGGTTCCGCTCTTCTTTAATGGACAAAAGTACTTCACCCCCTATACTACATTGCTCCCTTGGATTGCTGCAGCCCAAATGCATGACCTTACATTTTTTAACATTAAATCCCAGCTGCCAAATTCTAGACCATTCTTCAAGCTTAGCTAGATCCCTCCTCATGTTATCTACCCCTTCCTGGGTGTCTACTCTTTTGCAGATTTTGGTATCGTCCACAAAGAGGCAAACCTTACCTGAAAGCCCTTCCGCTATATCACTAACAAAGATGGTAAAAAGAATCGGACCAAGGACAGATCCCTGGGGCACACCACTGATAACATCCTTATCCTCAGAGTGAGCTCCATTTACTTGTACTCTTTGTCACCTCCCACCCAACCAATTTCTAACCCAAGCAGTAACTTTAGGGTCCATCCCTAGGGTGCTCAGTTTGATTATAAGTCTCCTGTGAGGAACAGTGTCAAAGGCTTTACTGAAATCTAAATACACCACATCTAGGGCTCTCCCTCGGTCCAACTCCCTGGTCACCCAGTCAAAGAAATCAATCAGATTTGTCTGACAAGACCTGACTTTGGTGAATCCATGCTGCCTCGGGTCCTGTAATCCGCTGGACTCCAGAAACCTAACTATTTTCTCTTTCAGCAGCGTTTCCAATAATTTACGTACCACCGAAGTTAAACTAACCAGCCTGTAGTTTTCAACCACATCCTTACTTCCGCTTTTGTGTAAAGGCACCACATGAGCCTCTCTCCAGTCCTGTGGCACCACTCCCGACTCCAAGGAGGCATTGAAAAGGTCAGTCAGTGGAGCTGCTAGAATGTCTCCAAGTTCCCTCAGTATTCTCAGGTGTATCCCATCCGGTCCCATTGCTTTGTCTACTTTAAGTTGAGATAGTTTCTCACGAACAGAGTCTTTTGAAAATTGTTCAAGATGTCCATTGCTTCTGTTCCTATTTGTGGGTGTTTTCTGAGGTCCTGCTCCTGGTTCTTCATCTGTGAACACAGAACAAAAATATTTGTTAAGCAATTCCGCTTTATCCTTATCAGCTTCTACATATTCCTCCCCTGCACCCTTGAGTCTGACAATACTACTCTTGCCCTTCCTCTTCTCACTAATATATCTGAAAAATGTCTTATCCCCCCATTTTATTGCATTGGCTATTTCCTCCTCCTTTTGAATCTTTGCCTTCTTGACTACTTTGCTAGCTTCTCTAAGTTTTTCCAAATACAGATGTCTGTCTTCCTCTCTCTGTGATCTCTTGTATTTCACAAAGACCTCCCTCTTTTACTTCACTTTTTCAGCTACTTCTTTCGAAAACCATAGCGGTCTCCTTTTCCCTTTAGCTTTATTTACCATTTTAACAAAAAGGTTGGTTGCCCTTAAAATATCCCCTTTCAGTTTTTCCCACTGTTTTTCTACATCCCTCAGCTGTTCCCATCCAACTAACGACTCCCTGAGGTATTGGCCCATCTTCGCAAAGTTAGTCTTCCTAAAGTCTAAGATCCTCGCCTTTGAATGGATTCTAACAGCCCTAGTCCTAATACTAAACCACACCATCTGGTGATCACTGGATGCAAAATGATCTCCCACTACAACATCAGAAACACTTTCACCATTGGTAAGCACCAAGTCCAGTATGGCCCCTTCACGTGTGGGGACTGTTACCAATTGCCTGAATAGTTATCCCTGTAGAGAATCCAGGATCTCCTTACTTCTAGATGATACTGCAGCAGGAATGTGCCAATCAACATCTGGCATATTGAAATCTCCTATCAGTAGCACTTCCCCTTTCCTAGCAATGCTGTGCATGTCTTCAATTAACTCTGTCCACCTCTTCCTCTTATGAGGGAGGTCTGTATATCACACCAATATAAATAGATTTCTCTTTCCCTCTTTCTAGTTTAACCCACAATGCCTCCCCTCTCCCTTTTAAGCTCTGTAATTCCAAAGCTTTAATAATAGTTTTTACATATAGTGCCACTCCTCCTCCCCTACTTCCTACCCTGTCCCTTCTGAATAAAGTATAGCCAGGTATAGTTACATCCCAATCATGGTTTCTGTGAACCATGTTTCTGTAACTGCCACTAAACTAAGTCAGCCACTCCCACCAAAGCTTCAATATCAGGGATCTTATTTCCCATGCTACGGGCATTTATACACACTGCTTTGCATATGTTACCCCAGGTGGACAAAGGTGAGTTGGTTGATATAGTGTGTCTGGACTTTCAGAAAGCCTTTGACAAGGTCCCTCATCAGAGACTTTTGGCAAAACTAAAGAGTCATGATATAGGAGGCAGTGTACTATTGTGGATCAAGAACTGGTTAAAAGATAGAAAGCAGAGGGTAGGGCTAAATGGCCAATTTTCCCAGTGGAGAAAGGTGAATAGTGGTATACCCCAGGATCTGTGCTGGGTCCGCTACTTTTTGACATATTCATAAATGACCTGGAAAAGGGAATAACGAGTGAGGTTATCAAATTTGCAGATGACACAAAACTATTTAAAGTTGTTAAAACCCAAGAGGATTGTAGAAAAATGCAAGAGGATCTTGATAAATTGGAAGGCTGGGCATCCAAATGGCAGATGAAATTTAATGTGGACAAGTGCAAAGTTATGCACCTAAGAAAAGAACAACCCAAACTATGGTTACACGATGCAAGGCTCCACTACCCAGGAAAAAGATTTAGATGTCATCGTGGATAACATGTTGAAACCCTCCGCCCAGTTTGCAGCAATGGCAAAGAGAGCAAATAGAATGCTAAGTATCATAAGGAAAGGAATGGAAAATAAAACAAAAGATATTATAATGCCTCTATATCGTTCCATGGTGAGACCACACCTTGAATATTGTGTGCAATTCTGGTCGCCGTATCTTAAAAAAGTTATAGCGTTATTAGAAAAGGTTCAGAGAAGAGCCACCAAAATGGTAAAGGGATGGGAGGTTACTCCTCTGAAGAAAGACTAAAATGTTTAGGGTTCTTTAACCTGGAAAAGAGACGGCTGAGGGGAGATATGATAGAAGTCTATAAATTAATGAACAGAATGGAACGGGTGAACGGAGTGGAACGGGTGAACGGAGTGGAATGGGTAAACGTAGATAGATTGTTTATGTTATCAGAATATTGAAAGACTAGGGGACATGCAATGAAGCTAGAGGTTAAACTATTTAAGACTAATAAAAGAAAATATTTTTTTCATTCAACGTGTAATCAAACTCTGGAATTTGTTACCGGAGGATGTAGTAAAGGCTATTAGTGTAGCTGGGTTTAAAAAAGGTTTAGATAAGTTCCTGGAGGAAAGGTCCATAAACCATTATTAAGAAGGGACCCAGGATATCAATGCTTGACCCAATACAAGCATTGTGGAACCTGTGTCTTTTGGGGAAACTGCTAGGTACATATGACATAGATTGGCCACTGTTGGAAACAGGATACTGGGCTTGATGGACCTTGGTCTGACCCAGTATGGCATATCTTATGTTCTTAAATTATTTTCACATCAGTTTCAAAGTTTTGTTAAAGTGTTCAAAAAAACCATCGGTTTTTGGGTGATACACCAACATCCACAAAGTCTTGATCTTCAACTAGGAGTATATCTGCTTCATCACCTGGGAGATAAACAGTTCCTCTTGTCTGTAAGGATCTCAGCAGGTATCCCCAATCGGGAGGAGAGTTCCCATCATGCTCTGGCCATGATTATGGTCTTCGTATTCCACAGTGCTATTGCTTCCAGAAAACGTGTGGCATAGTCCATTACCACCAGGATATATTTGTTGTCATGGGTGGTGAGCGCCAATGATCCCACCAAATCCATCACAACTCTTTCAAATGGGATCTAGATAATGGCCATCGGCACTAGAGGGGCAGATCTTACCTTTGCTAGATTATGAAATTGGCAGGTGTGGCAGGACTGGCAAAAAAGCTGTACGTTTATGGAGCCCTGGCCAGTAAAACTGGGCTACAATGGCCTCTTGGGTTTTCTCTAACACCAGGTCCCTACCCAATGGATTACTATGGGTAAAGTCCATTACCTGTGTCAGTATGGCACGGGGACTACAAACTGCTCTACCTATTCTCCCTCTATCACTCCCCGAGCAATCCTATACAATAAATGTTCATCTCACCAAGAAATAGGGAAAGCTCCTCAGGGAAAGATCCAAGTTACCTACGGGGCCCTCTCTACATCTTGAACCTGGTCCCAGGCATTCCTAAGGGTGTTGTCTTACCTTTGGGCCCTTTTAAACTGGCCTGGACCCTCTATTCCACCCCACTCAGGTGTACTTTTCCCAGACCCGGGCTTTCCCAGCTGGAGAGTGGGTTTCTGTCAAGAATCATCTGTGGATCTGTCAGGTGATTATTTTGCCTTAGAACCTCCCTCCACAGCTACCCCCAGGTTTGGGTTATGACAGGTCTTCTCCAACCTGCGCTGTCTATGGGACTTGGGAGTTTTGGGACTCTTCAAAAACAAATCTGGGTCCCTCAAATGGAAGAGCTCCAGAAAATCATCCAAAGTCTATTCCTCCAGATTGCTTTTTCTCCAGTTCCAGATGTCCTTGAAATTTGGAAAATCTTGGTCGGGTTAAGACCACCACCTCATGAGTCTCCAATCCCATAGGGGTTTTCAATTCAACTTGTGCCATCAGATATGTTCGTTGATCTCCATGGACACAAACTAAAGTCACAAGCTTTTCATAGTTGATCTGATGCCTTGCCCTGGTGTCCCACCTAATGAGAGTCCACATGCTTCCCAAGTCCACCAGGGCTTGCCAACAAGTGTGCTCCAGCTTGATGGGTATCACAAACATTCACCCTTCCACTAGGGATGCTTCCACAACATTGCACACATGGGAGGTCATAAAATTTATATCCATTAGTTCCCCCATTGACATGGGGCACTCACAGGTATAGTGGCCCCTGCCCCCAAATTTGAAGCAGGTCAAAGAACCACCCCTGGATCCTTGGAGGGTTGGTGACTTGAGGTCTTGGTATGGGTCCCTTAAAAGCTCAGGTTTTCCTCCATGGCCCTCCTTGGGCTATGAATGGCTTTGTTCCCTTCACCTTGGGTACCTTGACTTCAGGATGAGCTTCATAAAAACCTGCCACTATTTCTAAAGCGCTTTGCAGTGTCAATTTAGAGAACTGGTGGACCCACTGTCTCATGGGGGATGTCAAGCTCTCTAGAAACTTTTCCAACAGAACAATCTTGGCCACCTCCACTCTGATCTTCTCCTCTGGTTGTAGCCATTTCCAAGCAATCTCTTTCAGTCTAAAGAAGAAATTCTGGGTATCTTCTTTAGGCCCAAGAACTCCATTTCTGAACCGTTGTTGGTAAGCCTCCAATGTACACCCAGCTTACCAGTATGGCAGTCTTTAATGCTGCATAGGTGGCTCCTTCATCAGGATTAGCTTCCTGAAAGGTGGCTTGGCTTCTTTCAGTCAGCAAGTTCCCCCAGATATGTAGTCCACAGAGTCTCCAGCCACCCTATCAGCCAGGCTGTTCACTCAAAATTTACTAGGAATTAAGAGGCTTTCCAACAGGAGCTCTCCAGATCAACCAACAGTAAGGATTTAAGGGTTTGTTTTATTATATTAAATTGTTAGCTCTCTGACTGGGAGCTCTTAAAATGGTTTTTGTACATTTTTAAAGCAAGGTTACTTTCCTTTTGGTGCTTTAGAGGGACTTTCCTTGAGCACAGTAGGTGGTTGAACTCCAGTAACCTCCTCAGCTTTTTGGAACTGCAAACACCTAATGAGGTGTTAGTTCCCTCCCACCTACACCTAGCGAGTAGTCTTGCTTTATAGAGCACCTCCCCATTTGACAAAGCACAGAGAATTGGACCAGCACATTTTGAATATAATTAAGGAGATTTAACTGCTTCTTCTCTGAAAGGACAGCTGGGAAACCGGCTGATACTTGGTAGATCTCTCTTTTGCTTTAACAGATACATAAGCTCCACGAACAGAACAATGGCTGGGAAAAATCATATCGCTAAAGCTGTTGCCCCCGTTACAGCTTTTGCCTCGGTCCAGACAGAGGTCCTAATGCCAGTTGAACAACCGGTTCCCATGTGTAGGGTGCCTGCATGCTGAAGCTCTGAGGAAACAAGTGGAGGAATCAAAGAGGAGTTGGCGAGCAACGTTCCCTCTAATTTTCTGTAGGCTGTTTGCGCATAAAATATCAGCTGTGCAGCTTTTGAAGGAAGGTTAAATTTTTGTGCGCCACATAACCACACTCAGAGTTATATACTTTAAAATTTGACTACAAGTTAGAATACAGTATGTACACCACATTGATTGCACTAGAAAATATTGTAGAACTTGTGAAAACCATAAATACACAACAACTTTTCAATTTTAAGAATGTCTGTGTTGTTTTCTATCAGAATCAGAACCGTAATTTTTGTGCGCTCTGTTGTAAAGTATGTGCGCTCACTCGGCGAGGTGTGTGCACGCACACACACGCACAGCTTAGAGGGAACAGTGGTGGCGAGGCTGAGGAGCATTCAAGACAGTGAGAAGTACATTGATGAGATGCTTCTTGCAGAAACCAAGCTCTCCAGCAGAGGAGATGAGTGCCAATAGAATGTCGATGGTTGGATACAAGTCACCAGGGCCTGCAAAATCACCAATCCAACTTCTCCAGCCCTTGAATTGAAGAACCATTATGCAGCCCTGGAAGTGGAGGAGGTGCAAAAGAACTGGAGAGAGGCTCATGTGGTGACTTTACACAAAAGCGGAAGTAAGGATGTGTTTGAAAACTACAGGCCGGTTAGTTTAACTTCGGTGGTGAGTAAATTATTGGAAATGCTGCTGAAAGAGAAAATAGTGAGGTTTCTGGAGTCCAGCGGATTACAGGATCCGAGACAGCATGGATTCACCAAAGGCAGGTCTTGTCAGACAAATCTGATTGATTTCTTTGACTGGGTGACCAGGGAGTTGGACCGAGGGAGAGCCCTAGATGCTGTGTATTTAGATTTCAGTAAAGCCTTTGACACTGTTCCTCACAGGCGACTTATAAAGAAACTGAGCACCCTAGGGATGGACCCTAAAGTTACTGCTTGGATTAGAAATTGGTTGGGTGGGAGGCGACAAAGAGTACAAGTAAATGGAGCTCACTCTGAGGAGAAGGATGTTATCAGTGGTGTGCCCCAGGGATCTGTCCTTGGTCCGATTCTTTTTAACATCTTTGTTAGTGATATAGCGGAAGGGCTTTCAGGTAAGGTTTGCCTCTTTGCGGACGATACCAAAATCTGCAATAGAGTAGACACCTAGGAAGGGGTAGATAACATGAGGAGGGATCTAAGCTTGAAGAATGTAGCATCAATTGGGTTTGTTGGAGCAATTGAAATGCCAATCCTAATACAAAAAATTGCTCCACTCACTCACGTTACCAAAAAACACTATGTTGAGCAGGGAACAGGTCTCAGACTGAATCGGGGAGGAAACATATGAGGCGAAACCTCTAAACGCCAAACCCCTTCATTGCATCAAGGACCTGAAATTTCCCTTCTTAATCAATTACTCTCTTGATTTCTTTCAATGATTCAGATATTCTTGACTCTTGTTAACTTTTTAAATAATAGCAAAATATGCTTATCTGAAGGGATAGTGGAGTCAAAACTTGGGTCCCAACACGAATCCTAAGCGCTTAAGCGCTTTCACTTTTGGGTTTGTGCCACACCCACATCCTCCCACCCTCAATCACGCCCCAGCCTGCATCATTGTAAATGACATCACCGGAAACAGAGTGTCGTCGGAAATGGACAATGTCGCTTTTCGATGACATCAGCGGAAGCAGAGTGACTGACTCCGGAAATGTGTTTTGCTTCTGGTTGCAATGTTGCAAAAGCAGGAACCCTGGAAAACAAAACAAAAAATGCTTTCTCTCCCCCCTGCCCCAGTTCTTTTTTCTCACAAAGCAGTGCAATGCTTTTGTGTGCATTGCAGGCTATTTAGAACTGATTGTTAAAATAACCCTTAGGTAGCAGCAGCAGGAACACAATGCAGAGACACAGCACTTGGGTATACATGCTTTTCGCAGAGACACAGCACTTGGGTATACAGGCTTTTCACAGAGACACAGCCCTTGGTATAGAAGCTTTTCTTTCCAAAATGTTAAACCTCAATTAACACATCTTTGTTAGAGAAACCAGTGCTGTCCATGTGATAGAATTTTGCTTTTAAGACCTCACTGTTAGAGAGAAGTATTCTGGCAGTCCTGTAGTTCAGATTGAAATACAGAGGGAGACCCGAGTTCAAATCCCACTACTACAGCTATTTTTTAGTGGCTTTGAAAAAAATAACAGTACAGAGAAACAAGTCTGGACGTGCTTCTAGGATATGGTAACCCATGTGATTGGTAGAAAAAAGAGACTTGTTCTGAGCATGCTGCTGGTGTAAGGCTGTGTGTCCTGTGTGGGGAAACTTAACACAGAGATTCAAAAAGACTCAGGCACCAAAATTGACTTAACGGATGATAATGCAACGGATCCAGAGGACATAGAATTATATTATGTCACGGCAGATGCAGAAACAACCTGTTTACTGGAAGAACTAGGATCAGCAGAGTCTTTTTTATTTTTTTGTAGAAAAGTGTTATAGAAGAGGTAGTTCATTTCACACTGACCCTGTTTTGCTTTTGTAGGGAAGTAACAAATCTCCGCTCCTACAAGAGCTAGAGGACATACAGGCAATCAATCCACGCTGCTTGTGCTTTCTCTGTACATATCAAAGGGAGGCATTTGATGTCATAGTCAGCCAAAAGGAAACGCACAGAGCAAGAGTAATGACACAAGCGCTTTTATCGGTATCCCCAATGCGTTTCGGCAGGTTGCCTTCCTCAGGGGGTCATATAACTTATAAAAATAAAACAAATAAATACAGGATATTAAAAAACAATTACATAAAACTTGACAAGAAAGCATAAAAATAATAATGATAATAAAAATGTTGATAAAACAAAATTAAAGCTAACCGGGCATGGTAGAGATAGAGATGATAGCATTGATCAAAACGTTTCCAAATTTTATAATGCTGTGATCAAATGATTAAATCAACAAACACTTGCAAAATAATACAATAGTCAAAGGTTAAAAATTATATGGAATAAGATAATAAATAATGAAAAACATATATACAAATTGTTAATAACCAATTACGATTAAATTGTGATAAGGTCACTAGACAGTTATAAATGTGATATAGTTAAAACAAACTGATGAGGAACATGTACAAACATGTGTATCAATAAATAATATTGTGCACAGACTTCTTAAACCAGTGTTGTATAAAGATGCAGGGCATAAGAGTTAAAACGGATAATTGATTGAATACACATAAAAAGCTAAACTATATAAAAACCTCTTGTGGTAGCTGAGTTAAGTGAATCAAGGGTCATGATCGTACTCACTTAGCGCGCACACAACAGCAAATCTTCAGACGGTGAAATTGAAAGGGGCAAATTGCCAAAGCATCGACTGTGGAATGCCCAAATGAAAATACAATAAGTTAAACTTAGACGTGAAGATCAAAACCCAATACGAACATATAGGGCATGAGATGGAATAAAATTAAGCTAGATGGCAGGATCACAATAAATATGGAGAGTGGTTAAAAATGATGAATAAATAACTGTTGCCATAAACTTGAGGTCCCAAAGAAATTAAAATCCATATATAAGCTATAAGTTATGTAAATGTATATGTGGACACCATAGTTAATGTGCTAAAAACAACGGACTAAAAAAATAAATAATTAAAACTGGATTTCAAAATACTTAATGCTTAGTAGGAACCTTAAAATGGATTATTCTTAAAAAAAATAGCATTATACCGCTACTCACAGCCCCAAATTGAATCTTTGACACAAAAGTCACGGTCCTGCAGAATTGTGTGATGTAATGAATTTCAATAGTCACTGACAAAAGAAAATAACGATAACACAGGTACACTACCAAAAAACTGCCTCCAGTTTTGCAACTGATTCCTATAGATTTTGGGGTGCTGAATCCAGGAAAAATCCATCACGTCACATTTTCTTGCAAAATTAGATTTCTTACCCATATAAGGAATGTTCACATAATTTCTTTTTAGCCGACTGCAGTTTATTTTCTTGGCCCAAAATAGAGGTTGTAATGGTTAACTAACTAGAAACACTCCCTCATGATATTTTAGAGTGTTTTGTATTCATTTTATATATTAACAGGACAATTGGGAGGCGGGGGGCTAAATCCAGTACTCGCGCTGGCGCATGTTCTTTCCTGTTCGCCTCGCCTCGTTCGCTCGCTCGCTCAAACACGGTGGTTGCGACATGAACGTTCCTGTCAAATTTCAGTTTCTTGCAAGTTCATTATTACCTTTTGTTTGCTCAGTCGTAATCCAGCTTTATTCCGAAGTGGTTCACTACAGTTGTAGTTTGCAGTGCTGTGTATTTGTGATGGCTCACAGAGCCAGAGGTTGCGTCAACTCTCCGGACAGTTTTTGTTTTATTTGTGGGGAATATACCGTGAAAAAGCGGCAGAGGAACATTTCTGCATTTATTAAAAAAGTATATTTCGCCTATTTCGGTTTGAAGTTAGGCGATCAAGACAAACCGTGGGCTCCTCACAAAGTGTGCAAGACATGTGAGGAAGATCTACGCTTATGGATGAAAGGTAAAAAACAAGCATTTCGTTTCGGAATACCTATGATGTGGCGTGAACAAAGAGACCACAGCAGTGACTGCTATTTTTGCTCTTGCATTGTGAAGGGATACAACTTAAAAAATAAGAACGTAATAAGTTACCCCAACCTTCCCTCAGCAATTAGGCCTATGCCTCATAGCAACGAAGTACCTGTGCCTGAACCACCAAATTCTTTGGATCATATTTGTGTGGACGGTTCTGATCATGATGAGACTCATCAGATGGCTTTTCCCGATGAGTCCAGTACTTCCGAGTTTGAAACTGAACCAGATCCGAAACCTGAACTTTTCTCTCAAGCTGAATTGAATGATTTAGTCCGGGATTTAGGACTCCCAAAAGATGCTGCCCAACTGCTAGGTTCTCGGCTTAAACAGAAAAATCTATTGTCACCAGGAACAACTTTTTATTGGTACCGCAACCGCGAGACACAATTTTTGAAGTATTTCAGCAAAGAGGAAGGTTTGGTATTTTGCAACGATATATACGGAGTGATGGAAAAGTTTAAACTCAAGTATGATCCTGCTGAATGGCGGCTGTTCATTGATTCGTCAAAAGACAGCATAAAAGGTGTTCTTCTTCATAATGGCAACACATTCGCTTCAGTACCTATTGCTCACTCTGTTATTCTCCAAGAAAAATACGAGAATTTGGCCCTGATTCTTCAGAAGATTCGTTATGATGAGCATAAGTGGATGATTTGTGGAGACTTTAAAATTCTATCCATGCTATTAGGGCAGCAATCCGGTTTCACCAAATATCCCTGCTTCCTTTGCTTGTGGGATAGCAGGGCACGCGACCTACACTGGGGGAAAAAAGACTGGCCAATTCGGGAGTATTTGAGACCCGGTGAGAAAAATGTTCTTCATGAGAGCTTGGTACCTCGTGATAAAATTCTATTACCACCTCTCCACATTAAGTTGGGTCTCATTAAGCAATTCATCAAGTCCCTTCCAAAAGATGGTGAGTGCTTTCGGTACCTTTGCTCAAAGTTCCCCCGACTTTCTGAAGCAAAGCTAAAGGAAGGAGTGTTTGTTGGCCCTGATATAAGGAAACTCATTTCAGATGGAGCATTCGCTGAAACGATGTCTGAGAAGGAAAAAGAAGCCTGGGATTCCTTCAAGGATGTTGTTCTCAAATTCTTGGGGAACAGGCGGGATGAGAACTATAAGGATATTGTTGCCAGGATGCTCAATGCCTTCAAAGAACAAGGCTGTAACATGAGCCTGAAAGTCCATTTCTTGCACTCCCATGTGAACTACTTTCCCGAAAACTTGGGGGCGTACAGTGAAGAACAAGGTGAAAGGTTTCACCAGGACATCAAGGACGCAGAGAGAAGGTACCAAGGAAGATGGAACACCACTATGATGGCTGATTTCTGCTGGTTGCTGCTGCGGGAAACCCCAGATGAAAAATACGCCAAGCAGCGCACCAAGAGAAGCATTCGGGGGAAGAAGAAACGGGCCCACCAGGAGATTAGATTTTAAAGTCATTCTTGGGTCAATCAAACTGTGTTGACAAATATCGTGTTTTTACTAAACTTTGAAATAAAAATTTGCTAGTTATTACCACAGTGTCGGATCTCATTTATTAGAATTTTATTTTCACACCATCGGGTGTTTGTCTTCATGTATTGCAATGGTGCGGTTTGCGTTTTCTATTCTTACATACATACCTGTACAACATTTTTTGCACATTTCTTTGCTTTGCTTTGTGTCTAACCTCGCTCTTATATGCTCAATGTTTGTGCACATGTATGTGGCTGTTTTAAGTGCAGACAATTTTGCTACCATCACAGTGTGTTTTGTTGACATTACTCTATTCTTATGTGCTGCCTTGTTACAATTTTCTTTATTCTTATTTGAATAACTACTAAACAATTAGTATAAAGAATTCATCCAAGAAACTTTTATCTCAATCGCACTCAATCTGAAACGTTCACCTCAAACTGCTAACCCAATGTAGCAAAAAATCTGTACATGATGGGGCAAATTGGTTACCAGATTTGGATTCAGCGCACCAAAAAACGTAAAAATCAATCGAAACATTAGAGGCAGTTTAAAAAAATTTTTTTTAGTGTACCTGTGTAATGAGAAGCAGCAAATTCTCCTGGTTAATAGGGACGTACTGAATTTCTACAGAAAGATATGGCAAGCCCTTCAGTGCAGGAGAACCACATGTACCGATTAGTAACCCCAATGTTTAAAAAACAATACAAATAAAGTGCAGTCATGGAGTTTGCAGCATGAACCATTTAGATATAGCAAATACACACCGGAGAAACAAAAATGTGTGATAGAAGTCTTTGCAAATGGATGAAGTGAAGACATGAAGTTTGTAGCGATGAACACATTAGGTGCCCAACAAAAGGCTAAGAATGTATAATCAAAGTGTTTGCAAACATAGGAATTCACATTTCCATGCACACATATTAGCTCAAGCAGTCAGGTCAAGATGTCATGAGTAACATGCCTTTGTTTCACAGACATGTAATGTAACTGACCAGATAACAGTAAGATGAATGCAGAGAGATACCTCCGAGAAAATTGAGAAAAACATAGTCGAGATAAACCCTGAGTGTTGTTAAATGTTGGACATCATGCCAAAAAAAGGAGAGACATGTGGTAAAAGAAATATTTACAGCAAGATTAAAGAGGCCGCAGGGCCCGTACCTGGCCGGCCGGGTGTAACCGGGCCGGCGACGCTTGGCATTCTCGGCGGGCCGCGGGGGCCGGAAGAATGCCGCAAGGATGGGCGGCATTTTTTGAAGTGATTGGCTCCCGCGGTTGAGTGGCAATGGCGGGAGCCAATCGGGGGGAGGCAAAGCAGTGAGGGGGAGGGAGGTAGCATCAGGGCAGTTGCCGGGTCGCGCATTCGTGGATGCGGGCCCCGAGACAACGGATGTCCCTCCCTCCCACCCAAAATATTGTCGGGCTGGGGGTGGGGGTTTGGGGTTGTTGCAGCTGGGGGGGGGCGGCGGGATCCCGGAGGTTTCCGGGGTCCGGAGCCATAGGTATTGGTTGGGCGGGGGTGGGGTACCCCCGACCCGGATAGCCACGGTGAGGCTTTTGCTAGTAGTATGGCGAAGCCGGATAAAGGGGTGGTAGGATGAGCAGTAGCCTCGCTGCAGTGGCGACAGCGATGACCTCACTTTGCTACCCACATGGCTGGTGAGTCATTACTGTTGGGCTAGAGGCGGAATGGTATTGCTGGAATTGTTGTTGAAGTTTGTTAAGGTTAATAAAGCTGTGACCGGTGTTTTAAGCCAATAATGGAGTTGTGTGATTTTATTGGGGGTTTGGGGGGGGAGGGTGGGAGAGGGTTATGCACCGTGTTCGCCGTGCCACGGTTATGTATGAACCCAGAGGGGTTAAAAACTTACCAAACAGAGTGAATAAACAAGCAGCACTAACTCCGAGAGAATTGAAAAGGCTTAGCCGAGATAAGGACTGAGAATTTCAAGACGCTGAGAATCGCGCCAAAAAAAGGGGGCATGGTCAGAGTCAAATTTCAGAGCAGAGTTTCTGGATGTTCAACACATTTAAATCATATCACTTAGTAATCTAACCTGAGGATTTTGATATAAAATAAAGCCAATAATGAAAAATGATTGTCAAGCCACCTATTAGGTAAATAATGGAATGAATGATAAATACATGTGTGTGGGGGGGGGGAGGGGGGGGAATTCACATGGAATAAAAGTTGAATAAAAATTTATATGGGACACCCATAATTACAGAATGATTTAGTGTTAAAAAATGTGTTGAGAAAGTGGGTTATAAAAAAACGGAAAGATCAAATTCCTGATTTATCCCCTTGGGCTCTAAACTATCTAATTCATAAATGTACCGTTGTTCCAATTTTAATAATGCCCTATCAATGTCTCCTCCTCTCCAATTTGGAAAGACTACTCTTAACACCAAATATTTTAAATCACTAATGGTGTGGTTCTTTTCTTTCCAATGGGCTACCAGGTGTTTGTCAGGTATTCCTCTATGGATACAGCTCCTATGTTCCACTATTCTTGTACGCACCTGTCTTTTAGTCTTCCCTACGTAAAGTAAATTGCAGGGACAAATTATTGCGTAGATCACATGCTCCATTTTACAGTTAGTGAAAGACTGTAAATATATTTTGTGATGTGATACAGGATGAGTGAATACCTCTTTTGTTGTGAGAACATGAGTGCAGACTGAACATCCGCCACATTTGAAATGTCCCCTTAATGTCGAGATGGGTTTACACAACGGAAGGGCAGAGGAGACTAACAAATCAGACAAATTTGGGTTTTGTTTGTGTGCTACCATAATGTTCTTAGTTACAAAGGGTAGTAAAGGTGAAAGTAAATCCCATTGTTGCCTCAAAATGTTAGTTATATCTTTTGTGTAATTAGTGAAAGTCAGAGAACACACAATTCTATCTTGTTTTTTGCGTTCTTTTTTATTTAACAATGATGCCCTATCTGTAGTGCTCTTGGAGTTAGTGCTGCTTGTTTATTCACTCTGGTTGGTCAGTTTTTAACCCCTCTGGTTCGTACAATCTTGCTGTAAATATTTCTTTTACCACATGTCTCTCCTTTTTTTGGCATGATGTCCAACATTTAACAACACTCAGGGTTTATCTCGACTATGTTTTTCTCAATTTTCTCGGAGGTATCTCTCTGCATTCATCTTACTGTTATCTGGTCAGTTACATTACATGTCTGTGAAACAAAGGCATGTTACTCATAACATCTTGACCTGACTGCTTGAGCTAATATGTGTGCATGGAAATGTGAATTCCTATGTTTGCAAACACTTTGATTATATATTCTTAGCCTTTTGTTGGGCACCTAATGTGTTCATTGTTACAAACTTCATGTCTTCACTTCATCCGTTTGCAAAGCCGTCTATCACACATTTTTGTTTCTCTGGTGTGTATTTGCTATATCTAAATGGTTCATGCTGCAAACTCCATGACTGCACTTTATTTGTATTGTTTTTTAAACATTGGGGTTACTAATCGGTACATGTGGTTCCTCTGCACTGAAGGGCTTGCCATATCTTTCTATAGAAATTCAGTACGTCCCTATTAACCAGGAGAATTTGCTGCTTCTCATTATCGTTATTTTCTTTTGTCAGTGACTATTGAAATTCATTACATCAGCACAATTTTGCAGGACCGTGACTTTTGTGTCAAAGATTCAATTTGGGGCTGTGAGAAGCGGTATAATGCTATTTTTTTAAGAATAATCCATTTTAAGGTTCCTACTAAGCATTAAGTATTTTGAAATCCAGTTTTAATTATTTATTATTTTTTCAGTCCGTTGTTTTTAGCACATTAACTATGGTGTCCACATATACATTTACATAACTTATAGCTTATATATGGATTTTAATTTCTTTGGGACCTCAAGTTTATGGCAACAGTTATTTATTCATCATTTTTAACCACTCTCCATATTTATTGTGATCCTGCCATCTAGCTTAATTTTATTCCATCTCATGCCCTATATGTTCGTATTGGGTTTTGATCTTCACGTCTAAGTTTAACTTATTGTATTTTCATTTGGGCATTCCACAGTCGATGCTTTGGCAATTTGCCCCTTTCAATTTCACCGTCTGAAGATTTGCTGTTGTGTGCGCGCTAAGTGAGTACGATCATGACCCTTGATTCACTTAACTCAGCTACCACAAAAGGTTTTTATATAGTTTAGCTTTTTATGTGTATTCAATCAATTATCCGTTTTAACTCTTCTTGTGCCCTGCGTCTTTATACAACACTGGTTTAAGAAGTCTGTGCACAATATTATTTATTGATACACATGTTTGTACATGTTCCTCATCAGTTTGTTTTAACTATATCACATTTATAACTGTTTAGTGACCTTATCACAATTTAATCGTAATTGGTTATTAACAATTTGTATATATGTTTTTAATTATTTATTATCTTATTCCATATAATTTTTAACCGTTGACTATTGTATTATTTTACAAGTGTTTGTTGATTTAATCATTTGATCACAGCATTATAAAATTTGGAAACGTTTTGATCAATGCTATCATCTCTATCTCTACCATGCCCGGTTAGCTTTAATTTTGTTTTATCAACATTTTTATTATTATTATTATTTTTATGCTTTCTTGTCAAGTTTTATGTAATTGTTTTTTAATATCCTGTATTTATTTGTTTTATTTTTATAAGTTATATGACCCCCTGAGGAAGGCAATCTGCCGAAACGCGTTGGGGCTACCAATAAAAGTGCTTGTGTCATCATTACTCTTGCTCTGTGTGTTTCCTGCTGCATTCTGCAAGAGCCGTTGCTCTCTTTTGCCTGACCATAGTCAGCCAAAAGGACAACTCAAAACCTGAAGAAACAAACACATTTAAATCTGTTATACAAGCAACGGTGTGCTGTATTATCAAGAAATGCTGGCAGGACGTTATGCATAGAGACTGTGCAGCTTGTCTAATACATGCTCCAGGGCAAATACATCATGATTGCCTGAGGTGGTGGCACAAGGAAATACAACAGAAAATCCATAAAACTTGTAACAGGTTGTGTCTAGGACTTATTGTAAATGTTGCCATGATTGTTGGTCATAAAATGAAAGTAACTGACCTAGTTTATGAAAATTTGAATTTGTTTGAACTCAGAGATTTTAATACCAGTAGAAATCCAATATTCTGCTTAGATCTGTGGCGGACTGTGATATGGAGCTAGTGGAAGGTTTAGTCTGTGACAGAGATTATAGATTGTTCTTTAAAAAAACACCAAGTTCTGTAAAAATTGACTTTTTATGAAAATGTATGTATTTCCAGAATCTATTAGCTGAACATGCAGATGAACAAAAATTATATGTAGGCCTTTATATTTTTAAAAAAACTTGTAATGCTCAAATGAATCAGTTCACAAGATGAAAACATTTTATTTGAAATAAAACATTTTGAACCTACAGCTTTGTGTGATGTGTTTTAGGAATTCCTAGTTAATTAAACCTACAATGGGTTGTCTGGAAAAACTGGGACCGTGTGAATTATCTGGGCGTGGCCTACACAATAGACCATATGATGTGGAGAATACCGGTATCTGGGAATGGGGGAATGTGCATTAGCCACATAGGTCCACATACACAATATATAGCATCTATTACAATGTACTGTCTGCGAAAAAAAATGGTGTGGTGTGAATTAGCTATGGGGAGTGGTGGTGACACATAAAACAATAGGCCAGAGATCCAGAGATGTTTCAATTAAAGAGTCTGGGGGCTGTAAATCCCAAAGAATTTCATTTAAAAAGGCGCAGTACATTTCAGTTGACAGAAAAGATCATAGTCTCTATAGCTTGTAAGATCGGCAACTCTTCAGTCATCAACATGGTGAGTAGATATGAATCTTACTTTTTAAAAATACTGGTTATGTAATGTTTCTGTCTCTGAATTTATGATTGTCTTTAAAAATAGGAGCAGAAACCGGGTTTTACAAATAGGCTCTCTCTTACAAAATGAAGACAGCAAAGAAAGTTAAAAGGTATGTAATGTGTTTTTTTAATTTTCCAGCAGCTATGTTCTTCATAATGTGTCTCAACCTTTAATCTTTTTTAGTTTAGACCAAGAAGATTCTACAAAACAAGATGACCAACCTAATCAACAGCCGGTTCCTTACTGAAAGCCAAAAGACAAGCAAAATAGTAAGTATTCAGGCTTTATCCCTCGCCTAGATTTTAAAGCCGCTGTAAAAGAAAAAAAAATTATTAGCCCCTACGTTTTCTTTTTCAGATCGAGAAAATGTTAGAAAATCAGCGACTATGGGAGAGAAGTCTAATAGGAAAAGATCATACAGCGAAAGTTTTTCTGATGGTGAATCTACACACACCGATACAGAATACAGAGAGCATGGTGAAAGCTGTGTCTTTGATCACAGTATTTCAGAGGACAGAACAAATAATCTTGCATTAGACCCCTCTGAAGAATCAGAACCAGTTAGCTATGTTCAGTTTGTGAAAAGGTGGGATCGTAAATTGGACAAGTTTAATGGTGTAATTTATACATAGGAATTTTGGTTTATTAATTTAGACAGGGGAACATCATTATCTGGGGCTCAAAACAACATTCGGAAAGGTATTCAGCATATTCTGGATGAAGTTAGCAGCAGAGTTTCACCTGGTGATTATGTACAGGTGCATCTACATTCATCTTTTTTTCACAATTCCTTGTATTCTGGAAAGTTAAACCCAGAAGCATTAGATGCTGATGATTTCTTAGATCAGATCGCTAAACTCCTTCAGAGTCACAGAGAAATCCAGTTTGTGATATATTCTGTGGTGTTGTACTTGTCATAAGAAATCAGGGTGGGGGGGGGGGGCTCGTAGGGTCTTAAAGACTATACCATTTAGCCAAATTATTCATAAGAAAAGGATGTATTTGATAGACTTGAATAACACTGATAATGACCTGTGTTTTGCAGGTAGCCTCACAACCCTCATGTCACTGGTAAAAATGACAGATGTTGAACTGTTAGAAGGTGCTAAAAAACTACATAATGTGTAGGAATGACCGGTACATAGAAAAGTCATGCTCGATGATGTAGCAATATTTGAACAGCATTTAAAGATAAACATACGCGTTGTGCTTTACATAAATTCATGGGTTTGTTTTAAGACATCAGACAGACCTGTGTTCCCTAAGACTGTGTTCTTGTTGCTACATGATGACCATTTCTATGGTATAACCGATGTCAAAAAATTCTATGGGGAGCGCAACTTCTGTAGTTACTGTCAGAAACCGTACAGTCACGATCATAATTGCACATTATGGTGCCGTCTTTGTTTGACACTAACTTGTGCGAATAATGTTGGTGTGCAACAGAGATGTCCTAATTGCAAACTCTTTTGTCATTCTAAAGAGTGTTTAGATAGACACACGTATTTGGCTCAAAAAAAGAAGTGGCATGTTTATCTAAGATACTGTGCCAGAAATGTGAGTCTTATGTGGACAAGAAACATAAGTGCAAGGGTCGACATTGTAAACTATGCAGTGAACCCTTAACCGGGGATGGCGTCCACTTATGTTTTATGACCCCCTATTGGTAAAACTGAAACATCTGAAAAGTATATTTTTTATGATTGTGAATGTATGCAAGAAACAGGCTGGCATGTCCCTAATTACATATATGCGACGGACTTAAATGATGAAAGAAACTGGGAATTCAAGGGCCTCAAATATATTTCTGCCTTTATACAGACTTTTTGTGACAAAAAGTTTAAAGGTACACCTTCATAGCCCATAATTCCAAAGGTTATGATGGTTATTTTGTTCTCAAACAATTGCTAAAGGAGAAGATGAGCACAAGGCTGCTGGTTCAAGGTGCTAAACTTTTACAAATTACTGTTGAATCTTTGACTATCCGTTTTATAGACTCTCTAAATTTCCTGCCTATGAAACCTAGCAAACTTCCACAAGCCATGGGTTTAATACTCTGGAAAATCAAAATTATGTGGGCCCCATGCCAGGTGTTGAACATTATGGTGTGGGAAACATGTTGCCTGAAGAAAAAGAGGAACTTTTACAATGGTACAAGGACAATCAGCATACAACTTTTAATTTGCAAAAAGAGTTGGCCTATTACTGCCAACAGGATGTATCTATTTTGCGGCAGGCCTGTGTTCTCTACCAAGCTGAAATCATGAAAATGACACAGAAAGAAGTGGTTGTAGATGTCTCAGAAATTCTAACAAGTTGTTTAGACCCTTTCCAATATATAACCCTTGCATCTGTATGTATGGCTATGTTCAGATTAATGTTTTTAGAACCCAAGACTGTGGCACTCATTCCACCAGATAACTATCACCGGCAGACAAAGAGATATTCATCCCCCTATTCAATGGCTGATGTATGTAGAGGCCAAAGAAAACATACAGATCACACATGCTCTGAAAGATGGCGAAAAAAAGGTGGGGTCTTATTTTCTTGATGGCTATGCAGTGATCGATGGGGTAGAAACAGCTTTTGAATTTAATGGTTGTTTTCATCACGGCTGTCCAAGTTGGTATAACAATAAAGACCAGAATCCCGTAACAGCCACGACCTATGGTTTTCTTTATTACAAAACACAACTAAAAGCTACATTCCTGGAAAGCCAGGGGTTCAAGGTCATAAGTCTATGGGAGCACGAGTGGAAATGGATGGTCAAAGAAAATGACGGGGGCTGTGCAGGTTTCCTGGCTGACACAGCATTACAGCAACCTCTGATTCCACGAGATGCCCTTTTTGGGGATAGAACAAATGTCATTTACCACAAAACAAGACCTGGGGAAAAAATGCACTACTGTGATTTTACTAGTCTATACCCTTTTGTCAAAAAACAAAGGAATATCCACAAAACATTTATGACAAATTTGCCCCCCCCCCCCGCCTACAAATTACTTTGGTTTTATAAAACAAAAGTATATCCTCCACGAAAGCTCTTTTTCCCGGTGTTACCCAACGGCTTATGCACACCTGGAGTTGTACAATCTTCTAGATAGTTTGCAAGAGCGCTGCCTATACCACGATACAGATTCTGTGATATTTCTAAGTCGAGAGGGAGATTGGAACCCATCTTTGGGCGATTATTTAGGCGAGCTCACAAGTGAGATACCCTCAGATGAACAGATCACAGAGTTTGTATCAGCGGGGCCTAAAACATATGGTTTCAAGCTGTCAAGCGGGAAGACCTGTATGAAAGTGAAAGGGATTACGTTAAACGTAGAAAACTGCCAGAAAATCAATTTCACTAGTTTGAAAGATCTAGTTTTGGACTACAAGCCTGGGGCAGCAGATTTACCCCAGAAAAAGACAGAAGTACAGCAACCCGGTATTATAAGAAACAAAAAGGGTTGGACAATAGAGACTGGTGTGATTAAAAAAAACACAAAAGGTTGTGTATGACAAAAGGGTGAAGTTGGAGGTTGGCTTTAACACATTACCCTACGGATACTAGTGTGATGGATGTGCGCTGGTCACATCCTTTTTCTTGTATTTTAGCTGTGCCATCCAATTCAGGCAAGAGCTTCTTTGTTAAAAAGCTGTTAGAACATGCTGATCGTGTATTGACTGCCATGCCTAACAATATTGTATGGCGTTACAGTTGCTGGCAACCTTTGTATAAAGAGATGTTAAATAAATATCCTTTTATTACATTTATGGACACTTTGCCTGATACTTTTAATGAAGAACGGATGTTTCCAACCAATAAAGTAAACTTGGTTATTGTTGATGATCTAATGGATTCTGCCTGTAAAAGTAATGAAATAGGGAAAGCCTTTACCAAGTATGTACAGCACAGAAACCTGAGCATCATCTATATTGTTCAAATTTTTTTCTGCCAAGGCAAAGCAAGCCAAACTATAATTTTAAATAACAAATACATGGTGTTCTTTAAGAATCCTAGAGATAAGTTACAGATTGCCATTCTAGCCAGGCAGATGTACCCTGGAAAATCAAAATTCTTTATAGAAGTCTTCGAGGATGCCACCAGAAAGCCGTTTGGTTATCTCGTTGTGGATTTAAATAACACAATGCCTGAGGCTTACAGACTGAGGACGGAGATCTTCCCGCCAGATTGGACTATGGTATACTGTGAAAAACCACAAACCCCACATAAAAAGAAATGAATATGTAACCGGCCCTTCATACATGCTTGTGTGTCTCAGACAACATGTCTCACCGTGTAAAGAGAAACCTGTCCCTTTTAAAACTTTTGGTTCAAGCCTCTAAGCAGCACAGAAGAGCCATCCTGAATACAGCTTCTAATGATTTGGTAGCCGCTATAGTTGAAATCGCTCTCAACACCCTAAAGGTAACATTCTTCTTTCACAACACCAGATAAAGGTTTTAAAAGGAAAGTGTCACGCCATAAAGAGTCTGTGGGATAAAAGACTACCCATTAAAAAAAAAGAAGCAATTGGTGAGACAGTCGGGTGGCTTTATCTGGCCCCTGTTAAATTTTGCATTACCATTGATAACGGGGCTTCTGACAAACCGCTAATGCAGCTGAAAAAATGTACATAGCCCCTAGTCAACAACTTGAGCGCTTGAGAAACCTGCCAGATCGGGATGAAAATATTAGAACCACGACCATTCGTAAGTTAGATGAAGAAATGAAACACATCCTGCAAAACGTTGGTATGTCTGAACACGAAAAGGCTAAATGTTACTCAGAAGTGTTACAGCGCTATCTCGTGCTTAACAGACAAAGGGATATGGAAAAAGAAAAAATAAACTTGTATCTACAGGCAGAAGATGAGAGATCAATAGCAGCATCTCTAGAAAATATTATACCTCCAGACCCTGTAATACAAGAAGTGTTGAACAGCATCAATATGCGCTATAGGAAAAATGCTGAGGTGCTGCTTAATAAACTGTTAAACAAGGATGTGGCATCCTGGGAGGGAAATGGAACATTTGTATACCGGGGAAACCCTGTCAATGGCTCTAACCTACTTGACCTCGTTCGTGGAGCTACGCAGCCCCAAGCTCTTTCACAATGAAGAATACCCAGGGGCTGCGGGGAGTTCATGCAAACCCTAGCCAAATTAAATATGCCCTCTACGGTGATGGGTAATGCAGCCATCAGAGATGTACTGGCACACCTCAAAGAGAACCCATCTGTGAAGGTTACTAAAATGTACATGCAGCCGATAAAGAGCAAAGAGCTACACCCTCACAAAAAATGTAAATTATCTCACAGATACCGGTGGTTGAGTGTATTAAAAAAAAAAACCAAAACAAAAGCATGTATTTTCAATAAAATGTTTAAAAACAAAAATAAAAGACTAGACAGTGGTTTCTTTTCAAAAAACCTCCTTAGAGGGTTACTTTTTATTTAGAAGCAGCAAAACATTCACAATAGGAAACACACACCTTCTGGTTATGAAACGGATTTCTAAGAGATCTACACAAAGTTTGTTGCGCTTTACAAAATGTAACACCATATCATCATTTTGCATTAAATCTTCAGAATACTTTTCTAAAATATTTTCAAAAGGCACCCCTTTACAGCGGTGGTGCCAGAAAAATACACAGTGATATCCACAAGCCGTGGACATTGGATGCTGTAATTGTCTGCTGTGGTATAAAACAGCTTTATAATGCTTGTTGAAAAAGCTCATAATGCTGGTAGGAAAGAATAAGCTATCTGGGGGTTGTCCATAAGAATAAAAAAATTCCCCTGTTCCATCTACACATATATAGAGGGCTAACCAGTGTTCTCCAGGTAGGTTATGTGGGTGTGTATTTACCACCAAACACACAGGCTTCCTTGATATTTGTACATCAGCTAACCAGTCGCTGGGTAGCACATCTAAAAAGAAATCTGAAACGCAGGGGTCCTTCTTTAAAATACGGAAGATCTGCATGGTGTTTATTTTCACGAATGATCAAAAAGAACATTCCTTCTATGATTAATTTCTATCACATTGTCAAAAACCCCATAAACAATCATGTTAACTGTATGGGGTAAGGCGCTGGCAAAAAGTATTTCAGCCTGCAGATTACCAGTTTTAATCAGCGAGTAATGGTCTGCACACTCCTGATCCGGTGTAACCGAGGTACCCGTAAGCCCAACCCTGCACTTGACCGTCCCAATAAACCAATCCACACCAGATTATGGTAAACAGATGCTTGGTCGCAGCTTTATTAACAACAGTGAAATTCCGGCCCAACATGGGCCAACTTTATATTGCCCAACATTGCAAACATACCCCCCCTGCCCCCCCCCATTTCCGGATGATACCCCACCAGCCATTTCTAGCAAAGTGGAGCACCATCCACCCCCCCATTTCCCTTCCGCCCGCCTCGTCGTTATTAGCAGAGGCAGGCTCCCGTTGCCTTCACCGGGTAGAGACCCCCAGCAGGGACGTCTCTCCCACCCCAGGAGCTGAACCGCTCCCACTCCAGGCGGCAACAGCCTCAAGTGCCCCCCGGGTCGACGAGCACCCGCTCGTCACCTCGCCCCGACCGCTAACCAGAAAACATACCCCCCCCCCCAGCTGCAACACCCACCCCCTTTATGGGAAAAGAGGGAGGGAGGGAGGGACCTTTTCTCCGGGCAAGCAGGACAAGAGAGGGCGAGTACAAAGCATGCACCCCTCTCGCAGCCTGCCGCCCCGCCTCCCACATCTTCACAGCCAATCAGGCTGCACGATCTCCGTGACGCGGCCCGCTCCTGCTCCCTCCAGCAATCCCCCCCCCCCAGGAAACCCTACCCACGTGCAGGGTAGTCGGGCCACGGGGACCCGGTTACAAGGCCGGCCTCGGGACCCGGCCCTGCGGCGACGGCGGGATTAACCGAGATACCCGTAAGCCCAACCCTGCACTTGACCGTCCCAATAAACCAATCCACACCAGATTATGGTAAACAGATGCTTGGTCGCAGCTTTATTAACAACAGTGAAATTCCGGCCCAACATGGGCCAACTTAATATTGCCCAACATTGCAAACATACCCCCCCTACCCCCCCCATTTCCGGATGATACCCCACCAGCCATTTCTAGCAAAGTGGAGCACCATCCACCCCCCCATTTTCCTTCCGCCCGCCTCGCCGTTATTAGCAGAGGCAGGCTCCCGTTGCCTTCACCGGGTAGAGACCCCCAGCCGGGACGTCTCTCCCACCCCGGGAGCTGAACCACTCCCACTCCAGGCAGCAACAGCCTCAAGTGCCCCCCGGGTCGACGAGCGCCCGCTCGTCACCCCCCCACCGGCACAAGGGAAAACTAACCTTGTGCCGCCCCCACCAAAGAAAGCTGCGACCAGCACCAACCCTCTAAAGCTTCCTGCCAATCATTCAATAGCAGGTCCTGCCCAACCGGGGCAAGGTGCACCACATCTAGCCGGTACAGTCCGGCACACCGAACATCCGCCCACGGATGCAACACTTGAAGCCCCCCAGACTGCTGGACCCAGCGCCCGATCTGCCTATTAATCTTGGTGAGGCCTCGGGACCAGCGCCGCTTAGACCAGCAGGCAGGACGCGGGATAATATCTGACCATATAATGGCCACGCCCGGGAGGAGCTCCCGCACCAGTTCAATGTCTCGTTGCACAGTTCGGATGATCTGCAGACACGACCAGCTCGCCAAGTCATTGCCACCCAGGTGTAGCAACAATCCGGCCGGGCGCTGCCGCTGAACCATCTTCGCCTGTAAACAGGCCAGTAACTGCCACCATCGCATGCCGCGGTGCCCCATCCAGTGCAGCTGTACTCCAGAAGATTCGAGACCAAGGTGGATGCCCAGCGGCCGGACCGCCGCCCGACGCTCCGCCCAATAGACGAAGGAGTGTCCAACGATCCACCAGTCTGTCCGGTCCACACCATCTGAAAAAAGGGGAGAAGCCGCACTGCCACCAGTAGCCCACTCTGAAACAGTAAGGACAACGTTAGGCACCCCCCCACCCCCCCCCCACCATGGCGCGCTACCGTCCCGCCGCCAGGAGGGTACCCCTACGGGCGAATATAGCCCTCGTAGGCCCCCGAACGCCAACGACCAATTCGCTGGATAACCCGGGGTTGGAGACCCGCCGCAGCCGCGCTCGTGGCCGCCCCGATCCGAAAAGAATGAGACGCGTAGCTGCGCTCGGCAAGGCCCAGAAACCGCAAAACCTTCCTCAGCACCGCCGTGAACTGAAACTGGGTCGTTGGCCTGCAATCCTCATGCAGGAAAAAGTTGCCCCGCGCCCCCGGCCGAAGCCGCACATAATGCTGCAGAGCGCGCACCGGGCACGACGGGACCGGGGCAATCGCAGTGAGAATCACCCAACCCCCTTTTCCAGCCTGATCAGTCTTAGAACGCGAGACGTAAATACGCACTACCGATTCTGTCACTGTCACATGCTCTAAATCGAGCCCGCCAACGGCGCCCTGCCGCGTCGACCGCGGGACGAGCTCACTAACCCGAAAAGCCCCGAAAAACGCGGTCACGAATAATGCACGGAAAAGACTGTACTCAAAATCTGAGGATGCGATGCGGGGTAACGCCTCGCAAATCCGTAACAGTAAGTCATGGGAAACCGGCCGCTGCCAATCCCGCGGCTGAGGCTGCACTCGAGCCCAACCTGCCAGCAAACGCCTGACCAAGAAGGACACTCGTGGGTTTCCCCAACCGGCTGCCTTGCAGAAGAAGGAAAAACCCACCAACGCGGCGACGACCGCGGACCGCGCCCAGCCAGCACCCTTCGCCCACAACACAAACTGTCCGACAAGCCCGTCCGGAACCCGCCCGCCAACCCAGCCCCTGTCGCCCAAGAACACACTCACCTGGGCATAACCGCGCCGATACCCCACCCAGGTACCACGCGTCACCGAAGCCGCCAGCAACGCCATTTCTTCAGGGTCCCAACACTCCAAAGATGCTCCGGAACCCGCGACGCCAACTCCTCTGCCTCGGGCGCCAGGCGCCGAAACTGCTCCCACTGGAAACGGGACAGAGCGTCAGCAATGGAGTTCTGTGAGCCCGGCACGTGCCGCGCTCTGGCAGCCACATTCAGCCGCAGACAAGCCAGCACAAAAAGTCTCATCAAAGAGGCGACCCAAGGACAGCGAGGCGCATGCCGATTGATCACCTCGACAACCGCCGCATTGTCGCACCAAAAGACTACTCGCCGATTCCGCAAGCGATCAGGCCAGACCCACAGAGCCACCACTAGGGGAAACAGCTCCAGAAAAGCGACATTGCGTACCAAGCCCGACTGTACCCAAGCCTCCGGCCAAGGTTCCGCACACCAAGCCCCCTGGCAGTACGCACCGAAGCCGGAACTACCAGCTGCATCGGTGAATAAGTGTAAATCCCGGTTCGATATCTCCGGCAGTTGCAACACCGCGCACCCATTGAAGGTGGCTAAAAACGAGTCCCACACCCGGAGATCCTCCCGCATGCCGGTCGACACACGAATCCGGTGCTGCGGTAACCGCACCCCAGCCATGGCCAACGATAAGCGCCGCGAGAACGGACGACCAATGGGCATCACCCTGCAAGCGAAATTAAGATGCCCCACAAGGGACTGCATGACTCGCAAGGTTGTCCTGGTCGCAGACCCCACGGATGCCACCAGCTCCTTCAACCTCTCAACCTTCTGGGCCGGCAAGCGGACAACCATGGCGACGGTATCAATCTCGATCCCCAGGAAAGTGAGACAGGTGACCGGCCCAACGGTTTTGTCGGCCGCTATTGGAATGCCGAACTCCCCCGCGAGGCGTTGAAAAGCCTCAAGCAAGATAGCGCAAGCGCGGTCACCCCTTGAGCCCACGAACAGAAAGTCGTCAAGATAATGAACTACCCCGCTAAGGCCCGTCCTTCGTTCTAGCACCCAGTGGAGGAAGGTACTAAAGGCTTCGAAATATGCGCAGGAAATGGCGCAGCCCATAGGCATGCACTTGTCGAAGTAAAACGCCGACTCGAAACGGAAACCCAGCAATGGGAAAGCAGAAGGGTGGACCGGTAACAGCCGGAAAGCGGATTCGATGTCAACTTTCGCCAACATCGCCCAGCCCCAAACCGCCGGACCAGTAGCACGGCTGCGTCAAAGGAAGCGTAACGCACGGTGCACCGCTCACGAGGGATGCAATCGTTCACCGAAGCGCCCGGGGGGCAGGAAAGGTTGTGAATCAGCCGGAACTTGCCCGGCTCCTTCTTGGGAACCACCCCCAAAGGCGAAATTGTGAACGGCGAAAATGGAGGATCGCAAAAAGGCCCCGCGACCCTGCCCAATGCGCACTCCTCCGCAATCTTCCGACGCACAACCTCGACGTGGGCCGTAACCGAACTGGCGTTAGGCGCACCCCCTCCCGCCGGGGAGCCCTGGCAGGGAATACGGAAACCCTCCGAAAAACCTTGGAAAAGCAGCCGCCCCACCCCACCCCGCCGCCCGTGCCCGTAACTAACCAGCCAAGGCTGCATAACAGACACCCTGACCGGCGTGGGGGCCATGGTACCGCGAACCTCCTCACTTACCCCAGGCGGGGGCACCCGCCACACTTTTGCGACTGCACTTAAGGGCCGAGTGCCCACTCCCACACAAGGAACAGACGTGTCTAAATTTACAGTCGGGGAATGGGCACGACGCCTTGTTGAAACGCCAACAGACGTCACCCCCCCGGCACCCCCTTTAGGCATGGCCTGCGCGGGAGCAGGGGCTCGAAAGGACCGCACCCCACCCGCCGAAAAAGACTCCCCCGACCTGCCACTCCCCCCTCCGGTGCCCCCTCCCCGCGGGCGGGCGGACATCTGCGTTAACCAAAGATTGATGTCCTTTGTTCCCCACGATAACTGCCCATTCTCCTCCATCATGTCCCGAAACTCCTCATCGTAATTTAACCAAGCCCACCCTTCGTGAGCCTGGGACGCCGCTAAAATCGCATCCGCATATGCCAACAGGGCCCCAGCTTGGTCTGGGAAATAGTGACCCCAGACACTAGCCAAACGCAGAAAGGCACGAGTCCAGTTCAAGGTGTTGCGAGACGCCCGCTGCACCCTGCCCGCCTTCTCGTCCTCCTTGCGCTTCTTACGGCTTTCACCAGAACGCTTTCTGCCATCCAATAAGCGGAAAATATCGATGTACTTACGCCGCTTAATCCGATGACGCAGCTTCCGAGGCAAGCCCTCCCAGAGTTCAGCACAGCGCACCACCGCGGGTCCCCCTCCGTCGCCCTTCTCACCCACCGCCGCCCCCGAATCGCTGGAAGAAACCGACGAAGACGACGACGAGGAAGAGCGACGACGGCGACGCCCACGCTTGCGCTTCGATCTCGCCTTCGTAGCCGCACCACCTCCCGCCTCAAGGGCCGGCGCCACCCCCTCCCCCCTTTCATACTCACCAGCGGCGGAGCAGGAAGCCACAGGAGCATCCCCAGGCCGGGGCGCTGCCGCCACGTCGGACCGCACCTCCAAGGCGCCGGCCTGTCCCGAACCAGTCACCGTGCTCTCCATAGGTGTCCGATCCTGCGACGTCTGGTGTACATGTAGGGGAAGAAGAGAAGAAAAACCAGCAGCCATATGCCCAGACGTGCCCTGTGCAGGGGCCGTCCCGCCTCCCCAACCCCAAGTGGAGGAGCCCAGACCACCCGCTTCCCATGCCGCGGGGCCGCAAGGCCCGGAGCCACCAGACCCACCATGCCCCGCAGCAAACCAATCACCCCAAGGACCCCGCCACGGCCCCATACCGAATGCCCACGGGCCCCAAGACCCGAAGCCACCCGGAGGCAGCAAATGCCCCGCAGAAATCCCACTGGGGGGCCCAGAGGGACCCACAGATGCGGCAGTGCCCCCAACCTGTACCACGGCCTCAGATGCCCCCCCCGTCGACACACCCATGGCACGCACGCCCCCCATAACGTCGAGCCCAGCTCCGCCCGCTGCCCTGGTAGACAACTGCCCTGGGCCACCCAACCCAGAGTCCCCCTCCCCCCCCCGGGCACCCTGTCCTGCACACCCTCCCGCAAGGCCCCTTGGCCCCTCCCCCGCTTTTCCTTCCCCCTGCCCCGCTCTCTGCGCGCCACACCGGGGTCCCCGCCCGACCGGGCCCCCCCACCTGAAGCCCTCACCCCGTTGGACCCCGAGCCACGACCCTGAGCTGCCCGTGTCCCTTTTTGCGTACTGCCGGCGCGCCCACCGGCCCGGCGCGGAGTAGCACCCCTGCCCATTCCGCTCAAGCAAATAAGCAGCCCCAAACTATTTTCTCCTTTTAACTGGGAGCACAGAGTCCAGGTAGGATTCAAACCCACAACCTCAGGATTACCAAACCAACTAGGTAACCACTAAGCCAGCAAGGCTTTTCAAATTCAGTCCCCCACCAACCCCCGACCCGGCCACCCCCGGCCTGATTGAACCGTACAGGCCCACAGCAGGAGAGCCGGCAAAATTAGCCCTATTGGAGGTGAGGAAACCCCCCCCCCCCCGAACAGGCCGACGCCGACCTCGGGCCGAAAATGCAGCCACCCCCCTCCCAGAGGCAGGAGAACGGCCCAACCCCGCAGCTCCAGCCAACACCTAAACAGCCCGAAAGCAGGCCGCTGCACGTGCAGCAGGCCCGCAAAGCACGCTCCCCCCGACGCCAAGCACACACCCCTTTCCAAAGGCCCGAAGGCACCGGCAGGAGGAGAGATGGAACCGAGCTGAACTGGCCGGCAAGAGCCCCAAAGTCTCCCCGCCAAACCAAAAAGGACGGCCGCAAAAGATCCCCGCGCACTCTAACCCACCTTTTCTACGGGCAAGCAGGACGAGAGAGGGCGAGTACAAAGCATGCACCCCTCTCGCAGCCTGCCGCCCCGCCTCCCACATCTTCACAGCCAATCAGGCTGCACGATCTCCATGACACGGCCCGCTCCTGCTCCCTCCAGCAATCCCCCCCCCCCAGGAAACCCTACCCACGTGCAGGGTTGTCGGGCCCAGGGGACCCGGTTACAAGGCCGGCCTCGGGACCCGGCCCTGCGGCCTCGGGACCCGGCCCTGCGGCGAGATAAAGGTCAAACGCCAATAGGGTATAACCTTTGTAAAACTCCTGACGGTCAATCAGAAATGCTGTGTCTTTCAGATGTTTGCCAGTTGCTTGCACCAGTTGCATATATTCTCTTATACAACATCCATTTTGAAAGTCAGGTTGAAGAGGTTTCCCGGGTACTTGTTCACCATCCACATACAGAGCGGCAAAATTTATATCATAATGTTTAAAATTGAAGGGGTTTTTAGCATAATTACCGCTGAAAGCATCATTATCCACAAATCCCAGCACAATGAGTTTTGGTAGCTGCCCCAAAAAGAGATTTTCCTGGTTAGTCACACGGGCTCCGGCTGGTATGCTAAACACCTTCAGCCCCACACAGTCAATAGCATACTTGACATTAGCTTTCAGCAGAGCTTCCGCATGTCCCAAGCGCACTCCGGGGAAAACTAACTCTTTACAAAGAGCGCAGCGTTTAGGATAAGGAGTTTATAACTTTCTTTCGACATCACCGCTCATTAAACAGAAATAATTTTTGTTGCGGTTCAGTTTAATTTTGAGATCCACATCATTAATCAATAGCTTTTCTTGAAAAAATAGATTGCTATTTAAATGCCCCAATAGCTCTACCTTGTGGCTAGAGGCTGTAAATTGGGCCCTTTCAGTAAAGCCGACGTTGCGAGATCCTATCTCTCTCACTTCATGCTGCCCGGCTCTGTTTTTATAAAATAGCCCGCTTGTAAACTGTGATTTGAGGGATCCTTCACCATAATTGAGAAGCAGCTCTATGAGGGCTCTGTAGGGGTAGCAGTTGTTGCTCTGGCTAATGAGTTGGTCTCCCAGGGTAACATCCAGCTGGCTAAACAGAGATGTGATTGGGTAGTTCACCAGTGCTACTTTGGCTGCCGGATCGATGTTCGAGCCATCTTCTGCCACAATTTTACAGGTCAGGTGCAAAAGAGTACTATTTAAATCAATGTAGTCTTCACCATGACCTACGATATAGAAGTCCAAAGGGTCTGTTTCCGACAAAGCCGATAATGGCAGAATTTCCACATAAATACTTTTTTTCAATACTTGTTTGGGTCGGGGGTAGATGAAACAGGTCAGTTCCAATTTAACATACCCTTCAGAGCCGTGGTTTCCAAAAGCCAAGGTGTTTTTTTAGAATATATCTCGCTTCCTAGACCTAGTGCTTCTCTTCTTAGACCTGCGATTAAGCTTCTGAGACTTGTCACCTTCGGGTTTCTCTCTTTTAAAAGGCTTGGGCGGTCCTTGCGGTATCTCCCGAGACATGATTCTCTTTCTTTTAACAGCTCTTCTAATCACAGCCAGTCCTGATCCTGCCTGTTCTGTAGACTGGTTCATTATATTTAGAACAGCCGTTGTGACATGACTCATGACATCTTTGGCTATGTTTTTTGCGGTGCCTTTCACGTGTGGTTTAATAATTTCAAAACCCCTTCTCAAAAATGGCATAGCTTTTCTAAAGAGACTACGAAACACCCCACCGACACCGGCACCGTACATGACTATCCTGAAAGTCCATGATATCCTGAAAATCCATAGCCGGCTTGTGCTATATAATAATGCCTGTATGCTTTGGGGTCTCTGTAGTCTTTAGCCACAACCATTTTAAAAAACAGTCAACCTCCGGAGGCACAGATGAAGCTTAAGTATCACCTTCCCATAATGAAATGAGACGTGCCTGTTCTGATCCGTCTTTATTTCAAATGTGATGTGTCAATATGCTGTTTGTTCACAGGGACATATTGCGGCTTATCATAAGTTAATGTGATAAACTCATCCCTAAACCCCTTAGTTGGAACATAGCGCAGCAGTGGCACAAAATGGTCACCTACTAACTGGTGCTCTACAATATCTATGTACAGGGAGAGGGTATTAAAACCTCCCATGATATCCACTGGAAAATGGGAATGCTGTGTATTAACGTCAGCTTCTATTCCCAAAATGGTTGCCAAATCACCATCTGCAGAAATAACAGATCTATCTTCCGATTTTATTCGGATTCTTCACGCATAGGGCCCATAAATGATTCGTGGTGGCGCCGATTTATAGATGTTGCTAATGTCATGATTCATGGATTCCACTTAACTCTGCATGGTCGCATAATGTCCTCTCCTGACTATAATGTGGTGCTGTATATTTCCTGCTGCGGAGGTGACAACATACTTTTGATCTTCCTTAATATTCTCCCAGGTGCTGGGATATTGTATTTCCACGAGCCCTACTTCCCACTGTCCTTGTAAATCCAAAGGCCTTACTAGTTGTATGGTAAAATTAGAGCTGGTATTTTGGGGAAACACACCTGCTGAGGCATTGCTAGGCACTGTGATATAAAAGCCACCATCATTCTTTTTTTTTAATGTTATTTTAATGCTGCTTCAAAAGAAAAAAAGAAATCAGATGTCTTGAATCTCTGATGCTTTAACCCAGCTGTTAAATTTAACAGGCCATCCCCTCCATTTCACGAGGTAGAATCTTTTTCTGGTTACATCCGTTTACCTTTAGAACCTTATCGATATGGTATATTCTGTCCTGTTGCGGGGTGACTTTTAGCAATTCTTCAGAATAAAAAGAACCTTGTATGGCTTCACCGTCATAATCATGTATCTTATATGTCGCTTTCTATAGGTCTTGTCTTTATTGTTCTGTGAAAACTGTGATTATAGCTGTGCACAGAAGCCTGCAGTACGTCTTGGTACCTAAAAGGTGTTGTGTGCTGTGAAATAATGCCACTTTTTGGATTTCAAAGTCCTGTTAAAACCTTTCTACCACCGCTGCTTTAACATTGTTATTGGTTACAAAATGATGAACCCCTCTTTGTTTTAATAAATTCTTCGGAGACCTATTTAAAAATTCTTTACCCTTGTCTGTATTTTTTTCAGGTATACGACCTAGATTAAATATTTTTTCAAAGGCTTTAGCAACTTCATGACCGGTTTTCAATTTTAAACTTACAGCCCAAGCATATTTTGACAGGATGTCTACCACTGTTGAGATGTATTTGTAGCCATTTTTATAATGGGACAAGGATGCCATATCAACTAAATCAGCCTGCAATTGCGCATCTACATCTGACACGATTGTCTCATTTCTTTTAAAACAGACTCTAGCAGGTCTATGTAAAGTATAAGCATCTTGTCCTGTAGACCATCTAACTACATCGTTTCTGTTGACTGTTTTATCATGCTTTTTAGCAGCCTGAAGTAGTAGATTTATGCCCCCAAAGCTCCCTATTGCTTTGGGGTCATAGTAAATGCTCTTCAATAAGGTTTCCTTCATGACTGTCGTGCTTTGACTATTCTTTTTATTTTGCTAACATCTTCAGTGGATTTATTCCACAAATCCAGTGTGTTTTAAAGTATAGCCTGTTCTTTCTACCAATCACATGTGTTACCATATCCTTTCCTAGAAACATGTCCAGACTTGTTTTTTCTGTATTGTTTTTTTTTTTCAAAGCTACTAAAAAAAAATAGCTGTGGTGGGATTTGAACTCCGGTCTCTCTCTGTATTTCAGTCTGAACTACAGGGGCTGCCAGAATACTTCTCTCTAACAGTGAGGTCTTAAAAGCAAAATTCTATCACATGGACAGCACTGGTTTCTCTAACAATGATGTGTTAATTGCATTTGGAAAGAAAAGATTCTACACCAAGGGCTGTGTCTCTGTGAAAAGCCTGTATACCAAGTGCATTGTGTTCCTGCTGCTGCTACCAAAGGGTTATTTTTAACAATCAGTTCTAAATAGCCTGCAATACACACAAAAGCATTGCACTGCTTTGTGAGTAAAAAGAACTGGGGCAGGGGGGAGAGAAAGCATTTTTTGTTTTGTTTTCCAGGGTTCCTGCTTTTGCAGATGTCAGCATTAACCAAAAGCAAAACAAATTTCCTGAGTCAGTCACTCTGCTTCTGCTGATGTCATCGGAAATGGACAGTGTCCATTTCCGATGACACACTGTTTCCAGTGATGTCATTTTTGATGATGTAGGCTGGGGCGTGGTTGAGGGTGGGAGGGCATGGGTGTGGCACAAACCCAGAAGTGGGCACTGATTGGCTGATGTCATCATTGGGGGTGGGGTGGGGGCGTGCCAAAGTGGGGGGGGGTGGCCACGCCTGGGGTGTGTGGGTGGGCGGGGCTAACTCACCATTCATGTCTATGGGAGGAGGCATGGCCTGAGGTGGGACATACACCGGAAGTGAGCGCTGATTGACAGGTGAGATAAGGATGACAGGAGCCAATCAGTTTGACGAGTAGTGTACCCATTATACTACTAATAGAGTACTTTTTAGCTTTTAATAATTTAATTTTTATTGTAAACTGCTTTGTTCATTTGTAAAGGCAGTATAACAAGTGCAATAAGAAGATCATAAAATCATAAGCCATATTGCATTTTTGGTGTGAATAGAAGGGGGCATATTCAAACTGTTTCAGCTGGTTAGCACACCTACTACAAATCAATGCAAAAAATCATAAAAAGGTCAACAAATCACTTCACCACACGTAATTACTTGTTATTGTGATCAATAAACTATATTTAAACCAATGTTTGTTCAATTCTTAATTTATAATTTCAAAAATAACTCCCAATTAACTTCAACTTCTTATAATGCTGACAATATATTTAGTCTTAATTATATAAGCAAAGCATGTGGAAAAGAAACTCTTTTTGATCTTGTTCTTACATATAAGGTAATAACAGGAAAAAAAACTTTCATAAAAAACAAGAACTAGCTTATTGAAAGCCTAGCAGTGTATAACAACCGCTGGCATAAAACCTTTCATCATTGCTAGCCCTTGATGAAAACTATACTTGTCACAGTCTAAAATATATTTCTTAGCATTTTCTTTGCAAATAAAACAATAAAAAAATTATTGAAAAAATGGAACTTATCTCATGGCATGCACTTCAACGTTGCAGCAATTTAAGGAGAAAGCAATGTAGAAAAGATGATATGATAGCCACTTGTTTTGTTATACACATGTTGTGCAAGCCAATTGCATATAAAGGAATGATGAATGGTGTTGATGCATGTTTAATGGAGGGGTTGTGGATGATAAAATCTTTGGTTTTGCCTTTAGAAAATAAAATTTTCTGTAACCCCTCCCTGAATCAGCATTTAACCCCTCCCTGAAAATATTGGGGTGATCAGGACTGAAGACACTGAAATGAGGCAATAATGTTAAAAGATAAGTGGTTGCTTTTAATCCCTTTATATGAATTTTGTATCACTAGGTTATGTGTTAACGGAGTGATTTTTAAGATAGTGCTCTTGTACTTTTCATCTGGGAGGTTTTTATGACCTTTGATGCCAAGTATTAAGCACAAATGAGTAGGCATAAAATAAGCTCACAATGTACAGCTGATCTATATTAAAGTCTTTACCCTCCCGTTTTAGAGTTTTTGCAATAAAAGAAAAAAAATAATCATGAAAGTATTAAAAACTCCAAGTTGACAGCTATAACCTGGACAGAATCATTGAAAATTGAAATGACACAATTTCTACAGCATCAACAACCTCCCAAAACCACAAGTGTGCCTGCCTGCAAGAGATTCAATGCACCTTGGTACTCTGATTCAGAGAACACTTAGGAAGCTGGAGCAAAAATGGCAGAGAAATAAGACACAGGACACTATGCACCTATACAGATCCAGACAACTGGAATACAACAACCTAATCAACAAATGCAAGCAATATCATACTAACACCACTATGAAGTCAGCAAACAGACCAAGAGAGCTGTTCATCATACAAAAGCTCACCAGGGATACAACACAGCATGATGCCCAACACATAGATCCTCAAGCAATGCAAACTACACAACAAGCAAACACAGGAATCCTTTCCACACAATGACCAACCTAACCACCTCTGATTAAACCTGGGATAAAACTTCTCAATTCCATCGGAACACATCTACCTCATCAACTGACCCATGCCTAGTCACATGGATCAAAGCCTCAAAGGAACATCTGAGCCAGCACCTAGAGAAGTGAGTGGAGCTATCCCTACAACAAGGCTATATGCAAGCCAAGCAAGCCATGATACGTCCAGTCCTCAAAAGCACCACCCTAAATCTAGCAGACCCAAACTTCTACTGGCCAATCTCTAACCTACCATCTATCATGAAAATCGTGGAAAAGTCCATCCAAAAGAAAAGTACAAGACCATCTTGACCTGAATGCACCCCTTGACCCTCATCAACATGGGTTCAAGCCACAGCACAGCGTGGAAACTCTGCTAACCTCCCTATATGTAAATTGTATATATTGTTATTGTATATAGTTACCCTGTTAGCCAAGTTGATTCTCCTGTTCATATGTAAACACAAAGTACTATTGGAAATGTGTATGTTCGTTGTTTATTGTAAACCGCACTGATGCTGAATAGCGCGGTATAGAAGAGACTTTAAATAAAATAAATAAATAAATATATGACAACCTCATAAGGGGCATTGATAACATCAAAAAAGGATTCCTGTTAATCTTTATGGATATTTCATCTGTCTTTGATACGATTTCCCACAATATAATGCTACAACGGCTGCAAGAAATTGGGCTGTACAACTGCACAATAGAGTGGTTTGAATCATACCTTAACAATCAAAACCAGCAAGTCAAATGCAGTGAAAACAAATCAACAATGTTCAGTCTACCACAAGGCATACCACAAGAATCCACTCTCTCTTCCATACTCTTTAAAATATACATACATCCCATTGGCAATATCATTAAGCAACACAATATGCATTACCACATATATGCAGACGACATCATGGTCTACACTTCTGATCTGTCGACCATAATCAAATGCCTGGAAGACATGACCACATGATTCATGATTTACCACCTGTCATTGAATTATGACAAAATGAAAGCATTGTTCATCTCCAGAAACACTACCTTTAACCTACCACATACAATCAATATCTGAGATAAGGATATATCAGTCAAATACTTGGGCATTACTCTTGACAAAAACCTGAGCCTTCAGACTCACATCAGTAAAACAGTTGCAAAGGCATACCATAGATTGAAGCTCATCAAGAGACTCAAACCAATTCTAAACTACGAGCACTTTCGATCTGTATGTTAAGCAGTAAAGAAACCCATACGAGACTATGGTAACTCACTTTACCAGGTCTACCCAACCAATCCAGCCATCCTCTCCAACTGATGCAAAATACAGTGGCCCAGATTATTACAAACACGGCCAGAAGTGAACACATCATCCCTATAGTTCAGCAACTACACTGGCTGCCCATCCACACACGCATAAGATATAAATCCACCCTAAATATCTTCAAAATCTTTCATGACATATGTTGCAAAGGGCTTCATCTGATAATAAGCAAGGATTCTAGCATAAGACCCTAGTGAAGCAACATGGAAAATAAGATTATCACACCTGCGGAATTTCAAAGAGCCAACCAAGCAATGTCCAGAAGAACACTGTCACCCTCTGCACCTGCACTTTGGAACTCACTTCCTGATGTAATGAGAGCCGCAAACACCAAGGACATTCGAAAAATGTTCAAGACTATGCTAGTCACAGAACTTTATGGACACTCCCAGAGCTCACAACAATGACCAAAAACACACCAGCGTACAACCCGCTAGGGATCCACTTGTAAATAGTTGTACCTGTGGCGTTACCCCACCACCCCTGCTTTCCTCTCCCCTACCTCTTTAAATGTACCCCTACCAAGTTTACACTGTAAATCACTTTGATTAAAGAAAAGGGTGGTATATAAAACTGGTTAAATAAATTAATTAATAAAATTACCAGGGCCCTTTGGCCCTTGTTTGTGGATAATCAAAGCTTTTTGGAGAAATGGAATAAAATTTTGAATAAGTGCACTTTTTTGATAGTTGATACAAATAAGAGCTTTATTGAAGAGACACAAGAGGACTTGGATAATAAGAAAGTCATCTTGAAGTCCTTAAGTTCAGAAGTGTATAATCAAAAACGTCATCATCTCAAGAAACAAACAGAGCAGTTTAGATTGGATTTGATGAAGAACAAATTGCATAAATGGAGTAGAGATGAACAAAATGATAAGAAAGGTCCCAATTACCTATGGATGAATCCCAATAGAACATCTAGAAGACAAGTAGCCTTTGATTTTTCCACAGATGACTCCACAGGTTCTGAACAGCATTATTGAGTCTGCCTTCTTTCTGTTGCTGGTTCACCATTTGGATTTTCTCTTTTTGGGTTTCACCTTCGAGGACAACTTCTATTTCAACAAGTGCATGCCCATTGATTGCGCCCATCTCCTGTGCCTACTTCAAAATGTTTGGTAGTTTCCTCCATTGAGTGGTGCTGCAATGATCAGCCTGCCGACTGGTGCATTACCTTGATGATTTTTTAGTTGTGGGTCTGAGTCAGGCGGGATGTGTGAAGAGCTACTGAATGCACTTCTTGAGCCGACTAGAGAATTTGGAGTGCTCTTAGTGGTAGGGATGATGGAGGGCCTGGTGACATGTCTAACATTCTTGGGCATTGAGTTTGACACTGACACTCGTGATGTGCCTGCCACAAGAGAAGGTGGTGAAGCTGCGGGGGCTAGTGGCGATGGTGCAGTTGGTATCGAAGGTGACCCTCAATATACTGCAATCATTGATAGGCCACTTGAATTTCACATGCTGAATACCACCAATGGGTTGGCCATTTTCACGCCATTTGACACTTGCCATGGAGGGCATGGTAAAATTATCATCACATTTGCGTGTCTGCTGCAATGCGCGAGGACTTGAGAGTGTGGGATGCCTTGTTTTGTTGTATGTCAGTCCTGCAGCTTGAGGAAGTATGAAATACCAATTTACAGTAGTAGGTTTTTTTTTTTTATGTGGCAGGGAGTAGAGGATTTGGTTTATATTGTCAGGATGCTTGGTGTGTGGAACCATGGCCAGTGGTGGCTCAAGGCAATCTGCTGCCTGAGGCGAAGTATGAAAAGGCACCGCCCCACCACCTTAGAGGGGGACAGGGCTTTTTCAGAAATCCACTCAGAGACTGAACCAAACCAAAAAGCTGATTAAATTATATGGAGGAAATGCAAGATGTTTGCACACAGGGCCATATCGAGCAGCAATCGCACCCCGTGAGACTTGCAGCTCGGGTGCATGCCCCCCTCTCTCCCCCCATACCTACGTGCAGTGCTGGATGGAGGTATGGGGGGAGAGGCAACGGCAGTTTAAGCAGATCTGTCCCTCCTTGACATTGAGTCAGAGAAGGGAGGGACCAGACCTGCTTAAAGTGCTGTGAAAAGGCTTGGGGAGCGCATTTCGGCTGCCTGCTATTGTCCTGCCAGCGGCGGCAGGGCAACAGCAGACAGCCGAAATACGCCTCCCAAGTCTTTCCACCCTGTGCGGCTGCACTGCTTGCACAGGGCGAGGTACGGTCCCATTTGCACACCAAGGAACTAAAAGACAACAAGAACTAACAGCACAGATTATAAAACTAAATTATAACTCATTTTTATTTTGTTGTTATAAACTGTGTTATGGTTCTTGCTTTTTCTTTTTCAACATATATTTTGGCATCCACAGTAGGTGCAGAGCAGAACCAGGACATTCACCCACAGAACTCAATATTTTAAAAAATAATCTGATTCTGATCATCTCACTAACAACAACAACAACCACCACAACAACCACCACCACCACTATTCTCCAGTACCAGGCATATTGTGAACTAATACAAAACTCTACAACAAAGAGCAAACCTACCATACCATACCATATCAGCACAAACTTCCAAAACTCACGTAAGGAGCCCATCCAAAAAAAGCATCCCTGTAAATACTACAGTGGGCCCTGGAACATCCATACACCTATTTGAAAAGCTGAACAAGTCAAATTACTACAGTACAGTATAGATCTTTATGTACAAACTCCATGTTAACAGAACACCTGAACTCAGTCACACACCCGCAACATTAACCCTCACAAAGTACAGAATAAGGTAACCACAATCTAAAGTAAAAATATTAATATGTAGACTAAATTTAAATTGAAACTCCAACAAGCCAGAGTCCACATGCAGTGCAACATCAGATAAATAAGAGATGCAGTTCCCCAATACTATGTAAAATCTAAAAATAGCACAAAATCCAATCACTAAAATTAAATAAAATTATTTTTTCTACCTTTGTTGTCTGACCATTTTATTCTCTGATCATGCTGGTCCGAATCTTAAGCTTCTGCTTTCCTGTATTCTCTTAGCTCTCGTTCTGTGGTCTATGGTCCATCTGCCATTTCTTATCGTTTTCTTCACTTCCTTCCATCAGCCCATTTCCAGTTCCAAAAACCCTCCCCAGTATCAGCCCCCTTTCCAGTCCTTCCCTCCCAGTACCTTCCAATGTCAACTGCCTTGCATTCGCACAACTTCAACTGGTGTCCATTCCCTACCAGTCCCCCTCCTTCCCCACTGTCCAGCCCCTTCTAGTCCAAATACCATCCCAGATATTAGCTCACATCCACTCTCAGTGCCACCCCCCCCAGTCAGCTCCCTTCCAGTCACCCTACCCTCTGTCCATCCCCCTTCCAGTGCCATTTGCATGTCAGCTCCCTTCCAGTCTTCTCCCCATTACCCAACCACCTACTACTCCTATCCCCAAGTGTCAGCTCCCTTCCAGTTCCCCTTCAGTACATCCCAGGTGTCAGCTCCTTTCCAGCCCCCTCCTTCCCACGCGTCAGCTCCCTTCATGCCCCCTCCTTCCCCTGGCAGACCCTCCCATTATCTGCTCCCTTCTAGTCCCATTCTACCATCCTCCCGCATCAGCTCATTTGTAGCACTAGCCCCTAGTTTTCTTCCAGGGCCAGCAGCACTCTCCTCCCCTCCCCCATTAGCCCATTTCCAGTCCCAGTCCATTACCAGTCCTAAACATCCCCCATCAGCCCACATCCAGTCCTAGCCCCCCCCCCATAGCCCATTACAAGTCCTATACCCCCCCCATCAGCCCATTTCCAGTCCTTGCCCCCACATAGCCCATTACAGTCCTAACCCCCCCATCAGACCATTTCCAGTCCTAGCCCCCCATAGCCCATTACCAATTCTAAACCCCCCCATCAGCCCACCTCGTCCAACCCCCCCATCAGCCCACTTCTAGTCCTAGCCCCCCCATAGCCCCTTGCCAGTCATAACCCCCCCATCAGCCCATTTCCAGTTCTAGCCTCCCATAGCCCATTACCAGTCCTAAACACCCCCATCAGTCCACCTCTAGTCCTACCCCCCCCCCATTAGCCCATTCCAGTCCTAGAACCCCCCATAGCCCATTACCAATCCTACCCACCCCCATCAGCCCATTACAATTCCTCCCCCCCCCCCCCCCGGGAAATTAAAAAAAAAAATAACCTGGCTGTTGAAGCTGCTGCTGAGGCAGAGCAGGAAGTGCCCTGGGGCCACCCCAGCAGAGCCCTCCTGTCTCCCTCAGCATGGCTTAGAGGGCTATGAAGGGAGAGTTTCCCATCTCCCTTCATGGCTCTGTAAAGCCACACTGAGGGAGACAGGAGGGCTCTGCCGGGGCAGCCGCAGAGCACTTCCTGCTGCTGCTGCAGTGGCTCCTCTCCTCTTATTTTTTTGTTGTTGTTTTTTTTATGGCTGGCAGCGGCAAACTCACCCCCCTTTTCCAGGCAGCTGTGGCTGCCTGCCTCGTAGAGAACCACAGCTGTGCTGTGACTGCAGTTTTAAACAAAAATGAAACTGGTGCAGAGCTTTCCCACGCAGCTTTGTCCCGCCCCCAAAGGAAGTTACATGTAATTTCCTTTGGGGGCAGGACAAAGCTGCACGGGGTCCTTCACAGAGGCGAGAAGGCTCTGCACTGGTTTTGTTTCTGTTTAAACCTGCAGTCACAGCATAGCTGCGGATCTCTAAGAGGCAGGAAGCCGCCGCTGCATGGAAAAGGAGGGTGAGTTTGCCGCTGCCGTGAAGCAGACTTGGCAGCAACTTGTGCACTTCTTTTTTGGGGATTTTTTTTTTTTTTTTACTTTTGAAGGCGAAGTGAGGCGGCTGTTTTGGGGGCATTTTTTGCCACCCTCAAGACTTTGCCGCCTGAGGCAGCCGCTTCACTTCGCCTCATTATAGAGCCGCCCCTGCCTGGGGCTGACATGTAATGTGGCTTTCCTTGAATGCTACCCTTTTATAGTGGCCTTGGCAGTTTGGACGGACCATTTGCAAAATTGCAGGGTGGTGTTTTGTTGTGATAATGTGGCATTTGTGGTGATCATCATCAACAGGCAGTCACCTAGGTGCAGGAGGGTTGGGATATTGATGCAAGCTTTGGTTTTGCACTGCCTTCAGCTGAATGTGACAGTTTGAGTATGGCATGTTCTAGGGGTTGTGAACTGCCTTGCTGATTCTCTCTCACTTTAAGTGTTCCCAGTTCAGGATGCTAGTGCCTCAGGTGGATGCAGAAGCCATGGTGATAACCGATCATCTTTGGTGGCTTGGAAAACAGACATAGTTGCCTTGTTGCGAGCGTCGGTGAAACAGTCTACCTTGACTTCGTATTTGAGGGCTATCAGAAGGCGAGTGCTTTCTTGGAAGGTAATGAGTGCCAAGGGGAGAGGGCCCTGGATGATTTGCTTAGTTTATTTATTGCCCGGGCCAAAGCTGCTGGTGCCTCTAAGGCTGTGGTTCAGCTGCAACTGGCATGGTTCTTCTTCTTTAGTAAGGCAGCGGGCTGGGGGAATCCCATGACCACGTTTGTGTTTTGGCAGTTGCTGGTAGGTTGGGAGTGTATAGCGCCAGCTCTTGTTGATCACAGGCGACCCATCACACACGACCTCCTGTTGCAATTATGGGCAGCATTGCTTGCAGTGACCAGCTTGGTGTATGAGGTGAGACTGTTTTGTTCCTTGCTTTCTTTGGGGTGTACCGCTTGGGAGAGGGCAAAAGGGGGCATGGCATAAGCGTACCTCACAATTGAGGGGACACAGGTGCGTATTTTCCACCCTTTTTTCAAAACAGATCAGCAAGATACTAGGGCTTGGGTGGTGCTGCAGATGGTGGGGCACCTGGTTACCTGTCACATCCAGAACATGCTGGATTATTTGGCAGGGTGGCCAGCTGTTAGTGGCTGCTTATTCATGTACAGGGACACCAAGCTGTTGACTGGATTGCATTTCGCAGTCATCTTGCATAAGGTATTGTGTTATTTAGGATGTGATGAGAGGCTGTTCACATCACACTCATTCCAGATCAGGATTGCCACCAGCTTGGCAGCTGAGGGATTGGGCAAGTCTATGATACAACAGATTGACTGATGGCATTTGGAGGCCTTTGCAGGATACATCCACTTGCACAGGAGTAGTGGAGCGTGGGTCTGTCAAGCTGGGGGGGGTTCTTAACTGGTTACCACTTTTTCCATGTGCCGGGAGACTCAACCTCCCTGGTGGCCACTTGTGCATTCCTTTGTCTATTGGGCTGGGAGGCAAGTGGCATCCAGACCTCTGGGTTCCCATCTGGGTCAGGCAACTCTTGGAATATTGTTACAGTGGCTTGGTGAAAGAGGGATCAGATGGTGCCAACTTCTTCCAGTCATTCAGCATCATGCTCGCTTGCATCAGCATCCAGCTGGATTCTTGACCCACTTGGGCAGCAATGACCTCTCCACCTGGACCTGCAAGTAACTCTTTCGAGAAGTGCAGTGCGACATTGCCTGCATTGGGAACATGCTGCCTTGGCAGTGATTTGTTGATCTGACATTATTCCCAGGCCTTCTTGCCAGTTGCAGAGGAAGTGGTCCCGGGGATTGATGAAGGTTGTGATAAGGAAGCTTATCATAGCTCAGGTAGGAGCTATAGAAAAGATAATGTGACTCTGAACAAGCAACCTGTCAGTTCTGGTAGAAGTAAGAAAACAGAGTTTTCATATAAAAGACTACCAGTCCCAGAATGCACCAGGTTTCCAGCAGCCATGAGAGGGGCTGAAGTGAGAAAACGTGTGTGCAATCAAGAGAGCTATGAGGTAATCCCTAAGCACTCATCTCAAAGAGCAGGTCCTGATTCAACACAGCTGCGCTGTGTTAGGGAGGAGCACACATTAGGACAGAATAAGAATAGAGTTTATTCCACAGATAAAAGCTTCAGCAAGAGCTTCAGAGACAGATACAGCAACAGGTTCAAACATCACCTGGAGAAACAGAAGCCAAGCCAAGCGGATAGAGAGAGAAGGAAACTCTCTGGAAGGAAGAGAAGAAAGGCCATTGGAAGGTCTGGGAGATTCCAAGGCAGTACCTATACTGGGAAGTATTCCAAATGCCAGCAGAGTCCATTGGACTGGAGTCAGCCAGAGGAATGGAATGGCAGAGATAGGAATCACCAGTGGCTACCTGGAAGAGAGAAGACTGCACGTGGAAAGGACTTTCAGACCTATGCCAGAAGGTATGTGAGAGAGGATCCAGTGTCCAGGGATCAAGATTGGAAGGCTGGACATCAGAACTGGATTACATACTGGCCAGGCTATACAGAGAGGAATTATGATAGCAGGAGAGGCTCAGGTATGAACACTGATCCAGACCCTATCTATAATAGTGAATGGCAGCAAGGGAATAAGCATTCTCATGATAGTGCCTTAATGAAAGACTCGTCTGTGCCAATGTATGATAGTGACCCTATGCTGATTGATGAAGGGGGAGATACAGCAGATGAAACTAGTAATTACATGGACTGTTCTCTATCTAAATGCTATTGCTAGCTTTCTGTGAGCAAACACATCAGCCATCACAAAGAAACCTAACTTTGTTCTTTATTTCCACTGCAAACAGCTCTTAAAGCAGGATTTGGGTTCACACAGTAGCAGCCAGCCAGCTAAAGGGTTTCAGCTGGTCAATTGATAGTAATTAAAGCTGCACCTGATTGTGTGTGTGAACAAGGGAGAATCACTGCTGGGATCTGCGTGGAAAATAAGCAGAAGTTAACCTAACAAGCAAAGTTCATTTATTTCTTTGTGCCTTTTCCTTTGGTAATTATTTGCTAAGAAAACATTAGCTAATTGCCTGACAAGCTGAAGGTTGTTTTCTGATTTGCTTTGTGACTTTATGTTATCCATTTAAACACTGCAAGCAAGTAACCTCATTTATATTGCTACCAAGCATATTTGTGCTGGGTGAATTAAACCCCATCAATAAAAGAAGTATTTTATTGGCCTTACCACTGGTATCACAACTCAATTATTGTCTTCAGCTGTGTTTGGGAGTGAAAGAACTACATTACCCACAATACCTTGCAAGAATCATATGAATATATGCATCGTCAAGATTGTGTAAGTTCTCACCCTAGGCAGCCGTCTGACAAGGTGAATTGGCAGATTGGTCGTTGAGTGATGCAAAATGGGGGGTACCAGATCTAACACCCGTAGACAAATGTACGGTGTGCACGCCTCTACAACACGGATGATGTGCACCCTTTGACTGTGGGTCAGGATTTGCTCCTCAATGACTGGCAGGAAGCATTGGAGGTGGTGACCCGAGGGGTTGTAGGCACTAGTCACAACTTAGTTGACAAGGGGGGAGGGGGTGGCGCAAGTATAGCTGTGCTACCTTGCACCAGTGGCAATGACCCTAGCCTATTTCCTTTGCTGGAGTAAAGGCCTTGGCTCAGTGAATAAAAGAGAGGGGGAGATCTCGATGGGGTTCACCATTCGGACAGGGGGAGAGGGGCTGGCCTTTGCTAATAATATGGCAAGACTGACAGAAAAAGGAGAGGATGGTTTGGGGTGTCAGTTTGGTACTGATATGGCTGGTGAAGGCACTGTCCGGATGGGGGGTTATGTTTTTGGCATTTGTTGTGGCTAATGTTAGCTCAGATTGATGTGTTGTATTTGTTTGTTTCTTTAATAAAACTGCAACCAGGTTAACGCCAAAATTGGTTGTGAGTAAGTGTTTTTTTGTTGCTGGGAGTGGGATGGGGTACTAAGTTGGTGAACGTGGACGGGGGTAGATAAGAACATAAGAAATGCCTTAATGGGTCAGACCAAGGTCCATCAAACCCAGTATCCTTTTTCCAACAGTGGCCAATCCAGGTAACGAGTACCTGGCATGTTCCCGAAGAGGCACACAGGTTCCACATTGCTTGTCTTGGGGCAAGCAGTGGATTTCCCAGGTCCTCTTTAATAATGGTTTATGGATGTTTCATCTAAGAACTTGTCCAAACCTTTTTTAAACCCAGCTACACTAGCAGTTTTTACTACATCCTCTGGTAACGAATTCCAGAGTTTGATTATGCGTTGCATGAAAAAATATTTTCCCTTATTAGTCTTAAATAGGTTGCATTGTAGCTTCATTGTGTCCCCTCTAGTCTTTCTATTTTTGATGGCATAAACAGCCAATCTATATTAACCTGTTCCACTCCATTCATTAATTTATAGACCTCTATCTTATCTCCCCTTAGCCAACTCTTTTCCAAATTGAAGAGCCCTGACTTTATAAGCATCTTCTCATATGGGTATCCTTCCAATCCTTTACCATTTTTGTTGCGCTTCTTTGTACCTTTTCTAATTTAGCTATATCCTTTCTAAGAAATCGTGACCAGAACTGCACACAATATTCAAGGTGCAGTTACACCACTGAACGATACAAAGGCATTTTAATATTTTATTCTCTATTCCTTTCCTTATGGTTCCTAGCTTTCTATTTGCTTTCTTGGCTAGCACTGCACACTAGGTGGAGGGATTCAACATATTATCCATGATGCCACCTAAATCTTTTCCCTGGGTGGTTAATTCTAAGGTGGTACCTTGCATCATGTAACCATAGTTTGGGTTTTCTTTCCTAGGCGCATAACTTTGCACTTAACCACATTAAATTTCATCTGCCATTTGGATGTCCAGTCTTCCAATTTTTCAAGGTCCTCTTGCAGTTTTTTACAATCCTCTTGCATTTTAACAACTTTAAATAATTTTGTGCCATCTGCAAATTTGATCACCTTACTCATTATTCCTATTTCCAGATCATTTATGAATATGTTAAAAAGCAGCGGGCCCAGAATAGATCCCTGGGGTACTCCAATATTCACCTTTCTCCATTGAAAAAATTGTCATTTAGCCCTACACTCTGCTTTCTATCTTTTAACCAGTTCATGATCCACAATAATGCACTGGCTCCAATCCCATGACGTTTTAATTTCAACAAGAGTCTCTCATGATGGACTTTGTCAAAGGCTTTCTGAAAATTCAGGTACATTATAGCAACTGGCTCACACTTTCAAAAAAATATAACAGATTAGTAAGACAATACTTTCCTTGGCTAAATCCATTTTGGCTTTCTCCCATTAAACCAAGGCTATCTACATGTTCCGTAATTTTACTCTTTATAATAATTTCTACCATTTTGCCTGTACTGATGTCAGGTTCACTGGTCTGTAGTTTCCCTGATCGCCCCTGGAACCCTTTTTAAAAATCATAGCTACATTGGCCACTCCCCAATCCTCAAGTACTACAGATAATTTTAATGATAGTTCACAGATTACTAATAGTAGGTCTGCAATGTTATATTTCAGTTCTTTCAACATCCTTGGATATATACCTGTCCAGGTGATTTGCTACTCTTTATCAAACAGTTGTAATACATCCTCCTGGTTTATCTATATTTCTTTTAATTCTTCTACTACATCATCTTTATATACCATTTCAGGCATGGGTAACTTCCCTACATCTTCAGTAAAGTCCAAAGCAAAGAATTAATTCAGCTCTCTGCTATGGCCTTGTCATCCTTTAGCACCACCTTTACCCCTCTATGGTCCAATTGTCCATCCGAAACTCTCACAGGTTTTTTGCCAGCATGTACCAAGACAGCAGACCCCTCCCCAGCACTATCTAAAACCTTGTCTTAGAGGCTCGTGAGGCTTAGAGGCTACCTTCGCATCAGATAGGCATGTTATCAGGTGGTCCTCACATCCAGCAGCCACCCAGCTATCTACATGCCTAATGAACGAATTTCCAACTAAAATAGCTGTCCTAACCCTTCACTCATGGGCTCATCTCTCTGGAAAAAAAAACGTACACGTCTCCTGGCGGACAGGTTCAAGCTACAGTATCAATTCCTATCACACCAAGGTGATGCTCTCCTGTCACATGACCTCAACTCCATGGCAACTGAGAGGTTTCAGATTGGAGGTGGGACTTCAATACTACATCTCCGTCTGTCCTGTCTATGTACCTCTCTGTCTTCCTTATGTCCTCCAGGTTTGCTACTCTAGCCTCCAGAGATTGGACTCATTCCATGAGGGCAAAGAGCTTCTTGCACCTAGTGCACAAGACAGACACCTGCCAACTGGAATATTGTACATACGACACTCAGTGCAAAAGACTGCATAGCCCCCATCTCACTGCTGGACTGCTGTCTGCATCTTAATTTTATGGTTTTGTTTAGATATTTAAGTTGTTTACTCGATGAATAATTAAGCTTTGGAACGCATTGCCAAAGAATATGGTAAAAGCAGGTAGTGTAGCTGGGTTAAAAAAGGATTTTGACAAATTCTTGGAGGAAAGCTCCATAAACCGATATTAAAGTCCAAGAGAAAACCGCTTATTCATAGGGATAACTAACTAACATAGAACTGGCTACTTTTGGGATAAGTCAGGTACATATATCCTCAGTTGGCCACTGTTCGAAACAAATCATGGGGCCTGATGGAGCTTTGGTTTGACCCAGTATGGCAGTTATGGTCTTATGTTTTTAAGAGATGCACATTTCCAAAGATAACATACTCCAAACACTAAAATATAAATAAAATGCTTTTTCTACATTTGTCATCTATCTGGACATTGTTTTTCTAATCACTTTGTTCCTGGTCTCTCATTCGTCATTGATCATTTTGAACTCCTTTTGCAGGGTCTATTGTCTCCTATGATATAGGACTTGATCTCCCCTCTACCCCTCGTTCAGCATCTGCCCTCTCTCCACTTCTATCTAGCATTGCCATCTCCCCCTTTCCTCTTCCCATTCAGTTTCTACCCTCTTTTTATTTTCTTCATCCAGCATCCTCCCCCTCTTTCCCCTTCATATCCAGCATCTGTCCAGTATCTGCTCTCTCTGCTTCTCCATACAGTACTTGTCTTCTCTCCCTTTTTCCCCTTCCTTTTCAGCTACAACATCTGCCCATACTCCCTCTGATCATCCATACATCATATTCCTTCCTTTTCTCCCACCCCACATACAGCACTTGTCCTCTTTCTTTCTTCACCATTCTCCAGTATCAACCATCTCTCTTTTTTTTTCCTACAATCCTGGTCCTTTCTCCCTCTGCCCTGCATCTGCTCTCTCCTCTCTCTTTCTTCTTTGAGAATTGGCACTCTAGGACTTCTGGCTGGGCCTGCCAGAACAAAAAAGAAAGTACATTACAGCTAGTCTCAGAGCAGATGCATGCTCAGAAGGCACTGCCACATTCCTGCTCCCTCTTTCGACCCTGCGTTTCTGTTTCTAACAGGAAGCCTGCATGGAAGGAGGGGGCTGTAACATAATGTAATTAGTTTGCATACTTTAGTGATATAGTAAATCAAGACCTGTTTGGGAGATCACAAGCAATAAAGCCGGAATCTGCTGTGCTAAGATAAAAAGGTCAAGTGATATACTAAGTACCAGCTGCTAGTAAAGCAAAAGATTTTACAATATTGGCAAGTCAGAATTGTTTAGCAGATATTTATTTATTTCCTTGAACATTTTGCAACCTGAAACTCTGAGGCCTAAGCCCATTAACAATCAGCTACAAAAATTAAAAAAAAAAAAAAAAAAAAAAGAATACTGCACCACCAAATAAACACCCGAAAACACATATGAAACACATAACATATAACTCGTTAACAAGCAAAAAAAAAATTGTTGAACCTCCAGTTGACCACAAATTATCTTTTTTCATTAGAAAAATGCTTTGTTGAATCTTATGGGTATGAAATGATCATGGGGCCCAATTTATTAAGCATGTTCCTATAGGTCTCATAAAAGAGGAAATGATTTTAATGGTGTTGCCTTTGAAATGTATTTATTTTGCTTCTGGTCAGCGTGATTATGGAAGAATATTCCCTACTGACTACCTGCAGGCTTTTTCTTCCACAGTTATAATGTTTTATTACTGAACACTAAGTTCTCGTTACTAAGGCAAACATTTATCAGTATTTTCAGATTTGTGATTAAAATTCATTCAGTGTTTTAACACTGTAGTTGAAATGTTTTTATTTGGCATATAAGGTTATTGCCTTTAACCATCACTGTCAGTGGTAAGAGAGGAAACAATAGGCTTCCCTGCATAATGATATAATTGTGGTAGGCGAAGGCCTGTGATCCATGGTGTCTGAAGTGAGCAGACAGGCCTGAGCAGCTTGACCTGTAACTGAAGCCTGTAGTTAGGCCCAGAGGAATGAAAACCCCCCTGAATGATGACACCATAGAATTGAAACTTAACTCAGCTTAACTGAACATAGCTAAGCAGAAACGAAACTTAGAAAAGACAGAAAACAGCTCTAATTGGTACTGATAAGAGAGCACAGCTTCTATGGAATTAATTAACTCTGCAAAAAGCAAGGTTACAGTGCCCTGCTTCCCATATGTTTTAACTAGCTGAGCGACCTTGGAGGAGAGATGTAACAAGTTAGAGACACTGACCATTGTAATTGGGACTAGAGGGGGGGTGAGCAGGTGCTGAGCCCAGACCAGAGTCCCAATTGGATAGCCATATCAGTACCGGGACCAATAGATGGGTGAGAGGGGTTACTGGGACCAATGAAAAGTTTGCCTATGTCTAGAATGGAGAAGAACGGTATAAAAGTTGTTGTTTTGCTAGAAACCATTGCTCAGCCATTTTGAAATTGCTTATTGCTCGAGCCTGTGCACATTAAACTGGCTTGGATCCTTGAAATGACTCCTGGTTTTATTTATTGCATGCTTATCTGCTGCTACATTTCTTGGTGCGTTGGCCGGGAAGTGCGAGTGGTGGATGGTGTTCAAGTGAATAAATCCACGTAATTCGCCTTGAGGTTTGGTCCAGTTGGAACCATGCCAATCCGACGCAGGGGAATTTCCCTGGGCCCACCGATCCTCTTGAATCGGAGGGGGTTCTGCCTGGCCTCGGCAGGCACTGGATCCAGCTGGCCAACACCTCCGACCCGGGGGAGTCCAGGATCCAACTCAGAAGCTTGGGAACCAGATATGGTAAGTAGAGTTTTGATTTGGTATGTCTAGACAGAAATAGAAAGAGCAGTGCTGCCATTGGAACTTGGAATTGGTAATCTCGAGATAAATTGGAAATTGGTAAGAGAGCCTGATCACCTCTCAAAGACGAGCCGAGTAACCCCGCATGAGTATTCGCAGGGCGAAACCCCCGTCTTTTTGTAATTGGGAAATTGGATAAGACTAGTCAGAATAGATAGAACGAAATGCATTTTGGGATACGTTGCTAGCATGATTGTGAAGCGTTTGATGTGTATTGTCTGCCCTACTGTGTATCTGTTTTGTTTTGTTTTGTTGAGTTTCCCTTCTGTTATAAATGTGAGATTATTCTGTTGAGTAATTTGTGACAGTTCACTGATTAAGAAATTGTATTAATAAAGCAGAACGAAGACGCAAAACACCAAGAATCATTTTAAAAATCCAAAAGCTGGTCTGACCCAGTTCGCTTTCCTACTGCACAAAAAAAAAATTGACAGGGGGCGTGTCTGAAGGAAAGAATGTACAGTGTCTTTCTAACCCTGTGCAGGCTTAAATCTCAATGCTGTTAGTTTGTGCTTATGTCAGGAAAATTGTACCTGTTTTATTCACTGTGTTTTAATGGTGATGTTCCTTCTACTATGGTCAGGTATTGTATACCATTCGATAGGAATATTTAGTCAGAATTTTAGTTTTGAAGGTCGAATTAACCTCATCGGAGCTCCGTAAACTGTTTTTAGTTATATTCTCTGCTTTGTCTGTATTTTTATTGTTACCTTTCAGAAATGATAAACTAAGCAAACTGTTTTTGGGTTTATTTCCTTTGACTTATAAACCTACAAAGTAATTATTAGATCACGACTTGACACTGATTTAAATGATTCTTGCTAGCATGTCTCTGTGTGCCTGTGAAACTGTGATCATTTCGTTTCCAGTGAGCGGAGGGGTGTGGGAATGAGACAGCCGTTCCCAATTGAGCAGTCTCTTGCTTGTGTAAAATAAAGGAAGTATATCTGTTGCTTCAAAAACTAACGGCAGATTGCAACCTGAGAATGAATGGTTTAAATTCTGAGTGAATAAGAAAATTGTGTTAGGATTTTATCTTTGAAATCTGTACTAGTGATTAATGAAGACCTTTACAATTTAGGATAGGTATTTGAATTTTGTATGTCTGTGTCCAGAGAAAGAGGGTACTTTGTTTTTTAAATTTCAAGACGTTATTTCCTGATATACTGTGGCAAGCACCTGATAGAAGACATTTAGTGTTAAAAACAAAACAAAAAGAGGGTGTATATGCATTTTAGATATCCACCACAGCTATGGAAAAGTATCCGTTTCATGTCTTTTGAATATTTGCTTCCTGAACTAAAAAAATAATAATTTCTTTTGCAGAATGTGATCGTCATGTTAAGAGCCATAGTAACTTTTTCTGTTGGATTTGTTGTTCAAAATAATCGTTTTAACTGTATCTAAATTGTTCCTGTTTGGAATAAGTTGCAATAAGCATAATGGATGTATGTGCTCAATCTAAGTGTTTCCTGCCTGCCCTATGTTTACAGAAATAATAAGTGTCTTTTCAAGTATGATCAAGAATTTCAGTAAGGGATTTACTGAAGACTATGAAATGTCTCTGTCCCAATCACGAATGCTATGTGAAAGGGAGTGGCTTCTGCTAGTTGCTCATATTTCCTTAGTTCACCATATTTTGCCCCAGAATCTCTAGATATCCTGTCTCGTCACTCTCTCTCTCTCTCTGTAAGTAGCTCCGTTCAGAGTGCTTAAGGGGGTGATGGAGCCCAGTCCACCGATGATGTCACCCCCCGGTAGGCGTGAACTAATGTGCCCACAGCAGAGAAGTAGATCATTTAAAAAAAAAAAATCAACCTCCTGGATAGAGCGTTGCTAGGAGAAACAGAACCCAGGAGAGGGGGGGACTCCTCCCTGTAGATTCCCTAGTTTGCCAGCCACCTCCGCAGCAGGGGGATGTGCACCCCCTCTGGACCAGAAGTGAAAGTCAGCTGACCAGACTTGTTTAGAACTGAAAAAACAAAAAAAAAACTGCATTATACACTGAGAAGTTTAGGACTTGATTGAACTAATGAACGGAAATTGCAGAGAACTGGATGAATTTGCGGGCATAATAGTTAAATGAAAAGTTGATCAGAAAAGTATGTGGATTGTTGAAGAAGGACAGAGAATGTAAAAATTGTAAGATGGAAAAAGAAAACAGATCTTTTTGCTGATATTTTAGTCGAATGATGTGGAGGAGGGTTTCCTAATCAAAGGAGCAGAGGAAGTGAAAAACTGGGTGTGAGTGCACCCATTACAGAGGAGAAAGACATTAGAAAAGTGAATGCCCGTATCTTGACTCCTCCCCAGGAGGGGAGGAGGGAGTACTTGATTGCAGAGTCATAAAACAATAAACCAAGCACAATGTTCTAGTAGGAGAAGGAAGTAGCTATAGAGTAAGTGGCAGCTAAAGAGGGCTACAGCATGGATAAAGACTAGGCCAGATGCATCACCATTATCAGAGCTACTGGGGCTAAGTCCGCAAAGCCTTTCCTGCAGAACCGCATGTGTGAACTAGGGGGACAGAAAATAATGCACCAGTTCCTGTATATGCCTGAATGCCCTATTCCATTTTTGGAGCCGAGATCTGCTTGCAAAGCTTCAGACACAGATATCCTTTGCTGAAGAGAGAGAAATGCAAATGACTGTAAACCCAAAACCTGCTGGATTGATGGTGCTGACTGTTCCCCGAGAAAAAGAGTAGCAGTTCTATAGTGCATCTCCAGTCAAGTCAACAAGTTCCGGTATACCTACCAACCTTATAGCCCCACCTGGAGTATGGGCAGAAGATAATCCACCTGGCCTAGCGAAGAACATAGCCCCTGTCATTGTCACCCTCAAGCTAGTCAAGAAGCCTGGGACAGGTGATTACCGCCCAGTGCAGGATCTAAGAAGAATGAATGATGCAGCTGAAACTATACAACCAGTGGTACCAAAATCCTTATATTCTCTTGGAACTGATCTCTGCTGAAGCTATACATTTCATCATTCTGGACTTAAAAAGATGCCTTTTCTGCATACGCTTAGCCCAAGACCCCACTACAAGAAGGGGGGGGCCAACTCATCTGGACAAGATTACTTCAAGGATTCAAGAACTCGCCTCACTCAGCAAAAGATTTGACAAGTTATCCAGAAACTCCAGAAAAAAAAAAAATTCTACTTCAATATGTGGACAACCTGCTCATAACCACCAATTCAGAAAGTGAATGTCTACAAGCCATCAGTGAACTTTTGCACCCTCTTAATGAGGCTGGATACAAAGTCTCAAGAGCCAAGGTGCAATTATGTCCAACAAGTTAAACACCTAAGATTCCAGTTGTCCAGCGGAATTCGACGCCTGGGACAGAATGCAAAGAAGCTGTATGCAGTATTCCTACTCCAACCACCAGGAGGCAAGTGAGAGCCTTCTTGGGTGCCACAGAGTATGTTGTATATGGATCCCCAATTTTGCGCTGCTAGCAAAACCGTTGTATCAAGCTATCAAAGGAATGGAAAAGTCTGCATTGGAATGGGGACTTGAACAGGATGCAGCCTTTTGATCTTTGAAAAAACACTCTGATGTTGTCACCAATTCTGGGTCTACCAGATGTCCAGAAAACCTTGCAGTCTCTATGTTCATGAGTCACAAGGAAATGTTCTAGGAGTGTTGACTCAATCTCTTGGACCTTATTTGAGAAGCTGTTACAGCTACAGCCTTCCTAGTAAGCAAAAACTAAAAGAAAAATCACTTTGAGACAGAATCTTCAAGTTACTGTACCACACTCTGTTCTAACCAATATGAAACACAAAGGAAACTATTAGCTAACAAATCTACGAATGTTGAAGTATCAGAGGATGTTGCGTGAAAACCCCAGATACAACTGAAGGGTCAGTCAAGCTTTCAATCCTGCTATGTTGTTATCAGTTGGTCTTGATCCCCTGATCATGACTGTTTAGAAATTATGGACACTGTATTCTCAAGCCGCCTGGATTTGACTGATGTCCCTCTGGAGAACCCTGAACAGACTTTCTTTGTGGCTGAAGGCAGTTTCATCATCAATGGACATTGTTGTGCTAGATATGCAGTGGTGACCCCTGATTTGGTAGTTGAGTCCTCAGCCCTGGCCCCAGAAACTTCACCACAGAAAGCTGAACTGATAGTCCTCACTAGAGCACTAACAATAGGAAAAGAGCCCTGTCTAAATGTGTACCTAGATTTCAAGTATGCCCTTACAACCTTGCATGCACATGGGACCCTGTACACAGAATGAGGGTGGATAACCTTAGGAAGCAAGTCCATTAAGTATAGCCCCAAGATATTGATATTAACAGATACATACTGCCTATAGATCTCAGAATTTAGGAAAAGTAGAATGTATGAATGGAACCCTGAAATCTCAGTTGTCTAAACTTTGCCAAGAGGTTTATCTGAAGTGGCCCCAGGTTCTTCCTATAGCCCTTCTTAGGATATACTTAGCCCCTGCTAAGTCTTTAGGAGTTTCCCCTTTTTGAGATTCTGTATGGGCAACCCCTGCCTATTGTATAGGAAATAAAAGGAGATATGAGACAGATAGGATCTGAAATTATTAGACATGAACTATTGGTTTTAAGTTCTGTTTTGCAGAAGTCTTCATACCTGGGTACAAAATCGATTACTCATCAATTTGTCTGAACCCCTGCATCCTTTCAAGCCTGGAGTCTCGGTGTGGATCAGAGAGTGGAGAAAGACACCGTTAGCCCTGCATTATTGGAGGGGGCCCTATGTTGTCATCTTGTCAACTCCAACTGCAGTAAAAGTCGCAGAATTTGAACCTTGGATCCATCATAATCAAGGGAAGCCAGCAGCTGCTCTTGAACCTGATCACTGGACTACTGTACAGCATCCTGAGACACCATTGCACCTCACCCTACGACAACAGCCACGGACCTAAGACTTATTGGTCCCTCAGACACTGCACTATTTCAAGACTGTTTGTTTATCTGAAGGTAAGCCTCGCATCTGGAGAAAACTGCAATCATCAGGAAGAGACTGTGTTGTGTTAAGAAATTGAATCTTCTAAGAGACTGTGTTTAAATACTCTGAAAAGACTGTTTTGATCTTCTAAAGAGTGAACTGCTCTAAAGAAGCAATAATAGCCTAAGAGACTATGCTATGATATTTTAAGAACCTGAGACATCCCAGAAGACAGTGATACTTTGGAATCTACAGCCCTACTCCTGCCAAAAAGCTGGTAGGTCTACGTATGGCAGAAGCTTGAGGATCTACAATCAACTCTACCTCTGTGAAATCCGACAGTTCCTCCAATTTTCCAGAGACTATGCCCATTATGAATTATTATTATTGCTTTATTCTGGCAACAGTTTTGGGGTGCTTTGAAATGACTTTTGCCCTACCCCCTTGTGCAGCTTGCATAACCACCACCAGAACAGGACAAAAGATCACTCTTTCTATGAAGCCATGAAATCAGACTTTGAAGTTCCTCCTGCCACCAGAACTTATTTCTTGAATTAGCAGGAGCAGTGGCATTCGGTCTTCATGTTTCAGATTGCTTGTCTTGTGGAGGAACAACAATGGGAGACTAATGGCCTTGGGAGGTCCAAGAACTGAACTATTCTATCCTATACAATCAGACTGATTTACATAATACTACTAGTGAGTGGGTATTGGCCCACCCCATTGTTGACAGTTTGTGTTTTGTTCGGACTGGACCACAATCTACTATGAAGGATGGACAGCTGGTCTGTCTAAATCAGAAGCTTTACGACAGCAAAACAAAGATGCAACTGAACCTTCTAATCCTTTAGTTCTTTTTCCCACTCTTGCCAAACTATGGACTTTGACTATCTGCTTGTTGCTCCCTTGTTTCTTGCCACTTTGCTTGCGAATGATAACTTCAGTTATTAATAACACTGTAGAGCATAAGGCAGCTACAAAGATACTAGCTATGTGAACTTACTACCCTATACCACAGAGTGATACCTTTACCTAGTATTATGTGATTTGATTCTCACACCTTATTAACATGCGGGTGAGATTAATCAAAGGGGGGAATGTTGTAGGCGAAGGCCTGTGATCCATGGTGTCTGAAGTGAGCAGACAGGCCTGAGCAGCTTGACCTGTAACTGAAGCCTGTAGTTAGGCCCAGAGGAATGAAAACCCCCCTGAATGATGACACCATAGAATTGAAACTTAACTCAGCTTAACTGAACATAGCTAAGCAGAAACGAAACTTAGAAAAGACAGAAAACAGCTCTAATTGGTACTGATAAGAGAGCACAGCTTCTATGGAATTAATTAACTCTGCAAAAAGCAAGGTTACAGTGCCCTGCTTCCCATATGTTTTAACTAGCTGAGCAACCTTGGAGGAGAGATGTAACAAGTTAGAGACACTGACCATTGTAATTGGGACTAGAGGGGGGGTGAGCAGGTGCTGAGCCCAGACCAGAGTCCCAATTGGATAGCCATATCAGTACCGGGACCAATAGATGGGTGAGAGGGGTTACTGGGACCAATGAAAAGTTTGCCTATGTCTAGAATGGAGAAGAACGGTATAAAAGTTGTTGTTTTGCTAGAAACCATTGCTCAGCCATTTTGAAATTGCTTATTGCTCGAGCCTGTGCACATTAAAACTGGCTTGGATCCTTGAAATGACTCCTGGTTTTATTTATTGCATGCTTATCTGCTGCTACATAATGACCAGAGCTTCTTGCAACATTCAGGTATAGGAATCAAATTACACTTTCGAACCAATCAAAACTAGCCAAATCAAGAGTCAAACTATTTCCTTTCTTTTATTTTTAATTTAGTAAATATGAACAATTTAACTGATTTATATTTTGAAGTCTTTTAAATGATGAATCGGTATTTAAGAATTTCTAGCAGAAATTGGTTATTTCATATGTTGGTGCCTGCATTTGTTTTTAATTATTATTTTTTTGTAATGTGATAAACTGGAATACTGCTGATATCCAGTACAATATCTGCCCAGAGCAGACTATAATGTCTGTACTTCTCTATTTCTATGGAGAACATAGCAATGGTATTTGCACTCCTCACCATCCATTCATCTCACAATCACCAAATAAAACCCCCTGGCAAGATTAGGGTTGCCTACTTTTTGAAAGAGAAAAAACCCGCCACCTGTGGCTAGTCATGCTCCACCCCTATCCCGCCCTTTCCCCGCCCCCGCCCCACCCTTACTCCACCTCCTGTCCCCAAAAAATTGCAGAGAGGGCAATGGGCAAACTGAACAAGCAAGAGTTCCACAAATTCTTAAGCAGAAATTCTATACTGAGAATACACAGCATTGATTGCACACGCACGCACACATCGTCATCAATAAATGAGCATAAAACAAAAAGAGAAATATATAGACAAAAATTAAACTGAAACCCGAAGAAGACAGACCCTGCGTGCAGTTCAATATCAGATAAATAAGAGATGCAGTTCCCCATACTGTGTAAAATATAAAGATAGTACAAGGTCCAATCATTAAACTGAAAATAAAATTATTTTTTCTACCTTTGTTGTCTGACCATTTTATTCTCTATTCATGCTGGTTCCAATCTGAGGCTTCTGTTTTCCCATCTTCTCTTAGCTCGTTTTCTATGGTCTAAATAGTCCATCTGACATTTCTTGCCTCTTTTTTTTTTTCTTCACTTCCTTCCATCAGCCTATTTTCAGTCCCAGTGCCCCCTCCCCATTACCCAGTCACCTACCAGTACCATTCCCAGGTGTCAGCTCCCTTTGAGTCCCCTCCTTACGTCCTCTGTCAGCTCCTTTCCAGCCACCTCCTCCCCCCCCTTTCAGCTCTCCTCCAGTCACCTCCTTCACCCTGTCAGTTTCTTCCTGCCACCTCCTTCCCCCTCTTTCAGCTCTCTTCCAGCCCTCAACTTCCACCTGTCAGTTCCTTCTGTCACCTCTTTCCCCTTGCAGCCACAGCTCCTGCTTTTTACAGAGCAGTGGCTGCAATAAAGTTAAGTTAAAAAGAAAATTAAACCTGTGCGGAGCCTTCCGCCCCCCCCCCAGTGCAGCTTCACCCCCCCCCAGTGCAGCTTCACCACTCCCCCTTAGTGCAGCTTCACCCCCCCAGTTCAGCTTCATCTCCTCCCACTTAGTGTAACTTCACCCCCCTTAGTGCTGTGCTGCTGCTTCAACCCCCCTTAGTGCTGCTTCCACCCCCTCCTTAGTGTAGCTTCACAACCCCTCCCTTAGTGCTGCTGATCCCCCCTAAGTGCTGTGCTGCTGATCCCCCCTTAATGCTGCTTCCACCCTCATTAGTGTTGCTTCACTGCCCCCCCCCCCCCTTTAGTGCTGCTTCTGCTTTGCCCCTGTGCAGCCGCTGCTTCTGCTTTTAACAGAGCAGTGGCTGCAATAAACTTAATTTGAAAAGGAAGAGAAACCTGTGAGGAGCCCTCCGGTCGTCCTTCTGCAGCCCCTGAGGAAGTGATGTCAGAGGGGGCAGGCTCCTCACAGGTTTCTCTTCCTTTTCAAATTAAGTTTATTGCAGCCACTACTCTGTGTTGATACCAATACTAAAGAAAGGTGATCCAACTGACTGTGGAAATTATCGCACAATCGCTCTGATCCCACATGCCAGCAAGATTCTACTGAAGATTATTCAAAAGAGACTACAACCATACCTGGAACAAGAACTACCTGAAGTGCAAGCAGGGTTCAGGAAAGGGCGAGGAACGAGAGACATCATTGCAGATGTGAGATGGATCCTTGAAAAGACTAAAGAATACCAAAAGGATATTTATTTGTGCTTTATCGACTATAGCAAAGCTTTTGACTGTGTAAACCATGAGAAACTCTGGGCCACATTAAGAAGCATGGGTATACCAGAACACCTGATCGTTCTTTTGCGCAATCTGTACATTGATCAAGAAGCAACAGTTCGAACAGAACAAGGAGAAACAGAATGGTTTAAAATAAGCAAAAGGTGTAAGACAAGGCTGTATACTTTCCCCCTACCTGTTTAATTTATATGCAGAACAAATCATCAGAGAAGCAGGATTGTATGAAGACAACAGAGGTGTGAAGATTGGTGGAAGACTCCTCAACAACCTTCGCTATGCTGATGATACCACATTACTGGCTGAAAGTGAAGATGATCTGAAACATTTGCTTCTCACAATCAAAGAACACAGTCTCAAAATGGGCCTGCACCTTAATGTAAAGAAGACAAAGATCATGACAACTGGCATAATCAACAGGTTCATCATTGAAGGAGAAGAAATTGAAATTGTGAACAACTTTAACCTACTTGGATCAACTATCAATAAAGAAGCAACAAGCAGTCAAGAAATCAGATGACGCATTGCTCTTGGCAGAATGGCTATGAAAGACCTAGATAAGATTCTCAAGAGCAGAGATGTCTCTCTCCATACAAAGATGCGACTTGTTCAAGCCATAGTATTTTCAATAACATCATATGGATGTGAAAGCTGGACAGTGAAAAAGGCAGACAGAAAGAAAATTGATGCCTTTGAATTATGGTGCTGGCGGTGAATACTGTGTATACCATGGACTGCCCGAAGAACAAACCAGTCGGTACTAGAGGAGATCAAACCTAAGCTTTCTTTAGAAGCTCAGATGACAAGACTTCGACTTTCATACTTTGGATACATCATGCGAAGAGAGAGATCATTAGAGAAAGACATTATGCTTGGCAAGATAGGTCGTCAACGCAAAAGAGGAAGGCAAGCAATGAGATGGATCAATACAATAACAGCAGCTATGGGTACCAGTCTGTCAACAATGAGCCGCCTGACTGAAGACCGAACACAATTTAGGATAGCTATCCAGAGGGTCGCCATGAGTCGACTCAGACTCGACGGCACTTAACAACAACAACAACTCTGTGAAAAGCAGAAGCAGCGGCTACATGGAGGAGCAATCGCGGATCGCGTTTGCGCCACGGACTGCGGGAAAAAAGCCGTTTTTTTGCTCTGGCTGCTCCCGATCTCATGGCCAGAGCAAAAAAATCAGCTTTTCAAGGGCTGGTTTTATATCTGTGCCTGCAGCCGGCCTGGCCATGGAAAAACCGGCCGGTTGGCAACCCTAGGAGAGATGTTTGGCAAAACATTGGCCGCAGCTTTAATACAACATTCCAATAATTTACAAAAGCATCAAAGCCAGTAATAACAACAAAATCAAATGCCACCAATGTTCGGGCTAGACAGTGTCGCCCTAGCCTGGCACTTAACCCTATTTCCATACCCCCCTACCGCAAACCCCCAAACCCCAGCCTGTGGTGCCACCTGGCTGAGGCTTGCTTCCACCTGTGGGAGTCTTAATGTGCCTGGGCCTACCCATGGTGGTGATGCTCATGCTGCAGAAAGCCCCCATCCTCTTCCCGTCCCTCTGTGTGGGGAGGGGAAGAAATTACCCCCAAGGGGGAGGTCAGTCACCTCTAGATTACACCTCAAAGCTGTGACAAACCCACTCCAACTCCTCACAGCCCCCCTCCCTCTATGTCAACTATGCCCCATAGAATATCCCCCCCATCCTCTTTAGGGAGGATAGGATGGGCGACTGCCCATCTCCTGATCCACTTGCTGTGCCACTGCTGCCCAAAGCCTGCCAATTCACCCCCTCTGGTGAGTCTGTGCCACAGTTCTCCTCTCCTTGCCTGGCCCCTCCTCCTTCTTTTCTGCTGGCCCTGTTCCCCCTCCCCCACCCACAGGTGAAGGGATCGTGGCTCGGCTTAGCCATGTTACCAGCCTCACTCCCGATTTCCTGGGGGGCTAGGAGTTGGGGCGCCATAACATAGACATTCGTACTCCTCACCATCCATTCACCCACAATCCCCAATTAAAACCTCCTAGAGAGGTGCTTAACAAAACACCGGCTGCAGCTTTAATACAACAGTCCAATAATTTACAATAACATCAAAGCCTGTGATAAGGAAGCTTATCATAGCTCAGGAAGGAGCTATAGAAAAGGTGAAGTGACTCTGAACAAGCAACCTGTCAGTTCTGGTAGAAATAAGAAAACAGAATTTTCCCATAAAAGACTACCAGTCCCAGAATGCACCAGGTTTCCAACAGCCATTAGAGGAGCTGAAGTGGGGAAACGTGTGTTCAATCAGGAGGGCTATGAGGTAATCCCTAAGCACTCATCTCAAAGGGCAGGGCCTGATTCAGCACAGCTGCGCTGTATTAGGGGGGAGCACTCATCTAAGCAGAATAAGAGTAGAGTTTATTCTACAGATGACAATCTTCATGATCACCTTGGATATCCAGAGAATGATCATCAGTTTCATCTGAAGGATCATCAGAAGCAGAAGCCAAACCGTACGAACAGAGAGGGAAAGAGACCCTCTGGAAGAAAGAGGAGAAAAGCCTTTGAGAGGTCTAGAAGAGTCCAAAGCAGTACGTATACTGGGAGGTATTCCAAGGGCCAGCATACACCATTGGACTGGGGAAAACCAGAGGAATGGTGCTGCAGAGCTAGGAATCACCAGAGGCTACCTGTGAGGGAGACGGCTGCACGTGGAAGGGACCCTAAGACCCGTGCCAGAAGGTATGTGAAGAGAGATCCAGTGTCCAGGGATCTGGATTGGAAGGCTGGACATAAGAACTGGACTACATACTGGCCAGGCTATATAGAGAGGAACTCTAGCAGCAATGGAAGCTCAGGTATGAACACTGATCTATGCCCTAGCTATAACCTTGAAAGACAGCAGGGAAACAAGTATTCTCCTGAAAGTGCTCCATTGAGAGATTCATCTGTGCCAATTCATGATATTGAACCCATGCTTGTTGAACAAGGGGGAATAATAGCAGATGAAGATCCTGTTTATATGGACTGCTCTCTATCTAAACTCCATTGGTAACTTTCTGTTATAAAGTACAGCAACCATCACAAAGAAATACAAATTTGTTCTTTAATCTACTCAGAAAAGCTCCTGAAGCAGGATTTGACCCACACAGTAGAAAGCAAGCCAGCTAAGGGGTTTCAGCTGGTAACTGCTAGCAATCGAGCCTCACCTAATTGCTTGTGAGCTAGGAGAGAATCACTTCTGAATCTGTGTGGGAAGTAATCAGAAGTTAATCTGAAAAGAACAGTTTGTTTCTTGCTTTGTGGCTTTTCATTTGTTGTTTTCCTGATTTTGACTTTGTTTTTCCAAGTTAACACTGAAAGCAAGTTACCTGATTTTATGTGCTACCAAGCATATCTGTGTTGGGAGAAATAACCCCATAAATAAAAATCTTATTGGCTTTACCCAAGAGCACAACTAAATTATTGTCAGCAGCTGTGTCTGGTGTGAATGAACTACATTGCCCACAATACCTTGCAAATCATATAGATATATGCACTTGCCAAGACTGTGAAGATTTTCACCCAGGCAGCCGTCTGACAAGCCTGTAATAACAGCAATATCAAACTCTACCAATGTTTAGGCTACACGTTGTGGCCTAGCCCGGCACTTATCCATATTTCCGTACTCCCCCCACCCTGCAGTGATGCCATGCTGAGACTTGCTTCCACCTGTGTGAGTCTTAGTGTGACTGGGCACACGCATGGCGGTGGTGCTCATGCTGCAGGAAGCCCCATCACTCCTATTCCATGTCCTCCTCCCCACCCTTCCCTGTGGGGATGGGAAGAAATTAGCCCCAGAGGGGATGTCAGCCACCTCTAGATTCCGCCATGAGTGGAGACTGCACATTTTATGTCTATGCCTCCCCACCAATGCTGCCCCATCAATTCTGCCCCCCCCCCACCAATTCTGATAGGTCTTACTGTAGCCCTCCACAACATCCTGTATTAAACTAAGGAAAATAAAGGCCCGGGCAGTCCACAGAAATTAAGTCATGAGCCATGACTAGCCCCCGCAATAAATTAACAAATTTGGAAACTTCCGCATTGACCCGTCTCTGCAAATTTTCTACCCCTTGCGGCTGTATGGATTACTACAGACTCCTGGGAATGATCTGCAACCAAATGATCATCGCCGTAGGGAAGTAGCAATGCATTAAGAAAAAATCCTGCTTCATTTGTTGGATAAGTCAATCCCTTTCATCCTACACAGATCATTCCTACCCAGATGCACAAAGATACAATGTGGTTGATTATATTGACGGGCCTCCAGTAACAATGGCAGTAATTGAGAGCAATGCATGCTACATAAGCCCATCCACTGCAGCAGCACTCCTTCAGCCAGCATCAGATTCTAACCCCATTTGGATTCCATTGCCCTCTTCTGTGCAAGAAAATTAAAGAATGCCCCCACCATCCACACGAGGAACTCTCTCCATCAGCCACCTGGAGAAGAAGCTGAAAGACAAGGAATCCGATCAAGCTGTTGGGGAACCCAGTATGTGCACATATCTTTCATACACATTAGACTGCCAGAGACCCAAATGCTGAATCACTGGCACCGAAGGCCTTGCACGGCAGCCAGTGTGGCTGCCCCAGTGCATAACAAATGTGTTCTGAACTTTCTGAACTCCTGCAGTGGGAAACCCACCACATGTAAATCCTGCTTCAAGATAGCAGAAAACTGGAAGCGGATCAGCGGATCTCCATGCACATGGAACAACCAAAACAATACCCCTGAAGGTCAGGAGAGTAAATAAGTCCTGGCACAATGGACCAGTCAGGAGACCAAAACCGGAACTCACCACAACCGGACATACGCCCCATGAAACTGCAACTGCACCTCCTCCTCCAAGATTACCACATCAGCAGCTAACAACCTCCGATCACCTGAAGAGGACTTGGATGTGGCCACCAACTCCACCACCTGCAATGCTGCAAAGAAAGTAAAGGAAAACGCAATGCTGAATAACCTCAAATGGGATGGAACACCCATGGAAATACTGCCAACAGAGCCATATTATGCCGAATTGGTTGGTGTACCAGCCAAGCCACCCCTCTCCCTGCCACCTGCACTCTGGCAAAGCCTTTCACCAGCTTCCGAACAACAAGAGACACTTTACAGTCCAGAATAACAACAAGTATCTTAGACACAAAAGCGACGCTCGCCAATGTACCTGAGAGGGCATGCAGCGACAAGCGATGTTCATCGTCGACTCCAGAAACCTTAAGACATCTGCACCTCCACTGGCACCAAAGTCAAAAAAATGCCGCCACCCCGCTACATAGGCTTTACAAACATTTGCAGATAACGCAACCATCAGCAATCTATCCCAACTATCTGGAACACCCTACCAGAAGCAAACAGATCTTCACAATCCAAACAAGACCTGAAGAAACTCTTAAAAACACAACACTTTGGCCCAAATGGTATCACATAACTAAACATATACAAACCATGTCTTCATTCATGCACTGCTGAAATCAGTAAACCCCCATTTTAACTCCAAATTTGTATCCCCATGAGTTCTATGTAAACACAAATCGCTTGAGTTTGTTATTGTTGTTCTATGTAAACCGCCTTGACTTAAAGGCAGTATAAAACTGTTTAATAAAAAAAAACTGTTAAATAAAGTGATGAGGAAGGATGTCCCAACTATACTTTGATATCTGGGAAGGGGCAGACTCTGCAGTTGGAGCCAAAACGTGAAACCGGGCCACTGCAAACGAGATAAAGCATCAGCCACTGAATCCATACCCGGTACATACTTCACCTCCAGACATTCAGCTGCAAGCACCGAAGTACCACCTGGTGCATCAAGCCCGCCACCAAAGGGAAGCTAGTGGACTGCCTGTTGAGAGCCATCACCACCACCATATTGTCACAACCTAGGCACAAGCTCCGATTGCACAAGTGCTCATCTCACAGCAGCAGCACCACCCAAACTGGGAACAGTTCCAAAAATGTAATGTTCTGGCACCAACCCCGGACCATCCAAGACTCGGGCCATGCCTCCGCACACCATGCACTGCTAAAAGTATATCCTGAAACCAATCCCCCCCGGACACATCCGTATACAGCTCCAGGTCATGATTGGACACCGCCAGCAGTTGCCACACACACTCCATTGAAAGTTTGCAAAAACTCCAGCCAAATGCCCAAATACGCTTTCACCCCTTTACTCAACCTCAGAAAGGAATGCTGTTTTCACACCCCTCTGGTCAGGAAGGCTAACCGCTGTGTAAAGATCGGACCCATAGGTATCACCCAACAAGCAAAATTGAAATGCCCGAACAATTCCTGCACCTGCCCCAATGTCAGTTTCACCCAGGCCACCCACCAATTTGGAGACCTTCTCTGCAGGCAACTCAGATTCTAAACTCACGGAATCCAGTTCAAAGCCGAGAAATGTGAGTGACATAAATGGGCTGGACTTGGCACAGTCTGCAACCCCCTCCCCCTGCTCCCAGTGCCACCATGAGAAAATCATCTAAATAGGTCAACAAATTTTTACAAAAGTCATGTTACTGAAATAAAAATAGTCATTTCTTATCAATTTTTATATGCTGAACACGAATATGACCGTGAAATTGCAAAGTTGGCTCTAGTTTTTTTTGTAATCTACAAGAATTAATGTTTACATCCCAAAATGCTTGTCAATAGTAAATATAATAGGCCTTCGGTTAATACCTGTAAAAAACCAAGTCATAGACTACTTCTTAGATTTTTTTTGCCTCTCTCTTATACAGTTGTTCGGAAGCTTCTCTGGGGAGTGTCCAGCAGAAGTCAGCCAGCATTGTAGTGGACCATTTTCCCTGGTATCTTTGCTCCATCATTGCGATATCCTTGTGAAAACGTTCGCCCTGTTCATCACTAACCATACCACAGTTGTCAGGAAAGAAATCAAGATGGGAATCAAGGAAATGGATCTTTAGAGACATATTGCAGCCATGTTTCTGATACTGCATCAGCATGTCTTCTACTAGTTCCTTGTAGTTTTCTGCCCTAACATTCCTGAGAAAGTTTGTTGACACTAGGCGAAAAGCATTCCGTGCTTGTTTCGCATCACCCTGCAGCAAGTTGTTGAACCGGTCAGGCCGGAAGGTCGGAGGTTCAAATCCCACTAGAGGACAGCAACCTTGGGCCGGAAGGACTGGAGTTTCTAGTCCCACAGGTGCTCCTTGTGGTCTTGGGCAAGCCACTTAACCCTCCATAGCCCATGTTCCCTGTAAAATAGTTATCTCCAAGTTATAATGCCCTGTTCAATGTAATTTCAGTTTGTTCAATGTAAACCGCACTGATGCAGAATAGCGCGGTATATAAGAGAATGTAAATAAATAAATAAATAAATAAAATACATGCAATATCTTCAAAACGAGAGCCAATAAGATTTTTTTAATGTTATATTCATGTTCAGCTCACCAAGATACTACAGATTAGGGCCTTTTAAAGTAAGTAACGATTTCAATGTTGACCAGTGATAGTGAACCATCAAGTCAGACTGGGCCACTAGCTGAAATGCCCAGTAGAGGAAGGATGAAAACATCTCAAAACAAGCACAGGCCACTGAGCACCCCATGGTATGCACTTGTTGATGTAGTACCACCCTTGAAAATGAAAACTCAGTAAATAAAAGGAACTGGGGTGAATCAGGAGCTATTGAAATGAGGACTCCATATCCACCTTCACCCTCAATGCCCCCACCCCGCCCCCCGAAGAAGGCGGAGGGCCGAATCAAATGATGAATATTGTACCGAACAGAGTTGGGTTGATGAAATCATTCATACTTCTCCCTACCGGATATGACAAATTGTGAAAGAGTCGGGTCTTGCCTGGCTCCTTCTTTGGTACAATCCCCAATGAGGACACCACCAGATTGGGCAGAGGTGGTTGCACAAATGGACCGGCAATCCTGCCCAACTCCAGCTCCCTCTGCAACTTGCTGGCGATGATCCCCTGCAGTTGCTGCACAGGAGGAGCATTCTGGGCAGAATGACCCAAGGGCAGGCCCAAAAAAGGAATCATAAACCCGTCCCAAAACTCCTCTTGTAACAACCGAACAACTGCCAAATCTGGATAACCCTGCAAACAGTGCTCCAAGGCCCCCAAATTAATAGGCAATGGAGCCTTGCCCAGGGACCATTGCTGGCAGCATGCTCCCTCCATGGGCCTGTCCACCCCAGTCCAGGCCCCCACCCCAGTTGAAACATCAAAAAGCTGGGATCCCCCTCCACACATGGAACACTTATGCTTGAAACAACAAGCCAGATGGTCACAATGTCCGGTGTTGAACTGAAAGCATAGGTCTGTTCTGACACCCCGAAATCCACCATGCAGGGCACCCATTTCCTCACCACTGTGGAACCTTGCCCCCCCCCTTCCTCCACCCCTTACATTTTCTGCCTGTCACCAACTCCCTGCAGAGCCCCAGATGATGACCCTGTGAACCCTGCACCGCCTGGCTTCCTAAAGGGTCACTGACCAGGAGTCATTTCGGCTAACCAAATGTCCACATCCCAAAAGCCCCAAGCCTCCCCCCTTTCCTTTCCAAGCACTTCTGGAACTGCTCATCATAATTGAGCCATGCCCTTCCTCCATAAGTCTGGTGAGCCTGCAGGATGACATTGGAATACTTCAAGAGCCCTAGGTTCCAGGCCGGCTTGGCTCCGCCCAGAATTGCAGAAAAAACATGGAACGTCAGCAACCAGTTACTGATAGACTTCAGAACCTACAGCCATCCTTTTTTACCCTCCCCCTTCTGCTTATCACCCATATCCTGGTAGTGAGCTAAAATAGAAAAAATATCCACATACCGCCCCCGCAGGACTTTCGCCCGTAGTTTCTGTGACACATCACAATCCAGAAGAGCAATCCTGCTCGACTTATGCCCATTCCCGACCATCTGCAGGTCACTACTGACAAAACTAGGCCCTGGCCCAGCAACCTCATTTGCCGCCTGTGCCAACCAACCTCATAATCCTCAGACTCCATGCTCTCTGAAGACGAGGTATCCCAGACCTGTACTGCTGACTTGTCATACGACCGACGCAAACACTTCTCGCGTCCATGCAACTCACCACATGCCACAAGTTCTTAAAAAAATTCTGATCCCTTAGTGCTAAATTCAAAGTCCTGTCATGACTGTGCCTGTGTATTTTCCTCTGGGTACCCCTCTCCCCCACCTTGGATACCCTGCCCAACGGCAAATATTGACCTGTACCCCCGGGCGCAGAATAAGCTCGCTCCTGGCTCTCTTCACTGGAATGCTGCTGATCACTGCCACCATCAGACCCATCCACATCACTGGTAGCAGAGTTTGACTCAACCCCTACCACTTGGCAATGTCCCTGTCGGGACCCCCCAGAACTTCAATCTGTTGTTCCCTTTGTGCCATTCCCAGCACGCTGTCCATCCCTCTGTCACCCCCCTCCCCCACCCCAACTCTGCTTCCATGCTTTTTGCGGGTCTGAGGCAGCCTGGTCACCTGCACCACCCTCTGCAATCAAGCACAACAGACGCTTGCCCCCCCCCCATGCCTTCTGTGGTGTCATGAACCTGTGTCCCCTGCTGCACCCTGACCGCCCCTACTGGTATCCACAAACCCCCTACCCCGGACCCCCCCCCCCCCACATACACTCAAGACCCACACTCCCGCTACGTCCTCCCTTCCAAGACACACACAAGCCCCAGTCAGCAAACAAACCACAGAAGGGAGAGAAAACAAAAGCACTCACAGAGAAAACTGCCAGAAAACTAAGCTTTGCAAAAACCCTGGGGGCACTAGGACAACCTCAGTCACTGGAATCAGCACACACAATGCCAGGAGCTCTCCCCGAGGCAAGCCAACCCTGGATAGCAGGCCCTCCTGCGGTGCTCCGAGAACACACCTGTCAACCTTACTGCTGCCACCGGGAATGAAGAGACCATGCTCTCTACGATTGTCGGGCCTTCTCCCACCCAGCAACAGCTGTGGAGGAACAAGCAAGGAGCTCCCACGCAGACGCTGGGACTGACCATGCTACCACATCTCTTCTGATCCTCTCGCTCTGCCGCTGCTGTCCGAAGCCTGCCAATTCACTCCCTCTGATGTGTCTTCACCACAGTTTCTCTGTCTTTGCCTGGCCCCTCCTCCTTCCTTTCCCACTGGCCCCATTCCCCCTCCCCTCCCCTCCCCCAGGCAAAAGGATGGTGGCTCGGCTCAGCCATGTTACCAGCCCCACTCCCAATCTCATGGGAGCTATGTTACCACTATACTCCTCCTTGTTTCCTTGGCTTGCAACCTTGGGATCAGCATTGACTCTACTCTCTTTCTCTACACACATCCAACAGATACATAAAACCTGCTGCTTCTTCATAACATCAGCAAAATTCATCCCTTCCTTTCTGAACATATCACTAAGTCCCTTATTCACTCTATAGTCACCTCCCATCTTGACTACTGAAACCTACTCCTTGTTGGTTTATCTCTGAATCATCTCTCTCCCCTTCATTCTGTTCAAAGGTCAGCTGCATGGCTGATCTTCTGCCAGTATTGCAATGCTCATTGTAACCCTTCTTCTCTAGTCACTTCACTGGATCTCTATCCGTTTCCTCTTCCAATTCAAACTTCTCTTACTGACCTATAAGTGCCCTATTCTTCAGTTCCTCACCTTGGGAACTCTGCTCCTCTGGCAGATCCTTTTTATCTGTGCACTTCTCTGCCACTTCCGGTTCCAGACTTCATTCATTCCACCTTGCTACTCCATATGTCTGGAAGAAACTACCCGAGAGGATGATAGGATCCTTCTCTAGTCCTATTCAAATCCAGGCTAGACATTCACCTCTTCAGGGGTGCTTTTGGCTCCTGTGTGCCCCTCACTCTCCTATTTACTACCAACATTATTTGTATATTAAAATACCCTCACCTCCAGTATTGTGATGTTGTTCATTTGGATGAGATTTTAAGCTCTAATGAACAGGGACTGGTCTCTTATTTATATAGATTATATATATATAGATATATATATATAGATAGATAGATAGATAGATAGATAGATATAGATATATAGATATATATAGATATATATAGATATATATAGATATATATAGATATAGATACACACACATACACAGTGCTGCGTACACCTTGTAGTGATATACAAATAAGTAGTAGTAGTAGTTTAATTCACTCTATGCCCTTTTGTTAGGGATGGTAAGGATATGCGATACTGAAAATAAACCATCCTCTTAGAACAAAGGCTGAAGTTTAGATCACCAGAAAATTAATGAGAGCATGCAATGAGGCAGTTAGAGTGATATCTGTGACCATTAAAACTGTTTTATGCAGTTTACAATTACAGAAGGGTGAGGGTTACCAACGCAGCCAAAGTAGCAACGGAGGAAATAGGCTATATCTGGATGGCCCCGAAGTCACCAGGGTCCTCCTTAAAAGCAGCTGAGTGAGGAGAAAGCCTTGGGAGAGTTACCAAAGCAGCCGGACTAGCAGTGGAGGAAGCAGGCTCCTATATAGATGGCCCAGACATCGTCGGGGGGCCTCTTTAAAAGCAGCTGGGTGAGAGGCGCAGCCGCAGGCACTCATTGTGGGTGCAATTTAAGGGGCAAGATACCAGGGGGGTTGTATGCCCCTTGGGATCCCCTTGGAGGAGCAGTAGTTTTGCTGTTCTTCAGGGACTTCTCCATGGGTAAGCGGAAGAAGAAGCCAATGTCTGCTGAAAATGTTACTGCATTTGAAGGTAAATGTTGGGGGTAATTTGCCAGCAGACTATGATTTTCTGACTCTACAATTCCCTGGATCATCCCTGAGCTCTCTGGACTGCTCTCCACCTCCTCCCCATTTATTAACTCTCAACCTATCCTAGACACTGTGGGGGGGGGGGGGGTGTTTCAGCAGAGAGCCCCGGTACAAAACAGGTGAAACACTGAAACCTGTTTCTTGGTCTCCTGCCCTGTGTGAAGTTAAGGAGGTGTCCGAGGCACAGATATCCCTTGCGGACATTTGGAGTGTAGTGACATGGACAGAACAAACTCTTGTATCCACAGTTTCTCAGCTGCGTGCTCTCTCTTCTGAGATAGAAACCTGATTAAACCAAATTCAGCTTAGTAACTAAGTGTGAAAATCAGTGTCCAATATTAAGGATACTTTAGCTATTCACCATAAATTGAAAATTATATGAAAATATGTTTTGGGTTAGAAATATTTGTTTTTTTAAATTTTCCTGTGTGCCATTTATTATCGCCAGAGATTTTGCTACGAAAATACTTTGGAGAGGCTCTGGCTTTGGCTGGCGCTGACTCCATAGGTATTTCTAAGCTTTAGTATTTATCTGGACAGAAGGTCTCCAGTGAATACTCAGATGGGTTTGGATTTGCTTCAAAGTCAGCAAGACCTTGATTTGACTAACTTTCTTGAGGATTCACAGGATACTATAACATCCACAGCTACCCTTGTAGTAACTTTTGTTTCTGAACAAGATACAAATTTTGTGTTTAAAAATTACTTTAAGAACAAGGCAGCACTGTTTTGTGGGGCAAAGGCAATTATTTCCTGATGTCTCCAGGGCTACTCACCTTAGGAGAAAGGCTTTTTTTGGCCTTGAAGCATAGAATGTTGGCCCTTGGGGCTACATTTTTTTGTCCGCTATCCCTGTAAGTGTTTAAATTACACTACAGGGATCTAAGTATGTATTTATGGATTCCTTATATTTGGAGGTTTTTCTAGCTGAAAAAGAGGGACATGAGGCTGTTGGGTGAGGATTGGAGGACATAGGGTTTAGGCTGTGCATTTAGAGTTTAGAGTATAGGCTTTATTTGTATTTGCTGTATTTTGTTTCCTTTCTTATTTTTCCCCGAAATGTGGGCTTTGAGATAGTGACTATATTTCTGTTGGTATCACTTATTTCTTGCTTAGTGTTGAATAGGGTTGCCAACTTTTTCACTGAGAAAAACCCGACACATGTGGCTTGCCATGCTCCGCCCATTCCCTGCCCCAGCCCCGCTCATGCTCCATCCCAGCCCCACCCACAAACATTACCGAGGGCACGTGTAGGAAGCTGTAGGGGAGAAACTCTAAATGTGAAAGGATGAGATTATATAGATCTATTAAGGTTTTTGGGTTTGTTATGTGATTTAGTTCACGATTATCCTTTTTCTGTTTGTGTAAGACCATCAATTGTATTTCCTATTCCAAGTTTTGCTTGGTGTATTTGTAAAATTTGATAAATAAAACATAAAAAAAAAGATCTATTATCAGAACTGTGAATACTGTGTTTGAGTGTTTTCTTGGGAAATACTGTGAATGCTGAAGCTCAATGATATTTCAGTAAAGTTGCAGTTCAGTATACCTCACTGTGTGCTGTGGATTTATTTATGAACTTCCTGACTCCCAAAGTGGACCAAATGGAATAATATTGCCCAAATACTGGCAGCAAATACTGCGTATACCATGGACTGCCCAAAGAACAAACCAGTCAGTACTAGAGGAGATCAAACCTAAGCTTTCTTTAGAAACTCAGATGACAAGATTTTGACTTTCATACTTTGGACACATCATGCGAAGAGAGAGATCATTAGAGAAAGACATCATGCTTGGCAAGATAGAAAGTCAACACAAAAAGAGGAAGGTCAGCAATGAGATGACTCGATACAATAACAGCAGCTACGGGGACCAGTCTGTCAGCAATGAGCCACCAGACTGAAGACTGAACACAATTTAGGACAACTATCCAGAGTCGACATGAGTCGACACCGACTCAACGGCACTTAACAACAACAACAGGAGAGCTACTTAAACTAAATAATCCTATATATTGAAGGAATCAACACAAGAACCTACTCCAGTCCTTCACCACTAATACGCTCAGTGCACTGCAGGATGAAGACTGCCGTTGGAGTAATGCATTGCAATCTAAAGTTTGGATTTCATTCATTGAGCTAACTCTTTAGGCAGTAACTATGAAACCTAAAGTGGTGGGCTGCCCTTACATGGTGTGAGTAACCTGCCAGTCAGTCCCAGGACCCACAGTGATGCAGGAACGTCCAGGAGGCATGTTTTGAAGACTGAAATGCTAACAAGGAGACACAAAAAAAAAACCTGATACGTGTGTGCCAGATTTGCGTTTAATAAAATATATAATGCTGAGAGTTTGAGTGGCATTACATTGATTGGCTGCAAGCATATATATTGATATGAACTGTACTTGGCAGCAGTGAGCATCTGAATAGTTTGAACTTAAAAAATAAGTGACGACATGGACATTTATTTAAGTGAATCAAGGACCAGAGTTAAGGCAGTGCAGCACAGCACAACAGCATCATAACCATCCTCATATAAAAAATCTTTTAAGACCCTGGGAAGTCCAGTATCACTGTTCAGACCCACTCACCGTCATTTGGCTGACTCTGGCTGTGGCTCTGAATGGCTGGCTCTCTCTTTCAACTAGAGGATGAAAAACCTTGCGCTGGAAGCTCCCTCCACTACTCTCTAGTCCCTCCCTCTGCTGTCTCATTGGCTCATTTGGCTGACTAATCTCAGCCTGGCAGAATAGCAGCTACTCATAGGATGGAAGAACAGAAACCTGCCTATGATGGCAGTTCTGCCAACCAGCCACAAAAAAAACGGCTTTTCAAGTACCGGTTTTAACAGTCTGCCGGCAGCCGGCCTGGCCATATGAAAAACGGCCAGTTGGTAACCCTAGTGTTGAAGTGTACTAAATTTCTTATATACTTGCTCTGTAAATATTTTGATTGAAAACGTATAAATAATAGTTAACAACAATACAGACAGAGAGGAATGTGTTCAAGACCGAGAAGGTATTCTAGTATCCCTCAAGGGTAGATTCTCATGCAGGCCTAGTGGCTGGGGCAAATTACCTTGGGCCAGAAGGCCAGGAATTTGATTCCCACTAGAGGACAACACCTTGGGCCGGAAGGACTGGTGTTTCTAGTCATACAGGTGTTCCTTGTAGTCTTGGGCAAGCCACTTAACACACTGTTGCATGAGGTACAAAGGAAAAATATGTACAGTACCTGAATGTACACCACTTTGGTAGAAAAGTGGTATATAAGCCTAGTTAAACAAAGAAATCATGCTTGGCTACTAGATTCCTCAAGTGGGCACTCAGATGTCATGGAATGGATCAAACTAGGGGAGAGGTGATTGGAAAGGTCTGAGTGCTTATTTTATTTAACATTTCTTTTATACTACCTTTCAAGTTATCAAGGCAGTTGAAATTGAACATAATGTAAGAATTGTATAGAACAAAAACAACTTGTGGAACAGATATTTAAAAATTACAAGGAAACAAGGAAATTACAAGGGTGGAGAATCATAGGTAAAACTTATTTACAAAAGCATTATCAATTGGAGGTATTATTTTGGATACTTGTTGGTATGAGGCTGAAGTAAAAAAGATGTATCTTGGGAAGGTTATGCATCAGATCCAAAAAATTACTGGAAGATGCGAGTTTTAAGTTTCTTTCTGGAAGTCTTTTATAATCAATTATATGACCAGTTGTGGCACTGTGACTAAAGACTGGAATCCATGGTGGTAAAGAAACCTGAATTTTGTCATTGGTACAACTAGCTGGAAAGCGGTGCAAACAAGATTCCACAGGCATCCTGAATAGAGTCATATCTAATATATTTCATCCAGTTCTTATTTATTTATTTAAATTCTCTTATATACCGCACTATTCAGCATCAGCGCGGTTCACATAGAACAAAAATCTCAGTACAGTCAACTTGCATGAGTTTACAGATAACAAGGGAAGGAACTTGGATAACATGGGAAACTATTTACAATCTATTTACAGATGTAATACTACTGAATAGGTTCATGCTACTAGGGACAAGATCATTCGTTATAGAGAATCAGCCTAAGCATGTTATTGAGACGTCATGGAATTGGGTAACTGGGTGAGATCACTGATGTCAATGGGAGTTGATGACTCTATAAGGTACTTGTTGAAGATATAGAATTTGAGGGCTTTCTTGAATTGTGATAGGCTGTTGATAGCCCGGATGCCAGGGGGTAGTGCATTCCAGCACCTAGGGGCACAAAGGATAAAGGCTCTGTTGGCTGTAGACGAAGAGCAGCTTGTAAGGGCCTTTGGGAGCTTTAGGGAGTTGATGGTCGAGGATCTTCCTGCTCTGTTTGGTGTAGTAGTGTGAATAAGGGCAGATAAGGATGCAGCGGAGAGCTCATTGAGAGCTTTGAACGTGAGAAGTAGAGTTTTGAAGAGAATTCTGGCCTGAATGGGTAGCCAATGCAATTGTATTAGCAAGGAGTAACATGGTCAGTCCTGGCGGCTCCCTGAAGTACTCTTGCTGCGGCATTCATTGCCAGCTGTAACGGGTTTAAAGTGGACTGAGGAAGACCTTGAAGAATGATATTAGCGTAATCGAAGTGGGGTATGATCAGTGTTTGGTATATTGTCCTGAAATCTTTTGGTTCCAACATGGAGCGTAGGTGTCTCAAAGAGCGGATTTTGTAGTATACTGTTCTGACTGTGTTTCCTATGTGGGACTTCATATCTAGGCGTTGATCCAGAATGACTCCTAGGTAGCGTATTGAGGGTTTGGATTGCAGTTCGGCTTCTTTAGTTTTGAGATATTGTGGTGGGTTAAAGTTGGGATTCCTCGTGATAAAGAGGACTTCCATTTTCTTATGCTGTATACGGAGGTTTAGGCCATACCTCCAAAAAACATAAACAGGTTAGAAAGGCCTAGAGAAAGACTAGCAGCATGAAGCCAGGTCTGTTTCAGAAGCCATAGGGGTTATGACTTGAGGATTTAATTGTCTACTTTAGAGCAGAGGTAGAGGGATATAATGGGGATGTCCATGTAGCTCAGTGATATGTCTGTCATTAGTAATTTTAAGAAGAGAAAAATTATATGGAGTAGTGGTTCCTAATCCTGTTCTAGGTGAACCCAGCTAGTCAGATTTTCAGAGATCTCTAACACATATGAATTATATAGATTTAGATACAATTCATGAAAATCTCTATCATATGGATGTTCTGAAAATCAGGCTGGTTGAGGGTGTCCCAAGGACAGGTTTAGAAATTAGTATTATAGATTAAGAAGTCAGATCTTATTTCAGACTAGAGAAATATTATGGTATAGTAATAGCCTCAGCTGGAAAGGCATAAGTCAGAATAACATAAGGTATTAAAAAATGGGAGTAATAATACCTAGTTTCTTTGCCCAGGATGCTAGTAGCTTGGAGGTGGTTTATCATCATGATGGTGCAAAATCAAAGTCTTATGAAAATAAATTAGGGTTCCATATAAGCATACCCTAAAGGAAAGAAGAGTCCTGGAGATTTTGTTAGAAACATTTCACATATGGTGGTTTTAGTCAGATGAATAATGACTAATTTTTAAGTGATTTTACCCAAATCCACATGCTGGCATATTTGTGTGAAATGTGCTCAGAACATTATGTCTCAGTACCAAGAAATGTAATCAGAGACCAAGAAAATGTGGCAGAAATATACCGAGTTATTTCCCATCATGATGGGTGTCACAGGCTTAATTAAGAGGAATGTCCAAGAACACCTTGATAAATTACCCACAGACATAACTTTTTATGAACTCCAGAGGGAGCATCTCTTTGGCATGATGAAAGCATTATACCGAGTATTAGCAGTATATTTGAGAGACTGAGATCATACTCCTCATACACTGGCTTAGAGGTGAGGTTCATAACTACAAAACTCACCCATTTGGAGAAACTGTCCCAGAAGAAACTCAGTAACATACACATGTCAACACTTTATAACTTGCATGTGTACAGTAATGTCACCACTTGCATTTTCATGTAAACTAGTTCACAAAATTAGATTTGTAGCTGCTGTCAGTTAACTACAGAGTACTCTATCCTGAACTCATTTCAATTTCGGGAGGGAAATAACTCCCTTAATCCTTCCTGCAAAAAGCAAGCCAAAACACATAGGGTCCGATATGCAAAGGCATTTACACATTTACAGTTTCTTCAGCGGCACTAATACGTCCTGGCCAGAATGAACAAATGGATGATGGCATGCTCAAAGAAATCAGGGAAGCCAACAAAAGTTACAGCACAGTAATAATAATGGGTGATTTCAATTACCCCAGTATCGACTGGGTCAGTATCACAGCAGGACATGCTAGGGAGATAAAGTTTCTAGATGAAATAGATGACTGCTTCTTGGAGCAGCTGGTTCATGAACCGATCAGAAGGAAGCCATTTTAGACATAGACCATAGTGGAACACAAGATCTGGTGCACGAGGTAAGGGTGTTGGGGCCACTTAGCAATAATGATCATAACATGATCATGTTTGATTTAATAAATGGAGGAAGGATGGCAAGGAAATCCACATTATTGTCTTTTAACTTTCAAAAGGGATACTATGATAAAATCAGAAAAATAGTTAAGAAAAAACTAAAAGGAGCAGTTGCAAAGGTTAAAGGTTTACATCAAGCTTGGGTATTCCACGCTTTAGGAAAAGGGGAAGTAAGTAAAAAAAAAAAAGCCAGCATAGTTTAAAGATGAGGTCAGAGAGGCAGCTGTTGCCAAAAAACCCCCCCCAACAACAACATCTTTCAAGAATTGGGAAAAGGAGCCAAATGACGAAAACTGGAAACATAAGCATTGGCAAGTTAGATGCAAGGCATTGATAAGGCAGGCAAAGAGTAAATTTAAGAAAAAGCTTGCCGTGGAATCAAAAAGGCACAACAAAGACTTTTTAAAGTGCATTCATAGCAAAAAACCTGTGAGAGAGTCAGTTGGATCATTAGATGATAAGGGATAAAAGGGGCACTAAGAGCGGACAAGGCCATAGTGGAGAGACTGAATGAATTCTTTGCATTGTCTTTACTGAGGAAGATGTAGGGATGTTAACCATGACTGAAATGGTATTTAAAGGTGATGCTGCAGAAGAATTAAAAGAAATATCGATACACTGAGAAGATATATTAAAACTATTTGATAAACTGAAGAGTAGCAAATCACCTGGACCAGATGGTATACATCCAAGGCTGTTGAAAGAACTGAAATATGAGATTGCATATCATACCTACACTCTCCACTCTTACCACATTTATACTGCTCAATAATCGTATCTAATTACCCCCACATTGTAATTAACCTTTGTAATTAACCAGTATGCCATGTATATAGTTTATATTATTTACTCCTACATATTTACTTGTACATAGTTTACCACGTTTGCCCCAAGTTCTATACCCTGTTCTCTGTAAAAAAACAATGCTGTTTGTATCATTGTGTTTAAACTTATTCATATGTAAACCGCACTGATTATAAGCGCGGTATATAAGAAATAAAAATAAATAAATAAATAAATATCTGCTATTAGTAATTTGTGAACTCTCATTAAAATCATCTGTCATACCTGAAGATTGGAGGGTGGCTAATGTAACACCAGTTTTTAAAAAGGGTTCCAGGAGTGATCCGGGAAACTGCAGACTGGTGAGCCTGATGTCCGTACCAGGAAAAATGGTAGAAACCATTATAAAGCACAAAATTATTGAACATGTAGATAGTTATGGCTTAACATGACAGCCAACATGGCTTTAGAAAAGGAAGATCTTGTCTTACTAATCTGTTATATTTTTTTGAAGGTGTGAATAAACAGGTAGACAAAAGTGAGTTGGTTGATATAGTGTATCTGGATTTTCAAAAAGCCTTTAACAAGATCCCTCGAGAGACTCTTTGCAAAAGTAAGAAGTCATGGGATAAGAGGCAGTGTACTATTGTGGATCAGGAACTGGTTAAGATAGAAAGCAGAGGGTAGGGCTAAATGGCCAATTTTCCCAGTGGAGAAAGGTGAATAGTGGAGTACCCCGGGGATCTGTGCTGGGTCTGCTGCTTTTTAACATATTTGTAAATGACCTGGAAATGGGGATAATGAGCGAGGTAATCAAATTTGCAGATGACACAAAATTATTCAAAGGTGTTAAAATCCATGAGGATTGTGAAAAATTGCAAGAGGTCCTTGATAAACTGGAAGACTGGGCATCCAAATGGCAGATGAAATTTAATGTGGACAAGTGCAAAGTTATGCACCTAGGAAACAGCAAACCAAACTATATTGACATGATGCAAGGTTCCATATTAGGAATCACTGCCCAGGAAAAAGATTTAGGTGTCATTGTGGATAACATGTTGAAATCCTTCGCCCAGTGTGCACAGGCAGCCAAGAGAGCAAATAGAATACTAGGTATCATATGGAAAGGAATGGAGAATAAAACAAAGGATATTATAATGCCTCTGTATCATTCCATGGTGTGACTGCACCTTGAATATTGTGTGCAATTCTGGTGGCCATATCTTAACATGTTTACAGCGTTATTAGAAAAGGTACAGAGAAGAGCCACCAAAATGGTAAAAGGGATGGAAGGATACCCCTATTAAGAGAGGCTAAAAGGTTTAGGTCTATTCAACCTGGAAAAGAGACAGCTGAGGGGAGATATGATACAGGTCTATAAATTAATGAATGTAGTGGAACAGGTAAACATAGATCAGTTGTTTACACCATCAAAATATAGAAAGACTAGGGGACATGCAATGAAGCTACAGGGTAACCTATTTAAGACTATAAGAGAAAATATTTTTTTTTTCACTCAACATGTAATCAAACTCTAGAATTCGTTACCAGAGGATGTAGTAAAAAGCTGTTAGTGTAGCTGGGTTTAAAAAAAGGTTTGGACAAGTTCCTGGAGGAAAGGTCCATAAACCATTATTAAAATGGCACCTGGGAATCCACTGCTTGCTCCAATACAAGCATTGTGGACCCTGCATCTTTTGGGGAAACTGCTAGATACTTGTGACCTAGATTGGCCACTGATGGAAACAGGATACTGGGCTTGATGGGCTGGTCTGACCTAGAATGGCATATCTTAAGTTCTTAGCACAGTTAGTGCTTCTGAATATCCCCGATCATCTACTCTACATGCCCCAATGCTAACTGTTTAGCATTGGGGTCTGTCGTGAGCCTTGGATGGGCAAGACCTTTGAACATACTTCAAATGAACAATTTAACCTGAAGAAAGTTCTAGTTGACATGTGTTTTTGAGCTTTCTTCCAAAGTTTTCATTGATGGGGATATTTTAGAAGCCTTATTCAAAATTTCCACATGGAAACTCTGGCATGTACCACATGCAAATGGTATTCATTTGTAACTGATGATTTAGAAGGGATGCAGTTTACATCTGATGTCCATAATATGTAGAAATTGAAAATGACTGTGTCAGGGCTGTGGATAGGGCATAGCTTGTTTGGTCAAAATTTTACATGTGAATTCATCATATTATATAGGTGATATATGCAGCGCTGGCCCAAGGGTTTCTGTCACCCTAGGCAAGAGACCCGGGCCTCGCTGCCACTCCCCAGCTGTTGCAGCCACCCCCCTCCCCAGTTGACACCAATTCTGTCTCAGGAAGGGGAGGCAGGCAACGGTAGTATTCCAAAATTGGCAGCTTTTTGCCGCCACTTTCTTGCTCACAGTAGGCCATATGTGCTTGAGGACATGGCCTGCCACGGGCAAGAAAGCAGTGGCAAAAAGCAGCCACTTTTGGAAATGCTGCTGCTGCCTTCTTCTCCCCCTCAAATGGAATCAGCGGCAGTTGGGGGGGGGGGAGGGGTGCTGCACTGCCAGTCATGTTTGACATATTCAGATTACAACAAACTTTGAAGAACTATATACAAAGGAACGGTAATATTAAACAGTGAACATAGAACAGTAAGAACTATGTACAGGCGTGGAATGAGTCAAGGCTTATGCTATCAAGGCAGATAGCTCGAAATACTGGGAGCTATTTACTGCTTAACTTGCACTCTTGTGTGTGACTGGTGGTTTGTCTTCAGGTTGTATGCCAGAATCTGGTAGAGTACCATAGTGGAATGTGAAAAGGTGTGTATAATTTTTTGCGGAACGTGTAGAGGTCATTAAGTTCTCTGAGGTTTTCTGGAAGGTCATTCCAGAGGGCGGGGGGCAATGTGAGAGAATGCTTTATTGTTTGTTGATTTTTTGCCTCCCCTTCAACACATATTAAGAGGCATTGGGTGTAGAGTACAAGCCCCTACCCACTGAAACACCCTGGTTACTTCCCAATGAGACACCCTGGCTACTGCCTCCTCTCTCTCTGTTCTCTCCTGCTCCCTCACCACAACCCTGGCTTCCCTAGACTTTTTTCCACTTCTAGGACAGGTCAAAGTGTAACCTTTCTAATCTTGTTCATATCACTCTCCTCTCTCCCTCTTCTCTCCCTTTTTCTCGCACATTGTGGAATGTACATTGTCTCCAATAAAATTGCCTTCATTCATGACCTTTTTATCTCCTGGTTCTTACTGAAACTTGGTTTCTCCCTGAAGATTCCACTTCAGTCACTGCCCTCTATCACAGAGGCAACCTATTTTCCCATATGCCTCAGCCCATTGGCCAGGGTGGTGGTATTGGGTTCCTACTCTCATTCCTACCAATTCCAGTCCCTCCTTCTGTCTCCATCTAATTCTTTTTAAGTCCATGCCATCCACCTATTTTCTCCACTACCTCTCCAAGTAGCTGTCATTTATTAACCCCCCAACAAGTCCATCTTTTCATTTCTCACCTACTGACTCCTGGCTCTCCTCCTTTCTGGATGTGTCTTCACCTTCCCTTATTCTTGGGGATTTTAAAATTCATGTTGATGACCCTTATGCCTTAAAGCTCCTTTAGCTAACCTCCTCATTCAACCTCCAGTTGTGCTCTACTATTCCTTAATCACCCCCCCCCCCATCTTTGTCTTGCCTGATCTCAACCAACATGTTTAGGAATCTTCATATTATCAACCCTTCGGCTCTCTCCACTGCGGTCTTATCACCTCTTTGCTCCACTATATCACCTGAGTCCATTGATGGGGCAGTATCCTCGTATAACACTATACTCTCCTCTGCTCTGGATGCACTTGCTCCTCCCATTCCATGCCCTGTGAGGCGTACTGGTCCTCAACCCTGGTTGTCCTCATCAAACCGTTACCCGAGTTCCCGTGCCCACTCAGCTGAGCGAATTTGGCTTAAATCACATACACTTGCTACTACCTACATTTCAGATTCATGCTAACCTCTTTCCAGTCAGTCATAGCACTCACAAAGCAAGAGTATTACGTCCATCTGACCCTTACTTCTGACTCTCACCGTCTCTTTCCTACCCTCAACTCTCTCCATGAGGTCGCTCCTCCCCTATCTGCCCAGACCTGACTACTTCCACCTCCACCTCATCTTTCCCCTCTTCAGTCCCAAATCCTTCCCTCACCTTCAGTTGCCCTTTCTTCTCTTTCTGAAATCATTAAGGAGGAAACTGCAAATCTCTCCTTCTCTAGACTACCTGCTCCTCTGATCCCATTCCCACCTGTCTACATAGAAACATGACAGCAGAAAGAGACCACATGGCCTAGTCTGCCCCTCCATATTAACTACTACAATAGTCCTTTTTTTTTCCTTTTAGGATCCTCTGTGTTGGTCCCATGCTTTTTTGAATTCAGATATTGTCCTCAACTCTACCACCTCAATTGGGAGACCATTCCATATATCTACCACTCTTTCTGTAAAGAAATTTCCGCATATTACTCTTGAGTCTATCCCCTCTTATCCTCAGAGCAGAGCTTGCTTTCAATTGAAAGAGGCTCTCGTCCTGTGCATTTATGCCATGGAGGTATTTAAACGTGTCTATCATATCTCCTCTTTCCTGCCTTTCCTCTAAAGTATACCTATTAAAAACTTTAAGTCTATCCTCATATGCTTTATATTGAAGTCTACTAACCATTTTAGTAGCCACCCTGTGCACCATCTCCAACCTGTTTATATGCTTTTGAAAGTGTGGTCTCCAGAATTGTGCACAATACTCCAAATGAGGTTGCATGAAAGACTTATACAGAGGCACTATCACCTCCTTTTTTCTGCTGGCCATTCTTCTCCTTATGCACCAAAGCATCCTTTTAGCTTTCACCATCACCTTTTCGACCTGTTTAACTACTTTAAAGATCTTCAGACACAATAACGTCCAGGTCCTGCTTTTCTTTTGTGGACAGAAGTTCTTCACCCCATACACTGTATCACTCCCTTGGATTACTGCAGCCCAATTGTATGACCCTGCATTTTTTAGCATTAAATCTCAGCTGCCAAATTTTCAACCATTCTTCAAGCTTAGCTAAATCCCTCCTCATGTTATCTACTCCTTCTTGAGTGTCTACTCTATTGCAGTCCACCAGCCCTTTGACAATATCACTAACCTCCTTCTCCTCAGAGTGAGCTCCATTTACCTGTACCCTTTGTTGCTTCCCACTCAGCCAGTTTCTAACCCAATCAGTAACTTTAGGGTCCATCCCTAGGGTGCTCAGTTTGTTTATAAGTTGCCTGTGTGGAACAATGTCAAAGTTTTTACTCAAATTCAAGTACACCACATCTAGGGCTCTCCCTCGGTCCAACTCCCTGGTCACCCAGTCAAAGAAATCAATCAGATTTGTCTGACAAACCCTACCTCTGGTGAATCCATGCTGCCTCCGATCCTGTAATCCATTGGACTCCAGAAATCTCACTATCTTTTCTTTCAGCAGCATTTCCAATAATTTATTCTCTACAGAGGTTTTGTGTAAAGGGATCACATATGTGCCTCTCTCCGGTCCTCTGGCACCACTTCCGACTCCAAAGAGGCATTGAAAAGGCCAGTCAGTGGAGCTGCTAGAATGTCCCCAAGTTCCTTCAGTATTCTCAGATGTATCCCCTCTGGTCCCATCACTTTGTCTACTTTTAGTTTAGCTAATTCCTCAGGAACACAGTCTTCTGAAAATCATTTGAGATCCCAGCCGCTTCTCTTCCTATTTGTGGGTGTTTTCTGGAGGTCCTGCTCCTGGCCCTTCATCTGAATACAGAAGAGAAATATGTGTTAAGCAATTCTGCTTTATCCTCTTCACTTTCTATATATTCCTCTCCTTCACCCTTGAGTCTGACAACACCATTTTTGCCCTTCATCCTCAAACTAATATCTAAAAAATGTCGTATCCCTCCATTTTATTGCATTGGCAATTCATTCTTTGTGTATCTTTGCTTTTCTGACTACTTTGCTAGCTTCTCTTTCCAAATATGGATGCCCGGCTTCCTCTCTCTGTGATCTCTTGTATTTCATGAAGGCCTCCCCCTTTTTCTTCTTTATCTCTTCCACTGTGATACCTTCCATCTGTCATATCCTTAACCTATCATTTTCTGCTGCAACTATTCAAATATGCTGTTACACTTCACCTCAAAAAGCCTTCACTAGTGCCTACCTGTCCATCTCTCACCTCCCCTTTGCTTCAAAACTACTTGAATGAGTGGTTCACCATTGCTGTCTTGACTTTCTTAACTCTGAAGACCTTCTGGATCCACTGCAATCTGGCTTTCGTTCTCTACATTCCACAGAATCAATTCTTCCCTAAGTCTCCAGTGACATGTTTCACATCAAATCTAAAGGCCTCAACTTAAATTATCATCCTTTTTGACCTTTCTGCTGCCTTTCATATGGTTAACCACCACATTTTCCTTGATACCCTGCCCTCACTTGGATTTAGGGGCTCTGTTCTGTTCTAGTTGTTTTCTTCTTATCTTTCCCATCACACTTTTGGTGTATATTCTGGTAGTTCCTCATCTACTGCCATCCCGCTTTCAGTTGGTGTACCTCAGGGTTCTGTTTTAGGATCTCTCCTCTTCTCTCTCTACACTCAATCCCTTTGTGCACTTATTTTCTCCCATGGTTTTTCAGTACCATCTTTATTCTGATGACTCTCAGATCTACTTTTCTGTGCTGGAAATCTCTGCAGGAATCCAGGCCCGGATCTCTGCCTGCTTATCCAACATCACCCTTCTCTGCTACTGCCAACTCCAGACTTTCTTCATTCTACCTTGCTGCTCCATATGCCTAGAACAAACTACTCAAGTCAGGCTCAGTCTCTGGCCCTATTCAAGTCCAAGCTGAAAACCCACCTCTTCGAAGCTGCTTTTGGATCCTGGTGCTCCTCATTCTCTTGTCTGCTACTTATATGTATCTTGCCATACTCTAGTCCCCATTTTTGTGAAGTTTTTTCAACTTGATTAGATGGAAAGCTGTGATGAGCAAGAACTGTGTCTTGCAAAGTGTACACAGAGCTGTACATACAGATGTAGCGCTATACAAATGATTAGTAGTAGCAATAGTAGTATATATTCTCTTAGACTTTCCTTTTAAATATTTCCTTCTTGCTTCCCCTTTCTCGCAGGTGCCATTTCTTTTCTGTCATGTAATTATTTATTTATTTGTTTGTTTATTTATTTAGCTTGTTTGTCCTATTGCATGGTGTTTATTATCTTCAAATTCCATCTCTCATTTCTATCTTCCACCATGCACTTGAAAAATAATTTTTCCCTTCTCCCTCTTTCATCAGTAACATCTACTACTTCATCTTTGATCATCCTCCATCACCTTACCCTTCCTCCTTCTCTCTTCCCAAGTTTTCCCGATTATGGCAGCATGACAATGAAGGATATTTAACAGGTGCAGTCAGCGCCGTACCTAGCCCTGTGCAATCATTGCAGCCAAACAGGGCACAAAAGATTAGGGGCACATGTCTGGTTGCCAGCCTCGGTTCCCCCCCACTCTGCCTGCCATTGACCTGCCACCACCACTTTTTGTGTTTTCTCATCGGTGGCAGTGTCAGCAACAGCGAAGTAGACCTGCCCTCAAATTTAATAACATAACGAACAAGAAACACACTCTACCAAAACAAACTAGGTATGTTGTTTGTAAAAAAGTAGAAAACCTTCTATCATTCTATATTAATTTGATAACAAAATACTCTCCTTTTAGTTCCCGTATACAACAGATCATTAAGAAGCATGTTAGTGTATTGCGTACTATCCCTGGTTTGGAAACAAAGACCGTTAGATGTGTTTGGCAGCTGTATCATAATCTTTAAGAGCGGTTAAGTCCCTCAGTGTTACGTCCCCTATCGGGAATAGCTGATGTTCCTGGGGGACATAAAAAATGTGGTGGTTGTTCAATCTGTGAGGTTTCTTGCAATATTACTCAACTGACATATCATGGTAGAAGTTTTAAACTAAGAAAACAAACTTCTTGTGAATCCATGTTTGTTGTTTATGGAATTTTGTGTCCGTGTGAGCTGCTATATATTGGTAAGACCAGTTGACAGTTTAGGAAAGGGATGATAGAACATAAAAGTAGGATAAGCTGTCAAGTACGGGAGGCTCCATTAGTACAACACTGTTTGGATTATGGTCATTCATTTATGGATTTAAGATGTTTTTGTTTGGATGAAGTGTCAGCAGGTAGGGAAGGAAAGGCAAGAGAGCAAACTTTATTGTTCTGTGAGCAAAGGTGTGTACGGTGGCCTCAGGAGGTTTGAATATGCAAATTGACTGGGAGGTATGCATTTGATTGATAGGATTGTGGAATCTGAAGTTTTATAGATGTTGTGCTGCGTGTAAGGTGTCTGCTGCATCACGTTATGTTTCTTCTGAGGGGTAGAGTTTTTCTAATTAGGGAATCCCTGATGTCATAGACATCGTGTATTTAATGAATAGGATTGTTTGCAAGTCCGTATGCGTGGCATTTTTGAGGTTTGATCGGCCATGTTGAGGTTAAGCCGAAGTCTGTTCTATTGTGCAGCGTGATTTGGTTCTTTAGGTAAGTAACTTGAGATAAGATATGGATTGGTATGTGTTAGAGATAGATGAGGTTTTAATGTTCTGTTTATATTTCTTTGTGTTAGTTGGCAATATTCCCCTGATGAAGCTCCGTTGTGAAACAATTGAAGAGTGCTAGATTGAGGCGTTGGGGCACCAGATTGATCGCATCAGATTGAAGTTTATAAAGCTAAGTTCTGTGGAAGTGTTCTTTTGTATATTGCTTGTTTTTACCACAAGGGATGGTCATTGATGCAAAAAGAGCAAATGCTATCCAGATTTTTTATAAATCAGTTGAAAGCCCGTTAGTTCTGCAACTTCCCTGTTGGTTTTTACACAAAAACTCCAGGGAATGATGGAGGGTTTTCTACTTTTTTTACAAACATACCTAGTTTGTTTTGGTAGCGTGTGCTTCTTGCTCTTTATGGTATTTTACCACTCTGAAAATTGACCGATATATGATTGGATCTCAAATTTAATAAAGCAACATGTGGTCTTTCCGACTTTGTGCATGCAAGCAGGTCTGGTCCCTCCCTCCATCCTCTGATATAGATTGTGTCAGAGGAGGGAGGGACCAGACCAGACATTCAAGTGTGGAGTTGCAAAGTCCTGCATTTTAATGACTGGTCTGGTCCCTCCCTCTTCTGATGCAAACCTACGCCAGAGGAGGGAGGAATCAGATCTGCATGCAAACGTGGAGTAAAAAAAAAAAACCACATGTATTGTTTTGTTTTAAAATTTGAAGTCAGGTCTGCTCCACTGCTGCTGGTGCCACAGATGACGAGAAAACAAAAAGTGGCAGGGCAAGGGCAGGTAGCCATCTGGCTAGACATGGAGGTGTAGGTAAGATGGGGGGAGGAGTGAGGCACGCCAGATATGCAAGTCGCACAGGGCACAATTACGGCTTGGTGCGGCTCTGAGTGCAGTCCTGCCTGTGCCTGCAACCTCTCTCCTTTGAATATAAAAACACACTGATAGAGGGAGGAGGGTAGGCAGTGATGCACACCTGTTAAACTCTACAGCCTTACTGCTGCAGCCACTGCTCCATGCAATGTCAGAGGAGTTGCAAGGCAGGCCGGGCTATGATTTAGCAGCAAGAAAGCAATGGAAACGACCAACCTGAACTCTGTATCCTTGCAGTAACTGAGGAGGCAGGAAGGGTCATTGAGATTAGATTACTCTTGCTGCTGAGGTATGCTGAAGCAGAGGGGAAACTTGTTCACTCTGAACTCCAGAAGAAAAAGAAGACAGCCACCAGCTTCTGTGCTATGTGGCAGCACAGGGCAAGTCTTGCAGTTTAAACTCATACCACGAGACTGGCCCTGCATGGCACAGGAATTTGAAGCACAGCCATTCACTGTAAGCCAGTGGTTCTCCACCTTTTTTCCATCAGGATACACCTGATGGATGTGACCATCATGAGGCTCACGGGCCTTTGGTAGTTAAATGAAAGCATGTCCTGCATCCACAAAAACCCTACAACAGGTGCAGATCAAAACTAGGATATTTCTCCATAGAAATAACCATACAAACATTACATGCCATTTGAGTAGCAGCAACATAAAACTTTTCCCACTACGAGCACATTGTAAAAAAGACACAAAACCTGAAAAAAAACCCAACACTCACATATGTAGCAAATGTGCCATATCATTGCAACATTAATTCCTATGGTTCAAGCAGCTATGTATTTATTTAAAAGTTTTTATATACCGCAAATGCGCGACACTGTCTTTGCAATTCACAAACTCTACCAAAGAATAGGAAGCATTACAAATACTACATTGGGCCATAGAACACCAATATACCTACTTCTGGTAAAAAGAACAAATATGACTGCTACAGATCTCTACAGAAATTACGCCATAATGCCACCGCACCTCAGTCACACGCAAAACTCCAACAGACTCTCATCAAATACAGAATAAAGGGACCACACATTAGAACTAGAAATAGGAGGACAAAGGTTACAGACACTGGAAAACTAAAACTAAAAATGCATTGCCTCTTGTACTTTACAAAATACAAAAGCATTCCCAAGGCACATTTTCCAGAACTAATATATTCCAGTTAATAAAAAATAAAATACTTTTTTCCTACCTTTGTTGTCTGGTTATTTTACTGTATTTTTCCCAGTCATGTTGGTCCCATTTTCTCTTTTGTTCTTTCTTCGTCTGTCTTCTGCCAATCCTTTCTAGTGTTTGCTGTCCATTTATCCTATCTTCCTCCATTCCCTCCCTACTATTTCAGACATTGATCATTCCTTTTTCTTTCTTTCCTGCTTTTTTGTTCAGTCAGATTTCATTCAATTGTTCACCTTCTAGTCTTCAAGTTCCTCCTTTTTAATTTTCACGTATCTATTGTCAACAACAGGGGGCGCTCTCTCTGGTCCAAGTGTCCTGTGCACTACAAGCAATCCAGCCACTGCCATAACCGACAATTCCAGTACTATAAATACAACAGTAGTCCATTTCAGGGATAAGGTACACTAATCATCTGATGTCCCCGGTGCTTTAGCAACACTGTCACAAGTAACATGCCACGCTCTGGGAATCCTTCAGCCAATGCCCAGATGGCACAATCCATACACTCCTCCTAGGAACTAGGATCCTCAGGGTGGCACTTTATCCCCAGCCAATCTGTAGATGTCCTGCCACAAGTCAGCAACAGCCACAGTCTCAAAACACCAGAAGGAGTCACTGTTTTGCTGCATGTACCTCCTTCTCCCTTGCTGGCAACAGCTCGGCTGCCTCTGGTTTAGTCCACAGTTTACTACTGGCTCTAGCCAGGCTCTGTCACTTGTAGGCAGAGACACCCCTCCCTCCCACTTCCACTCTGGGATTTTTCCTTTACTTCTCACAGTGGGAAGAGAAACTACACAAACAAGAACAAGCTTCTCTTGCCCTATAGTACAGTATTCCAGGCATAAATACCCCCACCATTTTCTGCCCCCTTCACCAAGACAAGGAGTGCAAAGAAAGAGTTTTTTATAATCAGCCTCTAGGCTTCTCTGTTTTTTATTCCCCACAACTTACTTGACTCCCAAGGAACATTCCTTAAGTACATTATCTTCTAGCAAAGAGACTGAGGAAATCTGTTCCACCTCCATTTGTTTCACTTCTGCTGGCTATAGCCCCCTTCAGTACCATTATCTCTTCCCCAGCTACCCACTCTGCATGCACTACTCACTTCCTCTCTCTGCTAGTCCAGGAGTAAAGGGCCTCTGTGTACTCTTCTCTGGGAAATTCCATCCTCTCCTGGGTGTTTTCCTCCTACAGTAATTGAATTCACCTGGAGCTTCAACTGTGGCAGGGACCTTCCTATCCCAAGGGATTCTGGGACTTGTAGTGTGCCTGACCCTGACACATTATCAACTTTCCATCTCCTACCCAGCCCATCTCCCCTAGCTCTGCCATTTCCCTATCTCCCTCCCTCCCTGGGTCTGTTATTCCCTTCTATCTTTACTCACACCCCATTACTATATTTCTACCCTTTGTAATCACCAGTCTCCTTCACTTGTGTCTCCTTGACAATCCCCCACACCATGCCCAGCATCTATGCTCCCCCTTTCTTCCCCCACCCACCCACCCTTGTAGCCCAGCATCTCCTTTCCTTCTCATTTTCTACCCCTCCTCTCCATCACCCGCCCACGCATCCATGTAACCTAGCAACTCCCCACTCTATCTCTTTCCCACCTACCAAGGTAGCCTGGAATCTCTCCACTCTCTTTCCCACCCATCCACCCAGGGGCGGCCCAAGGGGGGTGCGGGGCCATGTGCGGAGACTCGGTGTGGGGCCTCATTTGCATAAGTGGCCTTATTTGCATAAATATTTGCATAATGTTACCATACACTAACTTTTAGTAAACATGTCTCTTAATGAGTGTATGGATAAAGAAAGACTAAAAGATTTCTACATTACTATAATCCAGTGCCAACCGCCAGGCACATTAGGAACTACTACAAACGCTGCCCATTTAGAACCCATAGCAAACCCGCCGTATCCTGACAGCATTACCAGGACTCACAAAGCACCATACCCTACCTATCAAAAGGCAACACTGCAAATATTAAACCAATACATTTCAGAGAATACTGGGGAAAGAGAACAAGTGGCAATGTCAAATAGGAATTACATAAACAGAATACCTCAGCTCAGTTACACATGCAGAACATAGACCAGGAATCACAATTTAGAAACAGGAAGGCAATAATTAAACTGGGAACCCCAAAAGCCAAACTTGGAATGTACAATAACACTGTAGAAATAAAACTATAAATTAATTTCCTCTTGTACCAAACAAAGCGCAGACGTTAATGATGCACATTTCCAAGAGCTTTCATATTCCAGTTAATAAATTCAAAATAAAGAGATATCTTTCTACCTTTTGTGCATTTTTTTCAGTTGCAATTGGTCCAGCCACTTTGTTCTGGTTTCTTCATGCTTTCTGCTAACTCTCCATCATCTGCTGTCCATTTGTCCTTTCTTCTCTCTTCTAGTTTTTTTTTCCATTCTCTCTCTCTACATCTGCTTTAACATACTAATCTTTCTCCTTTTGCTCTTTCCTCATTCCTATTTCATCCTCACAAATTTTACCCCTCCATCCTCAATCCCTACTTACTCTCCCAATACCCGGCCAATTAAAGATTTTTCATCCCTCCCACACAAAATATTTTCCCCTCTCCATTTTACTCTCCCAGCCCCATCCCATTCCAATCCTCCCCCAACATCAGCTGCCTTCTAGTTCCAGTCTCACCCAGCATCCATTCCCTTCTAGTCCCTGCATCAGCACATTTGCAATCCTAGCCCCCCATCAGCCCATTTCCAGTCCTAGCTCCCCCATCCATTTCCAGTCCAAGTCCCTTCATCAGCTCATTTCCAATCCTAGCCCCCCATCAGCCCATTTCTAGTCATTTCCTAGCCCCATCATCAGCCCATGTCAAATCATAGCTCCCCTCCACTCAGCCCAATTCCAGTCCAAGTCCCCCATGAGCCTACTTCCAGTTCTAGCCCCTCCATGAGTCCATTTCAATTCAAGCCCCCACCACAGCCCATTTCCAATCTTAGCTCCCCCCAACAGCCCATTTCCAGTCCTATCCTAGCTGCTCCATCAGCCCATTTTCAGTCCTAGCTCCCTTCCCTCACAGCCCATTTCCATTCCAAGCCCCCTCCCCATCAGCTATTTGCAGTTCAAGCCTCCCCTTCCACTCAGCCCATTTCCAGTCCTAGCAACCCCCCAAACCATTACCAGTCCTGGCCCCCCATCAATCAACTTCTAGTCCTAACCCCCCATCACCCCATTTTCAGTTTAAGACCCCCATAACCTATTACCAGTCCTAACCCCCTATCAGCCCACTTCCAGTCCTAACCCCATCAGCCCATTTCCAGTCAGCCCCCCATAGCCCATTGCCAGTCCTAAACCCCCCATCAGCCCACAGCCCATTACCAGTCCTAACCACATCAGCCCACCTCAAGTCCTAACCCCTCCCCATCAGCCCATTTCCTGTCCTAACCCCCCATCACCCCATTTCCAGTCAGCCCCCATCAGCCCGCAGCCCATTGCCAGTCTTAACCCCCCCATAGCCCATTTCCAGTACTAACCCCCCCATCAGCCCACAGCCCATTACCAGTCTTAACCCCCCATAGACCATTAACAGTCCTAACCCCCCATCAGCCCACAGCCCATTACCAGTCTTAACCCCCCATAGCCCATTACCAGTCCTAACCCCCATCACCCCATTTCCAGACAGCCCCCATCAGCCCACAGCACATTGCCAGTCTTAACCCCCCCCATAGCCCATTACCTGTCCTAACCCCCCATCAGCCCACAGACCATTACCAGTCTTAACTCCCCCATAGCCCATTACCAGTCCTAACCCCCCCATCAGTCCATTACCAGTCTTAACCCCCCATAGCCCAATACCAGTCCTAACCCCCCATCAGCCCACAGCCCACAGCCCATTACCAGTCTTAACCCCCCCATAGCCCATTACCAGTCCTAACCCCCCCATCAGCCCACAGCCCATTGCCAGTCGTAACCCCCCATAGCCCATTACCAGTCCTAACCCCCCAACACCCCATTTCCAGACAGCCCCCATCAGCCCCCAGCCCATTGCCAGTCTTAAACCCCCCCCCCATACCCCATTACCCGTCCCAACCCCCCCCCCCCAACCGGCTCATGGAAATTTAAAAAAAAAAAAAAGCTGGCCGTTGCCGTTGCCGCCGCGGCAGCGGCAGAATGGAGTGTCACGCGGGGCCCCCTCTGCCCGGCTGAACTCTCCCGGCGCGGCTGAGACCCTCTGCTCCGGCTTGCAGATACGCGAAGGGAGAGCGTCTCCCTTGCGTCTCTGTTAAGCCCGCAGGGGCTGTTGGGAAATTTCAATGGACGGGCCGGCCCTGCATCCACCCTATGCAGCTTGGCATCTCTCCTCTCCATCCACCCACCTATGTGGCTCATCTTCCCTCTCTCTCTCTCTCTTGTTCTCTCTCACCCACCCCTTTCATCTCCATACATCATACCTGGTCTCCTGCCTCTCAGAATCACCCATTCCCGCCCACACCCCAACACCCCTTATAAGTGTGTTATATACCGAGCGATATCCATTCGCCTGGGCTTTACCTGAATACACTTACCGTATTAGTTGTGTCGTGTGCTGGTCATTGGTTGCTTTATAGTTCGCTTTCATTGAATGTTTTTGGGCAGACACAACAAAGTGTCAAGAATTTGGTGATTTTGATGGGCTTTTCCAATTTTGTTCAAACTTGCCTATGTCTTGCCTTCGAATTGGTTCAAACCACTGTGACTTTTGCTTCCCTCTGCAATTTTATTTTGCCTAGCCTTTGTGTAGATTCTACACTGCAATTTTATTTCGCCTTCCCTTTGCGCTGATTCTACACTGTGTGCAGAATTTATTAAATTGTGTGTGGTGGTATTTGAACTTGTTTGGCGGTATTTGATTTTATCTGGTTTGCTGGACAGGTGTTTCAGTTTTTTTGATGATTGTTTGGTGGTATTTGATTATTGGTGCCAGTATGATGAATTCTTTTTTTTACTTTTAGAACTGCATGTGTGGTTTTGGCATCTCGAGTCCTTGTATTGCACATCATCCAGATGTCTTCAGTTCCTGTTGATCTTTAATACTTTGGGACAGTGACAGCTTTGGACCAGATTCAGCCAGTGTTTATACTAACTTAGCAGATTTGGTCTTATTAAATTCAGCCACCCCAGTATAACGAAGATGAGTGTTCCAAAGAAGGGCAAAACCTACCACATTCATGATGAATGGGAAATTTATTTATTTATTTATTTATTTTAACAGTTTTTATATACCGTCTTTCTGCGAATCAAGACGGTTTACAGTTAACATAGCAATGCAGTGTGTTTCAACTGCTTACATTGAAAATGGATATGTATAAGTATAACAACAGAACCTTTTACAAAGATCAACTATTTACATGGATTTGCATTATTATAATATCAACTATTTACATCGCTTTGTACAGGTTACAGAGGGGTTGTTAGAAAGTGAGGTGTGTCGGATAGGGAGGGGAATTAGATTTGAGGGTGGGTTGTCGGGTGTGGGCTATGGTGGTAGGGAAAAATGTTCTTGGAAGAGGTGTGTTTTTAGTTTCTTCCGGAACTCTCTGTGATCTGAGCAGTTCCTTAGTTCATATGGAAGGGCGTTCCATAGAAAAGGGCATAGAGGGAGAAAGTTTGGTTGCAGGTAGTTTGCTTGCTGTGTCTTTTGGAGGTTGGGATGGTAAGGAGATTTTTGGTGAAGGTACGGCGTGTTCTGTTGTTGTTGGAGTTAGATAGGAGTGAGGAGAGGCATGGTGCTGACTCATTGGAGATGATTTTGTGTGTGAGGGTGATAACTTTGAATTTAACTCAGAGTTGGATGGGAAGCCAGTGGAGATCATAGAGGATTGGTGTGATATGTGATCGTCTAGGGTTGTTTGTGATGAGATAGGCTATAGTGTTCTGGGCCATTTGAATAGGGTGCATGCTGGTCTTAGGTAGGCCCTAAGAAATGGACTACTTCTTCATCATGGTGAAAGACAAGTGTTGTTGTCTAATTTGTAACACCCCAGTATCCTTGCCCAAAAAGGGTAATATGGAACATCATTATAAGGCTCTGCATAGCAATAAGTTTGATGCTGATTTTCCACTCAAAAGTGAAATTCGTAAACTGAAGCTCAAAGAACTTAAATTGAAATTGGCTACTCAGCAACAGTTGATGGCGAAACCAAGGTAACATTCGGTCAATGCAACCATAGCATCCTTCAAGGTCAGCAACCTGATCACAAAGAAATGCAAACTTTTCATTGAAGGGGAATTTGTAAAATATTGTTTTCTTGAAACAGCTGACAATCTTTTTGAAGGATTTAAACATAAGAAAAAGATCATAGCTTCTATTCAAGATGTACAATTGTCAAGAAATACCGCCATGCCGCGAATAGAAAAGATGTGTGGAGACACAACTGAACAATTGTTGGAGGATTATTTCAAATTGTGTTGCTTTCTCACTCCAACTGGATGAATCTACAGACATAAGAGACATAGCCCAGTTACTAGTCTTTATCCAGATGGTTTTTGAAGACTTCAGTGTTAAAGAAGAACTACTAGGAATGATTTCTTTAAAAGGGAGAACTACCGGTCAGGAAATATTCAGTTCTTTCCATTCTTTTGTGACAAAGTGTCATCTTCCATTGCATAGACTTGTTTCTATCACTACTTATAGAGCAAGAGCTATGACAGGTGAGTTTAATGGTTTCATAGCCCTCTGTAGGCAGCATGACAACTTCCCAGATTTCCTTTCTTACCACTGCATCATTCACCAGCAAGTTTTGGCAAGCAAGAGACTCAATACAAAGACTGTCATGGACATCACTTTCAAAATTGTAAATTCAGTTCGTGGAAGATCACTTCAAAGACGCTTTTCAATCTTACTCTTGATGAAGGGGCAGCGGAAATCATTTTGCACACAGATTTAAGGTGGCTAAGTAGGCACAAATTTCTGCAAAGATTTTGTGATTTGCTGAATGAAATAAGAAGTTTGTTGAAGGAGAGGGGAGATGACCAAGCAGAGTTGGAAGATGAGGAGTGGTTATTTGATCTGGCATTTCTCGCTGACTTTACAGGCAAACTAAGTGATATGAACCTTGAACTACAAGGTAAAAACAAATGCATTGGCGAGATGATGAGTACAGTTTCATCCTACAAGAGCAAATTTGGGCTAATGATGACTGACCTTGCAAACAACACTTTTGATCATTTTCCTAATACACAGGACCATCTGGGACAATATCCATATTTTGTTTTTCAGAATGAGAAGTATGTGACAGAAATATGTTCTGTTATCCAGGAATTTGAAAATAGATTCTGTGACTTCCAAAAAATTGGAACAGTTGTGGAGTACTTGTCATACCCAACAATGCACTAAAATGGTGTAAGTCTTATCTGGACGATAGATGGCAATATGTGAAGTCTGGATCAGAAAAGTCAAGCCACTTCCATCAAAAGCAAGGGGTACCTCAAGGATCCTCATTATCCTCCTTACTCTTCAATATCTACATGCAGCCCATCTGCAATATCATAAGATCATTCAACGTAAACTGCATGATTTATGCAGATGACATTCTTTTGTACATGCCTTTCTCCACAACCCACATGTATCTGACCCCACTCACAGATTGCTTCAATGCAGTTTCAACATGGCTCCAGACACAGAACCTACGTATCCAGCATAAAAAAACAGAAGTCCTTTTCATCACCAGAGACTCCATCTTTACTCCCCCGTCCCACGTCAGTGTCAAGGAAGCTGATTTGCAAACTAAAGATGCAATAAAATATTTGGGAGTTACCCTGGACCAGCATCTAGACATGAAACGCCACATAAGCAACATAGTCAAAGCCATCTACTTCAAAATCCGCTCCCTCAAACACCTACGCTCCCTGCTGGACCCAAACGATTTCCGAACCATATATCAAGCGCTGATCATGCTGCATTTTGACTTTGCAAATGCCATCTTACAAGGTCTCCCCTAATCCACACTAACCCCCTTACAGTTGGCCATGAATGCCGCAGCTAGGGTCCTCTATGGTGCATCCAGAAATGACCACATGACTCCTATTCTCAAACAGCTGCACTGGCTACCGATCCACGGGAGAATCACCTTCAAATCCCTTTTACTAGCATTCAAGGCAATCAAAGGTACTTCATCCCTCTCACTCACACATCTAATCCACATGGTCCCCCCCAACAGATCAAGAAGAACATCAGCTGTAAACCTGCTAGCTATACCAAAGGCTGCGACAAAGTCCAACATGAACACCACAAACAGAGCATTCAGTTTTTATGTCCCCAAATGCTGGAACACTCTATCCCCCGACATTAGGGCCATTACCAATCTATATCAGTTCAGGAAGGCTCTCAAAACCTACCTTTTCTGCCAATACTTCCCAGACAGCAACTGAACTAGATATCCCTTCCAAGAAATGACCCAGTCTAGAAATGCCCTCACAACTTATATCTACAGTATAGATAGCTTATGTATATAGTTAACCCAGTTATCCATGTTTGTACTCCTGTTCAATGTAAAACCTGACAGTTTTTCGTTATGGTCGTTTTGTTATGATGTAAACCGCGCTGATTCTAAATAGCGCGGTATATAAGAAACTGTAATAAATAAAATAAAATACCCATTCAAAGTAGATGTGGACATTAAAGAAACTGCAGCTGCAATCAGTAAAAATTACTCATTGAATAAGCCATCTCTTGAAAACGAAATCTTAACCCTTACAAATGACATTTTTCTGAAGACCCAAGCTGAGCAAGAATTGTTTTGGAAGCTAGTGCCTAGAGACAAATTTCCCAACATGAGAAGATGCAGTGAAGCTGTACACTCCTGTTTCGGTTCAACTTATTTGTGTGAATCTGCATTTTCCCATCTGAAAATGACAAAGAGTACACAACATTACAACATGACAGATGGACATCTCTAGGATTCCCTGAGACTGGCCCTCACGTAATATTCACCCAACTTCAAAAAGCTGGTGGATGAAATGCAGGCTCAGACGTCTCACTAATGAGCAAGAGCGAAATATTAAAGATTGCACAAGATCAGCCTGGATCAATACTAAACCTAAATTTAACACAGATTACTCAATAAAAGTTAAAGAAAGTTATTAAGACAGTTAAAGAAAGTTTTTACGTAATAAAACTTTAAGAAAAAATGTACTTTCCATTTCCCCTCGCAGTTCTTACTGGATGTTCGTCTCTCTGTTTTGTTTTTGCTTAATTTGCTTAACAGCTGATCACATCCAAGTAAATGACAGAAGGTTCATTAAAAATTGGAGGGGGGGAATCCTCCAACTTTATTGGGTTAAAATTAAATTGAAACAAATTTGAAACTTCATTTTCATGGTGGTAGATCACCGGCACTTTTGGCCGGAAAAAGTAGATCACAACCTGTTTGAAGTTGGACATTCCTGATATAGATGGTATGTCAATTTTTCCCCTATCTTGATTCCCAGAACCTGAGATAGCTTGTACAGGCCTGGAATTTGACTCAGTGGGATTACTGCAGTAATGTATTGATTGGACTGCCACAGAGATCGTTATTGAAGGTTTAAAGAGGTGTTATCCTGCATCCCCAGTGTTGAGATAGCTCCATTAATTTCTAGTGGTATATTGGATTTCAATTTTAATTATTAGTTTTGGTATTTAAGATGCAGTTAGGTTAGGGACTATATACCCTCTGTAAAGTAGAGCAAACAAAAAAGGAATATAAGTTGATAACCTTTTTTAACTCAACTAATTTAATGCATTTTTGACTAGCTTTCAAAGATACTTTATATTATTTTTTTGTTTGTTTGTTGTATTTTTATTTATCAATGGTTAATTTGGACCAACATGGCAACAATACTACTTTATCCATGATAGATTAAGAAATTATTTTCCCCCACGAGCACTATACTCCCAAAATGCTGAATGTTTGGCAATAGCATCCCTGAGAGAAATTAACTCGGGCATTTTTGCTTGAGAATTTTTCAGTCATGGCCTTAGAATTGAGGAATAGTCTTTCTTTAAGATTATATTTAGAACCTGATTTTATAGTTATTAGGAGGAAGTTTAAAAGCTTATTTGCTTCATAAAGCATATGCCATATTGTTTGGGTTTTAATGAGTGATGGATGGGATTTTAATGAGGGTGGTTTCTGAATAAATTGTTTTTGACTGTTATACTGTTGTTTTATGAGATGTGACCTGCAATGTGTAAATTATTATAATTGTTTGTATATAAAAATGTTAATAAATAGATAAATATGGCTGCTAACTTACAATATTTAACCTATGCAAATATGTAAGTCTATAAGTGCACATTTGAACTTAATGCACATTCATTTCATCAACATGCATTAACCTTTACTAAATATTCCCCTAAGAATCTTGAATATTTTCATATGATACAAAGATGAACAAATCTTGTATACTTTTTGCCAAGTATTTAAATCGGATTCTAAACTTTTATTTTCATTTTGCAACAAACAAAAGAAACAACACACCGAAAGAGACAAAACAAGTATACAATAAGGAAAAGTAAACCCATTACCCCCCACCCCGATGCTTCTTCTCTACCCGATTATATCAGCAGGTGAGCGTTTCCAATTAACAGTGATGATACATCAAACGATCAAAAGAGTATCTACAATACAGCATGATCATGGGACAGAGATATATACAAAGTTAGATAGTCAGATGAGAGCATTTAGCAAAATGTACATAGTCATTGAGCATCTTCCATTGAGACCAATGAGAAGGAGTCTGAACGGAAGAAGCGAACAGACGAGGTATTTGGTCATAGTTACTGTAAAGATAGGCATGATTCCACCATTCATTGGGGCTCAAATGGGAGCTAATTTTCCAGTAGTACGTAATTAGGGAAATAGCAATGCCAAGCATAAAGTTCGAAAGGAGATAAGCCATTTTTGGGAGAGAGGGGATCCCCGCAACTGGGCGAGGTCCCACTATCCTCCAAGAAAGGGGCTCCTGAGAGTGCAAGATAGACTAAATACGACCCCAGACCCGACGCTAGTAATACTGTAGTGCGGGATATTCATGCATAACATGAGGCAATGAACCAATGGCCGCAGGACGTGTCCAGCAACCAGTGCCCTGAGTAGTGTTCCATTTGTCTAATCTGTGAGAAGTTGAAAAACACCGGTGGGCTAGAAAGAAGAGGGTCTGAATGAGTGAGGCGGATCGGGAACCCATGTCCCTCTACTCCAGATAAGGCTCTATTGCTCCGAGGTCAAAGTCACATGCAATTCTCTCTCCCATACTTTCTGCGCTATAGGGGCATCTCTAGTGATAGCATTACAGAAGGTTTAGTAAAATTGGATGCTACACCCGGTGAACTACCGAGAGATCGGAAAGTCTCCAATCAACCTAGTCAAGAGAATGCCGATGGCGGGAGTACTCTAGTGCACCGAAGGCGATGCTGAAGTTGCACAGACCAGAGTCGGGAGTCTAAAGATTGCATAAGAGTATTAAAGGCACCTAAAGTGTCTAAAAGCATTGGTGGATAGTGGGAGTCTGATGGGAGAGTCATACCAGGGAGAAAGGTAAGAGGAATCGGTTTGCAAAGGCCCGCTTCTATATCTAGCCACACAGGTCTACTCGGTACTGGATCTTCCAACCAACGAGCACCTTGTTTGAGAAGAAAAGATTGAGGGAACACTTGAGTAAAATCGCCACCAAGTATTAATGGGGCATTGGCAGAGGCCAAGGCCAACTGCGCAATACTTGCATAGTAAGCAGGGTTGTCCACATTCGGGGCATAATGCAAATACACGTGAATTCACTATCTCCAACCTCAAGGTGTACACGGGCCCATCTACCCTCCTTGTCAGCGCTAATATCAGGTACAGTAGCGTGCTAAGACTTCTTAACCAGAGTGGCTATCCCGTACCATTTGAAAACGGTGGGAGAAGAGGCAGCTACCATGTGAGGCTTAGCATTGAGTTTCAGTGTTTCAGCAGAGTTTAAATGCGTTTCCTGAAGAAACACTAAATCAACATGCTCATGGCTAAGATAGCTAAGGATTTTCTTGCCTTTGAGTGGACCATTAATGCCTTTGACGGTGAATAATAAGATTTTACATAAGGCCAGTCAGAAAATTTAAAAATTCTGAGCTTGATAGCACACATAATTTCACTATGTCCCTCAAACTGACTGTATCTGGCTGTACACATGACATAGGAAAAATAAACTAATATAATACAATGAAGCGCCCCACTTTAACAAAGAAAACCGCAGTACGGTAGAGGAGAAGCAAAACCCCAAAATTACTGGCGACCATGTGTCTGCGGGGAGAAACCCCCGAGAAGGCCGAAATTGAAAAAACACATAACCTGTAGGGCTGTGCGTGCTCCGAATCCGACCGAGGCACACACCATGAAGGGATAGGAGACCAAAAAAAAAAACAAACAAAAGTCATATAGAGAAAGAAAGAAAGTCCAGGCTATTTCGGTGCTTGGCTATGACCGCCACATCGGGCCCTTCAAAATGGCGGATAGAGCCGGCAAATAAGAGTCCAAGATTTGGGATTAGCGCATCTGCTCTGCTTCTTTGGAGTCTAAAAATGTTGATAGTAGATCAGGATCTTCGAACGTCCTGGTTTGGTTGTGGAGAGTCACTCGGAGCTTCGCTGGATACAACAGGCCAAAGCGAGCCTGTAGTTGTTGAAGTCGAGGGCGAAAAGCAAGGAGTTTCTTCCGCCGGTCAACGGTAGGCTTTGCCAAATCAGGAAAGAAGGAGACCTTACGACCTTCAAATTCCAAATGATGATTCGCTCGGGCAGCATGTAAAATTTGTTCCACTTGTTGATATCGTAGCAAACTAAAGACAATAGGCCGGGGGGTCGTGCGGTTGAGCGCCATATGGGCAGGAACACGGTGTGCTCGATCGATTTCCAGTTCTCGGTGAAAAGTGATCTTCAGCAAGGAGGGAAGAGTTTTGAGCAAGAATTCTCTTATATCTCCTGCTTCCACCCCCTCCGGCATTCCGAGGAGCCTCACATTGTTGCGACGGGCTCGATTATTGCTATCTTCTAACTCCTTTTGAAGATTCTGTATCTGGCGCTCAGCCTCATCCAGTTTGCCCAAGCGCACCTCGTGCGAGTCGAGGACCCCCGCCATGTTGTCCTGCCGTAATGAAAGACTTTCAAGTCGGTCCTGGAGCACTCCAAAGTCTTCTCGCATGGCTCGAAGCGCTTCTCCATTGGACTGCACCAATTCCTTCACGCCGCGTATTTCCTCCAGAATCTCCAGGTGCATCTCGGGGTTTTCACGAAAGGGAACCATCTTCTGTGGGGAGGACACCTCTGTTTTGGAGCGTTTTCCGTGAGAAGAAGAAGGAGACCCGAAGTCCAAGCGCGCTGGTTTATGGGCCGCCATTCCCCCCGAGGTGCCCCGGTCAGCCCGGAGCGAAATAGTAAATTTGGATAGGTATTAAGTCAGGATTCTTAGTAGGCCTCTCGGGAGCTTCAACGCAAAGCGTCCTACCCGCTGGACATCAGGCTCCGCCCCCTCTTTAAATCGGATTCTAAATTTCCTCATCATATTTAACTTAAAAGGCTAAGGGGCATGTTTACTAAACTGCGGTAATATTACATAACGCGTGTTACGTGACGTTAACGCATGTTCTGAGATGGTAACGATCGATAACGTCTCAGAACACACGTTAACGTCACGTAACGATTGTAAAGCTCCGCGGCACGGTAAAACACCACAGAAGGTGAAGAGAGGGTGGAGAGAAGGGGATCAATGGGCGGAGAGTGGGCGGGGAGAGGCTCCAGGCACACTAACGCGCTGAACTCAAGGGCTGAATCCTACCGCGAATGAAAACCTACTGTTAGATGCACATTTGCATGGGAGAGAAACCATTTCAGTGTCAGCAATGTACAGCATAGGCAGGGAAACCCATAAAACGTGATAAGTGTGATACATGTGCACGGACCAAAAGGGCAAGTAAGCAGTGAAAATGACCAGAAGAAACGAAGAAAAAAACATAACCCAGCTAGCCAATAGTGATATCAATGGGAAACAGCAATAAACACCACTGAGAAAGCCTCAGAAAAATATATTAACTGTGGAAGAGTGTATGCTCTGTCCCCATAGAAGGTGAATGATCCCACAGTGAAATAGCGCAGATCAGGGCTTCCCCTTGTTAGTGGGCAGGTTCTCTATGGCATGCACATGTTCTGCAACAGCAGGGTGGGCATGTCGGAACGGGAAACTGGGCAGATGCTGGAAAAGGGGATACAGGGGGCTGCAGGCGGCTGCAGGCGGCACATGCTGTGGTGCAGCTGGGCCACAGTGGGGACTAGGGTGATGCTCAGTTGGCTCATAGGAATGCGTAAACAGTAGAGACAGACAGCAACTGATGAGGGCCCAACATGGGCATGAGTGTGTCTCCCGCAGTGTCACAGGGGTCAGTACCCAGCAGCTACCCCTAAGGGCACAGAACAGTGGCAGGCGGTGCTGAGGCGAAGCGTGGACATCCATCCAGGCACCCCTACCCCATTACCCACACCATAGGCAGCTGCCTACCCGCACACTGGATGGCCCGAGACCGCACCACCAGCACCACCAGCAGAAGGGCATGGCAGCATGGCGGCAGAGGGGTACTGGTGGCGGAGGGGGCAGTGACATCTGACCATAGCAGGCCACGGCCCAGACCCATTTAGGTGGGTGCTGTGCACTGCAACAGACAGGCTCTGTATGACAAACAGTCATGGTACCTCCAGGGAATGATCTGTCTGTGTGGCACAGTATGCACAGCCAGTGCACTCAAGAGCAGAAGGTCACAGGTTCAAGCCCTAGCTGTGGTCCCTGCCAACTCTGTCCCCATAGTTTTTACCAGTAATAAACTGTGGTAAGAAAGATGGAACCTTTTATTGCTGATAGAGTAAACATGCCTGGAACACCTACATTTTACTCTACAGAGCACAGACACCACAAACAGGCACATTACCTAGAGCAGAGTCTGCCAAATGCAGTCCGGGAGGGCTACAAATCATGCAGGTGTCATGCTGTCTCCAATAGAAGGACATGTTAGCATGGTGGCGGAGGGAGTACAGGTGGTGGAGGGGGCAGTGGCACCTGGCTGCAGCAGATCATGGCCTAGCCCGTTCTAGGTGGGTGCCGTGCACTGCAACAGACAGGCTTCGTATGACAAACAGGCATGGTACCTCCAAGGAACAATCTGTCAGTGTGGCACAGTAAGCACAGCCAGTGTGCTCAGAATCAGAAGGTCACAGGTTCAAACCCTAGCTGTGGTCCCTACCAACTCTGTCCCCATAGGTTTATCCAGTAATAGACTGTGGTAAGAAAAACGGAACCTTTTAGTGCTGATAGAATAAATATGCCTGGAACACCTACATTTTACCCTACAGAGCACAGACACCACAAACAGGCACATTCCCAGAGCAGAGTCTCCCAAATGCAGTCCTGGAGGTCCAAACAACATTCAGGTTCCATGCTGTCTGCAATAATGATGCTGGTGCTATATGTCGATGCGCCGCCCCCATGGTATGCAGATGTATCTCATGCATATTCATCAGGGACAGCATGAAAACCCGAACATGGTGCGGCCCACAAGGACCGGAGTTGGGAACCCCTGTCCAAGAGCAGTGACCCACAGGGGCGGAAACACACGCACCCACAGGCCCCATTAGCCACAGCCTCCTGGAGAGGCAGGATGTTGGGCCCTGTGTGCATCTCCCAATACTAGCACTTGCATACCCTAGCAATGCCACCCAAAACCCGGGAATATGGTACACAGATAGAAAAAGGTTGCTATGATAACTGGCACATAGCAATCCCTAAGGTTAGCACAAGCTGCCCAGTGGGCTGTAGCATACCAACCTCTGTGATGTCTGTGGAGTGTGTGTCAGGTCTGGTACCTGACAGTGTCCATCACCTTGGGGAGAGACCCCAACAGTACTGCATACCATAGCCATGCCTGCACTGCGCCCAGGACTGGTGCGGTGTCCTGGGCTGCCAAAAGCCTATATAGGTGAACAATGCTGGCATAGGTGTGGGGGTGTGCGTCAATCCATCCAGTGTGTGGTGTTTGCCAAAACCCTCTGCAGCCCACACTACTAGCACTGTTGCCAGTATTGGCCTGCCAATGTGCATAATGAGGAGCAAGGTACTGTGGGTATAGCCGGACAGGGCGACCTGGCTGGGACATTGTAGTGCCTGCCCACCACCTACATGGACAGGGTGGCCATGGCATGTCCTGCTGTGAGGGCACGCTCACCCTGACTGTGCAGTGACCACGGCTTGGCTGGGTTCCCCCATAGTGCTACATAGTGTCCCTCTGAAGTGAGACCCAATAAGACCCCTCCTAAATAAGACCCCTCCTAAAGAACAGCAGACTTGACCCATCAAAAACAGAATCCTACAGGCCTATCGCTAGCATTCCTCTACTTGCTAAAATAATCGAGAAGGTCGTCTACAGACAAATCCAACAACATATAGACATAGCAGCCCCCCTTGACCCATGCCAACATGGCTTTAGAGAATCGCATGGAATAGAAACACTGCTCACCTCCCTCACCAACACTCTCAATAGAGGAATTGACAACACTGAAAATGGTTTCGCCCTCATCTTCCTGGATATCTCAGCAGCCTTCGATTCCGTCAACTACAACCAGCTACTTACCCGCCTCCTGAAAAAAGGCATCCACAGCCTTGCCTGGGAGTGGTGTAAATCCTACCTGTCAGATCGCTGGCAACAAGTTCGTGTTGGTTCTGAAACTTTGACACCTTTCCACCAGCAACAAGGTGTCCCACAAGGTTCCTCCTTATCGGCGCTCATGTTCAATATCTATATGCAGCCGATATGCAACATCATCCGATCCTTCAATATTTCTGCCCTAATCTATGCGGACGATGTTCTGCTATTCACCCCGTTCAAAGTCAAACAACCGGAATTCACCAACCTTGTTAATTGTTTTAACGCAATTACAGATTGGCTAACCACCCAAAACCTCCACATTAACTTCAAGAAAACAGAGGTACTTTTCATGTCAAGGAATAAAAACTTCTCTCCCCCCTCCAGCCTAAGAGTAAGAGATGCGGAGCTCCCAAGCCGTAATGCTATACGCTACCTCGGCATCACTCTTGACCAGCACATGGATTTCAAGGAACATATAAAAAACATCACCAGGTCCATCTACAACAAAATCAGGACACTGAGACTTCTCAAACCTATGCTACCTGCTGACGACTTCCGAACCATCTTCCAGGCCCTCATATTACCACACCTAGATTATGCAAACCTAATCTTGTACGGCCTACCAAAGAACTCCCTCATTCCCCTCCAACAAGCCATGAATGCCGCTGCACGTGTCCTCTGTGGTCTAGCCAGATCAGACCACATCACACCAATACTCAAGGAGCTCCATTGGTTACCGATATACTCCAGGCTAACATATAAGGTTCTTCTAATAACATTCAAGATTATCAACAACATCGCCACCAACTCTCTCAAGGAACTTATCTCACCTACTCCTAAATCTAGAATTAGAAGGTCAACAACAGACAACACTTTGACTATTCCCAAAGAATCAATAAAATGCTCCCAAACAACCAGGAGAAGAACCTTTGCCTACTATGCACCAAAATGTTGGAACGACCTCCCTCCAGAAATCAGAGCAATCCGGGATCTTCTACAATTCAGGAAAGCAATAAAACACCACCTCTTTCTGCTCCATTTTGCCCAAACCGCCACCCCGACTCTAAGAAACCATCCCCCTTCTCCTACTAAAGACCCCTATACAACATAAAGCTTAAGTCCCAAGCACCCTCCTGTCAGTTATGAAGCAATCTATGGACTTTCTGATCAAGTTTCAACTATTATGCCTTATCTTTATATATATAGTTTCATGTATTCCTCAACCATCATGATACATGTCAATATGTAAATAGTTTCCCATGTTCTCCAAGTTTTATTCCTTGTTATAATGTAATTTCAATCAGTCTTCTCTGATCTGAAAACTTTGTTAAATGTAAACCGCACTGATAACAAATAGTGCGGTATATAAAAATTGTTGAATAAATAAATAAATAAATATGGGCTCTGTCCTCTGGAGCCCAATCACTGACCTATCTGCTTGGCGGGTATGTGCACACGTCACCTCCAGGAACATGCACTATGGACTAGCAAGCAGACTGTCTGCAGTTAGTATGTGTGTGGTTGGAACACCTTGCAGGGTGCAGTGGCTGGTGACTCACTTTGCTTGCTGCTGGAGGATGTCAGATAGTGGTGTAGGGCAGCTGCGCAGTACCAGGTCTACTGTCTGTCTGTCACTTCCCAATGTATGGAGGCGTACAGATCTGCATAGACTGCCCTGTAGGGGTGTCCTTTCCCCGGCAGGACGGGGGTGAATGGTCCCCTCTACTGTCACCAGTGCAGGGGGGTAAAATGTCGATCTTTTGGTTGGAAATCCTGTTTCCCACCCTGAGCCACAGAGGGTGTGTTAGGTGTTGGTACATAAACCGCCTATGGGCCCAACCCCCCCCCCCTCCCTGAAATCATGTGACCATGGCACCCACACAGTGTATTCACTGTTCCAGGTGCATCATAGTCCACACAGGCAAGACATGATATACAGATGGACACAGGCAAATGCTAAGGGTATCTGCAGGGACCACCTATCACACAGTGGCACCGATGGGTACCTGTAGCATAGCCCATCGCAGCAAAGTCAGGTGCTGTGGGAATGGTGCTGGGCACCGCACCTCACCCTCAGGGTGAGCACAGGACCCGTCCACTGTGACGGTCTGTAGCCACTCTGTGGCAGTAACACACACGGTCAGTACCCCCTACCAGTCTGAGGTGCTATGGGGTTGCACATGGTCAGGACCCTCCACCAGGTGCTGGGGGGGGGGGGTGCATACCGCAACATGTGACCATCTGTAGACTGCTGATTTGCATGTGCAGTGCATCATGGGTGTGGCTGGTCCAATCCAGCCCTGGCAACCACAGCAGACGGTCTGTGTGGTGACGTGCAGTTACTCTGTAGCCAGCCAGGCATGTAGCAGGAGCTATAGAGATGTAGGCCACTGGCAACTGCACTGGCTGTGGAGTCAGAGGTTATGGGTTTGAACCTACTGTGGTGATATGTGGTAGGGCTGTCTGATGCATTTCCTTTTGTAGCAGCGGAGTGTATGCAACCAAATAATACCAGGAGTCACTTACAGAATCCAAGCCAATATATTGTGCACAAGGCCCAGACAGGAACGAGTCCAAAAGTGACTGAGCAAGCTTGAACAGGAGCAAATTCATTATATACATTTTCTAACAGTCTAATACACACAAGCTCTCTATTGGTCCCAATGCCCCCCCCCCTACATTTATCCAATCAGGGACTCTCTCTGGGCCTCTTTCTCTTTTCCCCCTTCTCAATTCAGCTGAACAAAAGGCACATTAAAAGTGTTAGATACATCTCTACTTCAAGGACATCTCTAGCCAAAGGAATGTGAAAGTATCTTAATGAGAAATGTTTGAAGCAGAAAGTGTGAAAGACATCATGCAGACTCTGCAATAAGCAGACTTCTCTAACTTGCAATTCTGATTCTTAGCAGCACTACTAAAAGGTAGGGGATTTAAAATCCAGGCCTAACTTACAGGCTCTTATAGGCCGTAGCCTATGACACTTTTAGTTGGTAGCATTAATTAAAACTGCAAAACACCCTCATGGTCCTATAATCTCAAGTGCCCACACACGTACCCACGCACGCGGCTACGCACATACCCACGCACGTGGCTACTCACGTACCCATGCACGCAGCTACGCACGTACCTATGCACGCGGCTACGCAGCACAAACAATTCTCGAGGAGATGGCTGCCATGTCAAGGAAGCCTGCCTTCACCATGGCAGATCTATATCTGCTGACCGAACTCTTCTGCCTCCGCCAGGATCGCCTCTTCCCTGGCTCATCCCGGAGGCAGAATCTGGCCAGGGTCAGGAGGTGGTGGATGGCGCAGCGGGGCTGGAGGAGGGCGATGCCCCTGAGCCAATGGAAGAAGACAATGGCGGGGGTGGCCATGAAGAGAGCGCTGCCGGACACAGCAAGGGGGAGGAGGGGGATGGGGAGGAGGAGGGGGGCAGGAGTGGATGAGGCGGGGGAGGGGGTGGAGGGGTGGGGGGAGGAGGGGGTGGGGGCAGAGGGGGGGAGGGGGGTGTTGTGGTGGGGCTCCAGGGGTCAGAGGGGGATTAGGTGGGCGAGGTGGGGGTGGGGCAGGCGGGGGCTGGGGGGGCAGGGGAGGCTGTGAGTGGGGCTGTAGAGGGGGGTAGCGGGGCTGGGGAGGTGGAGGGGGTGGCAGGGGATGAGGTGGGGGCAGGGGCTGTGACCAGTGCCCAGTGGCACAGGCCACCACAGGGCAACGGGGGCACCAGCGACCTGCCCCTTGATGCCGGTGAAGCACACCTCCTGGACGTCTGCCACACATAGCCGCTGACAGGCACACCGTGCATGCAGCCACACAGACACGGGGATATGTGTGTCTGTGCGGCTGCATGTGCGGGCTGCGCCTGGCTGCAGCTGTGCATGCCCAGGCGCACGCCCAGAGGCAGCATGCTGTCATCATGAGGCATGTCCTGGCAACCCTGACCGTGGTGGCTGACCGGCTGCGCAGGCTGGAGGAGCACTGTGCAGGGGGCGCACCCAGCCAGCCACCACGTGATGGGGGTCCCCAGGGTGTGTAGTGCGAGGGTACGCATGGCACACCCACCCTGTGCCGGCCCGTGCCACGGCCTGCCACGCCCACCAGGGACGGGGATGGCAGGGCCCCTACCAGACAGTGCCCCACAGCCATGTATATAGTTACTACTGTAAATAAAGTTGTACACATGTTCCACATACCTACGATGGCCAGATGTCCCTCATTGCTATGTGTCAGTGTTGTGCGAGTGACATGTGTGTCTGTGTGCACTACAAAAGGTGAGAGGGGAATTGGGCCAGTTAAGGGCGGCAGAGACAGCATTTTCCCTGACTAAATTGCAGCAGGGGTGGTATGAAGGGGGGAATCGAGCAGGGAGGAGATTGGCCTGCAGGCTGAAAGCGCGACGGCAGCGATCCACGATAGGAGGGGTGCGTAACCCAGAGGGGACAATGGTATATATGGCGGAGGACATTAGGAAGGCCTTTGTAACGTATCATACAAAACTCCACAGTGATGAGGTGCGAGGGGAAGGGAAGACGGGGGAGGAGTTTCTGGTGAGGTATAGTCTGAGTAAGCTCACGGAGGGTACGGCGGAAGAATTTGGGAAGCCGGTGACCTATGAGGAGGTAAAGGGAGTGGTGAAGACCTTTAAGGATGGGAAAGCTCCGGGCTTGGATGGCTACACAGCAAAATCTTATAAGGTCATGCAGGGTGAGATAGGGGGGTTGTCAATGGAGGTCTTCAATGGGGTGCTGCAAGGGGCAGAACTACCCCGGTCTATGGAGGAGGCGGGTATAATGATTATTCATAAGGAGGGGAAGGATCATACTGTCTGTGGAGCGTACCGGCCCATCTGGCTTATTAATTTGGATGCTAAGGTGTTGGCTACGATTATGGCGGATAGGTTGCAGAAAGTACTGCAGAAACTTGTGCATAAGGATCAGACGGGCTCATTACAGGGAGGCATGGGGGCGATAACATTTTGAAGCTGTTAGTTGTTATCTGGTCTTTGCAAATGACAGGGAGGGAGGCAGTATATCTGTCAGCTGACGCTGAAAGGTCTCATGACAGGGCAGAGTGGGGATTTATGTTGCAGGTGTTAGACAAGGTAGGGGTGGGAGAGTCATTCTTAAGGTGGGTGAGAGCGCTGTATGCCTGTCCACGGGCGCAAATATGGGTGAACGGGGGATATCCTGAGAGCTATGGGCTGGGCAGAGGAACAAGGCAGGGGTGCCCTTTGTCGCCACTATTGTATCCCTTGATTATCGAACCGTTGGCAGCATACATCTGAGGCCAGGTAGATATTGGTGGAATTGAGGTGCAGGGGCAGCTCAGTAAGGTCACACTTTTTGCGGATGATGTTATTCATACTTTGGGGCACCCTTTGGTTAGCCTTCCAAATCTTCTAAAGGCAGTAGGGCAGTATGGTGAAGTGTCGGGCTATAAGTTGAATGTTGATAAGACGGAAATATTGGGCATAATTTGGATAGGAAGTTGGAGGAGAGGTTGAGGGGCAAATGTCCATTTAAATGGGTGCGTGGAGGTTTTCGATACTTGGGGATACAGTTGGAAGCAGCTCCAGACTGTGTACAGGAGTGGAATTATAAACCCCTGATGGTGGCGATAGGGAGGGACGTAGAAATATGGAGGGGGCTCCACCTGACGTGGATGGGGAGAATAGCTACAATAAGGATGAATGTGCTACCACGGAGTTTGTTTGCCTTCATGGCCCTACCGTCTAACATGCCGAGGAAGTGCCTTAAGGGGATGCAAGATCTGACAATGAGGTGTATTTGGGAGGGCAAGAGGGCGAGGGTAGATAGGCTTGCCATGTTTTGACCGCAGGAGGAAGGGTTGCTGGGAGTTCCCAATTTGGAGAACTATTACGACGCCGCACAGCTTAGGGCATTGTTTGTGTGGAGAGAGAGGGGGGAAACCCCACAATGGAGTAGGCAGAGGGAGTGTGTTTGGAGGCAGTGGTTTGGGGTGGAGAGGAGAAAGGGTCGGGTAGGGGAACGTGAACCCGTACCGGAGGTTGACCTTGCAAATATGGGGAAAATGGAAGGGTTATTTACTGCAAGGGAAGACCAGCCCCAAGCCACATACGTACAGAACATGGGTGCCTTCGCCACAGGGAGGTGGGGGGGGGGGGGAGCTTACAACGTTGGGCCGAGAAGGGGTTGGAGAGGGTAGGGCAGGTGTTGGATGCGATAGGTTGGTTACGGCCTTATGCAGAGCTCCATATACTTTTATGCGTATATGCAGCTCTGGTATTATCTGCAAAGGCAGGGGGTTTGGAGGAATCTACAGGGCTGGCTAACGGAGTATGAGGAACTGATGGACCAGCAAAGTTCAGTGAGGGGTCTGGTGTCCAAACTTTAGCACTTACTGAATGCAAGGGCTGAGGGTAAGGCCCGATGGCAGGAACAGTGGGAGGGGGAATTGGGTGGTTCCTGGGAGGTGGAGCGGTGGAAGCCCATCTCTGTAGGGGAATGGAGGCTTGCATGGGGAACGGCTCTGGTAGAGAACTCTCTTAAATTTAGGCTCAGGATGCTCTGGACCCCAGCTAGGCTGCACCGTATTTATCTGGAGCAAGCGGATACCTGTTGGAGGGGGTGTGGGGAGAGGGGTGACCTTTTGCATATAGTGTGGGGATGCCATAAGGTGCAACCCTTGTGGAGGGAGCTAGAAGGTTTTATAGAGGGGTTACAGGGATGGAAGTGGCCCCAGCCCACGTGGAATTGCTGAAGTGGGAGGGGGATGGGACTGGGGGAGTAGCTCTTTCTCGTAGCTATTGTGTGGTAGCGGCGAGACTGGCCAGTTTACAAAACTGGAAGAGTGTGGACGTACCGAGGATGAAGGAAAGTATTGGAAGGTTGGTGTTTCTGTGGGAGATCAGTAATGTGGGTGCACGTGGGCGAGCTAAGATGGTACAACATGAGACCTGGGGGGAGTATGCAAACTGGAGGGGGGGGTGGGCAGGTTTGGATGGCGAAGTAGGGGGATACGCAAAGAGAGGGGAGGGGGATGGGGGGTTGGAGTGGTACCCTTTTTGGGAAGGAAGGGGTGGGGAGTAGAGGGGTTTGGCCTGTCAGAGGGAGGAGAGGGGGGGTGGGGGGATTGTGGGTGGAGGGAGTTATTGTGAGCGCCGAAGGATGCCGAGAGCATAGATTCGGTGGAGTGGAGTGTGGATGGTGTGACTGTTGCCAGGTGGGGTGGTGGATATACCCTACGGGGTTTACTATGGTACCGGGGGGGGGGCTTAAAGGGAGGCTTAGAGGGGTAGGAGGATGGGGTGGCCACGGGTGTACAGGGTGGTGTGGGGGGGCGGGAAGGGGCGGCAACCTGTGGAGGGGGGGAGCACCAAGGAGTCGCCGGGGGCCCATAGTTGGCGGTTGGTAGCGGGGATGCGATGGGGGAGGGGATCGGGCCACTTGGCGAACCGAAGGTTGTGACATGTGCAGTTAACAGTTTGGTTCGGTTCAGTGTGGTGGCAGCGTGCCATGTGGATACCCATGCGGGACACACAGTGCACCTATCCTAGCCCATGTACATCAGGAGTGTCCGAGCATCCCAGGGGATTGGCCTATGGGGTGGGGGCACCTCCATGGCACACAGCGCAATAACCCATGCACGGAGGTATACAAAGTACCAACAGTGCACTACCAGTGTGCTACCAGGGTTGGGCGTAGGGACAGGTCAGATAGCATGCACAGGTCAACAGACGTTGTGGCAAGGAGGCCTATCAGCGGTATGAGAGGGGGCCAGGTGACGGGGGGGGTCACCCTTGTACAGGGTCCCCTCGTACATGCAGCAGGGTGGGAATGACACATACACTTCCAGGAAGAAGATGGCCTCCACCGGGCCCACACCGCAAGGTCCCCATGTTGGAAGGACGGGGGAGGTGCACAGAGCACGGAGCCCCATAGGCAGGGCATGATGCACGTATGCAGGTGCGGGAGGGCAGGCCGATTGTCACCACCTGGGTGGGGAGGGGCCGAAGCCAGAGCCCTGGAAGTAGCAGCCGAGGCCAGAGTATGATAGGGAAAGCCAAGGTGGGAACCGGGCTGAGGGAAGAGGCAGAAGCAGAGGGGAAGGGGGAGCAGGACGCCAGATTGCCACAGGCCGGAGCACAGCCACAGGTTGGAGGGGTCAGACCAGTGCAGAGCAGAGCAAGGGCACGGAGCCACCAGGAGCAGGGACCGCTAAGTGGGATCTAGCACGTCCACAGGAGGGTTGGCAGCCAGGCACAGGAGAGATACCACACTCAACTGGGAGGCTGGTAGCTGGGAACAGTGCGAGGGACAAAGAACCGGGGCCTATGCAGCTGGGGGAGCCTGCGGGACACCTAATAGTGGAGGGCACTATCATGGACTGGGCTCTATGCGATGCTCCAGAGCCTGCGGAACAGGGGTGTAACATGCCAGTCCTGTGAGGGGGTGCACCAGGGAGGGGTACCCATGGTCCCCAGGCTGGATGGCCCTGATTACCCCCTGTCACTGGGGGGACAGTCATCGTGACTATGGATTCACAGCTGGAAACGGAGATGAGGCTGCTAAGCACCTGCTGCAGGGACGAGAGCACTGGGGTATGAACGTAGCCTCTGTAACAGAGCTGTAACCTATCCCAAATCGTATTCGTAGGTCACAGGTACCTGTTGCTGGTGTGGGGCTATGCAATCGTGGACAATGACGGTACCTGTGGTTACCTGCCACTGCCAGCAGGGCTAGAAGGGGGCAACCTATCCCCGCTGCTACGGACCGGTGTATCCCGCACTATGGGGCCCCCTGAAACAGACCTTGCTGGGTGTTTGTGTGTTACCGGTGAATGCTCTGTGTCCCTGAAACCTGGACAACTATCCTGTAGGTGGTGACACCGCACCATTGTGTAACATACATATCTGTCATGTGCCTCACCCCTTGGAGCCTGACTACATGTCCCCTGTGAGATGCACACATACCGCCAAGCAATGGTTACCGATAGGTGAGAGAGGCTGGTGATACTCAGACCGCAGAGCGGCCCTATGGGGACCCACGCCCCTCTTAGCCAGGGGCGAGGGGTGCCGGTATGACAATTTCTCACCATACTATATGTATAATTTCTTACCATACTCCATGAATAATTACTCTGTAATTAGTTACCCCTGTTACCTCCAGGTTATCTCGTCCATGTTCAATGTAAAAACTCAATTGTCGTGTGACATTGCAGTATGTTTTTTGTTCAATTGTAAACCGCACTGATTTTAATAGCGCGGTATATAAGAGAAGTAAATAAATAAATAAAAAATAAATAAATAAAGGTACAGGATCTGATGTCTACCCATGGTGGCCACAGCTGGGGAAGGGGGGGACACAGGCGGTTGCATCAGTGGCACGGTGTCGTTCCCTGGGGCAGACATGGGGAGGGCTGTGCGTGTATTGGCCCCACAAAAGCAACACAGGACACATGGCATCAGCTACGGCCGCTTGTGCAGCCATTTATTTTCCCCACTCCCTGCCATGCCTTGTGCGGCCCCTCCCACCCCATGGTGCAGGTGGCACGCCTGCCGCTGCTGCTGCTACACTGGTGGTGGTAGTGCTGGTGGCGGTGGCCACTGCTGTCTGGTGGGGGGTCCTCTGCCTGCCGCCAGTAGCTCCAGGCTGGCAGCCATGCTCTGCGCTGATGTGGCCAGGTCCTGCACCCCCACCAGGATCACCGATATGGTGCGCTGCATGCGGCCTGCCGCACGGTGTTGGCATCGCTGCTCGCAGACCACCGCCCGCAGTACATGCCGTACACCTGTGGGGAAAGCAGGCTGTGCGCTGTGAGACATGGAACCATCCGCCACCTGTACAGAGGCATCGCCACCCTAACACAGTTGGACACTCACCCTCTGCATCCCTCTGTGCCACTGCGGAGTGCATCTGCATCTCCTCAATGACCCCTGCTACTGCAGACAGTGCATCCTGCCTGGATCGCTGGACGTCATCCGCAGGCACCTCCCCCATGGCTGCGGTGGTGGGTGGCACACTGTCTGGGGCAGGCCATGGTCCCTGTCTGCTGTCCTCCCCCGGGGATGGGGCTGGACCCCCCACTCCCACATGGGCCACCACTGTACCCGCCATCAGCGGCACCTCTGGCACAGGGTCCACCTGGCAGCACGGCCCGGGGTCTGTGTCGTCTGGCGCCTCCTCTGCCACATCAATGGAGCAAATGTCACCTGTAGGGCACAATGTTACATAGGTAAGATTGGTCGTGACTGCCTGTCCACCCCCGTCGCACCCCCCTACAGGCGCATGCATGTGGGTGAGCCGCATGGGTCTGGGCTAGGGCCCTTGTGCCCCTCCCTCAATGGTAGTGTTCTATCCATGCTGGTGCCCCCTGTGCCCTGCACTACTATGGCCCCCTCCCCCCTTGCACGCTGCCACGCGCCCCACGCGCCCCATGCAACCCCATCACCGCCTTCGTCCCTGCAACCACTGACCATGGTAGGCACAGGTGCAGTGTGCCTCCCTGTCGCCCATGTCACTACCCGTGTGGCCCTGCTGCCCCGCCAGCCCTGCACCATATCCCCTGCATCTCATTGTCAACCTCTGCTGCTACCGTGGGCCTGTCCCCCTTGCCCCCACACCCATCCACTGTGCTGTGCCACCCCCTGCCCACCATCAACACATCCCCCCCCCATGGGCCATGCACCAGCAGCTGCTCCTGTGGTGGCCCAACCCTAACTCTATGCCAGTGTCACCCCCTGGTTCCCTATCAGCCAAGTAATGCCCCCCCCCACCTCACCCCCGGTCCGCCCCCGCACATGTGCATGTGGTGTCTCCCACAGGTACAGCTCACTCAGACATACCGGCATGTGGGTGCGCTGTGTCCAACGCAGGGGGCAGGCCATGGATGTACATTGGCCCAAGTCATTCTGCCAGGCGCTGCTCCAGCTCAGATAGGTTGGCCACCTGTGCTGGGTCCCCTCCAGTGCCCTGTGCACCACGTCTTTCCCTGGCGAGCGCGGTCCGAATATTGCACTTAATGTCACAGTAGCACTTCCTAAGGCTCTTGATGTCCCGATGGGGTCCCCCTGATGATCCCACCGCTGCCTGCACCTCGGCCCATGCCCTGGTGCACATGGCAATGGTCGTGGTGGAGCTCAGGCGTCTGAAGAGCAGCTCATAATGCTCAAGGATGCTGGCCAGGAGTAGATCGTTCTCCTCCTGGCTGAAGTGAACCGCCCTCTTCCGGACCTCCTCTGGCACTGGGGCCCTGCGGCGCCTCTGCCCTGGTGCACCCATGGCCTGTTTACTGGGGTTTTGCGGGGCCCGAGATGGGCCTGGCCTCTCGCTGTCTCCCTCGCCGTCAGGGTTGGGCACTGGTGGCTGTGGTATGTGCTCCCCTCCAGCCTCCTGGGTCCCTCTGTTGCTGCACTCCATAATGTGGTGGTTATGTGTGCTGAGGTGTTTGCCATTTTGAGCTTGCTATACTTATAGGTGTACCTTGGATGTGGCTCTACGCACCTTGCACACACGCTATGTGGCGCATGTTCCCCTTGCGCACGCACTGTGTGGTGCGCATTCCCCTTGTGCACGCAGGTACGTGTCGTGCTGACGTATCCTGCGCGTGTTACTATGGACGGATGGCAGCATTCTACACTCACTGTCCTAGTATCCTTCAGTATGGGCACTAGTGGTGTGCACTGCACCACACATGCACCCTTTTACCACCATCGTGGTTGCTGCTTCATACTTGCACGCTCTACGGGATCTCATTGTTTGGGGTTTCTCAGCATGTTCCCATGCGCGTATGGGATTCCTGAAATGTGTGTCCTGCAATGTGGAAACGTGTCTTGCATGCCAGTCACACCTTGGCATCTGGGTGTGGTACGGGGTGTACTATGCAGTATCTTTATACCCTGCTGTGTCAGAGGGACACGCCACCTCCTCCCCCCACACTCATCCAACGTACATGCATTTCGGTGGATGCATTGTGGGAACGCTTGCTCCCGCGCGCGCTGCGTCGATACGTACAGGGTGTTGGCTCATGCGGTTTCTGATGGACATTCCAGGCTCACCAGGTGTTTATTGTTACTGTGATTTCTGTCCCCACCCCACACCCTATTTCCCAGCCACCTGTCCTCCATCCTGTGTCTATCATGGCTCAGACTGTGAATGCAGATTGTGCGGTGGTTGCGTTGCTGGAGCTGGCTGGGCTGCGCTTTCCGGAGGAGGGAGATGATGTACCTGGGGCTGTGACACTGGGCATGAGTGCTATCCTGCTGCAACTCAGGCCTGCAGCTGTGGGGGTCCACAGGTGGGTGTGGGGGAACAATGGCACCATAGGCGTGTTGAGGCATGGCCCTGCCTGCAACGCCTCTACAGGCCCAGGCCCATGCTCCAGGACATGAGAGAGGACCTGGTAATCTCCCTCTACCGGCTGGACACTGGGGCTATTAGGGAGCTCTAAGAGGATCTCAGACCTGACCTCGAGCCCCAGACTGCCCGGTCACGTGCTATACTGGGATTGGCCAAGCTCCTGGCTGCCCTACATTTCTTTGCCTCTGGCTGTTTCCAATCCTCAGTGGTCGCAGTGGGTGGGTTGAGTAGGCCAACATTCTCTCGCTGTCTCCACCAGGTACTACAGGCCATGGTCAGCCGGGTTGGGAATTACATTGCAATTCCCAATGGTAGGCAACATTGGGTGGCTCTGGGACAGGCATTCCAGTGGATTGCAGGGATACCACACATGATGGGAGCTATAGATTGCACACATGTTGCCCTGGTCCTGCCACGCAACAGAGAGGTTATGTACCGCAACCGCAAACACTTCCATTCCCTGAATGTGCAGGTTGTTTGTGATACAAGTATGCGTATTCTGAATGTGGTTCCACGGTTCCCAGGGTCAGCCCATGACTCCTATATCCTGCAGCACTCGGCACTGTTCGGCCAGTTTGAGGCCAGACAATATGAGGACTACATCCTGCTGGGTGGGTATTCACCATATCTAACGTGTGCCTACCATATATGGTTGACGGGACCCCATTGTCACCTGTGTCCTCTGCATGCCTTAAATTGCGGTGGTATTTCCGGGTGCAGCCTATTGTGGGCCTCACACTACATTACACCCTGTCACCAGGGATGGGGTCACATACCTCTGTGTGCTGCCACACGTCTCTCTGTCTACCATGTGTGTGTTAGTGCTCATCTGGGTGTCCCGTCACACATGTGGTGTGGGCTGTTCCCTGCCTCTGCTGTTCGGTTACACAGCTCCCGTGTCCAGGGGCACTCTGGATGCGTATGGTGTGTCCCCTCCATGGCTGCGTGTGACACCTCTGGCTTGCCCATGGCTCCCGCACCTGGCCTCGGGCATATTGCATGGGCAGTTATACATATGTCTGCCTGTGGGGTGTGTCCTTCTCCCACCCCATGTGCCACAGGTTTGTGCATGTGCCATCCGGGGGTGGGGGAGGATTGGGGGCACAGAACCATCCACATGGCATACAGTGTGTATGGGGCCTCCTCTCTTTTGCCATGTAGGGGGTGACACGTGTCTTGTGCTGTAGGTGCACCTGCTATCACACATGTATGCTGCATGTCTGGCCACTTTATCCTGTCTCCACTGCCACTCCCACCTGGTCCCCCGGGGATGTGTTCCATTGGCCTCTGCTCTGTGTGCGCTGTATCATGACGGTCACATACTTGCACAACTGCACATCTCTGCCCCTCCGAGAATGCCGTGCCACTGGCGGACAGATGCCCTCACAGCAGCCACTGCTGCTGTCTGGGCACAGGTTTGCGACATGTCTTTGGGCATGGTACCGTTGGTGTGCATTGCCCCCATTGGCGTTCCCTGGGGCTCTGGGTCTCCCAGCATCAGACTCTGGTGCACTGCCATCGTGTGCAATGATGTGACGTCATATGTGTGTGTCCATGCTTCTCTGCTGTCCAGGTGAACGTTGCTACATCAGTGATTCCATGGGTCCATCATCTCAAGTGTGACTTTATGACGTTTCTTTCTCGCAGGTGAGGCAGGATATGGGTGTCGTGCCTGGTTACTGACCCCTGTGCATCTCCCTTGGCCAGGTGCAGAGATGCGGTACAATGAGGCCCATGTCTCCAGCCGCTCAGTCATTGAGCACACCTTTGGCATTCTAAAGAGTCGCTTCAGGTGTCTGGATAGGACCGGCGGTGCCTTACAGTACGGACCCCTGACTGTGGCAAAGATCATTCTGGCCTGTTGCATCCTCCACAACATTGCTCTCAGGCACAATGTCCCAGTCGATATTAATGAGAATCTCGGGGATGATCCTGTTTGCCCTCCTGCACATGGCCGTGGTGACACATGTGAGGGGATGGCGACCAGGCAACATCTGATCGAGGAGCTCTTCTCCTGTAAGTTCTGCATGTGTGGAGATGTGCTTCTGGGTCACCATGTGTGAGCTGATCTGTGTGTTTCACGGCACTGTCATGACACATCTCTATATGTCTCTCGTGTTTTTGGCTCCCCAGGATAGGCTGCTCTGTTCTCGGCTTCCAAGGATAGGCTGCCAATACTGCCCAATGCTGTGGTCCATGTAGGGACTGTGTGTACGTCAATGCAACATGCAGGTGACTGGGGTGGGTGGACATACAGGTAGGTGTGCTATGGTGGCAGCACCGCATGACACATGTATGTGTTTCCCTCTCCACTGCTCCTCTGTTGTTGCACATGTCTTTGGCCTACCACTCCATCTACCATATGTTCCGTTTGATACACAGGTGACCATTGCCTGTGCACATCTTGGGGGTCTACATACTGTACCTACTGCACATGTTACCAGGCTGTGTGTGTCTCCGGACACAGGGCATTGTACTGTTTGGGCGCACGTACAGACTTCACTGCCATTGTGGCATTAGACAACCTTGGTGCACCCATGCATGGACTGGGATGGTTGTCTCCACTTGTCCCTGATTGTCGACAGTCCAGCCAACTGCAGCTTGCGGCATGCTTACCTTGTCTCACGGTGTATGTCTCTGTGTCTTTGGGACGTGTCTACCTGACGGTACCTTCTGCTCCCCTCTGCCTTTGTCTGTCTCAGGGATGTGTCTGGCCACCTGTCCAGTGATGTTCACCCATCTCTCTATGCCCTTCTGCTTATGCCCTTCTGTACATTGTGTGCATGTGTCATATATTGTTCCCTGATGTGTCTCATGTTTGCTGGCAGGACACTGCACGTCAACGTTTTGTTTCCATGCACCACAGCATTCCTCGGACATGCTCCACTGACAGCTGACCGTGAGGACATGTTCATGGACGCAGTTCATTGATGTATGCAGCCTCTACTGGGGCCCCTTGTGCCCTTGCCTGACTCAGACTTTCCCCATCAGACCAATGCTATACCTTTCAGGTAGGTTTCACCTTCCATCTTCTGGGACATACACCACGTGCAGATGCTGCATTTGGCCTGTTAGTAACAACGTGCCTTTCTGTGGTATCTCTGTGCACCACCACTGCTGGACATGATGTGGACCTCTGGGATGCCTGTGTGACATGGGCATTTACATGACCATGTTGGGATGGTGTCCTGGTCTGCAGGGCCATCTCTTGCTGTGGTCCATGTGCACTATGCTGTGTGTTGTGGCCATGTCATGTTGTAATATCTAAGCATTCATGATGCACATATTGTGATGTCACTGTGTCCTTTGTGACCTGATGGTGGGTGTGGGTGTGCCATTCCCTTACCTTATTTCTACCCCTTTTCACACAGGACACAGCCAACATACATGGCACATCTACTACACTGCATCTGGAGACCCCACCAGCCACATTTGTTTGGACACAGCACCTCTGTGAAACTGTCCCTGGGTGTTGTTGCCACTGGGAGATGGACCTCTGCGAGTTGGACACAGGCCTTTTTTGGATCTCATTGTTGGCCTGCTATTTTGACTGTCACTGTTGGCCTGCTGACACACCGTCGCTGCCATGAACTATCTGGGTGTTTCGTTGATTGAAGCTTGGGGGGATCACCTTTGCATTGTTGTGGAACATTGACACATCACTGGTGACTTTGCATGGTCCCTTTTGACTTTGCATGCTTCAACCTGGGTCTGTGGGGTGTTGGGAATGGTGACTGCTGTGCATATGGTGGGGGTGGGGGTGGGTGCTGTGGGGACGTGTCGTGCTGGCACCCTCCTCATCGCATCTTACAGTCTGGTTGGGATGGGTGACGGAATGGGGGCCAGGGGTTGGGGAGACAATGGTGGTGTGGGGTCAGGGTGGTTGGGGTCCACGGGCAGCACCAGGTAGGTGGCCTCGCAACATGGATTTGATGTGTGTTGGCGATGGTACTGTCTCCTTATGGTGCCTCCTCAGGCGCCCTATAACGTGCCCTATGAGGCACCCTACCAAGAGCCCTATAGGGTGCCCCATAGGGGAAATTATGGGGTGCCTTGGCAGACAGTGCACTTTATAATGTGCCCTCTGGAGTGCCTTATGGGTGCCTTAGGTTATGGCCCTGTGAGGGTGTGTTTGCTGGTAGCACTAATTAAAATTACGGAACAAAATGCCTTGGACAGCACTGATTTACGGTACAGGGTAATGTCTCAGCCAGCTTTACTCATTAGACCCACAGGGGTATTGAACTCATGAACCCTGCGCCATCAGTCAGTGTATTAACCATTGTGCTGTAGCTCTGGATGCCTTACTAGGCACCTTTTCATGTACCTTATAGGGCACCCTGTTGGGCTACTGTCTGTAACTACTCTGTGCCAGTGATGCACACGGTCAGTTCCCCCTACCAGGCTGAGGTGCTGTGGGGGTGCATACCCCATCTTGTTTTCATCTATAGACTGCTGATCTGCATGTGCAGTACGCCATGGGTATGGGTGTGTTAACCCAAATCCTGGCCACCACAGCAGACAGTTTGTGTGGTGACCTGACGTCCTTCAGCAGCCAGCCAGGGATTTGTTAGTGCTGGGGGAACAAGCGTCTGGCTAGTTTGTATCCACGTATTCATAGTATGTTGAGTGTTTCCTTGGATTTTGCCAGTAGCTTTCAGTGTTTGACAAGGTCGGTGATGTTATTGGGCTTTTTATTTTTAGTAATGATCTTGACCTTGGTCTTGATCGTGTTTGCCATATGCCCTTGTTTGCTGAGACCTTGGTTTGTTTGAATGGCAAGCATTCTGTGTTTGTACGTAGAGAAACTGTTGTTGATCTGGAGTGCGACTTTTGAACATTTGACAGTTATACTCCTTAGGTTGACCACATCGTTATTAGGGATTTGTTAGTCACACTAGTGATATAGCCCACTAGTTACTTCACTGCCTGTGGTGCCAGAGGTCATGGGTTTGATCCCACAGTGGGGTTCTTTGGTGGGGCTGTGTAAGGCATTTTCTTTTTGTAATTTAAAATGGTGCTGCCAGCTACATCACCCTCACAGTGCTGTCTCCTTACGGTGCCTCATCAGGCACCCTTTCACGTGCCCTATGAGGCACCCTATCATGCACCCTATAGGGTGCCCCATAGGGGACATTCTAGGGTCCCTTGGTGGACAGTGCACTTTATAATGTGCCCTCTGGGGTGCCTTCTAGGGTGCTTATGCGGCACCTTAGGTTACGGCCCTGTGAGGGTGTGTTTGCTGGCAGCACTAATTAAAATTAAAAAACAAAATGATTCAGACAGCACTGATTTAAAGTAAAAGGCAATGTCTCAGCCAGCTTTACTCATTAGAGCCACAGATGAACTCATGAACTCTGCACCATCAGTCAGTGTATTAACCAGTGTGCTGTAGCTCTGGATGTCTTACTAAGCACCTTTTCATGCGCCTTATAGGGCACCCTGTTGGGCTACTGTCTGTAGCTACTCTGTGCCAGTGACGCACACGGTCAGTTCCCCCTACCAGGCCGAGGTGCTGTGGGGATGCATACCCCATCTTGTGTTCATCTATAGACTGCTGATCTGCATGTGCAGTGGCCATGGGTATGGGTGCGTTAACTCAAATCCTGGCTGCCACAGCAGACAGTTTGAGTGGTGACCTGACGTCCTTCAGCAGCCAGCCAGGGATTTGTTAGTAGCACTAGCGATGTGGCCCACTAGTTACTTCACTGCCTGTGGAGCCAGAGGTCATGGGCTTGATCCCACAGTGGGGTTATTTGGTAGGGCTGTCTGAAGCATTTTCTTTTTTTACTTTAAATTGGTGCTGCCAGCAAAAACCCTCACAGTGCTGTCTCCTTACGGTGCCTCATCAGGCGCCCTATACAGTGCCCTATGAGGCACCCTATCATGCGCCCTATAGGGTGCCCCATAGGGGACATTCTAGGGTGCCTTGGCAGACAGTGCACTTTATAATGTGCCCTCTGGGGTGCCTTATAGGGTGCCTTATGCGGCACCTTAGGTTACAGCCCTGTGAGGGTGTGTTTGCTGGCAGCACTAATTAAAATTAAAAAAACAAAATGCTTCAGACAGCACTGATTTAAAATAAAAGGTAATGTCTTAGCCAGCTTTACTCATTAGATCCACAGGGGGATTGAACTCACAACCTCTGCACCATTAGTCAGTGTATTAATCATTGTACTACAGCTCTAGATGCCTTGCTAGACACCTTATCAAATGCCTTATGGGCACCTTACAGGGCGCCTTGTGTGACGCTCTACACTGTTTTTTAACACTCATTAGGCTATGGCGCCTGGTAACGCGCGTTATCTGTAACAATGTACCGCACATGTCCTTATTTGGCCGTTTTTGCTTTTACCGCGGAACCTAACGCGACTGACATTACCGCAGTTTAGTAAACATGCCCCTAAGATGTAAAACGACCAAACCTGTAGTAACTGATGTTTCATTTTACCAGAAATAATTAAATGTAATGGACTTTAAAATTAAAGCTTAAGGGAATTGTTCTCAGGCTATTAAAAACTTCAAGTAATTAATATGTTGACAAACTACAAAGAATAAACTCATGATGCCATTTTAATGAATGTTTTGATAAAGGTAAAAATAAACTCCAATGAGATAAAGGATGAAAATGAAATCGCTGTTCGGTTTTATAGATGAAGGACAAGCGTTCCAATAGTATTCTTCAATGTGTTTTCAAATACAGCTTGTAATCATTTTTTAAACAGCTCCTTGATCAACAAAGGTATCATATTATAGAGCCAGCAATTCACCAGCTAGAACAAAAAAATGTGCCACATATTGTAGAAGCATGTTTTCATTCATTATTTTCTGATTTGTGCAATACGGGAAGCATGAAAATCCGAAGTATTTGTTGTAGAATAAGAATAAAAATAGAGATGAAAGAAAATGTTGACAATAATTCAAATAAACCCAATGACAAAATCACATTCCCAGCTTTCTGTATGTGTTTCTGCAAATGACCTTGTTGAAATCACACCTATGCTGTAAATTGATTTCTTGCAACGCTGGTTCAGAAGTTGTAGCATATGCAGCTTTAGCACATATGTAGTTTTTAATAGGATTTACAGTATAAGGTAGAGTATGAAAATGGGACTATGGATCCTATATAGTATTGTCCTACTGTAGCAGCTAATTTTCAATATAGCCCTAGTATCTTACTATTACTACTACTATTGATCATTTGTATAGTGCTACAAGTCTTACACAGTACTTTTCAGAGACATATAAAAGATGACCCCTTCTCATCAAAGCTTACAATCTAGTCAAGTCAGACACAACAGCTGAGGACAAGGGTATATCTAGGAGAATGGTAAGAAAACACATAGGAGACTAAGGAGCTTAGGAAATAGGGAAGAGTAGTGTTATCCACAGAAAAATAGAAGGGAGGAAAGGAGGAAGTGGGGTTTAGGGGGAAAGATAAGGAGCTCAGTTTTTGGCCATGTCCAGTTTCAGATGGTGGTGAGACATCCAGGCAGCAATGTCAGATAAGCAGACAGAGATCCAGGCCAGAAATTTCAGGTGTGGAAAGGTAGATCTGAGAGTCATCTGCATAAGGATGGCACTGAAAAGCATGAGAGGAAAAAAGTGCACCAAGGTACTGAGTGTAGAGAGAAAGGAAAGGAAAGCTCTCTGAGGTCCACCAACTGAAAGCGGGATAGCAGTAGAGGAGAATCCACCAGAACATACACTAAAAGTGTGATGGGAGAGATAAGAAGAAAACCAGGCAAGAACTAAGCCCCTAAATCCAAGCAAGGACAAGGTATTGAGGAGAAGGTGCTGGTCACTACTGTCAAAGGCAGCAGAAAGATCAAGAAGGATGAGATTTGAGTAGAGGCCTTTGGATTTAGCAAGGAGTAAGTCACTGGAGGCTTTGGCAAGAGTCATTTCTGTGGAATACAGAGAATGAAAGCCATATTGCAGTGGATCCAAAAGAACTTGAGCGTTAAGAAAGCCAAGACAGCAGTGTTCAAGTAGTTTTGAAGCAAAGGGGAGGAGGCTGATAGTTGGAAGGACAGGCAGGATCTAGTGAAGGCTTTTTAAGGAGAAATGTAACCACAGCATGTTTGAAGGCCAGAGGAACAGTTGCAGTGAAAAGCGATAGGTTAAGGATATGACAGAAAGGATGATGACAGAAGAGAAAGATTAGATAGGATTGGAGGAGAGAATATTTGCAGTTTCCTCCTCAGTGACTTCAGAAAAGGAAGAAAGGGTGAGCAAAGGTGAGGGAAGGATTTAGGATTGAAGAGGGTGAAGATGAGGTGGAGGTGAACTAGTGGGAAGTTAAAGGCTACTCTTCTGGACTTTGTCATGTAAATAGTCAGCCAAGATCCAGACAGACAGTGAAGGAGGGATTGTGGGAGTAGGGACCTTGAGGACAGAGTTGAGCATAGCAAAGAGATTGCAAGGGGCAGATGCAAGAGAGTTAGTCAGATGGACATAGTACTCTTCTTTGGCGAGTGCTATGGCTGACAGAGAAGAGGCTAGCATGAATTTGAAATGTAGGTAGTCAGCAAAGGTATGGGATTTAAGCTAAAGGAGGGAGTGCTTAACATGAGGAGGGATCTGCAAAAGCTGGAGGAATGGTCTGATGCTTGGCAATTAAGATTTAATGCGCGAAGAAGTGCAGTGTCATGCACTTGGGTAGCAGAAACCCAAGGGAAATGTATGCGATATTGGGCGAGAGGTTGGTGTGCACGGAACAGGTGAAAGACCTTGGTGTGATTATTTCTGTAGATCTCAAGGTGGCAAAACAGTGTGACAAGGCGGTGGCAAAAGCCAGGAGGATGTTGGGCTGCATTCGAAGAGGAATTACTAGCAGAAAGGAAGGGGTACTAGTGCCATTGTATAAGTCTCTGGTGAGGCCTCACTTGGAATACTGTGTTCAGTTTTGGAGACCGTATCTTGCAAAGGATGTAAAAAGAATGGAAGTTGTTCAGAGGAAGGCGACCAAAATGATTTGGAGCCTGCGTCAGAAGCCTTATGAGGAGAGACTTCAAGACCTAAATATGTACACTTTCGAGGAGAGGAGGGATAGGGGAGATATGATTCAGACCTTTAAATACTTAAAAAGAAATAATGATCAAACAAACCTCTTCCAGAGACGGTGAAGCTGTAAACTAAAGGTAATGATATGAAGCTGCAAGGTGGTAAATTGAAAGGGAATGTCAGGAAATACTCTTTTACTGAAAGGGTGGTGGATGCTTGGAATGCCCTCCCGATGGAGGTGGTGGGGGCAAACACAGTGACGGAATTCAATGTGGCCTGGGACAGACACAGTGGATCACTTTACAGCAACAAGATTAAATCAAAATAAACTGAACCATCTAATTCCTCAACAAATAGTGGTGTCCTACATGAAGCGATGGGGGGAGGAGTGGTGGGTTCACCCCTAAACAAACAAAGAAACAAAGATATGCGGAGGGGTGCACCTGCTCCTGGTGGGTGCACCACTAAGCAATGACATGGGTAAGGGTGCACCTACTCCTGCCATATAGCTGGGCAGACTAGATGGATCATACTGGTCTTTATCTGCCGTCATTTACTATGTTACTATGTTACTATGAGTGGGCACAGGAACATAGGTAGTAGGTTGTTGAGGACAGGCAGGGTTGAGGTATGGTCAGGGCTGGACCGTCCATTGAGCGAGAATGTATTTTGCACAGGGCCCCGCGTTTCAGGGGGCCCCGCGCAAAAAAACATTCTGATCTAAAAGTAAAATTAAAAAAAAAAAAAAAAGCTGTCTGCTGCCGCTGCCGGGGCCGCCGTGGCAGAATCGAGTGTGCCGCGGGGGCCCCCCCCTGCCCAGCAGAGCCTGCCCTCCCCTGTATCACCTCTCTCTTTGCAGCTGCAGTCACACGCGCTGGCTTTCAGAGCGCGAGGGGAAAGTTTCTCCCTCGCTGCTCTGTTAAGCCCGCGGGGGCTTAACAGAGCCGCGAAAGGGAAACTAGTTCCTTCACGCTCTGAAAGCCAGCGTGTGTGACTGCAGCTGCAAAGAGAGAGGTGATACAGGGGAGGGCAGGCTCTGCTGGGCAGGGGGGGCCCCGCGGCACACTCGATTCTGCCACGGCGGCCCCGGCAGCAGCAGCAGACAGCTTTTTAAAAAAAAAATTTCCCTAGGCTAGGCTGGGCTGGGCTGGGCTGGGCTGGGGGGGGTTAGGAGTGGTGATGGGCTGGGGGGGTTAGGAGTGGTGATGGGCTATGGGGGGGCTTGGGGGGGTTAGAAGTGGTGATGGGCTATGAGGGAGCTAAGTCTGTATATGGGCTGATGGGATTAGGACTGGAAGGGGGTTGATGGGGGGTTAGGACTGGTAAAGGGCTATGGGGGGGCTTATACGAAAAATTGGGAGAGTGGGGATTAGGACTGGAAAGGGGCGGGTGGGATTAGGACTGGGAGTGGGCTGATGGGGAGGTTAGGACTGGTAATGGGGTATGGGGGGGGCTTAAACTGAAAATTGGGTGATGGGGGATTAGGACTGGAAATGGGCTGGTGGGATTAGGACTGGGAGTGGGCTATGGGGGGCTAGGACTGGTAATGGGCTATGGGGGGATAGGACAGGAAATGGGCTGATGGGGAGGGGTTAGGACTTGAGGTGGGCTGTTGGGTGGGGCTAGGACTGGAAATGGGCTGATGGGGGGGTTAAGACTGGAGGTGGGCTGATGGGGTTAGGACTGGTAATGGGCTGTGGGCTGTTGGGGGGGGTAGGACTGGTAATGGGCTAGTGGGTGGCTAGGACTGGAAATGGGCTGATGGGGGGGGGTTAACACTGGAGGTGGGCTGATGGGGTTAGGACTGGTAATGGGCTGTGGGCTGATGGGGGGGTTAGGACTGGTAATGGCTATGGGGGGGTTAGGACTGATAATGGGCTATGGGGGGCTAGGACTGGAAATGGGCTGATGGGGAGGGGTTAGGACTTGAGGTGGACTGATGGTGTTAGGACTGGTAATGGGCTGTGGGCTGTTGGGGGGTTAGAACTGGTAATGGGCTATGGGGGGGTTAAGACTGGTAATGGGCTGTTGGCTGATGGGGGCTGTCTGGTAATGGGCTATGGGGGGGGGGTAGGACTGATAATGGGCTATGGGGGGGGTTAGGACAGGAAATGGGCTGATGGGGAGGGGTTAGGACTTGAGGTGGGCTGATGGGGTTAGGACTGGTAATGGGCTGTGGGCTGATGGGGGGGTTAGGACTGGCAATGAGCTATGGGGGGCTGACTGGAAATGGGTTGATGGGGGTTAGGACTGAAAGTGGGCTGATGGGGGGGTTAGGACTGGTAATGGGTTATAGGGGGGCTTAAACTGAAAATGGGGTGATGGGGGGTTAGGACTGGAAGTGGGTTGATGTGGGGGCTAGGACTGGTATTGGGTTGGGGGGTTGCTAGGACTGGAAATGGGCTGATGGGGGGCTAGGACTGGAAATGGGCTGATGCAGGGACTAGAAGGGAATGGATGCTGGGTGAGGCTGGAACTAGAAGGGAGTTGATGTTGGGGGAGGATTAGAATGGGATGGGGCTGAGAGAGTAAAATGGAGGGGGAAAAATATTTTGTGTGGGAGGGATAAAAAATCTACAATTGGCCGGGTATTGGGAGAGTAAGTGGGGATTGAGGATGGAGTGGTAAAATTTGAGTGGATGAAATAGGAATGAGGAAAGAGCAAAAGGAGAAAGATTAGTATGTTAAAGCAGATGTAGAGAGAGAATGGAAAAAAAACTAGAAGAGAGAAGAAAGGACAAATGGACAGCAGACGATGGAGAGTTAGCAGAAGACACGAAGAAACTAGAAGAAAGTGGCTGGAGCAATTGCAGCTGAAAAAAAATGCACAAAAGGTAGAAAAATATCTTTTTATTTTGAATTTATTAATTGGAATATGTCAGCTCTGGTAAATGTGCATCATTAACATCTGCGCTTTGTTTAGTACAAGAGCAAATTAATGTATAGTTTTATTTCTACAGTGTTGTACATTCCAAGTTTGGCTTTTTGGATTCCCAGTTTAATTATTGTCTTCCTGTTTCTAAATTGTGATTCCTTGTTTGGTGATGGTCTATGTTCTGCATGTGTAACTGAGCTGAGGTATTCTGTTTATGTAATTCCTATTTGACATTGCCACTTGTTCTCTTTCCCCAGTAGGTCATGTATTGTTGTTCTCTGAAATGTATTGGTTTAATATTTGCATGTTTCCTTTTGATAGGTAGGGTATGGTGCTTTGTGAGTCCTGGTAGTGCTGTTAGGATACGGCGGGTTTGCTATGGGTTCTAAATGGGCAGTGTTTGTAGTAGTTCCTAATGTGTCTGGTAGTTGGCACTGGACTATAGTAATGTAGAAATCTTTTAGTCTTTCTTTATCCATACACTCATTAAGAGGCATGTTTTCTAAAAGTTAGTATATGGTAACATTATGCAAATATTTATGCAAATGAGGCCCCTTATGCAAATGAGGCCACGCACCGAGTCTCCGCACATGGCCCCGCACCCCCCTTGGGCTGCCCCTGGGTACGGTATACCTCACAGGGTATGGAATAGCTGGAGTAAGTGCATCCAGAGCAGAGGAGAGTATAGTGTTATAGGAGGATACTGCCCCATCAAAGGACTCTTTTACATAGTGGAGGAAAGAGGTGATAAGATAGCAGTGGAGGGAACTGAAAGGTTCATAGTGTGAAGATTCCTAAACAACTTGGTGGAGACAGGGCGTAAGAGTCAGAAGGATATCAATGTGAATGTTAAAATCTAAGAGAAATTAGAGGAGAGAGTAATTGTAGCAAAATAGAAAATGAATAAATGAGGAAAGATGAAAAAAGAAAAATGAAGTATAAATAAAAGAATAAAAAGCATATGAAAGAAACAGGTGGCATATAAAAAAGGAAACAGGAAGACAAGGAGAATAAAAGAAGTTCTGAACATATTTGATTGAACAATATTATGTTACGTGGTCTTAGGATTGTTCTAGTCTTTGGCAAGAGAGTTATTTAATACTCCTCAGAAACCTAGGGACCTGTTTACTAAATGTTAGAGAATGCTAATGCCAATTACCATGAGCTATCTGCCACCACATTTATTGTAATAACATGGGCATGGAAACAGCAATGCTAGTGCCCTTTAGTGCATATTAATATTTAATAAATGGGCCATTTAATTTTGATGACTTCTAAGCAGGTTTGACATTTTTTCTTCAATTTTGCTTTCCTTAGAGATGAAATGAAAGTTGTATCATTTCATAGTAACATAGAACCTGATTCTGAAAGGGGCACAGTCGGGCCGTCCAGATGGCCCCGAGCAGAACAGGCCCATTAGGACCCGATTCTGTCCTGCGGCATACAGAATCAGAGCCGAGGATGGCCCGCCCTGCCCCTGCATGCCTGCAGGGACATCCTTCCTGCAGGCTTCCCTGACTCCCACAGTGTAGACCCCCCCTTTTCCCCACCACCCAACCCATGGCTGGCCAGCCGGGGCCTGCATCAGGTGGCAGGGAACTCCTTGCACCCAGCCCCAGCCCGGGGGGATCACTAACCCCGCTCACACCATTTGTGCTGCTTATTCCGCCTTCATGGTGGAATATTTATTTATTTTATTTTATTTATTTAACAATTTTTCTACACCGCTTTTCTTAAATTGAAAGCGATTTACATTCAACAATAAACAAGAAAACTTTACATAGATCAAAGATGTTGAACTTGGATGAAACAGGGGTATAGTCTACGAAGAGGTGTAAATCAGGTCATAATTTATTGTAATTAGTATGTTCTGTCTGTTGTTTCAGTCTCTGGACCATAATATTCCAAAAATAAGCAGCACATCCCCCATGACCCCACAGGATGTACTGGGCCGTGACCAGAATCGTCCCTATACATCCTGCCTCCTCAGCCCGCTCCCACTCCACCCAGACCATGCCACCTCCTGCCCCCCACCGGCTTTCTCCATCCTGCTGCTCTAGCCATACTCGGAGAGCCGAAGGGGAAATAGGGGTAGGAAAGCCTACAAGGCTGCATGTCCTGCCAGGTTCTGCAGCCCCACAGGACCCTTTTCAGAAGGACTTGAAGGACTACTAAAAGGGACTGCTACTTCTGAAGAAAGATCTGCAATTGTAAGTATCTACTTATGGGATTTTTTTCTAAATCTTGAGGAAAAGAAATTCTTTAGATTAAAGCTGATTAATATGTGTAAATTAGAATCCAGTGTATTTGTTAAATCAGTCAGGGCCTAGTATCAGCATAGAGCTTTTAGTTAAATTAAAAACTCAACAGGTAGCTTTCAGTTTAAGTTTAAAATCCAGCAGAGGGCTTTCAGTTTAAATTTAAAACCTAGCAGAGAGCTTTCTGGTTAAATTCAATACCCAGGAGAGAGTTTCTAGTTTAAATGTAATACACTGTCAGGGTCTAGTATCAGTGAAGAGCTTTAATTTAAATCAAATCAGAGTATAATTTAGCATAACAGGAAAAACAGGGTCCGTATTCTTGAGCAATGAATTGTTTCTAGACACCTTTTCAAAGAGGCCTTCTAGATAGGGGGCAAGAGACCTGTGAAATTGTGTTAAATAGGTATTAAAGTCAAGTGACAGATCAAAGGGGCATTTTGAAAGACTCCCTCTATCAAAACAAAGTCTGTGTGAATCACCCAGGAAATTGGTCACAGATTACCTTAGAAGTATAGGACAGGGGACTATGTAGCAGCCAGCTTTTAATAAGTCTTCTTTCCTCCCTCCCTCCCTGAATCCCACTCACCCCTGGGATAATCTTAGCTGCAGAGGTGCTTAAACCTCTTAAAGGAAAGGAGGTGCCATATTCACTCTCAGCTGCAGCTGTTTATCCTCATTAGGCATACATTAAGGACCTGAGATGAATTAAGCTTGAAGTGAACAAAGTCCATTAAACATATTAGGTATAGTTTTATTAGTATAAGTATCCTCAGCAAACCTTAGTAAGTAAACAACTTAAATACCTAAACACAACATTAAAACTAAAATACAGACAGCAGTCCAGGAGCGAGATGGGGGCTTTCCAGTCTTTTGAATTGAGAGTCACATGTATGATTTTCTCCCAGTTGGTGAGGGTCTTATCTGTGCACTAGTTGCAAGGAGTTCTTTGTTCTCAGGGAAGAAGTCTGATCTCTGGAGGCTAGAGTAGCAGACTTGGACATAAGAAAGGCAGAGAGGTATATAGACGAGACCTACAGGAATATAGTACTGAAGCCCAACCTCCAGTCTGGCAGCATCCCGGTTGCCATGGAGGAGAGAGGTCACGTGTCAGGAGAGCATCACCTTAGTATGGCAGGAAGTGATCCTGTAGATAGGATCTGTCCTCCAGGTGATGTAAAACCCTCTCACACCCAGGTTTCTCCAGGGCCATGTGCCAATGAGGGAAGGGTTAGGACAGTTGTTATAGTTGGTGATTTGATCATTAGGCATGTAGATAGCTGGGTGACTGGTGGAAGTGAGGATCACTTGGTAACATGCCTGCCTGGTGCAAAGGTAGCGGACCTCACGCGTCACCTCGACAAGGTCTTAGATAGTGATGGGGAGGAGTCTGCTCTCTTGGTACATGTCAGTACAAATTTTATCGGAAAGTGTGGTAGGGAGGTTCTGGAGGCTAAATTTAGACTTTTAGGTAGGAAGTTGAAATCTAGAACTTCCAGGGTAGCATTCTCTGAAATGCTTCCCATTCCACGTGCAGGACCCAAAAGGCAGGCAGAGCCTCAGAGTCTCAATGTGTGGATGAAACGATGATGCCAGGAAGAGGATTTTGGATTAGTTAGGAATTGGGAACATTCTGGGGAAATGAGGTGCTCTTCCGAAGGGATTGGCTCCACCTTAACTGGGATGGAACTGGGCTGCTGGCATTAACCTTTAAGAAGGAGATAGAGCAGCTTTCATACTAAATAATAGGGGAGAGCTGAAGGATACTAGCAAAAGACTGAAGTTAGTGCATATTAGCAGAGAGGTTCCAGTAAAGACAAAAGTAACACAAATGCCCTTGAGTACAGAGCAGACAGAGCTTAAAGATTACAAATTACCCTCGCCTACCGATAGCCAGATTAATATGAATAAAATGAAACCTCTATAATGCTTGTATGAAAGTGCTAGATGTCTAAAAAATAAGATAGGAGAGTTAGAATATATAGCACTAAATGAGAGGTTAGATATGACTGGCATCTCAGAGACATGGTGGAAGGAAGACAACCAGTGGGACATTGTGATACCAGGGTATAAACTATATCATAATGATAAAGCAGATAAAATTGGTGGAGGGGTTGCACTCTATGTTAGAGAGGGCATTGAGTCACAAAGCATCAAAGTTTTGCAGGAAACAAAATTCACTGTAGAATCTCTATGGATTGAAATTCCATGTGAAAAGGGGAAGGGGAAGGGGAAGGCAATGGCAGTGGGGGGTGTACTATCGACCATCTGGTCAGAATGAATGAATGGATGATGAAATGCTCAAAGAAATAAGGGAAGATAGCAAACCTTACAGCACAGTAATAATAATGGATGATTTTAATTATCCCGGTGTCGACTGGGTCAGTGTCACGGCAGGACATGCTAGGGAGAAAAATTATCTAGATGAAATAAATGACTGCTTCTTGAAGCAGCTGGTTCATGAACGAACCAGAGAGGAAGCCATTTTGGACCTAGTCCTCAGTGGAACACAAGATCTTGTGCAAGATAAGGGTGTTGGGGCCACTTGGTAATAGTGATCATATCATGAACACATTTGATTTAATAAATGGAGGAGGGATGGTAAAGGAAATCCATAGAACTACCATTTAACTTTCAAAAGGGAGACTATGGTAAAATGAGGAATATAGTTAAGAAAAAACTAAAAGGAACAGTTGCAAAGTTTAAAATGCATATAAAGCATGGGTGTTGCTTAAAAATACTATTTTGGAAGACCAAACCAGCTCTATTCCACACTTTAAGAAAAGTGGAAGGAGGTCCAAAAAACTATCAGCATGTTTTAAAGGTGAGATTATAGAGGCTGTTGTTGCCAAAAAAGCATCTTTCAGGAAATGGAAAAAAGGAGCCATATGATGAAAACTGGAAACAACACAAGCACTGGCAAGTTAGATGCAAGGCACTGATAAGGCTGACAAAGAGAGAATTTGAGAAGAAGCTTGCTGTGGAAGCAAAAATGCATAATAAAGACTTTTTCAAGTACATTCATAGTAAAACCTGTGAGGGAGTCAGTTGGACCATTAGATAATAGAGGGTTAAAAGGGGCACTAAGAGGGGACAAGACTACAGTGGAAAGACTGAATGAATTCTTTGCTTTGGTCTTTACTGAGGAAGATGTAGGGATGTTACCCATGACTGAAATAGTATTTAAAGGTGATGCTGCAGAAGAATTGAAAGAAATATTGATACACTGGGAAGATGTATTACAACTATTTGATAAACTGAACAGTAGCAAATCACCTGGACTGGATGGTATATAACTGACGGTGTTGAATGAACTGAAATATGAGATTGCAGACCTACTATTAGTAATCAGTGAACTATATCATTAAAGTCATCTGTAATACCTGAAGATTGGAGGATGGCCAATGTAACGCCAATTTTAAAAAGGGTTCCAGGGGTGATCCAGGAAACTACAAACCGGTGAGCCTGACATCAGTGCCAGGAAAAATGGCAAAAAAACAAAATTACTGAACATGCAGATAGTCATAGCTTAATGGGAGACAGCCAACATGACCTTAGTCAAAGAAGGTCTTGTCTTACTGATCTGTTATGGTTTTTGAAGGTGTGAATAAACAGATAGTCAAAGGTGAGTCAGTTGTATAGTGTAACTGGATTTTGAGAAAGCCTTTGACAAGGTCCCTCTTGAGAGACTTTTGGCAAAATTAAAAAGTCATGTGATAGGAGGCAGTGTACTATTGTGGATCAGGAACTGGTTAAAATATAGAAAGCAGCTGGGGATCCAAATGGCATTGGGTCGGGTGTGCTGGCTGACATGGAAGCGGAAAACTAGAGGGGCAAAACAGCCTGAAGCCCCTTTAGTCTCAACGCCATTACCTGCCACGGTGATTGCTCCACTGGATACTTTTTTCTCGCCAGTGCCGCAACAGTGGATCGAAGGGAAAAGTTGCCTGGCTGAGCAGCGTTTGGAGGAGGGTTCCTCATCGTCTGCTTCATGCGTCGACCTCTGTTCCCCGAGCTCTATTCGGGCCTCGAAGGTGCCTCGGCAGAATAGCGGCATGCTGGGAAGTCAGCTGGTGAGCGTTGAGTCGTCAGACTCTGCCGGGAAACAGAGCTTGGGCGCGGAGTGTGGCCTAAGCTCTGAAACTTCCCACGGACAGCACCAGAGGGCAGAGGTTTCAACAGGAATGGCAGAAGGTGGTGAAGACTTGGTTCCTAACCTATTGGCCCCTGCTTCATCGAAGCTTGAGGTTGGGTGACTGTTCCGGTTGTGGATGCTGTCTCATCGGTGTCTATGGCTCTCCCAGAGGTGGTAACATTGGAGGTGATCTGGGCTGCTATAATGCAGCTTCGAGAGGAGTTGGCCCCGCGGATGACATCTTTGGCATCACAGGTTTCTGTCAGTACTGAAGATCTTAAGGAAACTGTGGTTAAAATAACTTCTTTACAGACTGAAGTTTCTGAATATCAGGCTAACGCAGTGACTGTTGAAAATGAAGTAGAATCTCTTAAAAATGGAAATGTTGGAGAATGCAGTTCATATGGCAATTATTTATTTGGTTAATTTTCCTAAAGTATCATTAATATCTCCGAGGGATATGTTTCGGAATTATATGATTGAAAATTTGGGTATTCCTCCTGAATCCCATCCCCTTGTAGTTAAAATGTATTACTTTCCAACTGGAAAAAAAGTTGAGGGGCAAGGAGTAGTTAGAGGTTTATCTAATGTTGATGTTTTAAATGTTACTGATATTTTGGAGTCATCACAAGAAGAGCAGGTTACACCTTCTACTTTATTAATTACTTTAGTTTTACTATCAGATAAAGAATGGCTAATGAAGTTATTCTTTAAGAAATGTCATATGTTCTTTAAGGGTCTGACTGTTCGTATGTTTCCAGATCTATCTAAGGAGAACCAGAAGAGACGGCGAGATTTCCTCCTTTTACATCCTGGGATTCAGCAATTGGGAGGGCTTTTTTTCTTGAAATTTCCTTGCAAATGTTTGATAAAATATCAGTCAAATTCCTATATATTTTATGAACCAGCTCAATTGCTACACTTTATCAATGCCTGACTTTCTGGGGGGGTGGGGGGCTGATCCTATGCCTATTCCGGTTTGAGCGATATATTTGCCATTGTCTAGCACACTTGAATTTCTTTTGAATATTGGATGTTATATATTTAATTATTGTATCCCCCTTACTTTTGTAGAGGGCTGGAGTGGGTATGATATAATGTTTGTATTTCTGTGTTATATTTGGGACTGATGCTCCATATTTTTTTTTTCGTTATCCATCCCAATTTCTGTTTCAAGATGTATTCTTGATTTATATGTATAAATTTAGAAAATTTTAAATTAAAAAAAAAGATAGAAAGCAGAGAGTAGGGCTAAATGGCCAATTTTCCCAATGGAGCAAAGTGAATAGTTGAGTACCCCAGGTATCTGTGCTGGGTCTTCTGCTTTTTAACATATTTGTAAATGACCTGGAAATCGGAATAATGAATGAGGTAATCAAATTTGCAGATGACACAAATCTATTCAAAGTTGTTAAAACCCATGAGGATTGTGGAAAATTGCAAGAGGACCTTGATAAATTGGAAGATTGGGCATCCAAATGGCAGATGAAATTTAATGTGGACAAGTTCAAAGTTATGCACCTAGGAAAGAACAACTCAATCTATGGTAACACAAGACAAGGTTCTACATTAGGAACCACACCCAAAAAAGAATTTGGTGCATGTTAAAACCTTCCACCCTGTGTGCAGCGGCGGCCAAGAGAGCAAATAGAATACTATAGATCATAAGGAAAGGAATGGAGAATAAAACTAAGAATACTATAATGCCTCTGTATCGTTCCATGATGTGACCACACTTTGAATATTGTGTGCAGTTCTGGTCACCGTATCTTAAAAAGGATATAGCATTATTCAAAAAGGTACAGAGAAGAGCCACTAAAATGGTAAACGGGATGGAAGGATACCCCTATGAAGAGAGGCTAAAAAGGTTAGGGCTCTTCAACCTGGAAAAGAGACAACTGAGGGGAGTTATGATACAGGTCTATAAATTAATGAATAGAGTGGAATGGGTAAATATAGACCGATTGTTTACACCATCAAAATATAGAAAGACTAGGGGACATGCAATGAAGCTACAAGGTAACTTATTTAAGATTAATAAGAGAAAATATTTTTTCACTCAATGTGTAATCAAACTCTGAAATTTATTACTGGAGGGTGTAATAAAAGCTGTTAGTGTAGCCGGGTTTAAAAAAAGGTTTGGACAAGTTCCTGGAGGAAATTTCCATAAACCATTATTAAACGGTACCCGGGATATTCACTGCTTTCCCCAGTATAAGCATTGCGGAGCCTGTGTCTTTTGGGAAAACTGCATGGTATGTGTGACCTAGATTGACCACTGTTGGAAACAGGATACTGGGCTTGATGGACCTTGGTCTGAACCAGTATGGCATATTTTATGTTCTTATGTTCTTAGAATCGTGATGGCAGATAAAGACCAGTATTATCCATCTAGTCTGTCCAGTAAGGTGGCTAGAGTGATTGTACCTGCTGCTCTGTGCAGCCTCTTCTATTGAAATATAAAGATATTTTTTGCTTTGATTTCTTTCTCTTACTATAAAGGGATCCACTGTGTCTGTCCCATGCTATTTTGAATTCCGTCACTGTATTTTCCCCCGCCACCTCCGTCGGGAGGGCATTCCAAAAATCCACCACTCTTTCAGTGAAAAAGTATTTGCTGATATTGCTTTTAAGTTTACCTCCTTGCAGGTTCATTGTATGCCCTCTACTTTTACATCTTCCCCTTCTTTGAAAAAGATTTGCTTGTTCATTGATACAGACTTTTAAATACTTAAAGTTTATTTTTTTTCTCCCCTGTCCCTCCTCTCCTCTAGGTCTTCAAGTCTCTTCTCATACATCTTCTAGCACAGGCTCCAAATCATTTTGGTTTCCTTCCTCTGAACTGTTTGAAGTCCTTTTTTTTTAAATTTCCTTTGTGAGATATGGTCTCCAAAACTGAACATAATACCCCGAGTGAGGCCTCACTAACGAATGGTATAGGTGCTTTAATACCTCCTCCTTTCTGCTGGTTATCCTCTCTGTATGCAGCCCAACATACTTCTGGCTTTGGCTACTGCCTTGTCACATTGTTTCACCACATCAAGATCCTCAGACACTAGCACTTTGAGGTCCCTCTCCTGGTCCAAGCACACCAACCTCTCTCCCCCTATCACATATATTGTAATTCCTTTGGATCTCTGCATCCCAAGTGCATGACTCTGCAGTTATTTGCATTAAATCGTAACTGCCAAGCATTAGACCATTCTTCATTGTCCATGTTGCTGCAAATTTTTATCATCTGCAAAAAGGCAGTTTTCCATTCAGTCATTTCGCAATATCACTCACAAATGCATTGAACAGTATTGATCCCAGGACCGATTCCTGAGGCATGTCACTATGCACTTTCCTTTCTTCTGAGTTCCATTTGCCATCACCTTCTGTCATCTGTCAGTCAACCAATTTTTGATTCTGTTTATCACCTTGGGACCTATCCCCAGGCTGTTCAGTTAATTGATAAGCCTCAAAGAAGAACAGTATCAAAGGTTTTGCTGAAATCCAGGTAGACCACATCCATCGCACGTCCTTGATCTATTTCTCTGGTCACCCAGCCAAGGAAGTCAATTAAATTTTTCTGGCTTGATGTTCCCCTGATAAAACCATGTTGCCTCAGATCATACAATCCATTGATTTCTAGAAAGTCCACTTTTCTTTTTTTAAAGAGCGCTTCCATTACCTTTCCTAACACTGACCTATAGTTTGTCACCTCTTCCCTAATATCACATCAGCCTTTCTCCAGTCCTAAGGAACCTCTCTTGTCTCCAAGGATCTATTAAAAACATCTTTTAATGGCCCTGCCAGAACCTATCTGAGCTCCTTCAGTATCCTGTGATGCATTCCATCTGATTCCATGGCCTTGTCTGCTTTTCAGTTTTGCAAGCTGTCAAAAAAATATGCCCCTTCAAACAGAAAATAATTGCGAGTAAGCACATAAGAGATCAATGTGAGCAAAAACTCTTTTGGCAGTCGGGCCGGCGCTTGGAGAAACCGAGATTGTAGAAGTTTCAAAACCTCCTCTTGATCCACATTCGTATAGAGGGCAACAACATCTAACGTCACTAAATACCAAGTGGTAGATGGTAAACACAACGTGAGCAAAAAACTCAAAAAATGAGCAGAATCCCGAATATAAGAGCGTACTGTGGCCGCTTCAACTTTAAGAAAGACATCGCAAAATTTTGATAGCGGTTCTAGGAGGGAGCCCCGACACGATACTATTGGTCTACCCGGAGGGTCCGCCAATGATTTGTGAACTTTGGGGACAAAGTAGATTACCGGAACTTTAGGATGTGGAGTAAACAAAAATCTAAATTCCCGAGAAGTGATCCAACCCTTCGAAAAAGCCCCGAAAAGCAACTCACGAAGCTCCTCCTTCAAGGATTCAGTCGGATCCATAGATAACTTCTTATAAGTATGAGGATCCAAAACATGTATACGTAACTTGGATAAATAACTATCAGTGTCCCACAACACTATCGCACCACCCTTATCAGCGCTACGGATGGTAATAGTAGAGTCCCCAGTGAGCTCATCCAAACTTGCCACGTCAGACCTCGTAATATTAGACCGCCAATTGCCAAAGGTCAATTCACATTGGCTAAGATCATGTAACACCAGTGCTTGAAAAGTCACTATAGCTGGATCTAGAGTGCCAGGTGGCATCCATTTGGAAGTCGGGGCAACCACAGAAGAATCTTTACCATCAATCGACCTGCCCTCAAAATATCGTGATACGTGTAAACGGCGAAAAAACTTATGTAAAGATATTCGCATAGCAAATGGATCATAGTGTACAGTTGGTATAAACGAAAGTCCCAAATTTAACAAATGTTCACAATTTGAAGTCAAAGGTCGACCAGACAAGTTGATAACCAAGGAGTGTTGATTGCCCGATCCCAGAGGTGGAAGGTCATCATCCGCCCCGATAAGATCATTCCTCTGAGCCAATGCAGTTCTCATAGGTTGTGAGATTGCCGGGCGCGCTGACGAGTCAGAGGGGGATCCCCCTCGCGATAGGAATCTCCCCCTCTTCCCCCTCGTCCTCGATATCCCCGTGTCCCACTCCCGCGAAAAACCTGCCTGTTCTGTTTAGATTTTGTGGCAGTGGACTCATCTTCTGTGTCTTCCGAAGAACAATCGAATGCCACCCGTCTCCCTTTATTAATAGGGACCTCGGAGCTAATTTCCTCTGGTTCAAACATCCAGCGATAGACATGTCCCAGATCGTAATCAGACTTATCCCGGGTATATTTGCCCAGCTTAAAAGCTTTTAAATAATCTGAAAAACCTTTCAATTGTCGAGTAATTTCCTCATCCTTTAATTGGAAGACTGGTGTTTCCACTGATTTTCGCAGTGTTTCCGTGGCTTCAACCACCTGCGTTTCCAAAACTTTCTCCTCCTCAAGAGTGCGTTCAAGTATCAATGCGATCAAATCCAGACTGCATTTATTACAAATGCGATTCCATTTTGATACAAATTCAGTGTCAGCTGTAAACATTTTTGGTCCTCGAGTCATCCGCAAACCCCGCGGAATAATCCTAGTCTTCAAATAACGGGCCATTGAAGCCTCATGATATTGAGCTCTAATCAAACGTTTTTTTAGAGCCTTGAACTCAATCCAGGAAGGGCCAGTAGGGACTTCAGGTGGTCCAGAATCATCAAGTAAATTGGGACGTTGACACAAACGCTCAAGCTGTTCATCAGTATAGGCAAAGACATCCAAAGCCATCATCCAAGGGAAAGAACTGAAGTAATTCAAAATCAAGAAAATCCCAGGTACTAGTATCCCAATCGACAACTCAGCAAAAATAGAATACTAATTCCCCCAACAATAATCACCTTTTTTTATCGGGTATAGACCGCAAGGCAGAGAGGACATCCCTCTAAACCTCACGCAGTACATGCCCCTTTTTTTATTATTTTAATTGTCAACGCGTTTGTCAACGAATATGCAATAATTTAAAATCCATAAATAAGTCCACACTTATCTACTCAAGCACGACGTGCACGTTTCGAAGCTGCCAGGCTCCTGTTTCAAGTGTATCAACGAGAAAATAGTGTGACCATTCTTTTCTTCCTCAAGAACCGCCAAATCTATGGCGGGTGACGTCAGAGGATTCCAATCTTCAGATAGGCCTATTATAGGACCGCCTATATCACGTCAGCCAATCACCAAGGGAGGGAAAACCCCACAGCACAGGGGAATCCCTACAAGTGAATGGAGAGTGTTTATAGTGTCAACCACTCAATATCCCTGTTTAAACCAACTGGCTCCATAGAATTTAGATTAAAAATCCATCGTTGTTCTAATTGTCTCAGCCGCATTGTGCGATCTCCCCCTCTCGGATCAAACGGTACGTGATCAATCACAGTCCATTGAAGCTGTTCAAAACTATGGCCCAAATCAATACAATGTTGTACCACCGGGGCTGTCACCACAGACTGGCATAACCTAGATGCATGCTCACCCAATCTGACCCGTATAGCTCGATTCGTGCTCCCAACATATTGTTTTGAACAGGGGCAACTCAAGACATACACCACAAAGCAAGAATCACATGTGGTATGCCATCGCCGGTGAAAACATTTACCCGACAAAGTGTCAGTCCAGACAGACCCCGTAATGGCTGAAGCACAATATCTACAGTTTGCACACATTTCATGGGAGCCTGATCTGAAAGCTGGCAATTCAGGTCGATCACATTGAACTGCCGATTTAACCAATCTGTCACGTAGATTGCGGCCCCGCGTGTATGCTATTTGCAAAGGCTTGTTCAAACTCGGACAGAGAGCAAGCACCGGCCAATGCTTACGTAATATTGAAACCACCGTTTTAGAATGGCACATATAAGGTAATATCCCAATCACTTTGTCAGGGGATTGCTCCTTGTCACGAACAGATGTTAAAGTGACATCAGAAAACCATTCGGTGTGTGAATATAAAGCCCTACGATATGCTTTAGATATAACTGATTTGGGGTACCCCTTCTGAGGTAATCGTTGCCATAAGTCCATCGCATGATATTTATATTGGGCTGTGGAGGAACATAATCGTCGGATCCTCAAAAATTGACCGAAGGGAAGCCCCCGGCGGAGTGGTTCAGGATGGAAACTTCCAAAATTCAACAAGCTGTTGCGCTGCACCGGTTTTCTATATAAGGTGGTCAACAGCTTGGATCCATCACGGTAGACAGTCATATCCAAAAATTCCAACTTGTCCAGCGATATATGAGCCGTGAATTTTAAATGAGGTTGTATAGTATCCAACCAGCCAAGAAATACTTGCAAAGAGGTCAAATCAGAAAGCCAGATCAAAAATATATCATCAAGAAAACGTTTCCAGATAGCCACATTGACAAAACTCGCCGAAGGAAAAATATATCTTTCTTCAATTTCTGCCATATAAAGGGTCGCGAGAGAGGGGGCGACAGTAGCCCCCATCGCTATGCCAAAAATTTGTTGAAAATATGCCCCTTCAAACAGAAAATAATTGCGAGTAAGCACATAAGAGATCAATGTGAGCAAAAACTCTTTTGGCAGTCGGGCCGGCGCTTGGAGAAACCGAGATTGTAGAAGTTTCAAAACCTCCTCTTGATCCACATTCGTATAGAGGGCAACAACATCTAACGTCACTAAATACCAAGTGGTAGATGGTAAACACAACGTGAGCAAAAAACTCAAAAAATGAGCAGAATCCCGAATATAAGAGCGTACTGTGGCCGCTTCAACTTTAAGAAAGACATCGCAAAATTTTGATAGCGGTTCTAGGAGGGAGCCCCGACACGATACTATTGGTCTACCCGGAGGGTCCGCCAATGATTTGTGAACTTTGGGGACAAAGTAGATTACCGGAACTTTAGGATGTGGAGTAAACACTGGGGACTCTACTATTACCATCCGTAGCGCTGATAAGGGTGGTGCGATAGTGTTGTGGGACACTGATAGTTATTTATCCAAGTTACGTATACATGTTTTGGACCCTCATACTTATAAGAAGTTATCTATGGATCCGACTGAATCCTTGAAGGAGGAGCTTCGTGAGTTGCTTTTCGGGGCTTTTTCGAAGGGTTGGATCACTTCTCGGGAATTTAGATTTTTGTTTACTCCACATCTTATTTATGGATTTTAAATTATTGCATATTCGTTGACAAACGCGTTGACAATTAAAATAATAAAAAAAGGGGCATGTACTGCGTGAGGTTTAGAGGGATGTCCTCTCTGCCTTGCGGTCTATACCCGACAAAAAAAGCTGATTATTGTTGGGGGAATTAGTATTCTATTTTTGCTGAGATATTTCAGTATTATGGCACAGATGATGGTAATTTATTCAAAAAGTGGGCATCTTAGACGTTGGGCAAACTTTGTCAAAATGGAAGAATAAGGAGTTGTTACTTGAATGGGAACATCTGGAGAAGTCAAAGAAAAGTGGGAAAAATGGAAATGAGATATTTTAAGAGCAACAAGCCTTTTTGTTGGGAAAAATTTTTAAAGGAACAGGAAAAAGTGGTTAGCATTGCTACCTGCCACAATGTACGGCTTCCCCTATGGCTTTAGTGCCCACCATTCTGTGTTGCAGTAGTGAGCACAAGAGCAGAGACCAAAGTTAGGTTGTTATTTTGGGGGTTCCCTGTGGGAAGGGAGGTTGTGAGGAAGATCTGATGAGTAGGAGGAGTTTGAGACACATTGTGTTAGATGGGGATAGTTTTAACGGGTAGGGTCCATGGGATACATGGGGTAGTGCATGAGAAGGGTTGTGAGGTAAAGAAGGCTGCACACTAAGGGGCTTGTTTACAAAGCTGCGGTAGCGGTTCGCGATCGTTATCGGAGCTGCGACCCCATTGATTTCAATGGGGCCGCGGCTCCGATAACGACCGCAAACCGCTACCGCGGCTTTGTAAACAAGCCCCTAAGAGTACAAGAGGCTATTAGTGCCAAAAAGAGGGAGGGGGAGGGGCAAAAGAAAGTGTCCCAGAAAAACAGAGCTTCATGGGGAGGGAAAGGGTAATATGAAATGTAGCAGTGGAAGCCCCTGTTTCTCATGGACTGGATTCAATAGGGTAGTGGAGAACTAACCAGATGGCTGGAGCAGTGACTGTGCTGATGCAAGAGCAACAAGGGAGAAGCAAGTGGGCAGACTTGCAGTTTCAAAAGAAGATAAGCATAGGCTTTGGAAGTGACCTAAAAAGTATCTTGTATCAAAGTGATTTAGCGCCAGAGCAGGCACAGATCAATGTTTAGAGGCGTTTGGGTGTAGGAATAATAAGAATGGAGTGGGATGAGTCAGTCAGTGGCTAAAAAGGAGAACCAGAAGCTGAAAAGTTTACCAGCATGACTGGAAATTGTATGCAGGATTTGTGGAGGATGGTGAGGAGACTGGATCAGGATAAGTACAGTTGCAGGCTATGGGAATCAGCATCTTTGCATGGTCTGGAACTCCTCAGAACTGCCTGATCCTCAGAATCCTCTTTCTCATCAGATTTATTTATTTATTTATTTATTTTATTTATTTTTCTTATATACCGCGCTCTTAAATCAGTGCGGTTTACATATGAACAAATATAAACACAATGGTACAAACAGCATTGGTTTTTTTACAAAGAACAAGGTACATAAACTTGGTGGAAAACAGGGTAACTATATACAATTAACTATATACATGGCAACTATATACATGGTTATTTTGGTTAATCTATAATGCCGTGGATAAGAAGTTAATTAAAGTACAGAATAAATATGCCAAATATAGTGAGAATAAATATGGCATAGTATAGTGAGCAGGTAATAATCATCATAATTACCCATTCTCTACCGGGGTCAAATATGAAAGATCTGCATGAGGACTATTGTCAGATGGAGTAGCTGCGGGGTAGTATGTTAGGAACAAATAGTGCTTCAATGCCTTTCTGAACTTCATCAGACTTGAGATAGCTCTTATTTCGGGTGGAAGGGCATTCCAGGCTCTGGGAGAAGACAGAGAGAAGGCTCTATAGGCTGTTGATTTAGAACATTTTGTGAGGAGTTTTGGGAGGTCAATGGAGTTTAATGTAACAGACCTCCTGGATCTGTTATTTGGGGTGATATGTATCATATTGCTGAGAGGTGATAGCGATGGGCACTTTGAGGCTTTAAAAGTCATGACCAGGGAGTGGAGGTGTAGGAGTGGAGGAGTAGCCTAATAGCTAGAACAACTGCCTAGTACCCAGACAATCAAGGGTTTGATTCCCACTGGCACTCTTTGTGATCTTGAGCAAGTTGCTTTACCTTCCATTGCCTTGGAAGAAAAGACCTTGCAATTTATTTTTGGAGATACATTGCCAAGAAAACCAAGGCAACTGGGTCACCAGGAATCAGGCAGCATGGTCCATTTAGTCTGCCCACTAAGGTAGCTAGAGTAATAAATTTGCACCTGCTACTCTGTGAAGGTTACTCCCTTACTATGCTCCTGCTTAAGGTTGTACCTGCTGCACCAGGTAGGTTACACTTCTCTACTTATAAAGTTATTTATGTTTGCTTTGGTTTCATCTTCTTGCTATGTAGTGATAGTCTGTGTTTATCCCATGCCTTTTTGAATTTTGTCGCTGTTTTTGTTCTTATCACCTCCTTTGGGAAGGAATTCAAGGCATCCAACACCCTTTCCATGAAAGTATTTCCAGATGTTGTTCTTAAGTTTACCTCCTTGCATCTTCATTTCATGTCCTCTAGTTTTAGAGCTTTCCTGTCTTTGAAAAAGGTTTGTTTGTTTATTAATGCCCTTTATGTATTTAAAGGTCTGTATCATTTCTCCCGTCTCTACTCTCCTCTAGGGTATTCATATTTAGGTCTTCAAGTCTTTTATCATATGCCTGCTGGAATAGTTCCCATATCATCTTGGTCACCATCCTCTGAACCATTTCAAGTCTTTTAATATCCTTTGAAAGCTATAATTTCCAAAACTGAACACAGTACTCTAAGTGAAGCCTCTCCAATGACCTATATAGAGACACTAATACCTCCTTTTTCCTGCTGCTTATTCCTCTCTGTATGCAGCCTAACATCCTTCTGGCTTTGGCCCCCACCTTGTCACACTGTTTTGCCACCTTGAGAGCCTAAGAAGCTACAATTCTAAGGTCCCTCTCTTGGTATCTCGTCCCCTATCACGTACAGCTCCTATGGGTTTCTGCACCCCAAGTGCATCACTCTGCACTTATTTGCATTAAAATCTCAGTTGTCAAGCATTTGACCATTGTTCTTATTTTTGAAGATCTTTCCTCGTGTTACCTACTCCCTTAGAACTGTCCATTCTGTTGCAAATTTTCACATCATCTGCAAAAAGGAAAACCTTTCCTTTTAACCCTTCGGCAATATCATTTTCAAAGACATTGAGCAGTAGCGGTCCCAGGACTGATCCCTGAATCACTCCACTACTCACCCTCTTTCTTCAGAATGAGTTGCATTCACCATAACCCTCTATAGTCTGTCGGTCAACCAATTCTTCAATCATTTCAGCACCTTGTGATACATCCCCAGCTTGCTCAGTTTATTCACAAGCCTCCTATGAGGAATGGCCTCAAAGGCTTTGCTGTAATCTAAGTAGACATCCATCACATGCCCTTGATCTAGATCTCTCGTCACCCAGTCAAATAAATCAATCACTTTTCTTTTGCACAATCTTCCTTTCATAAAGCCATTTTGCCTTGGAACTTGCAACCTGTTGGCTTCCAGAAAAACACTATCCTTTCAGCAGCATCTCTATTATTTTCCACACCACAGAGGTAAGACTTACAGGTCTGTAGTTTGCCACCTTTTCTCTGTTGCCACTTTTGTGAAGAGGGACCACATCAGCCCTTTTCTAATCACATGGTACCTCCCCAGTCTCCAGGGAGCTATTAAACACATCTTTTAAAAATCCTGCCAAAACTTTCCTGAGCTCCTTCAGTATATTGGGATGTATCTTATCCAGTCTCATGGCCTTTTCCTAGTGGCATAAATACCACCCAAACAGCCCCCACAGGGCCCAGAGATCCCCAAAATAGCAATGCCAATGGCAGCAGCAAACTTCTTCACATTTACTTTAAAAGGGATCTGTCGCACCGTGCCACGCCGCATCGCTTCATACCCCTTCTGTTTCTATAAAGTACTGCCCCATGACAGTCAGAGGCCCAGGAAAGCATTTCTCATTGATGGGCCAAAGTTTCACAATACTGAGGGAGCCTTGATTGAAGGCCTTATGAGCCAAGGTCAAGATTTAATATCCAGTAATGGTCTTTTAAAAGTGATGTAACATGATTGAATCTCTTAGAATGGGTTATTAACTTTATAGCCATTGATTGATTAGTTTTAGGTCTCTTTAATTGAAGACTATGGTAACCCACAATGTAGGGAGTTGCACGATCAAGTCGATTTAATGACCAAGGTATGTAACAGAGTAAGCAGCATATGTTTATCAAAATAGGAGCGGACAGATCACACTCTGCATAGGGAGTAGAAACATGCTTTTGACGTCTGCAATTTGGCCTTTGAAGGTTAATTTGGGTTCTTATTTACAGCTTAAAACTTTCAGGGATGACACTAATGGGGCTGGATAAAGAATACTGGATAAACAGTATTCTTTGTTGTAGCCTGATCAGTGAACCACATTGCTTGGGTCTTATCAAGGTTTAGTTTAAGTGAATTTTGTACTAACCAATCAGACACTGACACCAGACAAGTATCTATGTAGTGCTGACAAGTCTACATTTGAATGTTATGTTGATTAAAAAGCATATACTGGGTGTAGATAATGCAAAACTGAACTCTTTGCAGTAGACCAGGTTTTGTGTCTTGGAGCTCAGAGCAGATAAGCTGCTATGCCGCTACCATCAAATTTACGGATGCTTATTCCTGACTACTTATAGGACTGTCTTAAGTTCTCTTTATTGGCAGGTACTCGGAAGGTGTATGAGGCAGGCTGGCAGATTTTCTACACAGGAATGATGTATCACATTAGTCAAGATGCTGTGCTGCAGTTCATCGCCCAGGCTGTTGAAGGCAGATAGCTATTGCAGTATCACCAACTCATTTGTGAAGGGGCATTTTACAAAGGACATCCAAGTGCAATCTGGGATGTCAAAGCCAGAATGTCTGGGGAAAAAAAAAGCAAGCACATGCAATTTCAGGCATGATTTCTGAAATGTGGGCATGTGGGGTGTCTAATAGTGTAATGGGTTAGGAGTAGAGTGATCAGGGTTCAGATCCCAGTGTGGGCCTTTGTGATCTTAGGCTAGTCACTTACTTCTCCATCTTTTCTACATCCCTCAGATGTTTTAAGGCCACAACAAGCATTTTCCTGATACCTGTTCATGCCTAGAGCAGGTCTAAACATGGATATGACTGCAGATGACCCTGATGTTTCCAGAATCAAATGGGGATGTCTAAGTTCATTGTACTTCTCCAGACACTTCCACCATGCCCCTTTGCCTATTTTGGATGTCCCTGTACCAAAGACATCTCTAAACATGATTTGTGAAATGGCTCAAGAGTCTCCATGATTTCAAGTATTTTGACCATGCTATTGTGTTTTTCAATCTTTTTTTGCAAATTTGTATGCTTAACTAAATTTAATAACAGTGCATATATTCCATTTCTACAACCTACAGGCGTACAAAGTGGAGTACAATATTGAAGTATAGACAATTCACATTAAGTATGATTAAAAAATGTATCCAATAACCATTTTTTCAAAACTGCACATAATCATCAACGTCCCTAATTATAACATGTAATTTATTCCATAATTTTGGAAATGCACCTGAAAAACACCTTTCCCTGATCCTCTTTTGTTGAAAGGCAGAAGCAGAAGGCAATATCGATGTCAAGTGAGCTGATGAACGGAGTGATTTTGTTAATGAACAAAAAAACAGTCTATTAGACAAATAGTGCCAATCTGATGAATAACTTTAAAAGCCAGACATAATATCTTAAACAAAACATGGGCCTCTATTGACAGCCAATGAAGATTTTATTTATTTATTACAATTTCTTATATACCGCACTAGTTTAACAGTAAGGGACTAACCCTATCCTTATGACTACTATGTGTGATCATCTTTACCGCAATATTTTGAATTTGTTGTAATTTATATAACAACGCTTTTGGCATTCTTAAGAATATTGAACTATAGGAGTCCAAAGACTCAAAACTGTCAATTGGGCCACCATCCATAAATCCTGTGGCTTCACAACTGACCACAATTTTCTCACTGTCTTCAACTTATACAAAACTCTTTTGAATACATTGTACATATGGCTCGTCATATTAGACTCGATGATGTGTAAGGTATGTACTTTTGAGGATATTTCAGCTTTCTCTCTCAACTTCACAATGTAAATAGCAAGTTGTTCCATATACTATTGTACCACTGTTGTATATAGTTAACCAGGATATCCTTTATCAGATAACCCTGCATTGTATTTAGTTTCCCCTACTTCGCCAAGTTATACTTCCTGTTAAATGTAACGACCAGACACGTGTAAACTGTCGGATGTTTTCTGTTCAATGTAAACCGCGCTGATGTCTAATAGTGCGGTATATAAGAATTGTTAATAAATAAATAAAATAAATAATAAATAAAAGCTAGACAAATTTGGTATAATCTGTAACCGTTACCTTCCCTACCCATAAAATCTCAAATTTTCCCAGGTTCAAAGAATGTATTTTCCTGTAGCCAATCCCACAAAGTACAAAGTCCGAAACTTAATTGATCCACCAAGATCTGATAAGAACTCTTCATTGGTATAAGAAGTTTTACATCGTCCTTGTAAATATACAGAGAAAACTCCAGTTTCCTAATGTGTTGAGAAAAAGGACTAAAATCGATGTCAAATAATAGAGGAGATAAAGATGACCCTTGTAATTGTTGTGCAAGAGAATAATCAGGTGTTCTGGTATACTCATACTTCCTAATGTGGCCCAGAGTTTCTCATGGTTTACACAGACAAAAACCTTGCAGTAGTCAATAAAGCACAAATAGATATCCTTTTGGTATTCTTTAGTCTTTTCAAAGATCCATCTCACATTTGCAATGATGTCCCTAGTTCCTTGCCATTTCTTAAACCCTGCTTGCACTTCAGGTAGATCTTGTTCCAGGAATGGTTGTAGTCTCTACTGAATAATCTTCAGTAGAATCTTGCTGTCATAAGGGATCAGAGCAATTGTGTGATAATTTCCAGTCAGTTAGATCACCTTTCTTTAGTATTGGTATAAACACAGATCTTTTCCAGTCAGTTGGCCCTGACATTGTCTTCCAAATTTCCTGGCAGATCCTTGTAAGTATGGTAACAGCTGCATCAGATTGCTGTAATACTTCTGTGGGAATGACATTAATGCCCGGTGCTTTGTTCTTTGATAAGGCTTTCAATGCTGCTTCAATGTCTTCTTTCATCACCAATGGTTCTGTATCATAAGGCAAGCCACTTAACCCTCCATAGTCCATGTTCCCTGTAAAATAGTTATCTCCAAGTTATAATGCCCTGTTCAATGTAATTTCAGTTTGTTCAATGTAAACCGCACTGATGCAGAATAGCGTGGTATATAAGAGAATAAAACAAATAAATAAATAAATAAATAAGGTACAGGTTGAAACGGCTGTTGGTCCACTTGATCTTTATCATATAAAAACTCTGTATATTCTTTTCTACCTTTTCTTGATCTTCTCAGCATCATTCAACATAGATCATTGAGAATCTTGTAACTTTCCAGTTTGAGGCTGGATTTTTTTCTTTAACTCTCGTAGCTTTAAGAAAGCCAATCTTGTTCTTCCTCTAATAGTTTCTGCTTCTATTTCCTTACATGCATCATTGTAGTAGTTCTCCTTGTCTTGTCTGCACATTGGAAATCTCTGTTGAATTCTGCACATTGGAAATGCAATTGCCTCTCTTTATCCTCCGGCTTTAGCTTCTCTGCATTTCTGGGCAATTTTCAGAGTTTCTTTGATCATCCATTTTGGCTGGTTTTGCTTTTTCACCTTTTGTAGAGACGTCTCACTTTCTTCCATCACAACCTTTTTGATGTCATCCCATAACTCTTCTGGAGCTCTGTCATTTGTAATGCATGTAAATATCTGTAGATATTGTAAATAATCTCCCCAGTTGAAATCCAAGTTGTATCGCCTGTTCTCTGTAAATGCATACCTGATATACCCAGATGCATAAATGTTACCTGTTAACCGCACTGATTTTAAAGAGCGTGGTATATAAAAGCAATAAATAAATAAAAATAAATAAATTTGTATCTAAGGCAGCAAATTGATTTTTCAGGCAGTCTTTGAATTTGAGTAGTATATTCTCATGGTCATGTTTTGCTACATTCATGAGTGGCTTGCTCTTTTTCAACTTTAGCTTGAGTTTGCATAGTAGTAGTTGGTGAACTGTACCACAGTCAGCTCCAGGTTTTGTTTTTGTTGATGTTATAGAGCTTTTCCATCGTTGACTTCCACAGATGTAGTAAATTAGATTTTTGTACAATCCATTGGGTGAAATCCATGTATATAGTCACCACTTGTGTTGCTGGAAGAAGTTGTTTGAGATGAATAGATCATTAGTCTTGTGAAATTCTATCAGTCTTTCTCCGGTTTCATTTCTATTGCCAAGTACATATTTTCCAAATATTTTGCCTTCTTCTTTGTTGCCAATTTTTGTGTTCCAGTCACCCATGACTATCAGCATATCCTGTTTGCATGTTCTGTCAATTTCAGCCTGTACTTGTTCATAGAACTCATCAATTTCATCCTCTTCTGCAGCTGTTGTTGGGGCATTTACTTGAATTATAGTTATGTTTATAGGCATTCCTCGTAGATGAATATAAATTAAGCATTCACTGACTGCATTGTATTTCATTACAGTTTTTCTTCTTAATTATAAATGCAACACCATTTCTTCTTTGTCTTTCATTTCCAGCATAGTAGACCATGTGATCATCTGATGCAAAATCCCCGATGTCAGTCCCTTTCAGTTCGTTGACACCCAACAGATCAAGTTGTGCACATTCCATTTCATTCTTGACCACCTCCAACTTCCCTTGGTTCATACTTTGTATGTTCCATGCTCCAATATGTAAGACATCTTTGCAGCTTCTGACTCTCATTTCATGCACAGCTACATCAGCAATCAGACATCCCGAGAGCTTTGATCCAACCACATAATTACCTTCCGACCTGGAGGTCTCAACTTCCAGCACTATAGTGCAGTTTGTTTTGTTGTGACTATCCATTGGGTTTTCATGGCAAAATACGGAAGTAGATTGCCAGATCCTTACAAATGTCAGACTGGCAAGAATGCATCTTCTGTCATGTATCCGAGCATTCCTTCATCCATTGCCCCGGTGTCACACTGCCCAGAGCTCCCTGTACCCACTCCCCCACAGAGAAAGCAGCTGTCTTCAGAAGAAAGCAGCAATTCACAAAATGAAGAAGACGTTGCAGATATAGATTATAATCAGAGGTGGAGCTGAGGAGAGAAACCCTTACTACCCAAACCAAAATGACATCAATGACTTGGTCAGCTATCTTGGTCTCACTAAGTCCAATGCTGAGCTTTTGATGTCCAGGTTCAAGCAGTGGATCTTGTTTGATGAAAGTATTCAAGTCACAAGCCAGAGGAAGTGTCACCACACATTTTCTAGCTTCTTCACTAATCAGGTTGGGTTCTGCTTTTTCCACAATATGACGGGTCTGTTCGACACCATCAGAATTGAATGTAACCTGAAGGAGCGGCACCTGTTCATTGACAGCTCTTCCAGAAGCCTCAAAGCCATGCTGCTAAATAACAGGAACAAGTACCTATCTCTTCCTCTAGCTCATTCAGTGAGCCTCAAAGAAGATTACAGCAGTGTCTTGACCTTGCTAGAAGCCTTGAAGTATGCTGAGTACAGCTGGGAGGTTATTGGAGACTTTAAAATGGTGGCATTTCTGAAGGGTCTTTGGGACAGTAGGGATACCATGACACATTACCACAAGTGGGGCTGGCCACAGCAAATGGAATTTTCTGTTGGCACAAAGAATGTGAAGTGGGAGCCACTGGTAGAACCACAGAAGATGCTGATGCCACCACTGCACATCAAACTAAGCCTTATGAAACAATTTGTCACAGTTCTAGAGAAAGAGTCAAGTACCTTCAAGACTTCTTCCCTAAACTGTTTGAGGCAAAGGTCAAAGCTGCTGTCTTTGTTGGACCACAAATAAAAAAGATTCTTGAGTGCATGGAATTTCGCAAGCTGCTACTAGGAAGGAGAAAGTGGCTTGGAACAGCTTTGTTGCAGTGGTTCATGGCTTTTTGGGAAATCACAAGCCAAAAACAATGTAGAGCTGGTTGAGACTCTGATTAAGAATTACGGCAAAATGGGCTGCAGGATGTCTCTCGAAGACCATATCCTTGATGCTAATCTTGATAAATTCAAGGAGAACATGCTCAGAGGATGCTCAGAGGAGGATGCTCAGAGGAGCAAGGTGAACGTTTCCACCAGGATATACTGGAATTTGAATACCTCTACCAAGGACAGTATAATGAGAATATGATGGGAGACTACATCTGGGGACTTATTTGTGAAAGTGATTTACAATATAATCATAAATGTCAGAAATCTACTCACTTCTAAATATTTTATGGTCTTTCTTGAATAACTTATTATATGTTGTGTTTTTTTTATTTTATGTAAGCAAAAATGAACAAGTAAGCCTGTTTTATCAATGGGAATTTCACAAATATCAGTCTCCTGTTGCGCTTGAGGATAATAACCATTTTTCATACTTCTAAGTTATAAGCAATTAGGAAATAGCAGTTACTACCCAGGAACAAAAATTGTGTCACACAGTGTAATCTCTCTTCAATTGCCATAAGACCCAGGGTCATACCTAGCACTGTGCGAGTTGTGCAGCTGCACATGATGCAAAGAAATAGGGGCATATTTGGGGCTGCCGGCCTCGGCTCCCCTCCACGCTGCCTGCCCTTGCCCTCGGGTGATGCTTTTAGAGTTGTGTTGGCAGTGGCAGCAGCACTGGCAGTGGCATCGGCATTATCCAATTGGAAAAAAACCCTGCGGGTCTTTCCGACTCTGTGCTTGCATGTTGGCCCGATCCCTCCCGTCTCAGACATATGCTCACGTTAGAGAAGGGAGGGATCAGCCTAGCCATTCAAATGTGGGTTTTTATAACTCCGCTTGAATAGCTGGTCTGGTCCCTCCCTCCTTTGATGCATGCATACTTCAGAGGAGAGAGGGATCAGACCTGCATGCAAGTACAGAGTCGGAAAGACACACTTTTTTTTTCACTTGGATATTGCTGCTGCCACTGCCAAAGCAACACTAAAAGTGGCAATGGCAGCAGCAATATGGGAGTAAGATTGGAAGATGCATGAGGCAAATGCACATCTGGCACCCACTCCTCCTCCCCCCTCCGAAATCACAGGTTTGTCAAGTTGCACAGGCTGCATTTATGGCTTGGTATGGCTCTGGTAAGACCTGCCTATAGTTCTTAAATTTATCTTTTCACAGCTGTTTATCATTCCTTTGCTGTTTACGGCATTTCCTTTCTAACCTCCAAACCTCTAAGCTTAGCTGTTTGGCTTCTTCAGAAGAAGGAAAGAGTAGTTTTGTACCTTTCCTCCTCTTTTTCCTAACCTTGGGAGCTACTGTTTCCAATCCATTAATTAAAACATCCTTCCAATTATATAACTTCTGCTCTAAACTACTATCTTCCTGCAACATTAATCCCTGCTTCAAATGATTTTCAAAATGTTCCACATTCATTTCCCTAATCTATCTTGCTACTAATATTTCCTCCTCCCCAGAAAACTTGCTTCCTCATACCCTCAATGCTAAAAGAAATAAAATCATGATCTGACCAGAGAATTTTTGAACCCAATATACTATTCACCTTAAACGATTGTCTAAACTGGTGTCAATTTAAAAGCTTCCAATCCAGAGAACCAATAGAAGTATTAAATTCCTGCATGAAAGAATGATTAATCTGATCCATATGATAATTAAAATCTCCTGTGACCAACATACTGTACAGATAAATTGAACCATTCTAAAAGATTTTCATGGGCATTATCTGATCTACTTGGGTGAAGATGGACTATCCACTGCAGACCCCACCATCAGTGCTTCAGCCCCTTTAAAATGACATACAGTAAATCCAATCTCTGTAATTTCAAATCCTTTTTAAAAATATTCCCAACCCACCCTCCCTTCTTATCACCCAGTCTAGCTTAATGTAACAGTTCGTATGCTACAAGAACCAACTCCTGAGTGTAATCTCCATCCACTTCAGGTAGCTATTTTTCAGTAATAAAAAAGAACATCTAAACAATTATCAATAATCATTTCCTGAACAACTTTGCTCTTATTAATTGTGGATCGTGCATTAACATACCCAAAAGATATTCTATTTTCTACATCATAAACTTCTCTTTTTGGGCCAAAAGACAGGGAAAGCAAGGGAATGCGGAAGTACCCAAATTTTTAGACTTGTTGGGGGAGGCTGGTACTTTCCTATGACTTACTCTCCGCAGACTCTCCTAGGATGTATTGACCGTATTGTGTTTATTAATCAGATATTGGCATATCTTTTTGAACATCATACAGGACTGGTAGTGGCAAGGTTTTTAATGCTGCAGGAGAAGAAGCAGGACACTGGAACATGAAAATAGCAATCCCTACCTGTTTATATGACATCACTTTTTATCTTTTGACTCCTAAAGCATCCAAAGGGATGGAGTGTAGTCTATAGACTATGACAAAATGGGCATCACTGCCATGTGAGAAGGAGGGGGTTCACCGAAGGCTTCATTTATTAATAAAGCTGCTCAGCTGGGACCACTGAAGCTAAGCAACAAGCAGGGGGGGGGGGGGGGTTGCACAAGAATCTATTACCATCTAGTCATGTAAGAAGCCAGTCTGGGAGAGTCGTTTTAAGTAAAGATGAGTTAATAAAAACTATGGCCAAGTTTTTGCCACTCTGCTTGAGTGTGATGGTCGTTATTTTGTTGATGGAGCTGATTTGGAGTATAGGGTTAAACTAGTGAATGAATGGATCTGAATGCTAATGTTAAGGAACTAGTGAGGATAAAATGATTAGAGACTACTCTTGGCTTCTTTAGACCCTATGAATGGGTTAAGATGTAGTGGGGGATCATGTGTCGGGTAGCTGTGACAACATGTTTTATAGCGAGGCTGGGGCTGCCTGCTATTATAAATTAAACAAAAGGTAAACCTTTTTTTTTCATTTTTCTTTAATTTCTTGCATAAAAGGAAATGAAATAGGAAATACTAATAACCGTATTCTATTTAATTGGAAATAAAAGGGCATTCGTATTATTTAATATAGGTGTGCATTCATTTAAAATGAAATGGGGAAATATCAACATTTCCTGTCATTTCATACATTTTAATACAAAAACTGCATTAAAAAATCTAAAATTCTGTTATCCTCCCTGCCCCACAGTGTCATCACAAGTAGCCTGGTCTCTGACCAAAAACCATGGTTTGTGGTTTATTTTTGCTATACTATCTTTCAGTGAATCAAAGCTGTTTACAATAAAAACAAAATGAAATAGAAAGGACTTCCATCATTAAATAGGGAAGGGAGTGAAAGAGATGGAATAGGAGACTAAAAACAGATAGCTACAGATAGCAGATAGAAAACACATGGAGAGCTGGATGACATTGAGTGCAAACAAAATCATCATATTGTGCTCCCAAAAGCCTGCTAAAAAAACCACCAGGTTTTGAGACTGTTCTTGAAAGTTTTATAAGAAACCTCTTGTCAAAGGTCAGGGGGGAGGTCATTCCACAATTCAGGCACCTTGAAAAAAAAGTGTGGGAATGGAGAGGTGATTAGCATGAATTGGACAAAGTAGTCAGTAAGGAGTGTGCACACTAATGCAGAAGGAGAGATAAGTTGGATTAACAGTATAACATACTTTATGTACCAATATAAGAACTTTAAACTGTATACAAGAAGAAACTAGAAGACAATTGTAATGCATTAAGAGAGAGTAACATGATCATGGCAGTGAGCATGAGATAGAATCCCAATAGCAGAGTTATGAAACCTCTGTAATCACTTAAGCTCATAGTTATAAAGACCATTATATATATATATATATAGTGTTGCAATAGTCGAGCCTGAAAAGTAGAAAGAATGAGAGTAATTTTGCAGACAAATCCAAAAATGACGTACTGCTGAAGAGCCCAACTGCTGAAGAGCCCAAAGGGAGCTTTTTGATCATGGAGCTAATCTGCCTGTCAAAAGAAAGTTGTGAGTTGAGAAGCACACCAAAATACTTGAGTATAGGGTAAAGGGAGGCTGGAACATCATCAATAGTTGGTGCTAAAAAAGAGGAAGTCTCATTTTCAGTAAGACAAATAGAATTCTTGTTAATATTAAGTTTTTAAGGCAATTAGATTTAAGCTATGCCATAACTTTGGGCAAACACTTGTTTAATGTGTCTACTGTAGGTCAAGGGACCGTGCAGAAGTGTAGAAAATAATTAAACTGTTAGTAGTATACGCAAACTCCTGAATCTTGTATAGAGAAGTGAAAGTACAGAGTCTTGAGGTACTCCTCAGATAAGGGAGCATGTAGTAGATGATGAGGAATCGGAAGAAACTGTGAAAGTTCAATCAGAAAGAAAAGAGGAAAACCAACGCAAAACTATATCACAAACACAAAGACTGATGGTATGTAAACAGGTCACCAGTAGATTGTGGTCGTCCAGACTGAAGGCTGCAAAGAGGTCTAGAGATACAAACAAGGCAACTTGTCCCTGGTCTAATGAAGTGTGAATTTCACTAAGTAAAGAAATAAGAAAGGTTTTGGTACTGTGATCAGCACGAAAACCTGACTGACATAGGTGTAAGGTATTCGTTTTTTACACAAAATTCCAACATTGTGAGATAAATAAATACGATTGGAAACAGGTTGGTAGTTCCCTGGGTCTGATAGTAGAGGGAGGATTTTTTTAGAATAGGACATCAAAGGCTTTCTTCTAAACAGGGGAAACTGCTAGAGGATAAACTTTGAGAATATTCAGGGCAATGGAAAGGAGGCTAAGGCCCCCCTCTCCTAGCCAGATTTATGAGATAGGCTCCAAAGTGCAGGTGATTTTAAAAGAGGTAGTGAGTGTTTTCAAAGGGGAAAAACAAGAGGCCAAGTCGAAGGAAGACCAGTATGTGCGAAGGTGGGAGAGGAATTTATAGATAGGGAGGATAAGAAGTCAGAAACCAGCAAAGCTAAGGTAGACAGAGGAGGCTGGGTCAATAAATTCTTTATATATCCAGGACATTTTGTATGAAAGCCTGAGCTAAGTGATCAGCGAAAGGCCTGGTCTGGGCATCGCCGTAAATGTCAAAGGATGAAGCTGCTAGGCATGATATAATTGAAAAGAGCTTCCTTGGATGATTAGAGGAAGTGGTTACTCCTTTTTTACTTCAGTGATTTTGTGCTGGTAATAGTGAAGATGATGATTTTTAAAGATTGCTAAGGTTGTAGGTGTTGAACAGCTAAGAGGGTAATGTTACAAGAGGTAGATGAAGTTTGAAGTTTGAAGTTTATTATTTGATTAACCGCCCTTCAGGATAAACAGAGCGGTGTACAATAGAAAGCATTATTACAGCAGGGCCCACGGGCCAGAAAAGGAAAAGAAATTACAATTTGGTGATAGGACAGAAAGAGGTGTGTAGAGAGAGAACAATGGACTTGGGGGAGAGGTTAGGGGTAAGAGGAGGGAAGGTCAAAGGCAAGGGTAAATAGGTAGGTTTTTAAGGCATGTTTGAATGTGGGGTGGTGTGGTTCGAGGCGGAGGGCAGTGGGGAGAGAGTTCCATAGTGCGGGACCTATAAAAAAGAAAGCTGATGAGCGGGTGGAGTGAAGATGAGCCTGTGAGGGGGGAGGTAATGTAAGGCGGTTCAAATGAAAAGATCGAGGGGTGTGACGGGGAGTATGAAAGTGTATGAGGTCAGCAAGATATTGAGGGGTGGTGGTGTGAAGAACCTTGTGGACGAGGGTAAGGAGTTTGAACTGAATACGGTAGGAAATGGGAAGCCAGTGAAGTCGGAACAGCAGGGGGGTGACGTGATCTCTGGGGGAAGAGTGGGATACAAGTCGGGCAGCGGTGTTTTGAATTCTTTGCAATCGTGTAAGTTGGGATTTGGTGATGCCTGAGAGAACAGAGTTGGAGAAATCAATCCGAGAAATGACGAGTGATAGTAAGAGGGTAGCAAGAGCGGAGGAAGAAAGAAAGGGACGAATGGCGCGGATCTGGCGGAGATAGTAGAATGAAGTCTTCGAGACATGGGAGATGTGGGCAGAGAAGGAGAGATCCGAATCAAAAAGAACCCCAAGATACCGAAAGGTAGAGACAAGGGAAATAGGGATTCCTGAGAAAGAGGGTGTCAGGGTTGGGGAAGGATGGCCGTGAGGGAACCAAATTGCGGTAGTTTTTGAGAGATTAAATTGCAAGCAGTTCTGAGTCATCCATTTGGAGATTGCTGCAAGACAGGAATCAAGTGGGGCAAGATCGGGATATAGAGGGGAGGTGTGATATAGGAGGAGAATATCATCTGCGTAATAAAATGCCGAAATCCCAAATTGTTGAATTAGCAGTGTGAGAGGGGTCAGGAAAATATTAAAGAGTAGAGGGGCAAGAGAGGAAAGGGATCAGAGGAGGGAACAGATGGAGATGATGAGAGGACAGTGCCAGAGCGAGAGGAGAGAAAGGAGTGAAACCATCGAAATACAGTGCTACAGAGACCAGCGGCGCGAAGTTGAGAAAGAAGGAGGGAGTGATCAACCAAGTCGAAGGCGGCAGAGAGATCAAGAGCTACCGCCACCAAAATGTCACCACGATCGTGAGCCACATGCAAGGAGTTAGTGAAGGCGAGAAGAACGGTTTCGACGCTGTGCCCTGTCCGAAAACCTGATTGACGGGGGTGGAGGAGGTTGATAGAGTCCAGGTGGTGAGAGAGTTGGGCAAAGACGATTTTTTCAAGGAGCTTAGAGAGAAAGAAAAGGTTGGAGACTGGGCGATAGTTGTTGGGGTCAAGAGGGTCGAGAGAAGGTTTCTTAAGAATTGGACGAATGAGGGCGTGTTTCCAGGGAGAAGGAAAAGTGCCTGTGGAAAGACTGGAATTCAGCATTGTTTGAAGATGAGGAAGGAGGGATAGAGAGGGAATGAGTAGCCAGGCAGAGGGGATAGGGTCGAGAGAACAGTAGGTCTTGTTAGAAGAGAAAATGAGGTGGTGGAGTTCACTGGTAGTGGTCAAAGAGAAGGAAGACCAGGTGTGGGTGAGCTGGGAGATAGGGGGAGGGGAAGGAACTGGGGGTGGTGAAAGAATAGGTGGGGGATGAGAGGGCAGGGAGGCTCTCAGGGTGGTAATTTTGTTACTGAAAGCTGAGGCTAAAAGTGAGGGCGCAGGGACAGGGTGAGAGGTGGAAGAGGTGGAGGAAGGCTGTAGGGAAGTGAGAAAACGCAGAGTTGAGTAAAGGTGACGGGTCTGGTTAGGGGCGTTAGCGATGGCAGAAGAGAAGTAAGTGGATTTGGCAAGGTGGACTTGGGACCGATAGTAAGAGTGCTGTGCTTTAAAGAAAGATAAAGTTGAGGAGGAAGGGGATTTACGCCAGCGTCTTTCAGCTCTTCGGAGTTGGGATCGGAGCAGAAGGAGACCGGGATGATACCAGGGGTGTGATATGCGGCGAGACGTGGGACGTGAGCGAAGTGGGGCGACGTGGTCAAGGGCAGATGAGAGGGAGGAGAACCAAGTGGACGCCTGAGCGCTCGGGGATAGAGAAGAGAAATCAGCAGGGAGCAGTTCAGCTGCTGGGGGAAAATGCTGTGCTGTGGAAGGGGTGATAAATCGTGAGCGGCGTGGAACAGGTGGAGACTCTGGGGGGGAGGTTGAAGTTAAGGGTTGAAGGTTGGAGCAAGAGACTGCTAGGCAGAGGTGGTCGGTCCAGGGGAGAGGATGGGAGGACAGATTGTGGAGTGAAAGGGTGGAGGAAGAGAGCGTTAGGAAAAGGTCAAGGGTGTGACCGGCAGAGTGAGTGGGGAATGAAACGTGCTGGTGAAGAGACAAGTCGTGAATGAGAGTGAGGAAGGCATGGTCTCTGGGAGATGAAGGAGAGTCGAGGTGGAGATTGAAGTCTCCGGCGATGAGAAGGTGAGGAAACAGTAGGGAGAGGTCAGAGAGAGAGTGAAGAAGAGAGTCCCAAAGATCAGGGCGGAGGGCAGGAGGTGCGTAGATTAGGAGCACATGGGTTGGAGGGGAGGTGTGGAGATGAAGAAGGAGGGCCTCAGGATAGGAGAGGGAAGGGGGAGAGAGCTGGGTGAAAGGGAGAGAGGGGGCAAGGATAGCTGCCACACCACCACCGGAGCGGGCGATGCGGGGAACGGAGACTGCCGAAAAACCAGGAGGGAGGCATCGAGCAAGAAGGGCGTCCTCCCCTTCCCTTAGCCATGTTTCTGTGAGGAGGGTAAGGTCAAAGGATTTCTGCAAAATGAGATCCTGAATAAGGAGAGATTTGGATCGTATTGAACGGCAATTAAGAAGACCAAGATTGAGCGGCATGAGAGAGGGTGCAGGAGTAATAGAAGTATGCAGGGGGGTGGGGGTGGGGGCAAAGAGAGCGCAGGGGTGGAGATTGAAATAGCCACATGGACGGTGGCGAGGAGCTCTGGAGGGGCGGCGACCCCAATGAACCGGTATGTGAGTCATGAAAGGGGGGGCGGAGGGGGAGGTGGAAAAGGCAAGAGAAGATAGTGAAGAGGAGAAGTTGGGTACCTGTAGGTAGTGGCAGGCAGTGACGACAGGAACAATTGGTGGGGACACGGCAGATCCAAATCCACTTATGGTTGTGAAGAAGAGGGCTGAGAGGAGACAAAAGTGCAAAGTAAAGTTGAGAGATTTTCCTCCGCCTCCGGAGCGGCCCCAAGGAGCGCACCTAAGGAGCACGGCGTGCTCCTTAGGTGCGCTCCTTCGGTGCGCGTGGCGACGGGTGCCGCAGGCGCCGTGAATTTATGCAGGAAGAGCAGGATACCTCTGCACGCGCGGCCGCGGGGATGCGGCCGCGTCACTACGGGAGGCGGGACCAGGCGGGAAGCAGGAACCGGAAGGCAGGAGCCGGGTTGACAGGCTCTACGGAGAGAACACAGACAGGCAGGTAATAGCAGCAAGCAAAGCAAAAGCATTAGGAGACAAAGATGTGGCTTGGAAGTCCAAAAGGAGATGTAGATTTGCGAAAAGGCAGGCATGTATAAATTTTACAGAAGCTGACAGATCTGAACATTCCAATGGATGAAACATCCAAGTTCAGAAATCCCAAAGTGGGCATGGATAAGGGCATTTCAGGGCACTGCCAGGGCAGAACAAGACTGTAGATATTTAAAGTGTATTTCGTATAGTGTCCTGTACACGCCAGGTGCAGCAGCCTAGAACTGCTATAAAACACAAACAGGTAGGGTATGTTGCTGTCTATGCTGACCGCAAATGTGTTTGTGTTAGGAGAATCATAAAGCTAGGAGAGAAGGAAAGAGAAGAATCTGCCTGTCATCCCTGTCTGGTGCATGACATGTTTTGTGACACCCTATGTCCAAAAATTGCTTCCCATATATCCATCCAGGCTGAGAGTCTAGCCAAAAATTACAGTTCTCTGCTATAAGAATAGCCATCCCCCTATTATGGATTTTAAATGGTGCATAGTGGACCTATTCTCTTTCTCTCTCATTCAATTTCAGATGGTCCTCCTCAGGGAGATGTGTCTCCTCTAAAAAAAAACCACCTCTGATTTAGGCCTCTGTAACCCTGATAAGGCGTGAAGGAGTAGCCTAGTGGTTAGAGCTACACAGAAAATGAAGGATTTGATTTCCACTGGCACTGCTTGTGACCTTGGGCAAGTCACTTTACCATCCATTGCCTTGGAAGAAAAGGCCTAGCAATCTGCTTCCTGTGAAACATTGCCAAAGAAACTCAGAGGCAGCTGGATTGCTAGGAGTCAGCACTGATTTGATGGCACTAAAAAAAAAAAAAGATAAATTGGGAGACTGGATGTCCAAATGGTAGATGAAATTTTATGTGGACAAGTGTAAAGTTATGCACCTAGAAAAGAACAACCCAAACCATGGTTGCACTCTTCAAGGTTCTGAATTAGGAACCACCACCCAGGAAAGTAATTTAGGCATTATCATGGATAATACATTGAAACCGTCTGCCCAGTGTGCAGTGGCAGCCAAGGAGGCAAATAGAATGCTAGGAATCATAAGGAAAGAAATGGAGAACAAAACCAAGGATATTATTATACCTCTGTATCGTTCCATGGTGTGACCGTCCCTTGAAAACTGTGTGCAATTCTGGTCACTGTATCTTAAAAAGGATATAGCAGAACTGGAAAAGGTACAGAGAAGAGCCATCAAAATGGTAGAGGGGATGGAAGGATAGCCCTATGAGTAGAGGCTTAAAAGGCTAGAGTTCTTCAACTTGGAAAAAGAGACAGCTGAGGAGAGATATAATAGAGGTCTATAAATTCATGAATGGATTAGAATGAGAAAACGTAGATCGATTGTTTACTCCTTCAAAAAGTAGAAAAACTAGGGAACACTCAATGAAGCTTCAATGAAGCCCATTTAGAACTCACAAGAGAAAATATTGTTTTACTCCATGAGTAATCAAACTGGAATTCGTTACCGGAGGATGTACTAAAAACTGTTAGTGTAGGAAGGTTTAAAAAGGTTTGGACATGTTCCTGGAGGAAAAGTCCATAAATCATTATTAAAGAGGACTAGGGAAGTCCACTGCTTACCTTAGGATTCTTACCTTTTTGGGAAACTGACAGGTACTTGTGACCTGGATTGTCACTATTGGAAACAGGATATTGGGCTTGATGGACCTTGGTCTGACCCAGTATGGCATCTCTTATCTTCCTAACTGTGTTAGGACTCTTCCTTTTTATTGGAAAAGAAAAACCTTGGACATCCCATGATATATATAGAGCCATAATGTCAGTTCCTTCTGTCTCTCATGGATAGAGAACCACATACACAGATTTTTTGACTCCCCATCCAGAAAAAGAGGGATAACATAGGTAACCGCAGCTAAAACACACCATTTACTGAGCAAACATCCCCCTCCTGACCAACCCCAAACCCCCTACATCCCCACTCCTGAGGCAGCAAAAGTTACCCCATTCTTGAAATATTCCAAACCTTCCACCCAACCATCCTCCCAGTCCCATACAACCACAGTATCCACACAACTGGTAAACAAACTCCATAATCCGGTAAACAGAAATAACAATAAAACAAGAGATGCTGCTGCTCTTTCCTGCTCACCAGCCATCCTTGTCTCCTGGTCCTTAGGATACAATACAATAGGGTAACACCTGAGTCAGCGATCCGAGGGCAACAGGAAGTGAAAGAAGGAAGAGAAGCCACAGTCAAGAAAGAGGAAGAAAACCATCACAGGTATGCAGGAAGCCAATTGGGCTGAAGGCCTCAGTCAGGGCAGTCTTGTATCCATCTTCCACCTCTTTGGTCACATTCCACAGCTGCTGTCTGGTGCCAGGGGTTTTTCTCTTTTTTGGTGTAAATACTTTCTACTCTAGGCTCTGACTCTCAGGTATCTGCCCTGACCGTTGTTGGCGGTTTTACAGGTCATTGTGGCGCTTTCATATTTCCTTGGTCAGCCATTCTAATATATTCAAATTTGTCTGAAAAATTACTGTAGCATCAATTTGCTCCCCAATAAGTATTTTGTTTTGAAAAACTCTTATATCCAAGGCTCTGAGTTCTTACTTTACTTCACTCACAACTTTTGTCCACTTTGAAGAAACAATTTCTGTTGCAAATGCTGACCCACTCACTCCCTCTTGAGTATGACAGAATTTTGCCAGTGCTTCTGTACAGCTTGCCTTAGAATCCATATTCAAAATGCCGGGTTCAACAGAGGGGTATCCGAAGTTATATTCACCTGTGATTTTGTAAGCAGCTTCTCTGTATGCAGGACTCCTCCTCAGAGGTCCACAACGACTGACTAGAGCTCTGTCCTCTCCTCAAGAACTCTCTGAGAGGAATTCTTTTCACGAGAATCTCATGTCCTCCTTAAATATTAGTAATAGAGGTCTTGAGTCACCCAGTAAATAACTACTGTACATAGAGAGCAGGAAAACCCACAGAAGCTTGATTTAAGGTTGAGTACCACCAGAGCAGGCACCACTAATGTCAGAAGCCCTCCTTTTAGACATATATAGGCAGCCAATCCAATGAAGATCCCTCCAGAATTAAAGCAATTAAAACTAGCTTTCAAATCTCCTGGCCCTTTAAGCGAGCATCTCTTGAAATGGCCATTGTTGCTGAGCTTCCATCTCCCCAGGCATCAGAAAGAGGAAGCAATCCCTCAACACACAAAAGGCAGCATCATGATGAAAGTACAAACCCTTAACGGGCCATGATACACTTCACACCCTTCTCCAACCTTTGCGTGTGAAGCACAGCTCCAATGATGCTTAACAGTGCAGGAGGACACTGCGGCACATTTGGCTGCCGTGGCCTAGAATGTTGACAGCAGCATCAATTTTCCAACAGAAGTTTGTACAGCTGAAGCGGCACATTCTGACACTACTTAAGGCTGCCTCATGGGAATTCTGTGAGGTGCACATTGCTCAGAGCAGCCAGATGAGGAAAATGATTGGGGCTTTAAGAGGAGCTAATAGCATATGCAGCATTTATCTCAGACTCACCAGCACCCCCCAGGTCTGGCTGTTCTAACCACTCTTCCCCCACCTCTCTCTTCCAGCTCACACTGCATAGCTGTCTCTACTAGCCTTTCCTCAGTGTTGCCATGTTCCATATTCCTCTGGCTTTGCTACATTCCTGTGTATGAAGTGCCAAGACATGGGTTGAACCTGTCACTCTCTGCAAACTGTTCACATTAATCCATGGGAGCATGCAGTCTACCGGTGACAGCACCATCACCATCAACTGCAAGTGAGTGAGGAACACGCAGCATGTAGTGCATATGTTGCAGATAGCGATGCCATGACAGTAATGAACCTTTAGACCCCTATGTATGACCCTTGTGACACTTGGCTGGACAAGGGTAAATGACACCATCTTCGCTTTCTATGTGAGGCAAGCCATAATCAGTGGGAGCTTGGATGTACTGGCTGAGCATCTTAAAGGTGATATAACAGACTGGTGCAGTAGATGGCCATGACCTTCCCTGGGGGGGACGAACCATAATGCATGCACAATGTCACCCAGTGCTGTGGCCAATCAGGGGTTTGTGTTGCATGACCATGACCATCAATGCATGTTCCATAGGTCAAATTGTGCCTCACCACACATACTACATTGCAGGAGAACACCACCTACCTGTTTGATGTGAGGATCGTGACATATCAACATCTCTAATCCCAGTCAACACCTCCTCATCCATGGTGCCCAAGACCCTTTCCTCTAGTATGCTAAGCACTGGAGGCCTCACATCTGGACCTTGTATAGCTACTTTAGTGTTTACCCTGCATTTCATTTCCCTCCAATTGTGCTTGCAATCCTCCATGTTCTGGTTGTGGTGGTAGATGGCACTCAAGTTGGTGCTGATGGCATGCCAGAGTTGCTCCTTCTGGTGGGCATTATAGTTACTGCCTGCATTTCCAAACAGGAAATTATGTTTGTCTAGCATGTTACACAGCAATAACTCAACTTCATAAGGACAGAAGTTCTTTTTCCTGCTGCTTTGCTTACCCTTTGGTGCCATGCTGATCAACTAATGGTGACTGTCCCTGTCTCACTTTGCAAAATCGGCCATATGTATGTACAGTAATGCTTTCATGTATATTCTGGCTGCTTGCATCTGCATGTCCTGGAGATATATGACTCAACATCCAAAATGGACCATTTATGTGAACATCCTCAGGATATGAACATCCCCATTGCTGCCTCAGATAATGTCTATGTGGATGCCTACAGACAAAGCTTGGTTTACACAGCAGTTATGGAATGATGGTGTTAGTCTGGACTACTGGTCACTAGACACCTGTATAATGCAAGGATTTTTATGGAGATACTGCATTTGTGTGCTGTTTTGTTCTTTGCTAATGGGCACCCATGGCATATATCTGTTTGGTCCAACACAGGCCGTGTTTCGCTATGTCTTCTTCAGGGGCTGTTATTGGCTACAATATATTAAAAATACATGCAAAAAATTAAAAACAAAAATTAAAAACATCCATATAAATATAAATCATGTATAATAAATAGAAACATAGATATAAATACCTCAAATAAAAGGAATAATTAAAAAAACCTTATAAATAACAAATAGGTAAACAAAGTACAGCTATAAACATGTATATAAAAAACATATAGTTACTTTACACTTACCAATAATATATCATCATTAAAAACTTAAATTGTCATATAGACAAAAATAAGAACAAACAAATACATAAGCTAAAAGAAAGAGTGACATTGCTATATCATTGTGAAAATTGAAATGAAAAAACGTACCTGAATATTCAATAACTACTTCCTTGTAATATGTATTTACTATTCTAAAGAGAGGATGAGGAATCTTTAGTAAATGCAAAGTTAACGTATATAAAAAGGAACACCAAAAATAGTCATAGCGCAACAGGAACAAAAAAATATTGATCTAATGGACTATATCATTACAATATAAATTATATTACATTAGCAAGTAAAACTTAAAAGGACTAATGGATCAGCAAGTGAAACTTAAAAGGACTAATAGATACATTGTAGCTATAAAGTATCTAAGGCATGTATCTAAAAAATGAGTAACAGGATTAAGTTCCTATATAAAAAATGATATACAAAATTAGGGCAAAAGTAAATGTTATTCAGTGTAAAGGGTCATGTCCTAAAAATGCAAACTTGGTGAAGTCAAATAATATGCAAACGTGCAAAAGCATATAAACGCTAAAAAGGATAAAAGCGCATAGTTTCACGGGTTTAAAACCGACTGTGTGAAACAATAGAGTTATGCAATGAATGTCAATGTGGGAAAATAAAATTATTCGAAAGGATATGAAAAAGCATAAAGGAGCAATGTTCTTTGCCCTCACCGTGAAATCCAAAGACGAAAGGTGTAACTGAAAGCGCGGCACAGGTGAGTGTCGTTACCCAACTGGACATTGCATTTACTAAAGATTCCTCATCCTCTCTTTAGAATAGTAAATACATATTACAAGGAAGTAGTTATTGAATATTCAGGTACATTTTTCCATTTCAATTTTCACAATGATATAGCAATGTCACTCTTTCTTTTAGCTTATGCATTTGTTTGTTCTTATTTTTGTCTATATGACAATTTAAGTTTTTAATGATGATATATTATTGGTAAGTGTAAAGTAACTATTTATATGTTTTTTATATACATGTTTATAGCTGTACTTTGTTTACCTATTTGTTATTTTAAAATTATTCCTTTTATTTGAGGTATTTATATCTATGTTTCTATTTATTATACATTATTTATATTTATATGGATGTTTTTAATTTTTGTTTTTAATTTTTTGCATGTATTTTTTATATATTGCAGCCAATAACAGCCACTGAAGAAGACATAGTGAAACACAGCCTGTGTTGGGCCTTGGCTCAGATTTATTCAGAAATAAACATCCCTTCCTTTGCTACCCACGTTTGTATACTGTGTGTCTGTGTCTTGTTTTGCACGTGGATTTTGTGCTTTTTGGTTGGACGATATATCTGTTTGATGACAGATAGAACAGGTTGGCTCTGGTCTTGTGCAATACAATGTGAGCGTACACATTGCCCCTGGTACAGATCTAGCTGCAATGAATAGCACTAATGCGCCTACACCATTTCTATGCTATGCTGTTGGCTGTGTTGATGACTGACACACGTGGACCTGAAGAGACTACAAGTAGTGGAGCATGTCTGGATTTTGGACCCCAGTGCATAAATGTGTTGGTGCAGCATCACGACTGCTGCACTATGGCATGCACAGCAGCGCAGTCTCACTTGCGGAGTTGGGATGGTGATATTTTAGCTTATCTAGGGGATGAAGGAGCTGTAACACAGCCAAGAGTAAAGGGACCATGTCAAGTAGCCCTTTGCGTAGTGAGACCCTGGATGGTGCCTGAGTGTCCTACATATTATTTGCCCTGAGCCCTGACCATACATCTTTGACGTGGGTTGCATATAAAATGATTCTGTCAGGACATACTGGACAGTGTAGTAACACTGGCACTATCACTCTAGTCCCATTTTGATCAGAAGTTCAGGTCTATCAATTATGGTGACAGATTGCCTGTGGGTCTGATGATCTGAGAGTGCATCGGGGTGGCAGGGAAGTGACATAGCTTGAATGCAGTTCTCTGCATGCTCTGGTGGTGGTTGGTCTGTGTTTCTGTGCTCTTGCAAGAAATGTCATTCACAAAGTTGTCAAGATAATCCTTTGGAGTCTTACACAAGCTGAGTGTACTCTGGTGCCTGTGCTGGTCCTGGTCATGCCTTAGCTCTCTGCTCATCAGAGGAAATGGGTTAATGTGTTCTGTGAGCCTCTTATATTGGCACACCACTGCACAGGATGCTCATAATGTCATCCCTCACAATATGGAATACTCAGATCTAATGCTTAGGCTTTCAATGAGTGCTTTGGCAGACCCCAATTTTTGAGGATGTGTACTAGTGATCTGCTATGGATGAATGATATTGACACAGTCATTGTAATGAACAAAATCAGTCATTTATTGATACGCCAATCCTTACCCCAACCGATAATGGTCTCTTTCCCCTCTAACTATATCCTTCTCCTCTGAGTGCGGGTGGCATCATGGTGGAGATGGAGCCCTGCAGACTCAACACTACCTGTGTTAGGGCTTGCATCTCCATACTAAGACTCAGCCCCCCCCCCCCTAGTTGACCCACCATAATGCCCTGGGCCCAGGCAACTGCAGCAAAGCCCTGCTGCATCTCATTCTTGAGGGCTTGCAGGAGCATGTAGGATGTCATGATCACTGGGACCCAAGGCAGCCTCATAGAAACATAGAAAACTGATGACAGAAAAATACCACATGGCCTATCTAGTCTTTCCTTCCAAAGAAACAGCTACAACAGTCCCCTTTTTTCCTTTAGAGATCCTCAGTGTTTGTCCCATGCTTTTTTGAATTCAGATAATGTCCTCATCTTTACCACCTCCACTGGGAGACTATTCCACGGATCCACCACTCTTTCCGTAAAGAAATATTTCTGAGTATCACTCCTGAATCTATCCCCCTTCACCCTCATCCCATGTCCCCTCATAGCAGAACTTGCTTTCAATGGAAAGAGGCTCTCCCCCTGAACATTTATGCCACGGAGATATTTAAACATCTCAATCATATCACATCTATCCCGCCTTTCCTCTAAGGTGTACATATTAAGATCCTTAAGTCTGTCCTCATATGCTTTATAATGAAGACCACTAACCATTTTAGTAGCCACCCTCTGTACTGTTTATATCCTTTTGAAGGTGCGGTCTCCAGAATTGATCACAATACTCCAAATCAGGTCGCACCAAAGACTTACAGAGATGCACTATCACCTCATTTTTTTCTGCTAGCCATTCCTCTCCGTATGCACCCAAGCATCCTTCTAGATTTTGCTGTTGCCTTTTCTACCTGTTTAGCTACTTTAAGATCTTCAGACACAACCACGCCTAGGTCCCGCTCTTCTTTAGTTGACAAAAATACTTCACCCCATATACTATATTTCTCCCTTGGATTGCTGCAGGCCAAATGCATGACCTTGTATTTTTTAATATTAAATCCCAGCTGCCAAATTCTAAACCATTCTTCAAGTTTAGCTAGATCCCTCCTCATGTTATCAACACCTTCCTGGGTGTCTACTCTATTGCAGATTTTGGTATCATCCACAAAGAGGCAAACTTTACCCAACAGCCCTTCTGCTATATCACTAACAAAGATGTAAAAAATAATCGGACCAAGGACAGATCCCTGAGGCACACCACTGGTAACTTCCTTCTCCTCAGTGTCAGCTCCATTTACCTGTACCCTTTGTTGCCTCCAACTCAACCTATTTTTAACCCAAACAGTAACTTTAGGGTCCATCCCTAGGGTGCTCAGTTTGTTTATAAGTGACCTGTGAGGAACGATGCCAAAGACTTTACTGAAATCTAAATACACCATATCTAGGGCTCTCCCTCTGTCCAACTCCCTGGTCACCCAGTCAAAGAAATCAATCAGATTTGTCTGACAAGACCTGCTTCTGGTGAATTCATGCTGCCTCGGATCCTGTAATCCGCTGGACTCCAGAAACCTCACTATTTTCTCTTTCAGCAGCGTTTCCAATAATTTACTCACCACCGAAGTTAAACTAACCGGCCTATAGTTTTCAACCACATCCTTATGTCCACTTTTGTGTAAAGGCACCACATGAGCCTCTCTCCAATCCTTTGGCACCACTCCCGACTCCAACGAGGCATTGAAAAGGTCAGTCAGTGGAGCTGCTAGAACATTCCCAAGTTCCCTCAGTATTCTAGGGTGTATCCCATCTGGTCCCATTGCTTTGTCTACTTTAAGTTTATTTAGTTTCTCAGGAACACAGTTTCCTGAAAATTGTTCAAGACACCCCTTGCTTCTGTTCCCATTTGTGGGTGTTTTCTGAAGTCCTGTTCCCGGTTCTTCATCTGTGAACACAGAACAAAAATATTTGTTAAGCAATTCTGTTTTATCTTCATCAGCTTCTACATATTCCTCCCCTGCACCCTTGAGTCTGACAATACCACTTTTACCCTTCTTCTCACTAACATAAATGTCTTTTCCCCCCCCCCCCCCCATTTTATTGCATTGGCTATTTCCTCCTCTTTTTGAATCTTTGCTTTCCTGACTACTTTGCTAGCTTCTCTAAGTTTTTCCAAATATAGTTGTCTGTCTTCTTCTCTCTGTGATCTCTATGATTTCATGAAGGCCTCCCTCTTTTTCTTCACCTTTTCAGCTACTTCTTTCAAAAGCCATAGTGGTTTCCTTTTCCTTTTACCTTTATTTACCATTTTAACAAAAAGGTTGGTTGCCCTTAAAATATCCCCTTTCAGCTTTGCCCACTATTTTTCTACATCCCCCAGCTGTTCCCATCCCGCCAACGACTCCCTGAGGTATTGGCTCATCTTGGAAAAGTTAGTTTTCCTAAAGTCTAAGACCCTCGCTTTTGAATGGATTCTAACAGCCCTAGTCCTAATACTGAACCACACCATCTGGTGATCACTGGATGCAAAATGATCTCCCACTATAACATCAGAAACACTTTCACCATTGGTAAGCACCAAGTCCAGTATGGCCCCTTCACGTGTGGGGTCTGTTACCAATTGCCTGAATAGTTCTCCCTGTAGAGAATCCAGGATCTCCTTACTTCTAGATGATACTGCAGCAGGAATGTGCCAATCAACATCTGGAATACTGAAATCCCCTATCAGTAACACTTCCCCTTTCCTAGCAATTCTGCATTTGTCTTCAATTAACTCTCTGTCCACGTCCTCCTCTTGATGATGGGACTCATTTGGATTCTGGCCAATGGGAGTTCCGTTTGTGCCATAACCCAAGGCAGCTGCGGTACAGCAATGCTGCTAGTGGCAGAGTCCCCGTCCCACCCCACCCCACCTAAATCTACACTTTCCCCTGCAAGCTGAACTCCCTCCCTCCTGTCCCCTCCCTCTCCCTCTCCCTATCCTTTCTTCCTCCTGTTCTGTCCATTGACTCTCCATTGTCTAGGAAAGGGTGGCAACCCTCCATAGTCTGATATGCTCCCTATATAGCGCAGTCAAAGAAATGGTGGCGTGGTGGTGGCCTCCAGTGGCTCTTCCCCATCTTCCTCCTGGGAGGTATTAATAATTAACTGCCCACATCCACGGCTGGTGGATATAAGGGCCACATCTGCTCATTCCATGACCACCTCTGTGCTGATGGCTCCTGAGTCTCCTGCAGCTCTTCCACTGCCTCCACATTGGCTTTATCTGCAAGGTTGAGGGGGAGATACTTTACTATAATTCCCTACTCTTCCACTTGTGCATCTTCTCAGCACAGCTGTTGTTGCTGTCTGCTGCAATGGCTCCCATCATATGTTGTTGCTATGCCATGCCACAAACATATGTGCGCTCGGGACTTGGCCACCTGCACTTATGCATCATGTCCTTACCTTGCCATTCAGCCAGTTCATACCTCAGCTGCTCCAGTAGCCATGGCATCTTCCTCCTGATGGCCCTGAAGTAGCACTTGAGTGCCTCCATGTTGTATCTGATCCTGTAGCACCTGTGGATGGATGTGCCAGCGTTAGTGCTTCCCTTTTCTTTTTGCCTGCCATCTGTCTCTCGGACACTCCAGCTCCATGCATCTATTCCCATCTCTGCCATTCCACTTCCCTAATGGCCCTGTACTACATCCAGCTGTGCCCTGCCACCTATTGTCTTTCCATTGGGTGTATTCCCACTGTGACCATAGTCTATCCTTTTCACCCTCATCCTATGTCCCCTCATTGCAGAGCTTGTTTTCAATTGAAAGAGGCTTGCCATTTATGTATTTATGCCACAGAGGTATTTGAACGTTTCTATCATATCTCTTCTATCATGCCTTTCCTCCAATGTATACATATTGAAATCTTTAAGTCTGTCCCCATATGCTTTATAACGGAGACCACTAACCATTTTAGTAGCCACCCTCTACACCAGCTCCATTCTGTTTATATCCCTTTGAAGTTACGGTCTCCAGAATTGCACACAAATTCCAAATGAGGCTGTTCAAGAGATTTATACAGAGGCCCTATCAGGAGTCAATAGTCACAATGTAAAAACTACAGGAAGAGTTTTGCACAGAGTTTCAGATCAGACAAACCTTGGCCAAATCAGGAAACAGGAATGAAGACTACCAGTTATACAACACATGGTTAAGAGCAGGCTGACTAGAACCAACACACATTGAAATATAATAATCCTTCCTGCAAGATGCCTGCCTTCTAACCCAAAGGTCAGAGGTCTGAGGCCAGCCTCTGATATGATAGAAAAAGCCATTTGGATTTTTTTATTTGCCTGAAACCTCTAGAACATTTCAGCTATATTATTTTTTGTTCAGTGAGCAGCTACTGTACAGCCACCTCTTTAATTAACAAAATTGCCCTTAAACTAAAATTTATAAAAACAGAACACCACAAAATGAAAATGTATTAAAACACAACAAACTTACAAATGACATAGGAAACTAAACACAACTTTATTTTTGCCTGCGCACCTTTTCTTTTCAGCAAAAGAAATATGAATTTGCCAGACCAGATTTCTAGTTGCTGACTCAGAGAGCCATGCTTCTTCTCTGCATTCTCCCTTCCTTTGCATTTTGCTCTGTTCCTTTATCTTGACCCTATAATTGTCCGTGGCAGAGATATAGTACCATTTTCTGCTTATAAAATTGTATGGTACGTAATCAACTATTTTATTTTTTTTTGCTGGAGATCAGTCTTAGAAAGAGAGAGCCAACAACACAAAGTAGATACTACCAAATCCAATGATTGCTAATCCTTTTTTCTGGGAAAAAATTTCAGGTCAGTGAGTATAAATGTGCTTTGTAATAGCAGATGGCAAGTGTTACTGTGACTTTCTACTGCATCTGTCTTCGTGCTTTTGCAATTTGTGCAGTCATGATAGTCATCTGAGATTGTTTTTGACTAAAACAGAGTGTACTAGCCTGGCCTACATTTTTTTTGCAATTCTTTTGCAAAACTTTTCCTCTGTCCCTTTTGGTCTTCCAGTTCAGTCAGAGCTTTCCTTTGCTGAGCTATGGAGCAAAGAATGTTCATGAGATTTTCCCTAGTTTTTTTAACCTATCCTCCTTTCATCCAGTTCAGCCAGTCCTTTTCCTGTGGCCACAGATCAGTGTGACCTCCAGAAGTAGTTATCTAGTATGGTGAGTCTGGTTCGTAAAGGTTCACAGTGTACAATGATTGGGACTTCATTACTTTGGACACATCATGTGAAGAGAGAGATCATTAGAGAAAGACATCATGCTTGGCAACACAAAAGAGGAAGGCCAGCAATGAACTAGATTGATACAATAACAGCAGCTATGGGTGCCAGTCTGTCAATAATGAGCCGCCTGATTGAAGACCGAACACAGTTTAAGACAACTATCCAGAATGTCGCCATGAGTTGACACCAATTCGATGGCACTTAACAACAGCAATAACAACAACACATAGTAATATTTGAATGCTGATTTTAAGGCATCCTGAGTGCCAAAGCCAATAGGCAGGAGGATTAAAAACTGACTTAGGAAGCAAAGACATATCTCCTGCATGCCACTGAGCCATTGGATTGACCCAGTCTACCTCTTAATGGTGACATGAGGCATTGCCTTAAAGGCATTGCATAAAATACCAGAATTCACTCTCCATGCTTATAATATTATCTGTCTATTGATTTGAGAAATCTGTATCAGGAGCCATAGGAAGGTATCACTGCTGCAATTATATGTAAGTTCCATTTAGGGATATATTTTAAGTGCACCTTGATATATTCAGTAACCCGGGTAACCCGGAGGCCCTACTCGCCTCCCTCTTGCACCATCCTCCCCCATAGTACACCTTGTCATGCCACAAAACACACTGACAACAGAATCTTGGTGCAACTATATATTTTTTGGTCGCAGCTTTATTTTCAACCACTGTAACAACCGGCCCAACCCGGGCCAACATATAAAACAATCCAAGATGACCCCCCCACCCCCCCCACCCTTGCCGCAGAATGCCTCTACCTGCCATATTAGTAGCAAGGCAGAGCATCCTCCTCCCCTGTACCCCGCCGCCTGCCTCGCCATGCTAGTAGCAAAGGCCGGCCTCCACACCCCCACTACCGGGCCAAGACCCCCAGCCGGGATGTCTCGTCCCACCCCGGGGAGCCCCCCGCCCCACACTGCTCGTAAATCAGTTAGAGCCCCCGCCGCCTCGGCGAGCGCTGGCTCTCTATCCCACCCCCACCAGCTGCAACATCTCTGCCTCTCCTACTCTAAAGGGGGGGCGGGCGGGAACGCTTCCTTCCCCGACGAGGAGCCGCGGCGAAAGACCATCCATGCGGCTCCTCGTCGACACCAGCTCCACCCACCCACCCCCAGCGACAATGAAATCGCTCCTCTAGCAAACAGGAGCGATTTCAAATGCCGCACTCCTCATGCGCCTCCCCCCACCCCCCCACCAAAATCCCCCCAGCTTACATGCCGGAGGCAACGAGAGGGCCCGGGCCCCGGTTACTGACGGCCGCGGGACCCAGCCCACGGCCTCAAGCATTAACCCGGGTAACCCGGAGGCCCTGCTCGCCTCCCTCTTGCACCATCCTCCCCCATAGTACACCTTGTCATGCCACAAAACACATTGACAACAGAATCTTGGTGCAACTATATATTTTTTGGTCGCAGCTTTATTTTCAACCACTGTAACAACTGGCCCAACCCGGGCCAACATATCAAACAATCCAAGATGACCCCCCGTACCCCCCCCCTTGCCGGAGAATGCCCCTACCTGCCATATTAGTAGCAAGGCAGAGCATACTCCTCCCCTGTACCCTGCCGCCTGCCTCGCCATGCTAGTAGCAAAGGCCGGCCTCCACACCCCCACTACCGGGCCGAGACCCCCAACTGGGATGTCTCGTCCCACCCCGGGGAGCCCTCCGCCCCCCACTGCTCATAAATCAGTTAGAGCCCTCGCCGCCTCAGCGAGCGCTGGCTCTCTATCCCACCACCGGTGCGAGGTAATTTAATTATCCTCGCACCGCCACCCCCCATAAAGCTGCGACCAACCCAACACTCAAGAGCTTCCTACCAATCGTTCAGTAACAAGTCCTGATGCCTTGTTAAAGCGCCAGCAAAGGTCCCCGCCAGGCGCACCCTTGACCGCGTCTGGCACTGCACCCGGCGCTCGAAAGGAATGCGAACTCGCTCCCGCCGGGTTGCCCCCTGCCTTGGCTTGCCCCCCACCTCCACCAGCAACACTCTTTTTGGCAGACATTTGCGTCAGCCAAAGGTTAATATCCTTCATCCCCCAAGACAATTGCCGGTTCTCCTCCATCATATCACGAAACTCCTCGTCGTAATTGAGCCAGGCCCATCCCTCATGAGCCTGCGACGCCACCAAGATGGCATCCGCATAAGCCAAAAGCTCACCGTAACGACTCGGGTCCGCGTGCCCCCATATGCTCGCCAAACGCAAAAAGGCCCGAGTCCAATTCAAGGTATTACGCGATACCTTCCGCACCCTCCCCGCTTTCTCATCTTCCTTACGCTTTCGCCGACTCTCCCCCGAGCGCTTCCACCCTTCCAAGAGCTGAAAGACATCAATGTATCGCCTTTTCAAGATCCGCCGCCACAACTTGCGCGGAACGCTTTCCCACAACTCCGCGCAACGCACTACCGACGACCCAGCACCCTCCCCCGACTTTGAGCCCGCAACCGAGACATCGGAGGAACTATCCGACGACGAAGAAAACGAAGAGGAGGACAACGCGCTATGCCTACGATGACGCTGGTGTTTCCTCTTTGCTGTGGCTTTGCGCCCACTCAAACCACCCTCCCCCAACGGTAAGATCCCCCCACCAGCACCAGACGTGGTACCGGAACACTCACCTTCCAGGGTTCGTTCGGCCGCCATCGGCGCTGCCACACTGGTAGAAGACTGCTACACACTCTGCGCCATCGCTGTCTGCGGGCCCCCTACGCCCACTGGCGCTGGAACACCGCTCACTGCAGGGAAAGAAGCAGCAGAAACAGGAGTACCCATTCCATAATGCCCCACCCCCCAACCCGACCCCCCCCCCCGTGGGGCCACACCGATGTTCCCATGCCCCCTGCAGCCCAGCCCGTTGCCCCCCATGGAGGCTGACCACAGCCACTCGGATACCCTTCTCCAGCCCAATCCCCCCAGGCAACACCCCAAGGGCCCATACCCGTGGACTGTCCAGGCAAAGGGGACCAGCCCAGAAACCCTTCCCCACGCCCGCCAGCCCTCCCACGGCCGAAGTAGAAGGCAGAGCTAGGATCCGCGCTCAATGACGAGTAGGGTACCCCTTGAGGGCTAAGGCCTATGTCCTGCACACATCCACTGCCCCCAGACTGTGATAGCGCATTACCCTGTTCCAACCTAGCCCCCCCCAACCCCACCCACAAAAAACGACTCTAGCCCCCCATCTACAAGATCCACTGTCTCCGCGGGCACTCCCCCCACTACTCCCAAACCCAAATCAAGCCCCACCGATGGCAGTTGCTCAGCCCTCCCCCTCCCCCGTTGCCTGCCCGCTCTACCTGGACACCGCTGGCTCCGACCCCCCAAAGGAACACGTGCAGCAGCCTGGGCCACCTGTGAGCGTCCCCCTTTGCCCCCAGACCTGGCCACTGAGCCCACTCCCCCCTGACGCCCTTTAGCCCCTTTTGCAGAGCGCACCATGCTCCTAACCCCTGAATAACTGTTCACTGCGCACTCACACGCTGTGCGGAAAAACCGCACAAGTCAAAACAAACGGCAACCTCAACCAAGCGACACCCCACCCTCCCCTCGCGCCAGACACTCACCCGATGTCGCTCAACCCCCCCACAGCACGAGAGCTGACCAACCGGACGCTGAAGCCGCACTCAGAGCCAACGGAGGAGCCGCCGTCAAACGCTTCCTTCCCCGACGAGGAGCCGTGGCGAAAGACCGTCCATGCGGCTCCTCGTCGACACCAGCTCCACCCACCCACCCCCAGCGCCAGGAGCGATTTCAAATGCCGCACTCCTCATGTGCCTCCCCCCACCCCCCCCCCCACCGAAATCCCCCCAGCTTACATGCCGGAGGCAATGAGAGGACCCGGGCCCTGGTTACTGATGGCCGCGGGACCTAGCCCGCGGCCTCGAGCATTTTGTACAACAGCAAGAAAGCAAATGTTTAAGCTGTCTTGAGACTTTGGGCTTCATTAATAAAAAGATTTGTCAAAAATAGGGGAAATTCATTTATAAATCAATTCCTTTGTGAATAGTGCATGATCAGAAAAAGCACAGTTATAGCTTAACACAGTCAGGGGCCCTTTTACTAAATTGCACTATTTATTTAGCAAGTTTAATATACTGCTTTATTATTTCAATCAAAGCAGTTTACATTGAAACTTAAACTTGGCAATGTACATTAAATGGGGACATTGAGAACTTGGATTTTTCTGAGGCAATGGAAGGTTAAGTGACTTTCCCAAGGCCACAAGGAGTGCTAGTGGGAATTGAACTCTGGTTTCTGGGCTCCTCAGCCAGTGTTCTTAACCATTAGGCTACTCCTCCACTATATGGCAGCATGTATTTTAGCAAACAGTAATTGTTAGCAGAGGGCTGTGGTAACTGTTACTGTGCAGGCACAAGAATTACTGTGTGCTAATTCCTTTGGTAATTACACATCATGCAATGGGAAAGGGAAAGGGTAGGCCATGAGTAGAGAATGGGCATGGAGAGTAATTGAAGTTAGCACAGGTGGTCCATAACACACTGTCAAAGTGGCAATTAGAGTGAGTGCACTTAATGTTACCACAATAGATGGTGTTCAATGCATTTGCATTAATTGCAGATGCCACTGTCATGTGTTAGAGTATCCTTCAATGCATTAACTGCTGGGAACATGCTGGATGCACCCAAACATTGTTAGCATGTGACTGGTGCACTTACTGCACATTAATTTTCAATCAAAATACATGGAACGTGCAAACATTGCAGTAGCTTAGTAAAAGGGCCCCTCAGTCACTTCATCTGCAAATAACTTGGAGTTCCAGACAATGACTATATATTATTAAACCAAACAAATGCAATGAAAATTGATAGGAAGATCTGGAACATACAGCACCAATGAAAGGCACATGAAAACTCTTTTTTTTTTCAAAACTAACATTTTACGTACCAGAGGAAATTTTGATAGTCATATGAAATCTATTTACTTTTTGTATATAGACCTTTATTGACGTCAAGAGTATCAACAAAGAATTATCACAGCCACAGAAGTACAAAATTGTAACAGAGAGAATATCATAACATACTTAGCCCTAAACACCCCACCCCCTGAGTCCCACAGTGAGTCCAGAACCAGAAAACTGAAAAGCTAAAAAGAGAGAAAAAGATTACAAGCAATGCAATCAGACAGTAAAAAGGTATCACTGGACCCCATCAAAGTCCCCGAAGAGCAACCAGAAGAACCATACAACTCCAACAGTTAAACCTGACCTTCCACCCAATCCCAATCCCCTACACCTACTCCCAACCCACCACCTTTCTCTCTTACCATACCCTCCCTACTCCCTCCCCCATACCCACCCCTACTATCAACTCCAGCAATTGTCAGGACAATGTGTTAAGTGTAGGATAGAGAGAGTATAGAATATGGCACATATGAGCGGTGAAAACACGAGAGGACAAAATCCGTATCCAGTACTACAAGGATGTTCAACTGGTCAGTGGGAAAATTTCAACCAGAGACAAACCACCATGTCTGGCTTGCCTCGAATATCAGCAGTAAGCTTTTTCCACCCTAAAGATACCCCATACCTTAACATCCACTCTTCAAGGGAAGGAACAAAAGATTTCTTCCAGTACCGCCTGTTGACATAGCGGGCCGCCAAAAGTAAGCAATTAACAAGGCAAAGGAGATCAGCCGGAAGGGAATCTGAGGTGATATTTCCCAAGACACAAGATTCCAACTTAAAAGAAAATTGAACCCCCAAGTCCTGCGTAATATGTTTATACACTAGGGACCAGAATTCCTGAATTACTGAGCAGGACCACCAAATACGACAAAAATCATCTCAGCAACCACAGAGTCTCCAGCATAAAGAGTCATCCACTCGCCCTCAACAGAACTGATCTACCAGTAGGGTGGCCATGTGAAAGAGAATATGCAGCTGAGTATTGATCAGAGAAAGGGAGATGGAATAAGTGTGGGAGTAATGATACAAATCATTCCAAAAATCGTCCATCTTACTCTGCAGACCAGAGTGCTATTGTACTCTGTATGAGGGTAGATATGACTGGGATGGCAATTTCAAGGCCAGTGCATGATATAATCTAGTCAGGAATGAAGTAAATCACTTTGACTTGAAAAGCACACGTTTCTAAAGTTGAAGCAAACATCCACTCATTTAAGCACATGAGGGAACCCCGAAGCAGTGGCATAGCTGAAAATATTGAAAATACAATATAGAAACACCTGCCAGCTGCTTAAAGCATGATTTAGTAATAAAGACTGACTGGTCAAAAAGAGCCGCCAACCACAGGGAATATCCCTGAGACAGGAACTGGACTCCAGAGACCCGAATATAGGGAAAAGATGCAAGTGAACTATTTGGGGAATACTGTGAAGAGACCTAGCAATTCTTGCACAGAGCTAGCCAGACCCACCATATCTGTCCAAGGAAGAGATGAGAGAGAATCAGATTTTTATCATTAGATGTTTGGATGAAAGGGACAGCAGTCAATGGAAGCAGGGCAACCTAAGCTGCCTCTAAAACAAACTATGTCAAGCTAGAATCTGTCACCCAGAAATGGACGCAAAACGAACAATGATAATAAAGCTCCAGATCTGGCAGGCTGAGGCCCCCAGAACCTTTGGGATGGACAAGAATGGACCAGCTAACGCGTGGTCGATGTCTCTGCCATATGAAGGTAGTAAAAGCCTGGCACACCGCATGAAAAAAAGGACCTAGGGATCCAAATGGGAAGTTGCATGAACAAAAATAAAAGCCTGGGAAGGAGCAACATCTTGAGTGTATTGATACATCCAAGCTAGGAAACTGACAGTGAATGCCACAAATGTAAATAATTCATTAAGGTCTTCAGCAAGGCAGTACAATTGAGTGAATATAGATCTGAAAGATCCTTATAAATCAGAATTCCTAAATATCAAAACTGTGCGGCTATCAGAAAACCAATCAGTAGAGGCAGGATGGCCATAGCAGAAGCTGAGATGCAAGGAAGTAGGGCCGTGAAGCCAGAGATGCTGGAAAAAAAAACATTTAAGAGATTGACAATGGTGGTAAAGAGGAGATCAGATCCTGAAGGAAGATTAATGTCATCCATGTAAAGTGAAACGATGTGAGAGTGACCCCCAAGAGGCCCTTCTCTGCAAGTGTGCAGCTAATGGTTCAATGGCCAGGGCGGAAAGAAGGGGGAAGAATGGGCACCCCAGCCTAGTACCCCGCCACAAAGCAAAAGATGGAGAAAGAGAGCCATTCACCAAAACAGAGGATTTGGGAGCAGCATATTGTTCGGCAGTCCAACCTCGAAAGGAAGGACGGAAGCCAAAATGTTCTAAAACTGCTAACAAATATCACCATTCTACCTTGAAGGCTTTTTTGGCATCTAAAGATAGGAAGGCAAAGAGCCCCAATATACACTTCAAACCAAACAGGACATTGAGCAGCCTACGGACGTTCTCAAATCCATACCTTTTCTTTAATGAAGCATGTTTGGTCAGGATTCACAATGTCCTGAATCCGCGAGTCAAGATGGGCCAAGAGAATCTTTGTGAAAATTGTATAGTTTAAATTCAACAAGGAAATCACTCAGTAACTGCTACAAAGTAAGGGGTCTTTGCCCTCTTTTGGGATGACTGTAATTGAGTCCTGATATAGAGGACATAATAGTGTTAATCACCCTCACCAATACCAGGGTGAAAACATCAGGGAGTGCTTTATACAACTCGACTGGGATCATAACAGTGCCAGCAGCCTTAACAATCTTCAGATTGAAGATACCTAGCTATACTTCAGGAAGAGTAGTGGGACATTCCAATGTCTCACGTGCCTCTGAAGCGAGACAAAGTAGCTCCACTTCCTCTAGCCATTGGTAGATAACAGAGTCCTCCACTAACAGCTGAGATTCAAACAGGTCACTGTAGAACTTAGCAAAGAGCTTCCCCATATCCAGCGACTTCCGAACCACCAAGCCCTGTGAAGAGGACAAAACAAAAATCCTATGTCGCTGCTAGTATTGGTTTGAGGGTAGAGATCATTTCTATGAGGTTTGAGGTACTATCAGTCTGTGTGCTGCAACACTGAAGCGCCTGCACTACAGGATGATCATACACCAATACCCTTCTGAATCAAAGTGACTAGATTCTAGGGCTATTTCAGGCCCCAAAAAAGGCTCATTTTCATATATTCAAACATTTTCTTGATTTTCATGTGCATTTTTTTCATTTTTTTATGTATTTACTTTTAATACATGTACTGTATGTATGTTAAAACATTTTTCAAGTGTGCAAATCAATTGTGTAAGTGGAACATATGTCCATAAGTGATCTTTAATAAAGAAAATAATTAAGTACTTAAACCAACTAAATGCATGCTGATGAATGCAAACTCCTACCATATCCATCTTCAGCATATTTCCATCTTGCATGTCACAATTGGAAACAAAGGGACTTTTTGCACCACTCTCAAGATCTTTGCTCCACATAAGGTAGATGGTTTTAAGCATGAAGTTGTCATTTTACTGCTTCCTTTGAAATTTCCACTGTCCTTTATTAGTTTGCTGTTCTTCCTTTGAAATGTCCACTGTCCTTTATTAGTTTGCTGTTTTATATATTTGCCTCTTTTTGATTTGTATTATATAGCGTTCACATTAATCAATGATAGGTTGAAACTTTTACCAAGTTATCATTTATAACTTCTAAATAATTAAGGAAGTATTAAAAGTATAGCATACTTTTGGAAAAAAATACTCTTGTGTATATGAATTTGTACAACATAAGGGGATTTTCACAGCCATTTAGGTTTGAATATAGGATGATGCAAATTAATATCCCGACACTAGCCGAAGAAAGAGAAGAGGTGGCACCAGGGGATAACTGACTAGCAGCGATACTGAGCCACTAGCTGGTTATCCCAAAGTGGTGAAAGTTACACCACTATTCATCACTGCATACATCCTCCCAGACACTCATGACAGACCTGGTTTATTTATGCTCGACTACAAACCCTTGTTTTTTATGTTTTCTGATGTCTCCTCTTTTCTGTTAAAATTGTAGTTCCTTTCCTTTCTTCTGGCCTTTGTGCCACTACTTGATTGTTAATTATGACTGTGTAAACTGCCCTGATGACATAAAGGGCGGTATATCAAATACGAATAAACTGAAACTGAAACACTATTCAGCCAACCTGTATTCAATGCCAGTGGCCAGATATGGCCCAGGGCATTGAATATCTGGATTCACAGTCAAGTGGCGACAGCTAGCCACTTTACAAGCACTAGTCGCGGCTGCTGAATATCTCCCCTACGTATACTGTGTACCTAATCCACAGAATTTTAAAGTTAATGTACATATCAACCAATTCAATATTTTATCTGTAACAGAGATAGAATTCATGCTCACAGTTTTGAAAGGTTCACTTACGGTCAGAATTACTCTAAGTCAGGGGTTCTCAGCCCATTCTTGGGACACATCGAGCCAGTCAGGTTTCCAAGACAACGGCAATGAATGGTGCATGAGAGAGATTTGGAGGCAGTGCATGCAAATCTCTCTCATGCACATTCATTGTGATTATCGTGAAAACCTGACTGGCTCGATGTGTCACAAGAATGGGTTGAGAATCACTGCTCTAAGCCAAGCAACTAGATAACCACACAGATCCAGGTCCTAGTCTATCCATGGACATAAACATACTGTATATGACTCTGACAGACAGCAAGAGAAAAAAATCAAAGGTATTTCATCATTACAACTCAAATCTGTTTTAATTAAACACTTTAAAATGTATCTAGTATGGAGGAAAAGGCATTTTAAATTCTAGCTAGTAGACAGCTTTACGGTTGTCAGGAAAGGGAGCAAAATTTCTACGTCACTCATAAACCAGATTTGGATGCTGTTTGGTTTTTCAAAGCCAGCAACTCATCTGAAATATTAGAAAAACATTGATTTTTGTCAGGGAAAATTATGTTATGCTAACTTGGAAATGCAAAAATGACTGAGAATTTTGTGAAAAGTCATAAAAACTGAAGCATTATTTCTGAGCTCTAATTGCTGGCAGTCAGCCAAAATGTGGGTGTACATGACTTTATTGAATCAAAATCCTGATCGGCCTGAGCAGAACTACTTATTTAGTAATTAATTAAACCTTCCTCCACATCTCACACTGGCATTTTCCATGTTCAAAGTAGCCAAGAATTGTCTAATTTGCTCTTGCATTCCTACCTCTATTTGGATACAGATCTGAACTAAGCCACCAGTGGAGATTCTCTTCTTTGCATATTGCCAAAAATGCAATGTAATGACGTACTTCACATTCAAACAAAAAGAAAAAAACTGGAAAACTCTGCATTATTACTGAAAAAGAGATATTTTAATTCTTCTAAAGCCTTGCTAAGGATTCTCAGGGATATTAGTCAGGGTGGGAATAAGGTCCACGAAATGAAAACATGATCAATATGGTATTAATAAAACTCAGAAGAGGTATGCCTTTCTGAACTCTATTTTAATATAACTGAAACTCGCAATATTTTACTTTGGTTGAAAGCCCATTAACTACCTATGCCATACTTTATCTACAAACATGAAGGCATATGCAGATTAATTTGATACTAAAGGGTATGTCTAACAGAGTGTATTAAAGAGGCCTCCTGTAGGGCACCTTTTAACGTGGGAAAATGACCCCCCAGGGCTCATTAATGGCAGGAACGAGGAGGAGGAGTATCCGCATGAAGAGCGCTAGTGGTCGGTTAGAATGCAGTAAACTGACAGTGTATGTTACAAGGGCCAGCGGGTAGGTTAACATGCTGAAGGACGGTTGCTGCAATGTGGGATAAGAGAGCCTATCTGGAAATCCGATCTAAGATGCTGGATGGCTGCCAAGTGAATAGATGATGGACATGTCACATCCAGTCAGTGTGAGGATAATATGGAAGGAAATTGTACTGTATCAGTGAGGCTTGCTCATATTCACTGTGATGTCAGTGGGTGCCATGGAAGTGGGTATGAGTGTGTTATGGAGGACCAACCATGGCCATGATGATGCCATGGAAAAAATGACTAGATATCAGCATTGACCTGCACATTAGCTGAAGGCGTTATGAGTAGCATACACCATGAAAAGCAAAGTACCACAGTGTGGGCCAGGGTGTTTCAGCTACCAGAAAAATAGATGACACCACAATATAAAACTCTAAAAGACAGAGAAAGAAATCCACCTATGTACAACCCCCTCTCCCAAACCATCATATTACACATATACTTGAAAGCATGGCCTCTAGAATAGAGGTATTTTTTCCTTCTCAGTTAGATACTCCTGATGCTTTAAAGTATTGGTGCAAATATAGCGGAGGGTCCCCAGTACATAGGTGTAAGATCATAGACGAGTCATCCCAATGGATATACAGAGAGAGATGGGCTGAAGAAATGAAGGAGGTAGATGAGTACAGTACACTCTCCATTTCCTGTTCCTGCTGTAATTCTACATACAAAAATCAAAGTTCTGAATGATACAGTGACAAAGAAACATTTTGCATTGTTGTAATTTTCACACGTTTCTTAAATAAAACAGCACTGCAAAACAATATGCTGTGTTGCATTATCCTGCATGCTTTGTCACTGTATCATTCAGAGCTTTGATTTGTATGTGCAGAATTACAGCAGGAACAGGAAATGGAGAGTGTAACAGTAATCCACTGGTCACGAGCACAAAAGGGATAGACAGTAGCCATGACCGCGCAGAAGAAGCAGGCCTGGATAGAAAGTCTGTGAGAAAGGTAGAGGTGGACTTGTTGAAGGGTAGGGTCTATAAATGACAGTGGTATGTTTATAGAGTTTGCTGGCGTATGAAGGGGTTGGTGACCTTCCTGGCATGGATGTAAATGTCAGCAAATGTGGGACACAAACAACTGAGATACAGAAACATGTAGGAGCTGGAACAGTATCACTACGGATAGTTATAATAGCATAATGCCCCAAAAAGCAGCATGTTTATCACAAGGGTGGTAGTTCAAAACCCATGGGAATTGATGGTTGACCCTATGAGGCAGTACTAAACACCACAATACTGTGGCAGGTGCAGGCCTGTGACCCACGGTGTCTGACATAAGCAGGCCAGCATGGCTAGCTTGACCTGTAAATGAGGCCTGTGGAGAGGCATATAGGATTGCACATCCCCCAATATGCTGCTATTGTAAGATAGAACTCAGTAGAAGTATTGAATTAGCTTAGGTAAGCAGAACTGCAAAGCTGAAAGATGGAAAAATACAGAAAGACATGTTTAAAAGTTACTGATAAGAAAAAGTACATCTGCAAAGAAATAATTGGGAGTGCTGACAGATGAGTTGCAGAGCCCTGCTCCTCTGCATGCACAAATTGGCTATATGGCCTTGAGAGTGTGAAAGTAACAAGTTGATGAACTGACCATTGTAATTTGGACTAGAAGGGGGGTGTGCAGGTGTCATGCCCACTGAAGGGACATAATTGGATAAACTTATCAGTACCGGGACCAATGGAAGGGGTACGGGAGGTACGGGAGGTTACCGGGACCAATGAAATGTTTTTCTATACCTAGAATGGAACAGAAGTCTATAAAAGTTGTTGTAATGCTTGAAAACTTTGCTCAGCCATTGTGAAATTGACTGGTTCGAGACTTGTGCACAAATAAATGATTTGGACCTTCTGAACAGACTCCTGGTATCATTGGTTTGTCTGCGCTTTGCTGCTACATATTCTTGGTGCATTGGCCGGGAAGTTGTGGAATCAAAGTGTATATAGGGCAATATACCACGACTTTCCGCCTCTATAGGCTTGGTCCTGCCGGGATCGCGCCCTTCCGACGAGGGCCGCTCCCTGGCGCCACCGGTCCCTTGTATCGGAGGGAGCTGGTCGGACTTCGGCGGGTGCCGGGCCCGGTTGGAGCCAACGCCTCGAACCCGAGTGAGGGGAGTCCGAGGTCCAACTCATGCGCCTGCTTGGGAAGTTTGAGGACCGGATCCGGTGAGTATAGTTTTGATTTGGGGTCTAGACAGAAATAGAAAGAGCAGTACTGCCATTGGAACTTGGAATTTGGAATTTGTAATCTCGAGATATTGGGAATTGGTAAGAGAGCATGATCACCTCTCAAGGAAGGGCCGAGTAACCCCGCATGGGAATTCGCCGGGTGAAACCCCCATCCTTTTTGTAATTGGGAAAAAGACTAGTCAGAATAGATAGAAACGAATGCATTCTGGGATACGTTGCTAGCATGATTGTGTGAACGAAGTGTGAATGAGAGGTCTGGCAGCACGGACCAAGTGTAGGCGGACCCCTGAGTAGCGCATTTCCTGACCGGGCGACCGCGTTCAGGTCGCGAAAAGGGGGAAGCGATTGTCGTCTTGTCTTGTTATTTGTATTCCCTATACGTTTCCAGGACCGTGAGGACCCCTTACCCACGGTCCGCCCTCCTTTTCCCTTTTGTCTGTTGTTGCGCGCACACATCGAAATGGGAGGGGTGGGGTCTACTAGAAACACTCCATTAGAATGTATGATCGCACATTTTAAAGAGGGATATTCAGGAGATTATGGTATTAAAATGACAGCAGCCCGTTTGCAGATTTTGTGTACTAGGGAGTGGCCCGATCTAGACCCCATCTGGCCCTGAGAGGGAACGTTCAATGTAGAGATTATTCAGTCAATACATCGTAGAGTGCGGATAGTGCACCCCGATCAGTACCCCTATATAGATTCCTGGTTAAGTATTTGTGAAGATCCGCCCCCCTGGGCGCAGCGCTGTTATGAGGAACAGTGCAGAATAATGTTAGCGAAAACAGATTCTAGACAGAAAACAGAACAGCCCAAAATGAAAGAGCAGGATAAGAAAGCCAGAAAGAAGCCCATCCTGGTAGATCCTGATTCCCCAGAAATAATTCTCAGGCAGCCCCGAACCCCAGGTCCAATAAGAGTAGCCCGGCGTCCTGCCCCAGAACCCCAGCGACGGCTGGAGCGGGACCCAACCCCTGATCCACCTCCCGGAGGGGAGGAAGAGGAAGAATTAGCTGAAAGAGAAGAGGAGGACATAAAAAGTGAGCCAGAAGCGGAGGTAGAAGAAGGAGAAAAAGAGAATGCCCCAGACGAGGAGGACAGTGTACAAGCGATTGCTAGCACTAGCACGCCAGTAAAAGATATACCCAAAGCGAAACCTGTTGGGAAAAGAAAGTGACCCCTTCAAAGACAATCACAACAATAACCCTTAGATCCCAAAAGACACCTACAGCGGCCAAAATGTTTCCCTTACGGCAAGTCCCCGGAGTGCCCGTAAAGAATGATAATGATGAAGTGGTAGCGGGACCCCTCACTTATGTGTATATCCCTTTCTCTACAACTGATTTATTAAATTGGAGGTCGCATTATGCCTCCTATACTAGTAAGCCCCAGGAGCTGACAGAATTAGTAACTACTATTATGGAAACTCACCAACCCACTTGGCCAGATTGCCGTCAGCTCCTGACCACCCTATTCACGACAGAAGAACGAGCAAGAATTAGAAAAGCAGCTATTGAGTGGATGGCAGATAACCCTGTAGCTCCGGGACAGGGGCAGAATATAATAGACCGTCGGGAAGCAGCTCAGAGAGAATTCCCGAATGAAGACCCCCAATGGGATCTAAATACAGACGAAGGATCCACAGCCCTAGCCCGTTTTCGCCAAGGCTTTTTACAAGGCCTGAAAAGGGGGGGCCAAAAAGCTATGAACCTTTCCAAAGTTGCAGGAGTTATCCAGGGTATAGATGAGAGCCCAGCAGATTTTTATGAAAGACTAACTGAAGCATACAGGATGTATACCCCCTATGATCCCGAGGCACCAGGAAGTTTATGTATGGTGAATTCTGCTTTTGTAAACCAGTCTCAACCAGACATTAGACACAAATTACAGAAATTAGAAGGGTTTGCGGGCATGAATGCAACACAGTTACTGGAAGTCGCTCATAAAGTGTATGTGAATCGTGATACTGAAAGACAGAGAGAATGTGATAGAAAGATGAAGAAGAAAGCTGATTTTTTGGCTGCGGCCATAGTTGAAAAGAAAAGGGGAGGTGTCCCTAGTCGAAGGAGCAGAGGAAGAGGGCGGGGTCAAGGCGGAGGCCGGACCCAGAGGCTAGGCGTGAACCAATGCGCCTACTGCAGAGAGGAAGGACATTGGAGAGATACGTGCCCGCAACTCAAAGACGCCCAGCAAGATGACGACAGCAGTCATCAGTGGCGAGAAGAAAGACGAGGCTATCCCCGAAACCGAGGAGGAGCCAATCGAGAACAATTCCAGCGAGAAAGAGGAGGAGGAGCCATTCAAGCATTGGCCACAACAACCCAAGATGAAAATGACGTGGATTAGGACAGACCGGGCTCCCAGTTTGCTTTAGGTCTCCAGGAGCCTATGGTCGGAATACAAATAGGAGACCAAATTATGGACTTTATGGTTGATACTGGAGCACAACATTCAGTAATAGACAAAAAGATAGCCCCACTTTCTACAAAAGCAGTCACCATTATAGGAGCAACCGGTGCCAAAGCTACAAAATCTTTTCTTCAAAATCGAATATGCAGTCTAGGAGGACAGCAAATAACTCATCAATTCCTTTACATGCCCGAATGTCCAGTGCCACTACTGGGACGAGATATGTTAGCCAAGCTTCAAGCACAAATATCCTTCTCTGAACAAGGAGAAATGCAAATGACAGTAAATTCCCAAGCCAAACCAGCAGGAATAATGCTGCTGACAGTTCCCCGAGAAGAAGAATGGAGATACTACATTGACGATTCTGTCCAAGACACCTATTTTGAACAAACTTTGAAAAGTATTGATGCACCACCTGGAGTATGGGCAGAAGGCAGTCCCCCAGGCCTAGCCAAGCATATAGCTCCAGTGACTGTAACCCTCAAGCCTAGTGCTACACCAGTGCACGTCAAACAGTACCCTCTCCCAAGAGCCGCAATTGAAGGCATTCATCGCCACCTACAAAGATTGCTCGAGTATGGCCTACTAAAAGTATGTCAATCCCCATGGAACACTCCACTTTTGCCAGTAAAGAAACCTGGGACGGAGGATTACCGCCCAGTACAAGACTTAAGAAGAGTAAATGATGCAGTTGAAACTATACATCCAGTTGTACCCAATCCTTACACTCTTCTAGGACTGATACCTGCTGAAGCTACCCATTTCACTGTACTGGATTTGAAAGATGCATTCTTTTGCATAAGATTAGCCCCAGTAAGCCAAATATTGTTTGCATTTGAATGGCAGGACCCCATCTCTGGAAGAGGGGGCCAACTCACCTGGACAAGATTACCCCAAGGATTCAAGAATTCGCCTACCATCTTTAGTGCTGCACTGAATCAAGACCTTTCAAGCTATCCAGTAGCCCCGGGGAAGAGAGTGCTTCTCCAATACGTGGATGATCTGCTGATAGCTGCCATATCAGAAAGTGAATGTATACTAGCCACCAAAGACCTCTTGCAGTTACTAGATGAAGCTGGATACAAAGTTTCCAGAGCCAAAGCACAGCTATGCCAAAAAGAAGTGAAATACTTGGGTTTTCGTATTACCCAAGGAAGCAGAAGATTAGGCAGAGAAAGAAAAGAAGCAGTATGCAGAATTCCAACTCCAACAACCAGAAAGCAAGTCAGAGCCTTTCTGGGAGCGGCAGGATATTGCCGAATCCGGATACCCAACTTTGCCCAAATTGCCAAACCACTGTATGAAGCCACAAAAGGAGAAGAAAAGTCACCACTGGAGTGGGGACTTGAGCAGGATACAGCCTTCCAGAAGTTAAAGGAAGAATTGATGTCATCACCAGCACTTGGACTACCAGATGTCCACAAACCTTTCCACTTGTTTGTACATGAAGCACAGGGAAATGCCTTAGGCATGTTGACTCAGAAATTGGGAAATTGGGAGCGACCTGTAGCATACCTATCGAAACAATTGGACCCTGTGGTCAAAGGATGGCCACCTTGCTTGAGAGCAGTTGCAGCTACAGCGCTACTAGTGAGCGAAGCAGACAAGCTCACACTAGGACAGAACATACGAGTCACTGTGCCACATGCAGTCCTTGCCCTTATGGAACAAAAAGCAAATTATTGGCTCACCAATTCCCGAATGTTGAAGTATCAAAGCATGTTATGTGAAAATCCACAGATACAACTCGAAGTGAGCCATGCCTTGAATCCAGCTACCCTGATACCCATCAGTGAAGAACTCCCAGAACATGACTGTATCGAAGTCATGGAAACTGTGTTCTCCAGTCAACCTGACTTGACAGATGTGCCCATAGACAATCCTGACCAGATCTATTACGTTGATGGGAGCAGTCTCATCCTGGATGGACGACGCTGTGCCGGATATGCAGTCGTCACTCCTAGCTCTTAGTTTTGTTCTGCAGACTCTCCATACTTGGATCCAAGACCAGTTGCCTATCAACTTGACGGAACCCTTGCATCCCTATCAGCCTGGTACTTCGGTGTGGATCAAAGATTGGAAGAAGACACCGTTGGAGCCCCATTGGAAGGGACCGTACACCATCATCCTGTCTACCCCAACTGCAGTAAAGGTAGCCGAGATCGACGCATGGATCCACCACAGCAGAGTCAAGCCTGCCGCTGATCCTGAACCTGAGCAGTGGACAGCAGAACAGCATCTTGATGCACCCTTGCGAGTTACTCTAAGACGGCAACCAGCAGCTTAGACACTTCATCACAAGTGCTTTGCAGTAGCCAAGTCTTTCGAAGAGGATTGCTGTTTTCCATGCAGCAACAGCTTTGTTTCAACGAACCCAATTTGCGTGTGATTTGACACACTACTTTGAGACTACATTGACTAAGCCAGACTTCACAAGCCAACTGAAATTGCTAATAAGTTGGTTAATGTGTACTGGACAACCTGAGGATCTTCAATCAACACTCAGCACCCGTTAAATTGCTTCATTAGCAAACGGGACGAAGAAAAGAGAACGTCGTGATCAAGAATCAGCAAGCTGAGGATTCAGAAGAACTCCAATCAACATCAACATGTATCTTTGCTTTTGCTTTGCCTTGGTTGCCTTCTTTGGAGGTTTTGAACAGACTTATGCTCTACCTCCATGTACCGCCTGCATTACCTCTACTCGAACTGGACTGAAAGTAACTCAGACTTTGCTTTATCATTCTTACTATACTTGCAAGGGAACAGTGACTCGGTGTATCTATAACACCACTGAACTAAATGTTTGCACTCATGGCAAAATCAAAGCATGCTATAATCCGCATCAGAATCCATCCTATTACACGTTGGAAATAAGATGGAAGGATGCAGATGGACCTATATTAGCTGCTACGCCACCACTTAAGGACATTACTAAACCTGCTGTTTTGAATTTTGATGCATGTAATGCTATTAATAGAGATAGTTATTCCACCTGTGGTACATGGGAGAAGGCGTATCGAAATGGCCATAAGTACATGTGTCCAGAAGGTGCCACAGGATGGAGAAAGTGTACAGGGAAAAAGGAACCAGGCTATAGTACTGCCCCAGCAGCAGACTACTATTGCCCGTATTGGGAATGTGTTTTTTATGCCACCTGGAATACTGGTATAACTGATGAGAAAATAGATAAACGGATGGCTACTTTAACCAAGCCAACCACAAATGATAAATGTCAGAAAGATGCTTGCAACCCCTTACACTTACGTATACATAATCCCCATGCATGGAAACAAGGATACAAGTTTGGTTTACGTATTGCCAGAGGGGCAATAGATCCAGGAACCATTGTGTATATCAGATTGAATACCCAAGCCCACAAGTCATCCAAATATCATATTCATAATACCTTTTATGAAGCTATGCATGTAAATAAGTTTGAGATCCCTCATCCCTCACAGAATTTATTTCTAGAATTAGCCGGAGCAGTGGTATCTAGTCTTAAGATCTCAGATTGCTATTTCTGTGGCGGAACCCAAATGGGAGACCAGTGGCCATGGGAAGCCCAAGAATTGAATTATTCTATGATTTACAATCAGACTGAATTACACAAGACTACCAGTGAATGGGTGTTAGCGCACTCAATCGTTGGACGTCTTTGCTATGCCAGAACTGGACCCCAGTTCACCCAAAAGGTAGGACAGCTGGTCTGTCTTAGCCAGAAATACTATAATGCCACGACCAAAAAGATAGCATGGTGGTCCGGACTCAAACATCCTGAACCTCCTAACCCATTAGCTAGATTTCCTGAACTTGCTGGTTTATGGACTAACCTTGCCAAAGTCCAAGCCTGGCAAGCCCCACCTGGCCTATATTGGATCTGTGGAAACCGAGCATATGCACAACTCCTGCCACACTGGGGAGGAGCATGTGTCTTAGGAACCATCAGACCTTCTTTCTTTCTTTTAAACACTGAACATGGAGAACAATTAGGATACCCTGTATACACTACCCACCGACACAAGCGAGCATTAAGACAGAAAAGAGAAGCCTTACAGATAGGCAAGTGGGAGAAGTGGCAGGGTGATGATTGGCCACCAGAAAGAATTATTGAGTATTATGGGCCTGCCACTTGGAATGATGATGGTATGTGGGGCTACCGAACCCCAGTCTATATGATTAATCGTATTATTCGCTTACAAGCAGTAGTTGAAATAATAACCAATGAAACTAGTCATGCTCTTACGCTCTTAGCTAGACAAAGTACTCAGATGCGCACTGCTATATATCAGAACCGCTTAGCACTTGATTATTTGTTAGCAGCTGAAGGAGGAGTATGTGGTAAACTGAATTTAACTAATTGTTGTTTGAAAATAGATGATAAGGGTCAAGTAGTTGAAGAAATTGCTAAAGATATGCAAAGACATGCTTATGTGCCAGTACAGACTTGGCACTCATTGAAATTTCCTAACTGGTTTGCTAACCTCTTTTCATGGGTGGGAGGATTTAAGACTTTCATTGTTCTAGTACTAATCCTTGTTGCTGTTATCTTTTTATTGCCATGTTTAATCCCATGTTGTATGCGTTCCATTCATAACACTATTGATAGTACAGTAGAGCGGAAGACCGTCACTAAAATAATGGCTTTATACAAAGCTAGTCCTAGTCGAAATCCTTCAATCATGATGTGATTCTTCTGAAAGTGATTTAACTCTCACACCTTATTAAGTAATAGGGTGAGATTAATCAAAGGGGGGAATGTGGCAGGTGCAGGCCTGTGACCCACGGTGTCTGACATAAGCAGGCCAGCATGGCTAGCTTGACCTGTAAATGAGGCCTGTGGAGAGGCATATAGGATTGCACATCCCCCAATATGCTGCTATTGTAAGATAGAACTCAGTAGAAGTATTGAATTAGCTTAGGTAAGCAGAACTGCAAAGCTGAAAGATGGAAAAATACAGAAAGACATGTTTAAAAGTTACTGATAAGAAAAAGTACATCTGCAAAGAAATAATTGGGAGTGCTGACAGATGAGTTGCAGAGCCCTGCTCCTCTGCATGCACAAATTGGCTATATGGCCTTGAGAGTGTGAAAGTAACAAGTTGATGAACTGACCATTGTAATTGGGACTAGAAGGGGGGTGTGCAGGTGTCATGCCCACTGAAGGGACATAATTGGATAAACTTATCAGTACTGGGACCAATGGAAGGGGTACGGGAGGTACGGGAGGTTACCGGGACCAATGAAATGTTTTTCTATACCTAGAATGGAACAGAAGTCTATAAAAGTTGTTGTAATGCTTGAAAACTTTGCTCAGCCATTTTGAAATTGACTGGTTCGAGACTTGTGCACAAATAAATGATTTGGACCTTCTGAACAGACTCCTGGTATCATTGGTTTGTCTGCGCTTTGCTGCTACAATACCATTTTCTGACATGACAGCATCTGACTAATAGTCGCGCATCACTCAAGGCCAGGGCCAAGGCAGAGAATCAACAGTTCCTATTTGGATGAGTACCATACACAAACGGGGAGATGCTAGCAGTAGAAGAGGAACCACAGAGAAGGGTAGTATAGGATGTGAATGCTGTATCAGACGAACATCATCAACATCAACAAAACGGACAAGGCACTGTATGGCACTGGCACAGTTTGGAAAGGGTGCACTCTAGGGGCTGTATGCAAGTTTCCTTGCAAACTGCTGTGAAAGAGGCTATGTCAATATCCCGCACTGTCACAAATGTGCAGTTGTAGAAATATCCTGCTGCAATGCCCCAAACCATATCAGAAGCATGGCACATGCCGCACCCTCTCCTTTCTCGCTCTTCTCTCCCTTTTTCTTGCACCTTGTGAAATGCACTTTCTGTCTCCAATAAACTTGCCTTCATTCATGACTTCTTTATCTCTGCTTCAGTTGCTGCCATCTGTCATGGAGGATACCTATTTTCTCATACACCTCATCCCATTGTCCGTGGTAGCAGTGCTAGGTTTCTACTCTCAGCCCTGCCAGTTTCAGTCATCTTGCCTCTATCTAATTATTTTGTTTCCTTTGAAATCCACATCATCTGTTTATTTACTCCATTACCTATCCAGGTAGCTGTCATTTATCGCCCCCCCCCCTCCCACAAAAAAGTCCATCTCTACCTTTCTCACAGACTTTGACTCCTGGCTCTCCTCCTTTCTGGATGCATCTTCCCCTTCCCTTATTCTTGGGGATTTTAACATCCACGTTGACAACCTTTCTGACTCTTATGCATTAAAGCTCCTTTCCCTAACCACCTCATTCAACCTCCAGTTGTGTTCCACCACTCCTACTCACAAGCATGGCAACTGCTTTGACCTCATCATCTTCTCCACTGCTCACCCTCAAACGTCTCCACCTCATTTCTTCCCTTATCTGACCATCACCTGCTAACCTTCACCCTTAGCCACCCCCTCCCCCAATCCTGGTTTCATTCATTGTTTAGGAATTGTCATACTATTAACCCTTCAGCTCTTTCCACTGCTGTCTTATCACCTCTTTCCTCCACTATGTCATCTGAGTCTGCTGATGAGGCAGTATCTTCCTATAATACTGTACTCTCTTCTGCTCTGGATGCACTTGCTTCTCCAATTTACATATTGTGAGGTGTACAATACCTCGACCTTAGCTGTCCTCATCAATTGCTAGCAACATTCCTGAGCCTGCTCAGTTGAGCGCCTTTGGCTTAAATCACGTACCGTTGCTGACTACCTACATTTCATATTCATGCTAACCTCTTTTCAGTCAGTCATAGCACTCAACAAGCAAGAGTACTATGTGCATCTGACTAACTTTTTTGCCTCTGACCCTTGTCTCTTTGCTATGCTTAACTCTCTCCTCAAGGTCACTCATCCCCCAATCCCTCCTTCACTTTCTGCCCAGCCATGGATGACTATTTTAATGACAAAGTCCAAATGATTAGCCTTGAGTTCTCCACAGGTTCACTTCCATCTCCACCTCCCCCTCTTCAATCCTAAAGCCTTTTCTCGCCTTCTGTCACGACTTTCTTCCTTTTCTGAAAGCACTGAGGAAAAAACTGCAAATCTTCTCTCCTCTTCCAAATTGACTTCCTGCTCCTCTGATCCCATTCCCAAGCACTATCTCTTCCATTATCATCCCCTCCATCTGTCATATCCTTAACCTATCGCTTTCCACTGCAACTGTTCCTGCGGCCTTCAAGCATGTTCTGGTCGCACCTCCCTTCAAAAAGTCCTCACTAGACCCTGCCTGTCCTTCCAGCTATTGGACTATCTCTCTCCTCCCCTTTACTTTAAAACTACTTGAATGAGCAGTCCACTACCTCTGTCTTGACTTTCTTTCCTCTCAAGCCCTTCTGGATCTACTGCAGTCTGGCTTTCGTCCTTTACATTCCATAGAAACAGCTCTTGCCAAAGTCTCCAGAGACTTGTTCCTCACCATATCCAAGGGCCTTTACTTGGTCCTCATCCTTCTTGACCTTTCTGCTACATTTGACACTGTCAATCCCCACCTTCTCCTTGATACCCTGTCCTTACTTGGATTTAGGGGCTCTGTTCTGTCCTGGGTTTCTTCTTATCTTTCCTAGCATACTTTTAGTGTATGTTCTGGTGGATCCTCCTCTACTGCCATCCCGCTTTCAGTTGGTGTACCTCAGGGCTCTGTCTTGGAACCTCTGATTTTCTCTCTCTACACTCAGTCCCTCGGTGCACTTATTTTCTCCCATGGTTTTCAGTGACATCTTTATGCTGGCAACTATCAAATCTACCTCTCTGCACCTAAAATCTCTCCAAGAATCTAGTCCCCGATCTCTGCCTGCTTATCTAAAATTTCTGCCTAGATATCTCACCGCCATCTGAAATTGAACATGGCCAAAACTTAACCCCTTATCTTTTCCCCCTAAGCCCTCCTCCCTACTTCATTGCGTCTCTATTTCTGGGAATGACACTACACTCCTTCCTGTTTCTTCAGTTTGCAACCTTAGGGTCATCTTTGACTCTGTTCTCTCTTTCTCTGGGAACATCCAACAGATGGCTAAAACCTGCCGCTTCTTTCTCTATAACATCAGAAAAAGTTGTCCCTTCCTCTCTACTCACACTACTAAGACCCTTATCCACTCACTAATCACCTCTCATCTTGACTATTGTAACCTTCCCTCACTGGTCTACCTCTGAATCATCTCTCTTCCCTTCAATCTGTTCAAAATTTGGCTTATCTTTTGCAAGTGCCGCTATGCTCATGTCACTTAACTGGCTCCCTATCCATTTCCGCAACAAGTTGAAACTTCTTCTACTAACCTACAAGTGCATTCATTCTGCAGCTCCCCACTACCTTTCCTCTCTTATCTCACTCTACGCCCCTTCTAGGGAGCTCTGCTCCTCTGGTAGATCCATTTTATCTGTTCCCTTCTCTGCCACTACCAACTCCAGACTTTGTTCATTCCATCTTGCTGCTCCATATGCCTGGAACAAACTATGTGAGTCTATGCGTCAGGCCTCTTCTATAGCCCTATTCAAATCCAGGCTAAAAATCCTCCTCTTTAAACCATTTTTGAATCCTGATGCTTCTCACTCTCTTGTCCACTACTTATGTGTATCTTACCATATTCTAGTTCCCAGTTACACTATGTGTTTTGTCTTGATTAGGTTGTAAGCTCTGATGAGCAGGGACTGTATCTTACATCTATGTGTACAGTGCTGAATATGCCTTTTAGTGCTATACGTATGATTAGCAGTAGTAGTAGCACAACTCCAAAATGAGGTGAGCTCCCCAAAAGCCTGTTGTAAGGGCAATGGCTGGGTTCCAAAAGGGGATGATGTGTGGTAAGGCAGAATAATATGCTCAATAACGATCACGTTTGTATGCTATGTACATGTGGATAGGCTGCTATACAATATTGCCATAGATACCCATAGGGATAACTGTTGTGGCAACATGCCATGTAAGATGGAGTGGAGGTGTAACCTAATGGTTAAGAACACTGGTTTGGGGTCACCAGTGATCAGGGTTTTATTCCCACTAGCACTCCTTATGGCCTTGGGCAAGTCACTTAACTCTCCATTGCCTCAGGAAAAAATCCAAGTTATCAAAATCTCTGTTTAATGTATGCTAGCAAGTTTAAGTTTCAGTGTAAACTGCTTTGATTGAAATGATAAAGCAGTATATAAAACCTGTTAAATAAATGAATACAGGTCAGCTATGGAGGAGTGTTAGTGACTAGACAGCAGCTTTGCTCCAACAATCTACCAAGTCTCAACCTCTAAGATGTTAAATGTAGGCACACCAGGCACTGACAATGCAAGGTCTAAGGTAAGCTATACCTCTGCTGATGATGCTTCATTTGAAAATATGTCACGCATGTCCTATGCCATCTCCCATTCCATGTGTCTATCTCGGCATATTGTAAAGCTATGGGTGACACTACCCACAACAGCAAGGCATATGTCATGTAAAGTGCAAGCCTCACCCTCACATCAGCACTCAAATGTTCAATCAATGGCTGACTGCAGTAGCAACATACCACAAGAGCTTCCAAATTTGCTGTCAAAGTGGGAAGATAAGCATTAGAGCAGCATCCTAGGCAGCCACAGCTCATATGAAGTTGTGCTAGTACAGTGACTATGTAATTGCCCTATACAGCAAAGGCTGAGAGTTCAAGATCCACCACCATCCATATCAAGTGTATGTAAGATAAGCAGATGTCTCAAGGAATGATCCCTGATTTTATTTAACAGGTTTTCTATACCACCCTATCATTAATTCAGGGCAGTTTACAATGAACACCACAGCAACAGCAACAATAACTTTTACATAGAACAGGATAATGAACTTGGGGGTATATGGGGTACAGCAAAAGAGTATAACTTTTAACTATATACATGAGGGCTTTGCTGGAACTGTTTAGTGTATTACATCTGATTAAGGGTAAGAGTATGTTTATGGGGTATGGGTGAAGCAGAGGGGTACGTGTTTTCATGCAATTGGTCTATAGTGCTTCATGGTTGTTAGAGACATTGTAACCGTCCAAGAGTCTTGTATGGTGCACTGTATGGTTAATGTGTGTGACCATAGTATTCTATGAATAGGTGTGTCTTGATAGCTTTTTTAAAGTCCGTTAGATCTTTTATAGCTCGTACGTCTGGAGGTAGGTCATTCCATAGCGAGGGAGCATACATGGATACATACATGCAGATGACACAAAACTATTTAAAGTTGTTAAAACCCAAGAGGATTGTGGAAAATTGCAAGAGGATCTTGATAAATTGGAAGACTGGGCATCAAAATGGCAGATGAAATTTAATGTGGACAAGTGCAAGGTTATGCACCTAGGGAAGAACAACCCAAACTATGGTTACATGATGCAAGGTTACACATTAGGAACCACCACCCAGGAAAAAGATTTAGGCGTCATTGTGGATACCATGTTAAAACCCTCGGCCCAGTGTGCAGCGGCAGCCAAGAGAGCAAATAGAATGCTAGGTATGATAAGGAAAGAAATGGAAAATAAAACAAAAGATAGAGGCATTATAATATATCGTTCCATGGTGAGACCGCACCTTGAATATTGTGTGCAATTCTGGTCGCCGTATCTTAAAAAGGATATAGCGATTTTAGAAAAGGTTCAGAGAAGAGCTACCAAAATGGTAAAGGGGATAGAAGGATACTCCTATGAAGAAAGGCTAAAAAGGTTAGGGCTCTTTAACCTGGAAAAGAGACGGCTGAGGGGAGATATGATAGAAGTCTATAAATTAATGAACGGAGAGGAACGGGTAAACGTAGATCGATTGTTTACGTTATCAGAATATAGAAAGACTAGGGGACATGCAATGAAGCTACAGGGTAAACTATTTAAGACTAATAAAAGAAAATATTTTTTCACTCAACGTGTAATCAAACTCTGGAATTTGTTACCGGAGGATGTAGTAAAGGCTGTTAGTGTAGCTGGGTTTAAAAAAGGTTTGGACAAGTTCCTGGAGGAAAGGTCCATAAACCATTATTAAGAAGGGACCCATGATATCAATGCTTGAACCAATACAAGCATTGTGGAACCTGTGTCCCTTGGGGAAACTGCTAGGTACATATGACCTAGATTGGCCACTGTTGGAAACAGAATACTGGGCTTGATGGACCTTGGTCTGACCCAGTATGGCATATCTTATGTTCTTATGGAGAGGACTCTTCTATGTGTGGATTGTCTGGCTTTCATCCTGCTTGTTGGGATTTCCAGGGTGTTAGTGTTCGTTGTTCTTCTTGTTCTGATGTGTTGTTTTTTCTTGATTATTGGTTGATTGATTATCTTGAAAATTAATGTTAAAGCCTTGTACTTGGAATGAATGTTGACTGGGAGTCAATGTAGTTGTTGAAGGGTGGGGGTTATGTGGCTATATCTGGCTGTTCCGGTGATAATTCTTGCTGTAGTGTTTTAGACTAGTTGTAGAGATAGTATTGTTTTATTGGGGAGGCTCTGGTAGAATATATTGCAGTAATCCAATACTGGTGTTGCTATGGCTTGGCATACTGCTTGGAAGTCGCTGTCTTTAAGCAGAGGTTTGAGTTTACATATTGTTCGTAGTTTGTGGTAGGGTGATTTGGTTACTCTTTTTATGTGGGGTTGGAAGTTGAGTTGTTGGTTGAATGTAACTCCCAGGTATTTGACCACTGGCTTGGATGCTAGGGTGTGATTGAGGATTTTCATTGAGTGTAGTGGGGAGAAAATGCCATTCCTGGTTATATGTATCATTTCAGATTTCTTAGTTTACTGACAGGTTTTGATCTCTCAGCCAAAGCGTCATCTTTTGTAGGCATGAAGTAATTTGTGTGTAATCTGGTTTTCTGATGTTTATCTGAATGACTACCATAATGTCTTCTGCATATATCCTGTATTGGATGTTGTGTTGTTTTATAATGTCGCATATAGGTTGAATATATTAATTGAAAAGCAGGGTAGACAGAGCTGAGTCCTGTGGTACACCTTGTTATTGTGTGAAAGGATTTGATTGTAGATTTCTAGTTCTCACTAGTTGAATGCGGTTGGATAGATTTGAAACTAACCATTCCAGCACTTTGCCATTGATGCCTGTTTCCCAAAGCCTTTGTAATAGGCTATTATGGTTGACAGAGTCAAATGCTGCAGTGATATCAATGAAGCAGAGGACAAATCCTTTGTATCAGTCATCTATGCTGGCTATGAGAGTAACCAAAAGTAAGATGATGAGTGTTTTGACACTGTGGTTCTGTTTAAATCCATATTGGTGGGGGTCTAGTGGAGCATAGCTGTCAATATGATCTTGTAGTTGATGTAGTACTATTTTCTTGATTATCTTGGTTATGAAGGGAAGACTTGATGTTGGTTTGAAGGAGTTACGGTCTTTGAAGTTGAGGTTCCCACTTTTTTGAATAGGTCTTATGGTTGCTTGCTTGAGTTGTGGTGGGAGGTAACCTTGTTTGAGTTTTGCTTTGACGATCTTCAGTATGTATGACATTAAGTATTCTCTTGTTTGACCCAGCTCACTGGGCATGGATCCATGGGTGAGGTGGTTGTGTTGATATTTGTTATAACTGAGTCAAGTTGTTTTTTTTCTGAAGGGATGCAGAATGACTCCCACTTTTCTATGTTCTTGTGGTGAAAGTTTTGCATGCTTGGTTGGTTTGTTTTTGTAATTGGATTTTGCATATATTTTAATTGTAGGAAGTCAGCCATTTCCTGTGGTGTTATGGTATTCATATTGTTTGGTGCTGTTGATTCCTTTGTCAGTCTTTTTACTATGTCAAACAGTTCTCTCGGCTTGTTAAGGGATTTCATTATTAGATTTGTATGGTGTTCCTTTTTGCATTTGTTATTCAGGTCATGATATTGTGCTTGCATTTCTATGTATTTTGTATGATCTTTTTGGTCTTTGGTTCAACGCCTTAGTCTCTCAATCTTCCTAAGCTTTTTTTTTAATTTCATTGGAGTGTTCTTCTTTCTTCCATCATTTTGTAATAGTTTGGTTGAAGCCATTGATGCTCTGTTGAGTGTTTCATTCCAGTTAGCAATAACGGAATCAAGGTCAGTTGTGTTTTTTTTAAGGGCAGGTAGTATTTGCTCTATGAATTTTTCTTTGTGGATAGTTTGAAATCTCCTTTTTTTCTTTTGGTGTTACGTCTGGTGTTTTATCTTTTATTGGTGCATTAATGGAGAAGGTAGCCATGTAGTGGTCTTACCACAGGACCGGTGTGGCTAATATGTTTAATAGGAATTGGGTGATACATTGGTTGGGTACAAAAATGAGGTTGAGGGTCATTGTGGCTTTAAATGTGCATTGCCATGCAGTATGGTATTTTTAGGTCCTGGTTTTACCAATCTGAATCAGTGCTGCAGGTCTCAAAAGACATCAGGATGAGATTGTCTGAAATCTTGAAATGGCTGCACACATCACTCATTAAACTGGCTCACATGGCATCCCTATAATTGGTCAGGCAGAGCCAGCCATCTGGGAGGTGTGTGCATAAGCAGCAAAACCAGTTCAGTGTTGGCAAGTTACCCAGTTCCCGGAGTGAGAATGTTTGCAAATTCAGGTTTTAAATGTGCATCACAATGTAGTATGGTATCTGAAGTTCCTAATTTACCTATTGGAATCAGTGCTATGGGTCTCATAATGCATCAGAATTAGATTGTCAGAAATGCTGGACTGCCAAACTCGGCAACTCAGCCAGTTTGAGCCTGGTACTTATTGCTCTATTGTAATCAGCACTGTGTTTGTAGCATCACAGTATTCAATGTCAAGCCCTGCCCAGCCTCACCATTTTGTGCCTTGCCCCAGAGCTGGGGGGGGGGGGGGGCAGCAGGGCCTGCCTGGGTGTGATCAGGGTGGCCTGCATGTGCAGATCAGCATCTGATAACCAGGGCTTCTTAGATCAGACTGCCATTATTCCTCCTAACATCAGGTTCTGTGTTCATGATGTTATATATTGTGATGAGTGGCAAAGTGTATTCTCCAGCATAGCGCCTGTTGTCATCTGTTAACGTGTGCTCGCAATGTTATGCCAGGTGGCCACATATGCTGACTGCCTACACACCATGACTACAATGCAACGTGAGCCTTAGCTGCCTAGAGACAGCCAGTCCAGGATTTATAAGTCACACAGACAGATGCATTATGGGAACGTGGCACAGTCCAACCTGTCATAGCTCTGACCATGCATACCATGCTTTACTTCACAGCAGGGTTACGGCCCCAGAGTTTCCAAGTTACCCTGTTGCAGAAGTGAAATATACAGCCACTCCCGGATATCTGATGTTCTCATTCTGATGCATTATGAGAAATGCAGCACTGATTCCAATGTATTAAAGAAGGGACTACTCATACCCTACTGCATGGCAATGCTAATGTTCATCCTGAGGTGCGGCTATATCTCAGTGCCAGAACTGGGTAACTTGGCAACTCTGTGATCCCAGCAACCCAGTTGCAGGAATGAGAGTTGCTGGCAGTATTGGGTCCAAATGTTCTGTGCAATGAAATATAGGATTTGCAGGCCCTGATTTTACACATTAAAATCAGTGCAACAGGCTGCATAATGGATCAGAGTGAGAATGTATGTGAAACCATGGTCTGCCAATACATCTCCTTCATGGGACTTGGGTCACTTGGCAACTCATTGTCTCTAGTGCAATCAAGGGCAATGAGATTTGGACTGCTGCTATCTGTCCCTCCCTTACCTGGAGCCTTCTGTAAATCCTTATCTCCAGTCCATATGCACCAGAAGCATACAACCAACTGCACTCATTGTTATAGGCACATGCACAAGATTGTCAAGTGACCCATTTCCTGGATGGAGCAAAGGTACCAGTTCATGTCTTACATTGGTAGAACATTGCAACGTGGCATATTTCTAACATGAAAGAGCCCAATGGCTTGAGTGCTGCTGGTCACATTATGCATCATGATTTTGGTTACCAGCTGCCAGCAGCTCATCAGGGACAGGCTGAGCTGGTCTGGGTTACACTTGCACAAAAATCACTGCAAAGGTGTATATAACTTCAATGGACATAAAACCTGGACTGACCCAAACTCAAAAAAACAAAAAGAACAAAAAATAAAAAATAAAAAAATAAAAATAAAAAAATAATCAAAAAAATAAAGTCCATTCAATCTTGTCATTAAGACCATACGGATGCAGAGTATTCAAATTAAAAAATTAAAAATTAAAAATGTGGTTCTTTTTGGTTTTTTTTTAGTTTTGAACATTGATTATGTGTATTTGAGGTTTGTGGGGTGACACTGTGCAGCTTTCATTTGTTCGCTTTGAGTGTTTTCAATGTTTTACTGTTTCAGTATGTGTTGAGAGTATAGTGACGTCATGTTCGAATGAAGTTGGTGATTGGTTGTTGGTTCATGTTAACTAGTGCGTCACACGCTGTCTTTTTTAGATGGCGGGGTTGATGTGAGTTGCGAGGGAGGAAATTGAATGCTATTGCGCCCCTGAAGAAGCTATTTTTTGGCGAAACAAAAAGCTTTTGTCGGGTTGCGGAGCCAATTGAGATTGACTAGTGGAACTTTTTGCAGTTAATGTTGTTCCCCGCTGTATAACTTTGAAGTCTTCTGAGCCTGTTACATTTCGAATCACAGTGGAATGTCTGGAGACTGGCTGGTTATAAGATCTGGTTTGAAGATAAGTAAAACATGTGCTGTTAATCCTATTGGTTACTTTATCTTCTCTATCTCTTTTTGTAGGTGATAACCTGCTGGTCTGACAGGACTCCATGTAGTTCTGTGATGTTGGAAGGACACTTGTTTGTATGTGTTTGTGAGTAATTTGTAGTATGTATGTGTTGTGATTTTTTGTTGATAAGTGTTTGACTGTTTTTTTCCCAATGGTAATGTTGTGGTGTTTAACGTTTTGAGTGGGTAATGGTAGTGGTTGAGGCTTTTTGACCGGTGATGCAAGCGTCTGCTGCTCCCTATAGTGAATTCTCACTAAATGTAGGGCATGAGCTAATCTGAGGTCATTTTGCCTGGAGGGATATGTGTGGATGAATTATTGGTAGAGTAATTGTTTTTGTAGATAGTGCTTATTTAAGAGCTGTTATTGTTTAGTTTGAGTTTTGTGCATACCATAACAGTCATGAACCTCACTTCTAAGGTAGGGTATGTGGAGTATGATCTCAGTCTCTCAAATTTACTGCTAATGCTCGGCATAGTACCTGCATCGTGCCAAAGAGAGCCTCCCTCTGGCATTCATAAGATGTTACTTGTATATGTAATTTATCAAGGTGTACTTGGAAATTCCTCTTAATTGGGCCTGTGGCACCCAACACGATGGGAAATAATTCAGCAACTTTCTGCCACATTTTCTTGGTCTCCGACTACATTTCTTGGGACTTGAATATTTTCTTCCTCTCATTGTGAATCACAGGGTAGTCACGTGGAACTGACACCTCTCTAATCAATGCCGTTCTGGTGTTTTTCTCCTTTACCACTATATCTGGTTTCCTCGCTTGCAGTTTTTTATCGTTGGGAATGGAGTAACCTCTATTCTCTGTAATGCTTTTAGAGTCATGATCTCAATGCATTTCAGGCACAGTGATGTCATGGTGCTTATAGAGTTTCCAATGGATAAGGTGTGCTACTTTATTGTGCCTTTCTGTGTAGAAATTTTATGCCATCAGAACTTCACAGCCAGCTATGAAGTGAGTCACCGTTTCCAGCTATTTTCCACAAAATCAACATATGTCTGTTTTGCTAGTTTTTTCAATGCTCACTGTAAACCATCTTGTCCATAAGTTCTGTCCTGGGCTGTAACTATCAAAATCTCATCCTTTGGTTCCAGTTCACCTCTCCTTAAACATTCATGTGTCTATGCTTGATTGACAAAGTGTTTCTGGAATAACACTCTGTATTTCTCACTGTATTTGTGCACTAGCCACTTGTTTTTCCTTGTTTGTTTATCCAATTCTTTGAAGAGCTTTTTCTCTTGTTTTGCAAATTTTGCTACTTCCTTCCCTGTGTATGCTTGTGAATTCTCACTCATTCCTTCTAGTCGTCGGAACATTTGTCTGATGATGGAGACAGATTCTAGACGTTTACTTTCATATTTCAGCGCTTTTTGTGAATTTGGATCCAACAATGCAGTCAGGTAGGCCTGGAGGCCTATGATAATAGCTCTATATGTATAATCAATCTCCATGATGCTTAGCTCTCTTTCAACTCTAGGGATGTAAAGTCTCGGCTTACACTGATTCTTGTAAATTACCTCATGGGCATGGAGGAGTTTTCTTGTTTGCATGCCCAGTTTTTCAAGATCTAAGAGGCCAGTCTCAACCCCAAACTGTATGAGCGTGCAGAAATTTCCAGCTGATTGATGGCTTGTATCTCATTCCATAATGTTAAAACACTTTTCAATAATGATTTAATCTCCTATAGTATTATTTACTGATCTTTTCTCTCAGTAATTTCTGCTTGAGTCTCATTCCTTCCTCTACTCTGAGATACTTTGATGTCATAGCCTTCAGCCAGAGAGATGTTTTCCATTTTTCTCTATTTTCCTAAAAAAAAAAAGTTTCCTTTGTCAAGGCCAAAGGACATCCTGATGTCATCAGAAAATCTTTTAACCACACGGAATTGCTCTGCTAATTGTTGGTTGCTGGAACTGTAGAGCTTCAGATCATCTACAAATAATAAATGGGATATTGTTTCTGGGTCGTTACCTTCTTTAGTTTTCAGACTAAATCTGTATCCCAAAATATTGATGAGAGCACTTTTTGGATTAAGCGCTACACAAAACAAGAGATGACAAGGAATCCCTCTGAAATATTCCTTGCTGGATTTTAATGTTAGGAATGAAGTACTGACCGTCTTCATATTTCAAAGAGTATGGTTACCACATTGTCATGGTGAACTTAATGTACTCTATCAAACCAGGATTTATTGTATACATTTCAAGGCAATTTATTATTCAAGAGTGTGAGACGCTGTCAAAAGCTTTCTTATTATCAATCCATGTGATACTGAGATTTCGACTTTTCTTAGTGCTGACCATGATGGCCTTATACAACATTAACTGATCTTTGGTTCCATATATTCCTCTCTTGTTGCCCTTTTGCTCTATTGCCATGATGTTATTGGACTCAATATGATCAGATATTCTGTCTGCATCAATTGAAATGAACAGCTTATAGATTATAGGTAGACAAGTTATTGGTCTATAATTTTTGGAAATGTTTCTTGGGTCCTTCTTTGTGGTTTTAAATCTGGCTGCTTGAATGATTGATTTTTGCAGGTCCCCAATTCTTGGTGGAGTGATGTTTGCTGTTTGAGACAAAAGTTGGTTGGTTACTCCATCTGGGCCAAGTCTCACCCCATTTGAGGCTCATTTTAGCCTATTTTGTAGCTCTTTGATTGTATTGCATAGGTTTGTTGCTTGCTTTTTCTAAATGCTCCTGTATGCAGGGTTACCATTCTTCTTTTTGATTGTGCTCTATAGGGTCCTGATATAGTTTTCTCCAGGTTTCTGTTTTAGCTTTGGTTGGTGGTGCTTTTACCATATTGATACTCTTTCCCAATTTGCTGTAAATTGTTTTGGGTTCTCTCTAAATTGCTTATTTTGATATCTTTATTTTCGGGGGGCGCAGCGGGGGGGGGGGGAGGGTCATATCTTCACAGTTTTTGCACTTTTGCTGCTACTTTCAATTTATTGTTGGAATATATAAATTTCAGGTCATCTTTTGTTAATCCAGAATGCTTCAGTTTGATGTTTTAGATATTCCTTAATATCTTTGATCTTAATCCTTTGAGATACCCATCTATCAGGGATACCTCTACATGCAATGATTGCTTTTTTCCCTTGATTGCTCTTTTTCCAAGGAGGAACTGTCAGTGTTTTCTTTTTCTTCTGGTCCTGCACTTTAGCTGGTAGTATTCTTGCAGTAATAATTTTAGCTGCACAATATTGTATTTGATTTATTTCAGTGATGAAATAACTGGTCCCTTTATACTGGATATAGCCTTGTTCATCTTTATATTCATACTTTTAACCTTAGATGTTAAATTTAACTTGAGAAATCGTTCTCTTGCCTGAAACCCAGCATATTCCTCTTTTTTTGCATGTGGACTAGGACTTCGATCTTGAATTCCTCCACCTCTAGGTCTTTCTCCTCCCTTTCTTCCTCCTCTTCAGTTGATTGGTTGACTTGTCCTGTAGTTATCTCATTCTCCTGCAGTTCCAGATCACCAATCTCCATCTTCTCCTCAACTGCTCTTTCTGTTTCTGTGTATTCCTTTCTTCTGGTACTCTCACCCAGGTCTTCTCCACCTCCCTGAAATTTTTTTCCCCATGGAAGCCCTTCAAGATGTTATCATTTACATGCTTTTGTACTTTGATCTAGATAATTTATTTATTTATTTATTTATTGAATGGCTTTATATACCGCCTTTCCGCAAAATCAAAGCGGTTTACAAATAACTAGTAATGAACTGTTACATCTTAACAAGTTTCAACAAGTAACATCAGAAAGTATAAATTAGAAAGTTTAAAGATCTTAAATTCATATCTATTTCTTTTTGCAGTTTTTCCTGTGGCAGTTTTCCCCTTTCTTCCAGTTTTTGGCGTATTTTCTTTATATACCCTCTTAATTTAAATATAGGACTTGTAGCATAAAAGTTGCAGTACATTATCTCCTCCTTATCTGCAGAAGTCCATTGAAACATAGTTAATCCTCTTAACTTTTTCATTAATATCTGTGGTTTATCTTCTGCCACATTGGGTCCATGAAATGCTCACCATGGCTTTTTATATGTGGCAGGAATGTTATCTACATCTGCAGTGCTTGCTTGCACTATCACAACCACCAAAGTTGGCCCTAGTGTGTAAACTATAGGTGGGCACCTTTTTATCCTGAGCGATGTGCAACCAGTATGTATTTTTTCATTTTCTTTCTTACCATACTTCAATTGTAGTGTTGCCTTGCTGGGATTTAGTATAGATTTTGTACAATGAGGCATTTCCCCTTTTGGTCCTATGGAGAATGCATTGGTCCATCACATCAGCTCTTAAATGTCCAGGAACATTCTGTGCTTCCTCCACATTACAGTGGCCATGTGTGCAAGTGCCCATTATCACCGGTCACTCTGACTGTTAGGATGGGCACATATCACCTGGTCCTCAAACCAAGCAGCACAATGGATGATCTGTCCAGAATCTGGAACAGAGATCTATTTTGCTGCGAGAGTGCTGTAGGTGTTTAGGGTACTAAGTTAAGCTAGCCATTTGATAGCTTGTACTACTTTAACATGTTCTCATAGCATGTCCAACCTGGCTCTTGTGTCCTGCACTCATTGGCTAGAGATTCCCATATAGCACCTTATGTCATGATCTAGGGCTCTAGAAGCAGTTTCCAGGGAACCAGCATGCAGTGAGTGGTGCTTAGCCAGAAGGGGGTGTTCAGACACCATCCAGCATGGCCTGCCCATAACATAGTCACCGGCAGCAGCAGGTTGCCAGCAGCCCCTGACAAGCTGTTCTCCTCTTTCCTAGATATCTATTTGTCAATCAGCCTGCATATGGTGTGAGATACTGGACTATGCCACCCAGTCACAAACCATCTGTGCCTGCTCTACTAGTCACCACTAACTGCATGTACACATGAACACTGTGAAGATGTTGGCTTCGTACAAACAGCATGGGCACCCAGCAACCTGGCTAGTGACTGGATTGCCATAAAGGAACAATGTCTGTATCACTGCAGCTTAACCCTAGATAGCACTAAGTGGATACATAGCCATGAAATGGTCATAGCTCCATCAGATTGATTGTAGCCTCTCAGCATGAACAGCTATGTGCAGTCGTTTCCCTAATTTCTGACACATCCTGTGCAAACTGTTCTGTTTTAGACAAAACTCAGAACCTCTGCTCTTTATTTGTGTACCCTTTTAGTATGAACTTGGGGACAGCTAATACTATCTTCAGAGGACTGAATACTGGCATATAGACATGCTGCACATGCATGTTGCCCTACAGTACCACACCTCTGTTGCATGAAAGAATGCTGTGTCCCTCTACACAGTTTTTGTCAGTGATCACTGAACAAATTGCCATGCTCCTACTCCCATATTATGTCATGTCCCTAGGCACGGAAAATCTGCCAAAATGTCCAGTGTAGCACCTACATTCTCCCACCCTTCGGATGCTGACCCACATCACCCCCCCCCCCCCCCCAGGGCACATGGAACCATGATGAGTTGGACATGGGGCCGGGCATTGTTATAGTTGCTAGCTACACATATGCTCCCATCCCCAGTCTCTTTGTATACTAACATCATCCATATGTCTGTAAATGGTTAGTATATAACTTAATGTGTCAACAGTAAATGATGTTGTCATCCAAAAAACATCCTATGACACTTTAATCCATGGTACCATAGTATCTTCCATTGTGTGCCCCATAGAAAGATTAGAGGGCATTTTCATTCAACACATAATTAAACTCTAGAATTTGTTACCAGATGTGTAGTAAAAACTGTTAGTGTAGCTGGGTTCAAAGTGGGTTTGAACGAGTTCCTAGAGGAAAAGTCCATAAACCATTCTTAAAGCGGACTGGGGAAATCCACTGCTTAACCCTGGGACAAGCAACATGGAATGTGTATACCTTTGGGAACCCGACAGGTACTGTTCTTGAAACATGTAATGGCCACTGTTGGAAATAGGATACTGGGCTTGATGGACCCTTAGTCTGACTCAGTATGGCACATCTTATATTCTTATGTGATGTTCCTGTCTAAACTGTACTTAAGAATGTAGGGCCCAATTTAAAGGCAGCTACACAGTTTACAGCCACTGCCTGGTTAGCGACCCACAGGTAAAGAAAGGCATGGTTAAAGCTGGGCGATCTTTACCTGTGGGTCGCTAACCGGTTAGTGGCTCAATATTGCTGCTGACTGGTTAGCTTCTGGGCTGTGTGGCTGATCTGGATAATGCCAGCAGCCGGATATGTTCCCGGCATTGAATATCTGGGTTTAGTGTTCAGCAGTGCTGGCTAGGTGTTGTAACCATGCTAGCCATCACTGCTGAATACACTGTTCTACAAATTTTCAAAAATTGTTTGCTTCAGAAATTAAATGTGCTATTTGTTAATGAATTTGATACACTGACTTCAAATATGATAGTGAAATTGGTCAAATAGCTCCTGTTTCTATGATATGTTGAAGAATTTGCATTTTACCACTATGTATGGTGAAAATCAAGCCTAAATCCTTAGATGTAAATAAAAATCTTATTACAAATGAAACTTTGCACAATAACAAGCATATTTTTATAAAATAAAGTTCATGGGGGGCGCTCATGAGCCCAGCCAAGATGGCCACGAATACTTGAGGCTCCTCAACCTCTCCCTGCAATTCCCTGTCATCTGGGTTCCAGAAACAATGTCTCGGTTTGAAAACGCTTCTATTAATAGTGCTATGCTAAATATATAAGGGGCTCTCATCCGATCGCTCAGCCTCCTAGCAGTTGAGGTAATAATCCTGTTTCCTTCTGTGGAGCTCTTGGAGGGAATCTTCAGCAGGCGCTTCTTAAGCATTGTTGGCTACATTTCAGCTGGAGTGAGGCTGTGGGCCAATCGCACCGAAGATACTGGGAAGATTTCCTGCCTCAGGCTGTCTGACTAACTGCCTACCCTGCCAGAAGATCTTTTTTCACAGTGAGTTTCCACAAAGATATAAACAATGATCCGGAACTTAAGATAGGAAACGGATGCCCTCCGAAACGCTAGTGATGCGATAGCAGCTCATTACAGGGTTTAAAAGTTTTCAAGGGTCGGCTCCTAGTGTTTCTGACCTCGTTTACAAAGCTAAATCACCGACATGACAGACGTACCTGAGGGAACCACAGTGGAATGCAGAAGGGGATCCTAGCAGTGGCGGGAAAGCTGTTGTGTGCTCCTCCTGGAACGCATGGTGGTGCTGACAACAGCCGCGGTCCTGCTGATGTATGCAGTGAGTGCTTTCTCCCCCTTCAAAATGGCCACCGCTCTGTGGAACACAATGCTGGAACACAAGTTTTGATAGTCAAAATGGCCACTGCAATTTAAAGGGCTCCAACGCTTGTTTCTATCTCGCCGGAATGAAAACGGACACTGCGATCTGTTTGCCGGGCACCTAACAGAAGCGTTGCCAGAGAGTGAAAGATTACCTTCCTTAAATGTGAAAGCTGTTGCTCCAGTCTGTCAGGAGATATCTAGCAATCAATTTGCTCCTCTTTACTTCAATACTGATGCTTTATCCGAGAGCGCCCCCTTGTGTATTTATTTATTTATTTATTTAGAAAACACTTATATACCGCTACTTCCAGCGATCAGAAGCGGTTTGATTACATTTTTGGGATTTGTCAAAAATCAAGACAGAAAGGTTGGGGCATATATACACTAGTTCAGAGGTAAAACACAGCACACAGGATAGGGTCTCAAGCTTGGTCTTAACATATTTACATAATTTACAAAAGAGATTCTTCTTAACATATTTACATTTTTACAATAATTATTCATTTCATCTTTTATCCCTCCGGGCTTTACATCTGATTGTAGTAACACTGGAATAGATGTGTTTTTAATTTCTTCCTGAAAGCGGCTATGTCCTTAATTGCTCTCAGCTCATATGGTAGGTGGTTCCATAAAGTTGGGGCAGAGAATGAGAATGCTCTATGGCTAGTACTGGCTTTTACATGTCTGATGATGTTTGGAACTTGTAGCATGTCTGAATTGATAGTTCTCCTGTCTCTGGTGGTAGGTTGTGTATCTTGTGATTACTGCAGATAATAGACAATATAAATTCCCATATAATATTTTTCTTGGTCTAATTCACCCTTCCGCTATTCCCAGCTTTACGAGGAGCGTTGGTGAAGGGAATATTTATTTACACATGGGGAGCTGACAGAATTCTTGATTGCCAGAAACTTTGGGATAGCTGAAGCTGAATCAGAGGTTTAGTCCTGTCACAAGTTTCACTACTTCTGCTGCAAAACCAGTCTTGCCTTCCTACTGATGCACCAATCGGCTTGGGGGATTGAATCAAAGGCATTCTTTACTGCATTTGGTGGAGTTGTGAGGCTTCCCAGGCTACCGTAACTCCTTGGTGGTGGGGAAGACCTGATGGATTCTTGCTAAGGTGAGTCAGTCTGACTCCATTGTGGTGGTGTGCTCAGGGCATGAGAGCTTGCTGGACGAAGAACCCGGATCTGCCTGACGAACATGGCCACTGCAAAGTCGTATGCCTCTTCCCTATCCAAGTTTGCGAGATCTTCAGACTCTCTCAATATACAATCCTCACATGCAGCAGAGGGTGTGGCTGTCTTCAAAGCCAATGCCTCGGACCTGCAGTCTCCGGTCATGAAAGCAGACTTTATGGAGATCCTGAAGGAGATCAAGTCCTTCCGCCAGGACTTTACTAAAGCGGTGAGTGATATTCGAGCAGATTTAAAATCACTTGATGACAGGGCAACACAGACTGAGATCAATATAGGAGAACAAATGGACTCAACTGTGGCCTTCCAATCTAAAATTGTGAAATTGGACCAACTCACGAAAGACCTAAAGGAAAGACAAGATGAGCTGGAAAATAGGCAAAGACTTAATAACCTGAGAATATTTGGGCTCTTAGAGCAACCAGGCGGTTCAGAGGATACGGTAGCTCTAGTCCAAGAATTTTATGCCTTCTGTGTGCCGAATGCGCCGAAACCAGTGCGGTTGGAAAGAGCTCACCGATCTCTTGGGGCCCGATGGGTCTCCAAAGCACAACCTCACACAGCTATCATTTGTTTCAGTTTCTTTGAAGATAAGGTGGCACTAATGAGAAGGGGTAAGTGTTCAGTGGTCTTTAAAGGTCAAGAGCTTCAAATCTATCAGGACCTTCCTCAGTATACCTTAGAGCGATGAAGAAGCTCCAGGCCCTTAACCCAGGAGCTGCAGAAACATGCAATCTCATACAGATGGTGCTTCCCTTTTGCATTGTCGTTTGATTGGAATAACTCTGCTCAAAAAATCTTGGATTTGTCGGCAGCAATGGAGTTCTTAGATCTGATGCAACACGGAGAGTGACCAATACGTCAGAGAAGCACGAATGGAGAGTGTGAGATGTCCTTGCCAAAGCGACACAAAGTTCCAAGATACCGCAAGTCGTCTAACTCAGACCCAGACTCCAATTTGCAGAAAGAGAGGGACACTTCTGTGCCTACATGATCTTAGAGTGTTTGTCACTTTCTTGGTTGGGAATTGGGGTAGAATGGGCTTCGAGGACCTAATTCAGGTATAGAGGTAGGGCTGAGGACGTAGGAGGATAAGAGAAGGGTGGGGATGGAGAATGGGGGACCCAGGAGGGACAGCGCAGGGAGGCAGGAGACTGGGAAGGATTTAGCGGATGAAACACACTAAGTAATAGGGAAGCATTCTATAGGGTTATATATTTTCCATATAGCTGGGATGCAGGTTGGGAGGAGTTTTGGGGTTTATATGTCACACTATATTCACAATGCCTTCTCTGGAGACATTAGAGGGATCTCCACTTTTGCGACTTGTATCTGTTAGGTATACTTTCTGCAACTATAGGAATGTGGGGAAGGGCAGGGGTGGGAGGGTGGGGGGGGGGGGAGGGAGGGGGTGGGGAGCTCTTCTGACCTGAGCATCAGATGATTCTTTCTGCACATTTACAGTACCCTTCATGTTTAACTACATGGTGGGGGAAGTTATGTTAAGGGATTCTGGGGAAGGAGGGTTGTTGTTCACAGACTGGGGAGGGTAGGGAAGGCGGTATTACTAAGGATGAAAGGTCACAAGTTTATTTTATTTATTTATTTATTTATTTAACAATCATTTATATCCCGCATCTTCCAGAGTTCAGATGCGGCTTACAATTGAACAACAGTCAACAAAGCAAGGGCTTGTTTTACATGGAACAATTTTTTTGACAAGTGGCTTTGTTCTAGGATCGGGAATGGTTAAAACTATTTCTTGGAATGTGCATGGCTTAAATAATCCTTGTAAGTGCAGAAGGGTGGTGGACCAGCTGTGCAGAGAGAAAGCTGAGATAATCTTTCTTCAAGAGACCCACTTTTCTAAATGTGATCACTTTAATTCTGCCAAAAGTAGGTTCCCACAAATACACTTAGCTAACTACTCCACCAGGAAATGGGGGGTTGCTATTCTGTTTTCCTCTACTTGCCCCTTTCAGCTGGTTAATAAAGTTACTGACCCGGTGGGCCGATTTCTGATTCTGGTGGGTTCCATTCATGGGCTAACGCTAACTTTTGTAAATGTGTATCTTCCCCCAGCAGTAGTGGGGAGTTCATTGATTGACTTCTCAATGGCACTTCAGAAATTCAGTCAGGGACCGTTGATCATAGGAGGAGACTTTAAATGTGTCTGCTCTGATATAGACCATTCAGGGAGTCGGACTTCAAGAAATATTTTGGGGAGGTCATTGGAGGAATGGGTTTCGCAGTTTGATTTATGTGATGTATGGAGGCACCTACATGTTTTGGAAAGGGATTACACCTTCTATTCTCAGGCACACAGGTGCCATTCTCGTATTGATATGTGGTTTTTGTCCAGGTCAGGGCTGACTCAGGCAAATATTGGGACCATGGGGCCATCTGATCATGCAATTATATCTATTGGTCCCACCTTGGGGGAAGCTGATCCCTCAGCTCAGATGTGGTCTTTGCCTTGAGGGTTATTACTTAACCCCGAGTTTGCTGCTGGGATTCGGAAAGGATGGATGGAGTATCTGAATTTTAATGACTCCTCAGAAATATCTAGAGCTCTCTTATGGGATGCAGGGAAAGCAGTTCTGCGGGGGCAGCTTATCTCCATGTCGAGTGTTTTTAAGAAATGGTTAGTAGCTCAACAGGAGGACTTGAGGAAAGAGATTGTAGAATTGGAAAAAACACACAGGAAGGGGGATGGTGACAAGGTGTGGAATCTGTTGACTAGACGTAGGGGGGAATTAGCGGTGCTGGAGACCGAACGAGTGGCATCGCTTTTCCTGCGCACAAAACAACGTTATTATGAGCAGGGAAATAAGGCAGGAAAGCTGTTGATGTGGCAATTAAAACGTCAGCGGCAACATCATAAAGTTGATGCTATTAAATCTCCACAGGGCCAGATTCTATATGGATCCCATGATATTGCGTCTACTTTTGCTAGATTCTATTCTATTATATGCTAGTGAGACGTCGGCAGCACATGCGGACATCTTTGCGTGGTTGAAGGAGGCTTCTCTCCCTTAAGTATCAGAGGCAGAAAGGGATCACCTAGATCGTCCATTTACATTAGAAGAGGTTCAGCATGCAATAAAGAATCTCAAGTCTTCTAAGGCGGCAGGGCCAGATTTCTTGCCAGCAGAACTATATAAGACACTCCCGGACTTGTTTGCTCCAACTTTGTTAATGGTCTTTAATGAAATTATTTCCAGGAATTCTCTTCCTGCCTCCTTTTATCAAGCAAATATTGTAGCAATTCCTAAAGCTGACAAAGATTCATTGCAATGCTCTAACTACCGACTGATTTCTTTACTGAATTTGGATTACAAACTCTTCACCAGGATTCTAGCTAACCGCCTAGCCAAACTCATTCCAGATATCGTTCACCCGAATCAAACAGGTTTCATAAAAAATAGATATGGGCTTGAGAATGTTCGCAGATTAATTAATGTCTTGCAGAGGATAAAATTTAAAGTGGGATCGTATAGCATTTTATCGCTAGATGCTGAGAAAGCCTTTGACAAACTAGAATGGCCTTACCTTCTACAAGTCCTCCAGGAGTTTGGCTTTGGGATCCCATTTTGTACGTGGATTGCTTCACGATACGCTAGCCCCCAGGCAGTGGTGTCTGTCAATGGCTCCATTTCATCACCCTTTCACTTAGGGAGAGGCACAAGACAAGGATGCCCTCTTTCTCCTTTATTGTTTGCCCTTGCAATGGAACCTTTTAGCAGCTCATATCAGGTTAAGAGCAGAGGAAATAGGTATCCATCTGGGTTCTGAATGGCATTCAATTTCCTTATATGAAGATGAGACATTGATTTACTTGAATGAGCCCTCTAGATCTTTACCTATTGTGCTAAGTATTGTCGTCAGGTGCCCCCAGTGGCCAGTGGCTGTAAGGGCACGCTGAGCATTTTTATTATTTTTAAGGAGCAATGGCTCTTTAAGGCCCAGTGCAGTTTGGTCCTTGGAGTTTTAGCTCCTTGTGAGAACAAATTATATAAGCCAAGAGTGGAGGGTAATAAGGCTTTATTTCCCCTTTAACGCAAGGGTTCACTAAGACATAAGAAAATAAAGATAGTCCTTCTTTATAAAGGTTTCCACCAAATAAGCAGGCAAACAACTGTTATAAGCTTCACAATTGAATGCAGGGTTTAACTGAGGATTCCTTCATTCCAAAGTAAATTAAACAAGCAGGCAAACAAACTGTTATAAGCTTCACAATTGATTGCAGGGTTTCTTTTATATTTACAGTTCTACTAAGGACTCAAGACTAGTAGTAGCACAAAAAGTACAATCCATGGATTCATCCTGAGGAATGGGAATAGTATTCTCAAACTCTATTTCCATGGGCTCTGCGTCACTGGCTTCTCCCTCTGAATAAGTGTTTTCCCTTACGGCTACAAGCTTAGAGGGTCTGTCTCTGCTTCTTTGCTTCCAGTAAGACTCTTCTGTTAAGCCCTTAGGTATTGTTTTGAAAAGCTCTGCTTTGTTCCCTCTTCTCCTCTATTGAGCGTCTGCTTTATCAGAGTTTCTAGGAGCAAGGCTTTCTTTTAAAAGTAGAGAGCCACCATACCTTGGCTTCCTGCAGCTGCTACACCTGGAGCTTCCTCTCTGACGTACTTCTCTCTGGAGACAGGTTTTCTTGTGCAATGCTTTGCCTTCCTGAAGCCCAGGAAAACCTGGTGAGGATTCCCAACCTCTGTGCTTCTGTGTAAAGGTAGCTTTGTTATAGGAACCTCTCCTCCTTGTACCTTGTAATCCTGGTCCAGTGAACTCAGGTGAATGTAGGTTTCTCTTAAAGCATGGCTCCTTGGTTTTCTGTGCTCCTCTTTCAACTGTTACTGCTCTTGTTGTGCTACTTGAGCCAGCTACGTTACTTGGGCTGGGAGTGTCACTCCTTCCAGCCAAACTGCTTCTCCTAGCAGCCTCTCTCTGGACTCCGTCTCTCTGTGCTCTGCCCCTCTGGAATCTATCCCTCTGGATAGTCTCCATCTGGATTCTGTCCCTCTGGGCTTGCTCCGTGTGGACTCTCTCCTTCTCCACACTCCTTCTCCTTCCTTCTGGCTGAACTGCTGCCGGCTGAGTTCCCTCCGAATGGATTCCTCCTCCACACCACTTCTTTCTGGCTGTCTTTCCTTTATAAAGGCATTTTACATTTGAAACTCCCGGGCTTGCCTTCAGGTGCAGCTGATTAACACTCATACAATCAGTGGCTGGGCATGTTGACTCAGCCTCTGTAGGATTACTCCTGCCCCCTCTAGCTGTGCTACGAGGTAATTTCATCTTCTGCACATCCACAGCTCTATGAAAGACAGGGTTTTTTTCTAAACCTGCACCTTCCGTGGCTCCAGCCTCATGACAGTATCTTAGAACACTTCTCTTTGGTTTCCGGTTTTACTATCAACAGAAGTCCACCCTACTTCGTTGTTTGTCCCGCTGCTCCACCAAAGTTCACTATAATGTGGGTAATTTCCCAGTGGTGGACTACTTTAAGTACCTGGGTATTCTAATTCATCGGGATATATCGAGGCTGTATAGTCTGAATTATATCCCCCTTCTGAAATCGATCAAGGTGGATATGGAACGCTGGAGTCCATGTTCGGTTTCGTGGTTAGGCCGTATTAATACTTATAAGATGTTGGTCCTACCAAAGTTACTTTTTCTGTTTATGCAGTTGCATATTGCTCTTCCGAGCAAGATTTTTAAGATCCTTCGTCAGGCCGTAACGCGATTTTTATGGATGGGGAGACGTCCTTTGCTTAGCTGGCGGATACTCACACTTCCAAAAGGGTCTGGAGGGATGGGTCTCTCCGATCCGGAGTTATATTATTCTTGTATCTGTCTGAGATCATTATTGTTGTGGAGAATTCACCCAGGAGCAGACTGGGCTTCGTTAGAAAAGGACTGGTTGAGTCCGATTCCGTTGGTGGCTGTACCCTTTCTTAGCGACCCACACGAGGTAATTCAGGTGAAGGCACATGTGTTTCTTGGCCCTTGTTGGAAGACGTGGAGGAGGATTTGCAAGCGGATGGGGTTATCTGCTTCCCACTCGCCCTTTACTATTTTGGAGGTCTTGGGGTTTGTCCGAAATATGAATAAAGGATTAAATTCGGATTTTCTAATGATGAGACTTTCCTCCTTATATGAGAACTCGCGTCCAACACCTAAGTGGGGGTTAGAGGAGCGTCTGGGTTTTCAACTCTCTCTGTTTCAATATCTGCAAATATCTCATTGTTTGAGTACCCAATTTTCGGTAGATGAGCTCTCTAGGAGCCATAGATGTTGGGAGCAAGACCTTTATGTGTCCAGGAAACTCACCGTGTTTATTGCTCGGCTGTATAGGCATATAGCGGATGACTCACATGTCCTTCCTACTCTGAAACTTCCTCAGCAGAGATGGGAGACAACTTTACCGGGGAAGGAGCAGGAGTTCTGGCTCAAAGTTTATTCTTATTCACATTCATGCTTCATATCGTTGGGGTTAATTCATACACAACTTTGGATACTTTATCGTTTATCTATAACATCGTTCAATCTTTTTCAATGGAAACGAGCTGATGACCCACTCTGTTGGCGATTGTGTGGACGCCATGGGACTTTTGATCATATGTGGTGGCTGTGTCCTCACATTCAGAGTTAATGGAGGATGGTGATGGGACCTATCACCGGGAGGTTGCAGGTTACCCTCCCCTTTGACATGGAGTCTTGTTTATTAGGTTTTTTTCCAGAATTCCCTGATAAGCGTCCTCTTCAGAGATTGGTACAATTGCTATTCCTAGCGGCTGGATCAGTGATTGCTTGTTTCTGGAAACACAGTAGGGCACCGTCTCTTATAGAATGGCGCGCAAAATGCTGGGAAATGTATAGGTTGGAGAAAATGACTGCTTCAGTTCGAGGACGGTCTTTTCTGGAAGAGGAGCTTTGAAGCTAAGTGTTTCAGGAGGACACTTGAGGGTCAGGGAACCTGGGCTGTTCCATAGACTGTGTTTTTTCTTTCCTTAGCCTGTTTCTTCCCTATGATTGGTTACTTTTTCTTTTCTTATTCTTTCTTCCCTTTCTTTGGGGGGGGGGTTGATGGGTCAGAAGGGTTGGGAGGGAGGAGGGGAGGTGGGGGTGGAGGGGAAGGGGAGGAATGGGTGGGATTAGGGGGATGGGGGACAAATGAGTAGAGTCTTTTGCACACCTCTGTCTATTTAAGGGATCAAGTGTGTCCTTCCACTCCCAACTCTTGATTGCTATGATGAAGGAGGGGTTTTAACTATGAAGAATTGGGGAATGTAAGGGAATTGTAGTTGCATTGCCTTGGCCTCGTGAATATTTTTACCACTGATGCATCTAAGCGGGAGGGCTAGGTGATTGCTTTTGTTCTGTTCTGAACTGCTTTGAACTAAATTGAATTGTATTGTATTGCTTTTGTATCGTTTTTGTTCCTGTCCAAAACTATACTGTATCTTTACCCTATCTCGATGTGGGTTGATGTCTGGGGGGAGCTTTAGTAAGGGGGTGGTTAGTTTTCTGATACGGGGTTCTATCTTTGTTATGTGTATCTGATGCGGGGTTCTATCTTTGTTATGTGTACCAGCTGCTTGACAGCGGTCGATATTTTGACCTTTTCCTTATTTGATGGTTGACAATGCTGTAAGAGGGTAGAGGTTGTACTACATTGTTATGGCTTGTTGTGTCAGAATGCATGCTATTTGAATCTGCTCAATAAAATTTATTACATAAAAAAAATAAAATAAAGTTCATAAACATATTTAGAAGAAACGTAGGAGTAATTATGTCTGCAATTTAACTTTCATTAAGAACATTTGTAAGTATATTCTAGCAAGTTTTGTTCTCATTCAGTGGCTTCACGACTCTTCCTGATCTGTTTCTTGTACTGAAGTAATGGAATATCCCTTGCCACTGTCCATCAGTAGTCTGCAAGCATTGATGGACTCCATTTATCCTAATACCTCTTTTCCATGTCTGCAATGTCTTGGTAAAATCGTTCTCCATGTTCATCACTTACTGCTCCGCAATTTTGTGGGAAAAAATCTAGATGAGAGTGTAGAAAATGAATTTTTAAGGACATGTTACAACCAAGGTTTTTGTATGCCTTGAGAAGATCTTGAACAATCTCTTGGTAATTATTTGCTTTGTTGTTTCCAAGTAAATTTTGTGTCATTGATTCAAATGCTATCCATGCAGCCTTTTCCTTTCCACACAATAGACAAAGAAATTCATCATCTTGAAGAAGTGCACGAATATGAGGGCCAACAAAAATTCCTTCCTTAACTTTGGCATCACTCAGTCTAGGAAATTTACCACTAAGATACCTGAAAGCAGATTTAGTTTTATCCATCGCCTTGACAAAGTTTTTCATTAGTCCCAATTTGATGTGCAGGGAAGGCATTGAAATCTTGTTGCTGTCTACAAGTGCTGGAAACAGAACATTTTTGCTTCCAGGATCCAGTGACTGACGGAGTGGCCAGTCCCTTTTGACGAAATGACAATCTCTAGCACGACTATCCCATTCACACAGGAAGCAGCAGTACTTGGTTATCCACCCTGAAGACCAAGCAAGAGGGCAACCACTTTGAAGTCACCACAGATTGACCATAGATGTTGATCATAGTTTATACATTTCAAAAGTTATTTCATATTGTCATAAGTCTCTTTCATAAAAGCTCCATCGCCAATAGGAATTGATAGTAGCAAGTTGCCATTATGCAGCAATACAGCTTTAAGACTTGCTTTGGATAAATCAATAAAGAGCCTCCAATCATCTGCATTGTAATTGATATTGAGAGCTGCCATTAAATCTTTTACGTCATTGCATGCAGCAAGACCACCTTCTTTGAAAAAGAATGACACCAAGTCTTTCTGAAGGTCCTGGAAAAAAAAGAAATTTGATTGTCACCAGCCAGAAGATTCCACTGCTGTAGTCTGGAACCCAAAAGCTCAGCTTTATTCTTCAGGAGATCCAAATCCCTGACAAGATTGTTCAATTCACCTTGCGTTATGAGGTGTGGCTTATTAGCAGTGGCCAGAAGAAACTCTGGGTCATGTGAGGTTGACGGTTCATGACTACAAACTTCTTCCTCTTTCTCACTTGATTCTAATGATAATGATTTTGACATTTTGGGAATCGGAAACCCTTCTCCATGAGGCACTGGTCGTATTGCAGATGGAATGTTTGGATATTGCACAGTTCACTTACTCTTTCTGGATATGCCTTTCTGAATTGGAGGAACCATGCAGAAGTAACAACTGCTGACGTGATCCGTGGGCTCTCTCCAGATCATTGGAACTGCAAAAGGCATTGATTGCCTTTTCCCATTCATCCATTGCCTGAGATTTGTTGCACATGTATTGCAGCATATGTGTAGCACCCAGCTCTTATCCTGATTTCCTATTCTGCAGCCAAAATATAAGTTGTAGGCTTTCTTAACCGCCACCGTCATATTCTGTTTTTGTGATGTAAAAGTCACTTCACCACAAATATAGCAGAAATTATCTGCATTATTAACACAAGTATGATGCATCGCCGAATACACTGTGATTGACCTATCGACATAAAATAATGCAAAATAATTACGTTTTAATCTTTCTGTGACTAATACACCTTAAGATTTATATTGTCAAGTGATGCAAATTTAAATACTGATTGCATCATCTGGTTTTGGACAGATATTTCTATTGGTTGCAAGTAGAGATTACACAATTGCACGCAAATGTTGCATAATACACAGTTAATGACCCCTAATGACTAATTAATAGCATATATCTTAGCAACTAGACCTAATCATCCATTTTCATTATGATTTCTGTGTTCAGCAGCCTTAAATTTGTTTAGAACAGCTGTGTTCGTGGCCGAAGCATAATGTTTCAGGGATATGTAGATAGCCACTTTAGAGAAAGTGGTAAATCATATCTGATTTATATTGCATTTTTTCCAAAGTTGCATTTTTTAATATGATTCGAAAAGCTTCAAATCAGATGTCTAATCCATCAATCCAGCTACCGGCTATCTGTGATGCTAGAAGAAAATATCTTAACTGACAGAGAGATATAAAGTGGCATTTTAGAAAGGACTTCCAAGTCAAATCCGGGACATCAAGAGCAGAACGTGCAGAAAAACGTCAGTAGCATCTGTCTCCACCTTATTTTTGTAATATGGATGTCCCCAACGTGAATGTCTATGCTGGTGGCCACATAAACATCCCCCTTGGGAAAGCATTGGATGGGGTTCTCCATCTCATGCAAGCTAGCATAAGGGGACATCCTGCAGAGCCCCTATTCCCTGTCAACATTTGTTGTATTGTAAAATAAAAGGGGTATAATTGTAGCTCCTTCTCCACACCCTCCAGATATCTACCTGACAGAACACTTTTCAGATGCCTCTTCATGCCTGTAACAGATATAACCTTAGACACGATCTTGGATGTCCAGGACATTTCTGAGATCAGGCGGGAATGTCCAGATTCTTGGGAATGCCTCGGCCACATCTCCACCATACCCCCATTCAGACTTGGATGCCCTTATGCTGGGGATGTCCACAGACCCATCTTCTAAGAAGGCTCCAGAGTTGTCTCCATGCTTTGGACATCTCTATGCCCATCTCAAGATGTCCAAAGCACTTGCTGCAGAATCTGATCTTATAAGAATCATGGGAGAGCATGAAGAATGTAAAGACAGTGCCAAGGAATCCTCTTCCTCTGCAGAGAATGAAAATGAAGTGAGTGTGATGAAGGTCAGAGCCCTGTACTACAGTTCCTGGGGTACCTTGCTATGACTGTGGAAGCAGAGCATTTGGACAATGGTTGTTCTCAGGTTTGTCTCCTGTACCTCTATTCTACTCACAAAGCCATGAAGCCCCTGCCCTTACTTCCTGGAGGAAAAATGTCACTTTAAAGACTCTCGCAGGTGAAATGCTTTTATTTTCTGTCCTGGAGATTCCTCCTTTGGTCAATAAGAACTTCTAGTACAAAGCAGGTCTGTGAAGAGAAAACTTCAAATGTATGTTCCCGTTCCTGTCAAATATGTGGAGTTCCTTTCTTGATATTATTTTTTTAAATATGTAACTATGTAAATGCTCTGCTGCAGTTTGTGAAAGGGTGGTATAGAAAATCTCAATAAACATAAACAAATAGGGCTTCCAAAATAGCCCCAGTGATGAGTTGCATAGTCTGGAACATATGGATAGATTAGGAGTGTGCAAAGCAGTAAGCACAGGTTACAGCATGTATTAACAACACTCTGTGACCTGTGCAGGGCCAGCACAGTGCAGGGCCAGTACAAACAGCACATCCCAATTTCCACACTAATTGTGCTTCAGGTGTTAGGGTGGTAGGTGGATGGGTTAGAGGCAGAGTGGGCAGGGTGAGTGCCTTACTGTCAACATATTGTATGGAAAGAAACCTTGAGTTTTTCACAAGATCACATATCAGCATTATGTAAAGAGAAGACCCCATTTACAATGGAAGACATTAATGCTAAAAGTCAAGGTGCAACAAATTGGGATGCATTATTAAAACTGCAAAAACGGATAGTAAAATTGGAATTGCACAAATTGTCCATGATAGAATACGTGAGTCGTCAGCATATCCCAAGGGGATTAAGGGTGTATAAAGAACCACGTATGTACAATACGGATCAAGAGTTTTAGAAAAATGGAACCGGATCCTGCTCTCAAAATGGAACAAATACTCTCTGGACCTAATGGTATTAATCATAGATACCACAAAGAATATTCTGGAGGATTATAATAAAGAAGTGGAATCTATGTTAGTCACATTAAAAGAAGTGGAAACAGAGGAATGGTTTGAATATAAGACTGAAGTACTGAAAAAACAAATAGATACACTCTGTCAGGAGGTTAAATTGATAAAATCGAAGAAACTGAAGAAAAATTATGATGATTACACTGTGGGATATGTTTACCCTTGGATATCAAAAAAATAAAAAACCTGGAAGCAAGTCAACTTTGATGGGACTTCAGAGGAAGCTAGTAATACAGACTCCAGTAAGTCATCAAAAGAAGGTTTTTTGGACGAAGACAGAGAAAAGAAAAAGAAGAAAAATGAAGGAGGGAGAGGAAGATATCGGGAACGAGACAGTGTCAAAAACAAGAGAAAGCAGGCAGAATCACCAACAAAATACATTAGATTTGGTAGTCAACATTTCTGGTAAAGAGTTGTCTCAAGAACAAATTTATATACTCAATAAAGGTTTATCATATGTTCCCAAGATTACCTTTGACCCATTTCAATTTTGTTTAGATTTTGAAGGGTTGTTAAGAAAATTAAATTTGAAAACATATTTTGCTTCCGTACCGAAAAAGGAGGAAACTTTAGATTACCAAGTTTTACACAGAACAAAATTGCCCCTAAAATCAACATGGTCTCCGCCAGGACAGATTCACCCAGCTCTTACAATTTTTAAGGATTTGGTTCTGAGAGAAGTAAAAGGTTTGGAGCAAATGCCTCAACAATCACAAAGTACTTTATTAGTGCAAGAAAAACTGGCATTGAAAGAATTACAAACAAGGACGGACATAGTGATATGTAGAGCGGACAAGGGAGGGGCAGTAGTGCTTTTGAGTTGTGAACATTATACAGAGGAAGCACAATGCCAATTATCCGATCAAGCCACTTATCGAGTTTTGCAGAAAGACCCAACAAATAACCTTCAAGCACAAATTAAAGAGCTTACTTCAGGAGCTCTACAAAATAAATTGATTTCAAAGAAAGAATGGAGGTTTTTGAATGTTTCAACTCTGTCCATTGCACGATTTTATTTAGTCCTTAAGATACATAAGAATTTAGATTGGCCTCCGGGATGGCTCATAGTCTCCATTCGTGGAACCATTTTGGAACCATTGTCGACATTTATAGATTCGTATTTACGCCCGTTCTTAAAAGATATTCCATCATATATAAGAGATACTGCACACTTTTTGGAGATTCTGGCCAACCATACACAATGGGCAAACAAGCCAGACATTATCTTGGTGATGATGGGTGTTACAGCTTTGTATACGAACATACCGCAAACAGCGGTGTACGAGACAGTAGAATGGTTTTTGAGGCATCGTGGTGATCTATCAGAAGAACAGTTAATGTTTGTATTACAGTTGGCAGATTTAACTATTTTTCAAAACTACTTCGTATTTGAGAATGTATTATATCACCAAGCCTTTGGAGTAGCAATGCGAGCCACATGTGCCCCTTCCATCGCAAATCTGTTCATGGGAAATTATGAAAAACGATGGATATCCACAACTTCGTACGGAACAAACTTAAAACTATGGTGTCGTTACATCGATGATGTTTTTCTGTTGTGGAGAGGGTCATCCAAATTACTGGAAGAATTTTTTGAATGGCTGAATGGGCTTGATAGTAACATTCAGTTCACTCACTCATTTCACTCTGAAACAATGACATTTTTAGATGTGATTATCACCAAGGGAGATCAAGGGTGGTTTACGTCTATTTATAGAAAATCCACAGATTGTAATACGTTTTTGCACTATGATAGTGCATATCCATTACAACTTAAAGACAGTCTGCCATATTCTCAATTCATCCGCTACAGAAGAAATTGCTCGGGAGATCATGATTTTAAAAAACAATTGCAGATTTTGTCAAACAATTTATGTGGAAGGGGATATCCCCAACGTGTCATTAAACGAGCATATTATAGAGCGTTATATAATAACAGAACATTACTAGTAGGTTCAGGGGATAAAAGAAACCCGCAGACACAAACCACATGAATTTAATAACAAAATATTCACCTTTAAGTTTTAAAATTCAACGCATTTTGTTGAAGCATGCTAATGTCATAAGCAATGTCCCAGGTTTGGAGGATGAAAGCATACGTTGTGTATGGTTAAGAAATCAAAACTTAAAAGAAAAATTGAGTCCAGCGGTATTGCGATCCCCTAAAATTGAAGAAGCAGAAGTGGATAATGTAACGGACCATAGAAGATGTGGACAATGTGGCATTTGTACCATAACCAATGAAACTAGTAGGTTCACCTATCATGGAATCAATTACACATTAAAAGGAAATACTTCCTGCGAAACCACATTTGTGATATATGTAGTACAATGCCCATATGATTTAATTTATGTGGGGAAGACTACCAGACCATTTAAAACGTGAATGGCGGAACACAGAAGCCATTTAAAATGTGAAACCATGACAGCACCTTTAGTACCCCATTGCCTAGAAAAAGGGCACAGTTGTGAAGATTTGAGATGCTTTTGCATCGAGAGAGTAACTTCAGGGAAAGCAGGAAAAACGCGAGAACAAACACTGATTATACAAGAACAGGGATGGATTTTCATTTTACAGTCATTGATCCCAAGAGACCTCAATATGCATAATAGATTGGGGGGCTTGCTTATGATGATCATTTCGATAGATGAATGGTGACATGGAGCCACTGTATATGATAATGATGCAGAAAAACGTAAAGTAGGCAACACGTCATCCGAGCACGGGAGGAAAGGCATAATAGAAGAAGGTTTAGCAAGTATCCCGCATGTGCGGCGTTTTTAGCAAAATTGGTTGGTTTGAAATCCTAAGGAGGAAGGCGTCTGCAGCACAGGTGCATCTGGTATGTGAATGTTTTAGATAATAATAGTAAAATATATGGGATAAAATTAAAAAAAACAGTTAGTGTGAAGTAGAAAGCACGTTTAAAAAGTATTTTTAATTTTTGATCTTTATAGAGTACTGAGTCACATGACCCCCTGAAGAAACTCGAAGGGAGTGAAACGCAAAAAAGGCACCAAGGAGAGGCATTGGGGAACACACAAAGAAAAGCATATTTAAAGGGTTTATCTTTAATCTACGTTTCGTATTAGGGAAGGTCATTGATGCAAAAGGGCACTAATGTAGATAAGATTAACATCTACAAAATGCTGCCGATAAGTCTGAGACCTCCTATACTATAACTAGTTGTATATGCTTGAGAGGGAAAGCGGTTCGTTAACAGAAAGAAGCAATTTCCATACAACTAACTTGTTTGAAAACGAAGTGGATTACTAACATTTGCATTGACAGAAGCACTTATTACACAACTAACTAGTGATTGATTTGATTGATTTAGCCATTTACTGTCAACATGGCCAAGCTAACTGTAAGGCATGCCATTAAGGCAGGTGCACTTACTGCCACCTTCATAGGTGTAAATGAGTGTACACATGCTATTCTTATGTCACATTAGAGCAGGGTACTTGGCATTAACTCCCTGGAACATGCTTCCCATGTCCCTGAGAGTTATCACTGTGGTGTTGCACCTAATGTATTATGGTTTTGTGCTCTATGGCCATGTTAGGTGCAACACCATAGAACTCTTTAGTAAAAAGGCCCCTTAGTTTTCTTTAATCTACTGCTTAGAAGGCCTGTGTCCACATCTTACAGAGCTGGTGTTTGGTGGTAGAAAAAAGAGCAATTGTCCTTGGTCTCCATGCCACAGGGGGCCCTAAGTTTTCCTCAAACTGAAAGAGGCATAACCTGCTAGTGGGCTTTGGGGTCCCCTCACCAGTCTCTGGACAAGGCCTCCGCATATCCAACATTTGCATGACATCTTCCATACCTCTACACATTTTGTTGATTATGGCTGTTGTCTTAATGGGAGATTAAAGCCAGACATCTCTGTTGCAGGGTCAGTAAAGAGATGTCTGTCCTCTATGTTGTAAGCATCCCACAATTCTGCCCATCTGGATAATGAGCTTTTCCCTGCAACATAGATAATGGCTATTGATTTCTAAAATGACTGAAGTGATCATAGTGCTTTTAAGGTGAATTTACTGTTTTTAGATATGTTTTATTTGCCAGCCCTATCAGATATTACTGGTAGGTGACCATTCTACAAGGGATTATCACTGAATAAGGTCAATTTGTGTATAGCATCAAAACAGTACAAATTCACCTTTTTTATGACTCTCCCTCATAAAATAATCTGTTTGTCTAGGAACTTGTCAGTTACAGCACATATTCACAGAAGAAAAGGCAAGATAGCAAAATCAGATACATAAAAGCAAGGCAAACCTGAAACAACAAAATTGCTGTCCTTCTTTTATTATGTACCATATATAGTAACATATTAGGTGATGGCAGATAAAGACCAAATTGGTCGATCTAGTCTGACAATAAGGTGGATGTAAGTATTACAGTATTGTAAGAACTAGAGCTTCAGGCAATTTTTAACAGAGCTGTATTCTGCAGCAGCCGAAGAAGATGGAGTCTTTGAATTCAAATATTTATGGGTTTGTAAGGCTACTGTAAAACTGAGAAGACTGTGAAAGAAGACATTGTACTTTCTTTATAACTGCTGATCCTTTTGAAATGCAGGTGTCTGTAGTTTACCATCTTTGGTAACCTTCAAGAAAGAACCTTGTTTCAATCTACAGGACAGGTGCTAAGGACTGTCGGTGCCCTAGGTGAGGCCTGCATCTTACCATCCCCCTGCCAGTCCCCTACCGTCATTGTCACCCTCTCTACAGCCTACAGAAGAGGCAATGACACTAAGCCTCATTAACCTTGTTGTTCTTTGTAAACTGCTTAGACTTTTAGATTTGCGGTATATAAATTTAGCTAAATAAATAAATAATAAACAGTGACACAGGGCTTACTTAAACTCTTTGGCACAGCATTGTGGTTCTTGCCTTCTAAGACCTGATGCTTTAGCCCCCCCCCCCCCCCCCTTTGATGCAGACTTCTGGTATAGAGTGGCAGAAACTGCAGGTCTTAGAAGGCAGGAATTGCAATGCAGCTCCGGAGAGTTTAGATATGTGCTGTGTCACGGTTTCAATGCCAATATATTTATGTACACTTTGCTCATTTATATAAAAATGTATATATGTAATTAGTGCCCCTCTCTACAAATAGAACCCTCTACTGTGTGATGTGCTTACCCTCCGAATCAACGTGTATACACCCCAAATTTTACTATACTGATTTGACAGTTTTCAATATGTAATCAAACCGCTGCTGATCGCTGGAAGTAGCGGTATATAAAAGTTTGTTAAATAAATAAATATAAATAAATGAATGCCCTGCAAGTCCCAGAGAGGGGAGGCAGCAGTGGCAGTAGGGGTGGGAGGGGCTCCCTGGAATTTTCATGCTCTAGACGACTGCCTAGTTAGCCTCATGGAAGCACCGGGCCTGACACCAGCATCTATTGTTCTTCACTTGGTTTTGCTGTGTACTTGACTAGACAGTATGGGGCTGATTCCGTAACAAGGAAGTGGAGAGTTATGCACCAGTAAAAAGCACAAGTCCCTATTCTAAAGGACTTATGCAAGTGAATGGGCTCTTACATGTGTGCTTTAGGTGGTTGCTATTCTGTAAGTATGTGCGTAAGTCACATCACTCATACTTTCGGTTAGGGTGTGCATGGGAAAAGGGACTGGGTGGAGCATGGGAGGGGGTCTTAAGTTTATGCATGTAGAGTTGCCAAGTTACCCAGTTCCAGGAGAGAGATTTTTTGCCAATTTTGGTGTTGAATTTACATTGCAGTGCAGTTTGATATTTATAGTTCCTGATTTTACCCATTGGAATCGGTGCTGCAGGTCCCATTATGCATCAGGAGAGATTGTCAGAAATATTATTTACTTATTCGTTCTTTTATACAACTTTATCTAGGAATCAAAGTGGTTTACATTGAACAAGGAATTTGTTACAAGGAACATGCTATAACAGGAGTGTATAAAACTTTTTACAAGGAATATGGAATTCACTCTGGCTTAAAATCTCACTCCTGGAACTGGGTAACATGGCATCTCTGTGCATGTACGTTACAGAATACAATAACTTACATGTGCTTCTCCAGGGTAACCACAGTGATGCACATAAAAAAGATCTGCATACAATGGAGGCAGTGCATGCAAATCTCTCTCATGCATATTCATTGTGATTATCCTGGAACCCTTACTGGGTAGGTGTGTCCCAAGGACTGGGTTGAGAACCCTGCTTTATAGAATAGGCCCTGCACACACACATGCAAACATGCATTACCGGTGGCGGCATACATGGCAAATGTACCTTAACTTCTCTGCTGGCTTGTCGTGTTGCCTCCATTCCAGACCTGGAGGCTATTCCCTCCCAGGCTTGCGTTGATAAATGTACCTGCAAGACTTCAGCCAAGGAGGGATCAGTCGCTGGACCTAGAGCTCAGGCAGCATGGCAAGCCAGCAAGGAAGTTGAAGTATGTTTGCTGTGCATGTGGGGGTGGGGCATTACAGGACAGGGGATGCCATGGCGGGATCGTCACAGGGGGCAACCACTCCAGGTGCCAAATAGGCTCAGAATGCCACTGCTTCCAGAAAAAGCATATTTGCATACAAAACTTATACACTTGGAAAAATGTTTTTTTTTTTTTTTTTTTTTTTTTTTTACACATGTAAGTAGTGGCATTTATTTGTATTTAGGTCACTCCTTTCCAGTAGCTATTCAAGGCGAGTTACATTCAGGTACAATAGGTTTTCTCTAGTCCCTAGAGGGCTCACAGTTTACATGGGTAAATGACCTAAAGATGTAAATAGTGATGTTAGAAAATTGCAGTTTATATGTGTAGATCTGCAGTCCATAAGTTTGCAAGGGGGCACATGCTGAATGCTGAACCTTTTGTAAAAAATGTATAAGGACACCAGCAAATACATATGTATGTTGTGGCATGTTCAGTGGGGATAGCCATTTCACAAACTTTCATGTGCACAAAATGAGTGGCATCACTCAGCATCTTACAAGTATAGATGCCAGTGATTATATGTGGAAGTGCTCTATTTCAATGCCTCCACAAATAAATGATGGTAACTATAAGCAGGCCAATCCAAGGGTATCTGACACCCTTTGATCTTTCCGCAATGCACTCCCCCCCCCACCCTTTCCAGGAACAGTTCTAGGCCCTACCTCCAGTCTCCATAGTCCAGCATCTTCCCTTATCTTCCTTACCCCCATTCCGTGTTCAGCACCTCCTCTTCCTTTTCCTATTTCCTCTGTGCCCAGCATCTCTCCTTCCCTATATCATGTCCAGCATCTTCCCTTCCCTACCTCTGAAAGGTATCCAGCATCTCTCTTTTCTTTACCTGCCCTCCATAGTTCAGCATCTCCCCTTCCCTTCATTAACCCCCCTCATGTCAAGCAAACCCTTCCTTCCCTACCTCCCAGGTGTCCAGCATCTTACCTCTCCTTCTCTATCCTTTCCTACCAGCCCATCGCTCCCCCTATCATATCTGCTCCCTCTTCTCTTCCTCCTGCTGGGCCTGTCACCGCCCTTACCTTACCTCTGCCTGGCCTGAGATTGCAGCAAAGCGCAGGACCTTCATCACATGACTGCAGGTGAAGCCTGCCATGTCCCGCCCCCTCTGATGCAAGTTCCTGTTGCAGAGGATGGGACATGGCAGGGTTTGAGTGTGGATATGTGCTGAAAAGCTCCACATCGTACTCACAGCAACTTTTTTTTTTTTTTTAACTTTTATTTTCATTTTACAACAAGCAAAAGAAACAACACACCAAAGGAAACAAATACAAACATACAATAAGGAAAAGCAACCCCAATTACCCCCCTCCCCTATGCTTCTTCTCTAAGCTGATAAGTATATCATATAAGCGCTTACAAACAACAGTAATTGTACATCAAAACAAACAGAAATAGTATCTGCGATACAGAATGATCATGTGACAGAGATTTACACAGATTTAAACAGTCAGATGAGAGCATTGAGCAGTTTGAACATAGTCGTTGAGCATCTTCCATTTAGACAAGTGGTGGGGGGTCTGAGCGAAAGAAGCTAACATACGAGGTATTTGCTCATATTTACTGTAGAGACAGACATGATTCCACCATTCATTGGGGCTCAGATGGGAGCTATTTTTCCAGTATTTCGTAATAAGAGAAATAGCTATGCCCAGCATAAAGTCTAAGAGGAAGTAAGCCGATTTGGGAAGAGAGGGGATCCCCGCAGCTGAGCGGAGTCCCACTATCTTCCAAGAGAGGGGCTCTTGAAAGTGCAAAATAGATTGAATACGACCCCAGACCCGACTCCAGTAATACTGTAATGCGGGGCATTCATACATAACATGAGTGAGGGAACCAATGGCCGCATGGCAGGTCCAGCATCTATTGCTCTGGGTGGCGTTCCATTTGGCTAACCTGTCAGGAGTATAGAAACATCGGTGGGCTAGAAAGAAAAGTGTCTGAGTGAGTGAGGCGGATCGAGAGACCCGTGTCACCTTGCTCCAGACTAGGCTCCATTGCTCCGGGGTCAAAGTTACATGCAGTTCCCGCTCCCAGGACTTCTGTGCTATAGGAGTGCCTCTATTTACAGTATTACATAAAGTTTTGTAAAAGTTAGATGCTACACCCGATAAGCTCCCAATAGATCGGATAATCTCCGACAATCCTTGGGTATGGGGTTCCGATGGCGGGAGCACCTTAGCACTCCGAAGACAATGCTGAAGTTGCACCAACTGAAAGTAGTGTTTCGCTGGGAGACCAAATTCAATTTGTAATTCGCTAAAAGTCTTCCAGCGACCATCAGAGAACAGCTGGTTAGGGATCCAAATGCCCCTAGTGTACCAGGGGCTCCACGCCATCGGTTTATTTTGTATTTGAAATCGAGCATTGTGCCAAAGCGGGAGTCTATCTAGCGGACAAAGTCGGGAGTCTAGAGATTGCTCAAGGGTATTAAAGGCACCTAAAGTGTCTAAGAGCATTGGTGGATAGTGGGAGTCTGATGGGAGAGTCATACCAGGGAGATAAGTAAGAGGGATTGGTTTGCAAAGGTCCTCCTCTATATCTAGCCACACTGGTCTACTCGGTGTTAGGTCTTCCAGCCAACGAGCGCCTTGTTTGAGAAAAAAAGAGTGGTGGTATTTCAGGAAATCAGGGAATCTGACACCACCATTTTCTTTATCTGCTTGTAACTTATGTTTCGCTATCCTAGGTGTCTTGTTTTGCCATAAGTATCTAGTCAGAAGACCCTCTAGATCTTTATATGTACGTCGAGGTAGGAGACATGGCAACATTTCTAAGATGTAGTTCACTTTGGGAACAATCATCATTTTAATGGTTTCTAGGCGGCCCCACCAAGTAAGTGTTAAAGGAGTCCAACGTTGAGTAAGCGCCCGGACCTTAGAGGTTAAGTCTTTAGCATTAAAGGTGATGGTGTCTTCTAAAGGAGAGCAGTAGTGCACCCCAAGGTATTTGACCATTCGAGGTTGCCATAAAAAGGGAAAGGATTGCATATCTGCCTGATGGATCAAAGGATCTAGTGGAAATGCAACTGATTTGGTCCAATTGATCTTATAGCCCGAGAGTTGTGAATATTTACCAATTTGCTCTAGGACAGCCGGCACTGAGTCTAGGGAGACGAAGAGCATCAGGTCATCAGCATATGCTGAAATTTTGATTTCCCTATGAGAGAAAGGGACTCCGTGAATATCCTTGGATTGCCGGATTAGTAAAGCTAAGGGTTCGAGTGCGAGATCGAAAAGAAGTGGAGACAGTGGGCATCCCTGGCGAGTACCGCGTTGCAGGGGAAATGGCTGAGACTTTAAAGCATTAGCACAGATACTAGCTGTAGGCTGTGCATACATGGTTTGGAGACAACGGAGAAAGCCTTCTCCGAATCCGTACCAGCGAAGAGTTGCAAACAAGAAGGGCCATTCTAAGCGGTCGAAGGCCTTCTCAGCATCAAGTGAGAGGCCAACCAATGGTCGATCAAGATTAACTGCGGCAGTCAGCACATGACATAGGGTCCTAGCATTATCAGCAGTTGATCTACCGGGAATGAAACCGCATTGATCTGGGTGTATTAAAGTAGACATCTTGTCAGAGAGCCGGGCGGAGAGAATGGTGGCGAATATTTTATAGTCTGCGTTTAGTAGGGAAATTGGACGATAATTAGCTGTTAGTTGCGGATCTCTCCCCTCTTTCTCAAAAACTACTACATTTGCCATTGAGAAGGATCCAGAGGGAGATCCCTCCTCGGCCAGAGCAGAAAAATAAAGTTTCAAAAACGGAGCTAAGTCAGCGTTAAAAGTTTTGTAGAATTCAGCTGGGAGACCGTCCGGGCCTGCGGCTCGACCGGTGGCACATCTCTTGAGTGCCGATTGAATTTCTGATAAAGTGAATGGTTTGTCCATGGCCTCTCTATCTTCGTCAGATAGGGTCGGTCGCTGTACCCCTGATAGTAATCGTTCAAACACTTCTGGCTCGAAGTCACATTCAGATTGATAAAGCCGAGTATAAAAATCACGAAAGAGTGCTAATATTTCTGTATCTTTAGTGACCAAGCTCCCCCCCGATGGATTGCGGAGAGCGGTAACACGCTTGGCTTCTTTTTGACCTTTCAAGGCATTGGCTAGCAATTTGCCAGCACGGTTATTTTCCCGATAGTACATCCCTTGTTGTGATTCAATATTTTTAGCAGCAGCGGTATATAAAAGCTGATTGTATTGAAAACGAAGACGTTGTAAGCGAAGTAAAATACATGGGTCAGTACGGGACGTGAGGAGACGCTCTCCAGCTTGTATCTGTTGTTCTAGAATCAGTAAATGTTGCTTTCGTTGTTTCCCCTGTCGGATTTGATAGCTAGTTATAGTTGCACGGATAGACGCCTTGAAACCCTCCCACCAAGCCCAGCTCGCAGTATCATGGGGTGAATTAAAATGAAAGTAATCTTGGATAACGGCCTTTATGTCAACCTGAAAATCTTTTTGGTCTAGTAGGGATCTATCAAAAAACCAAGCACGGGGATGTTCCCTTTGCGTAGTGACATGTAATGAGAAAGATATGGCAGCATGATCTGAAATATGGAGAGGATGAATCTTAGCCGTGTCCACTTGGGGTATCAGTGCTTTGGAGATAAGAAAAAAATCTATTCTAGATTGTGAGTGATGGGGGGCTGAGAAAAAGGTGAACTCTAAGTCGGAGGGGTGAAACAGCCTCCATATATCTACTAACGCAAGATCTTTCATCAGAGCTGTAAGGGTATCAAGACTCTTGGGTGGACCACTCGTTCTAGGCGGCTGTCTATCTATCAAAGGATCAAGTACTTGATTGAAATCGCCGCCAAGTATTAATGGAGTATTGGCAGAGGCCTGTGCCAACTGCGCAATACTGGCATAGTAAGCAGGGTTATCCACATTCGGAGCATAAATACAAATACACGTGATTTCACTATCTCCAACCTTAAGGTGTGCACGGGCCCATCTACCCTCCTTATCAGAGCTAGTATCCAGTACAGTAGCTTGCAAAGACTTCTTAACCAAGATGGCTACCCCACACCGTTTGGAAACGGCGGAAGAGTAGGCAGCCACCATGTAAGGCTTAGCATTAAGTTTCAGTGTTTCAGCGGAGTTTAAATGCGTTTCCTGAAGAAACACTAAATCAGCATGCTCATGATTAAGATAGCTAAGGATTTTCTTTCTTTTGATTGGACTATTGATGCCTTTTACATTCAGTGATAAGAGCTTACATAAGGCCATTCTGAAAAGTTAAAAATTCTGAAAAAGAACGTGATAACGCACATAATTTCACAATGTCCCTCATATTAACTGTATATGGCTGTACACATGACATGATAGAAAGTAAGCTAATGAAAAACAATGAAGCGCCCCATATAAAAAAATAAGCACCGAAGTGCATTAGAGAAGAAGCAAAACCCCAGAAATTACTGGCGACCATGTGTCTGCGGGGAGAAACCCCAGAGAAGGCCTAATTGAAACATATAACCTGTATAGTTGTGCATGTTCCGAATCCAACCGAGGTGCACATCATGGAGGGATAGGAGACCAAGAAAGTTATATATAGACAGAAAGAAAAGTCCAGGCAGTCTCTGTTCCAGGCGGTGATCACCGCGTCGGGCCATTCAAAATGGCGGGCAGATCCGGCGGGTTACAGATCCAAGTTGTTGGATTAGCGCATCTGGTCTGCTTCTTTGGAGTCTAAAAATGTTGCTAGTAGATCAGGATCTTCGAATGTCCTAGTTTGGTTATGGAGAGTCACTCTGAGCTTCGCTGGATACAATAGGCCAAAGCGAGCCTGTAGCTGTTGAAGTCTAGGGCAAAAAACCAGGAGTCTCTTCCGATGGTCAACTGTGGGCTTTGCCAAGTCAGGGAAGAAGGAGACTTTATGACTTTCAAACTCCAGATGATGATTCGCCCGGGCAGCATTTAGAATCTGCTCAACTTGTTGATATCTCAGTAATCGAAAGATGATAGGCCGGGGGGTCGTCCGATTGAGGGCCATGTTGGTAGGAACACGATGTGCTCGGACAATTTCCAGATCTCTATGAAAAGTGATCTTCAGCAAGGAGGGAAGAGTTTTGACCAGGAATTCTCTTATATCTCCTGCTTCGGCCCCCTCCGGTACTCCAATGAGCCTTACATTGTTGCGACGGGCTCGATTATTACTATCCTCTAACTCTTTTTGAAGATTCTGTATCTGACGCTCAGCCTTGTCCAGTTTCACCAAGCGCACCGCGTGCGAGTCGAGGACCCCCGCCATGTTGTCCTGCCGTAGTGAGAGACCTTCAAGCCGGTCCTGAAGCATACCGAAGTCTTCTCGCATGGCTCGGAGCGCTTCTCCGTTGGACTGTACCAGTTCCTTCACACCGCGTATTTCCTCCAAAATCTCCTGTTGCATTTCGGGGTTTTCCCGAAGTGGAACTGTCTTTTGTGGGGAGGACAACTCTGTTTTGGAGCGTTTTCCGTGTGAAGAAGAGGGAGACCCGAAGTCTAAGCGCGCTGGTTTGTGGGCCGCCATCCCCCCCGAGGCACCCCGGTAAGTTCGGAGCAAAATATTAAGTTTAGGTAGGTATTAAGTCAGGATTCTTAGTAGGCCTCTCGGGAGCTTCAGCGCGAAGCGTCTAACCCGCTGGACATCAGGCTCCGCCCTGGAAAAATGTTTTAAAAGAGACTTTGAGACTAAGGAAAAGGCTTCCATCTTGAAAGGTTTCCACCCAAAAGACAGATTTCTACTCTGAAAGATTTCAAACCTGATAAACTTCCACGCTAAATGTTCCTCTTGGTATGCTGTCCATCTTAATCTTGTGATTTATTCTCTAATGTATCCTCCTTGAATTCTGTCTGTATAAGAGACATTCTCAACCATACCTACCTGCTGTTTCAAGAATATGTTAAGACAGCTAGAGCATGGGTATTATAAATATTCTGTATCAGGAAACATGCAGACTGCCAACTGATCTTATGCAACCTAAATGGAGACCTGGTTCTTTGAATAGCCCACCTTCCTCAACAACAGAATAGCTCCTAAATGATGCAAGGTGGTGGTTTATTTGTTTTCTTTGGCTTTGGGGAAAGCTAGAGATACAAACTATATGCTCCGTTATGTGCAAGTGTAAGTAAGAGTGATATAATACCAAGTAGGATTTTCTCTAAAAAAAAAAAATACATTTTTCTAAAATAGTCTCCTGCTTCGCCAGAAACTGAAACAAACGTTCCTTGCTGTATAAGACAATCATTATGCACTGTAACTTAGTTAACAATAAGCCTTTTATGAATGTGATAAACATTCAGTGGTCCATATCAGTTAACTCGGTTTAGTAACCGGGAAGACTCATATTTTGACTCCTGACAGTAATATTTGCTACCCCCCTCTGCCTTCAAACTCCTTACAGGGGGAAGAGGTAGAACAATTAATAGTTTCCCCAGCCCTATTGTCATCAGGTGTTATCGTTGGTTCATAGCCATTTATTAGGAGAACACCTGTGGGGAAAACATTAGAGCATGTTTCAGCATGATTTTTCTAGCCCAGGATCCATAAACAGGTGCAGCTATATTGGCAGTCATGCCTCACCTGCCAACTTCATAATCCCGCTAGAGTTTGACCTGCCCCCTACTGCCTATACATATTATTGAAACCCCATTTGAAAGAGTTTCCATGAACTGGTAGGTCCTTTGGAGCGAACTGCCCAAGGCAGCAAATATATTTTAGTCATGCTAGACTACGCTACCCGATACCCAGAAACCATTTCTCTAAGGAATATGAAGACTATTACAAGCACAAATGCCCTCTGGGAAGTATTCTGAAAGTGGGAATACCCAATGAGATCCTCACAGAACACCATTTGTATCCAAGGTAATGAAGCAAGTGTGCACCTTGTTCTTTGGAAGATGGCCAAGAGGCATATTAGACATGGTAAGAGAAATCTGGGGAGAAGAACCCCATACCAGGCATAATTTGATGGAATACATTATACAAATGCAAGACCAGCTTTGGAAAACCAGAGAGGTGGCCAATTTTAATCTGGAAAAAGCCCAAACCAAGCAGGCAGGGACTAATCGGGCAGCCGTGCACCACACCTTTCAACTGGGAGACAGAGTTTTTGTCTTGCTACCATCATCCAAGAGCAAGTTACTCTGTAAATGGCAGCGGCCCTATGAGGTTCAAGAAAAAGTAGGGCCTGTTAACTATGAGATTGCCCAGACAGATAAACAGAAGAAAGCCAAATTTTACCATATTAACTTACTGAAAAAGTGAACTCCAGTGAGGGGTATGATGGAACATGGAGATTTTGGGACAGAAATTTCAGCCTCATCAGTTCTAGCTCAAGTCTCAATTGGAGATCAGCTCACTGCTACCCAGAGAAGAGATCTAGAAGGTTTGATCCACAAGAATTTAAAAGTGTCTTCCACCCACCAAGGACAAATCCATCTCATTTATCATGATATCATTACTGACCCTTGGTGGTTATCCAGCAATGACCCTATTGATACCAGAAGAAACACCAATCACATCTAAATGGCTTTTCTCCAAATTAAGGAGAGACACCGTTAAAGGAAATTATACTAAGGGGTTCATTTTAAGTTTTAGTCATGATTCACACGTCTGAAGATGCGCATGTTGAAATCACAGAGACATCTCCAGAGCCATTTTACAAATGGCTTTTAAATATTTCACCAGTGCGGGGATTCCCAGCAGGAAGGGTGTGTGGCAAAGGCATGTCAGGGGAGGTGCAATGGGCTTACATGTCCCCATTTGATGTCAGAAATGTCAGGAATGTCTGCAGGGACATATATGTTTAAACCTGCTCTGGCCACAAATAAGCATCATGAAAGTGCGTATTTCTGCCTTTAGAATATCCAGAGAGTGTAGGGAAGATGGAGTGAACATAAGAACATAAGATCATAAGATATGCTATACTGGGTCAGATCAAGGTCCATCAAGCCCAGTATCCTGTTGCCAACAGTGGCCAAACTAGGTCATACGTACATAGCAGTATCCCCAAAAGACACAGGTTCCACAATGCTTGTATTGAGTCAAGCATTGATATCCTCGGTCCCTTCTTAATAATGGTTTATGGAACTTTACTCCAGGAACTTGTCCAAACCTTTTTTAAGCCCAGCTGCACTAACATCCTTTACCATATCCTCCGGTAACAAATTCCACAGTTTGATTACACGTTGAGTGAAAAAATATTTTATTCTATTAGTCTTAAATAGTTTACCCTGTAGCCTAACTGCATATCCCCTAGTCTTTCTATATTCTGATAACATAAACAATTGATCTATGTTTACCCGTTCCACACCTTTCATTAATTTATAGACTTCTATCATATCTCCCCTCAGCCATCTCTTTTCCAGGTTAAAGAGCCCTAAGCTTTTCAGCCTTTCTTCTTAGGAGTATCCTTCCATCCCCTTTACCATTTTGGTGGCTCTTCTCTGAACCTTTTCTAATAACGCTATATCCTTTTTAAGAAATGGTGATCAGAATTGCACACAATATTCAAGGTGCGGTCTCACCATGGAACGATACAGAGGCATTATAATATCCTTTGTTTTATTTTCCATTCCTTTCCTTATGATACCTATCATTCTATTTGCTCTCTTGGCCTCCGATGCACACTGGGCCGAGGGTTTTAACATGTTGTCCACAATGGCGCCTAAATCTTGTACCTGGGTGGTGGTTCCTAATGTGGAACCTTCTATCGTGTAACCATAGTTTGGGGAGTTTTTCCCTATGTGCATAACTTTGCACATGTCCATATTAAATTTCATCTGCCATTTTGATGCCCAGTCTTCCAATTTATCAAGATCCTCTTGCAATTTTCCACAATCCTTTTAGTAAGTAAGACAAGATCTTCCTTGTCTAAAGCCATGTTGGCTGTCTCCCATTAAGCCATGACTATCTATATGTTCAGTAATTTTGTTCTTTATGATGGTTTCTACCATTTTTCCTCCGTACTGACGTCAGGCTCACTGATCTGTAGTTTCCCAAATCACCCCTGTCACCCTTTTTAAAAATTGGCATTATGTTCACCATCCTCCAATCTTCAGGTATTACAGATGATTTTAATGATAGTTCACAGATTACCATTAGCAGGTCTGCAATCTCATATTTCAGTTCTTTCAACACCCTTGGATGTATATCATCCGGCCCAGGTGATTTGCTACTCTTCAGTTTATCTAATAGCTGTAATACATCTTCCCGATGTATCGATATGTCCTTCAATTCTTCTGCACCTTTAAATACCACTTCAGTCATGGGTAACATCCCTACATCTTCCTCAGTAAAGTCTCTCCGCTATCGCCTTGTCGCCTCTTAGTGCCCCTTTATCCCCTCTATCATCTAATGGACCAGCTGACTCTCTCATAGGTTTTTTTGCTATGAATGTACTTGAAAAACTCTTTATTACATGTTTTTGCTTCCTCAGCAAGCTTCTTCTCAAATTCTACATTTGACTGCCTTATCAATGCCTTGCATTTAACTTGCCAGTGCTTGTGCTGTTTCCAGGTTTCGTCGTTTGGCTCTTTTATCCATTTCCTGAAAGATGCTTTTTTTGGCAACAACAGCCTTTCTGACCTCACCTTTTAAACAATGCTGCCAGTTTTTTGGACTTCCTTCCACTTTTCTTAAAGCATGGAATACAGCTGGTCTGTGCTCCCAAGATAGTATTTTTCAGCAACACCCAAGCTTTAATCTTTGCAACTGCTCCTTTTAGTTTTTTCTTAACTATTTTCCACATTTTATCATAATCTCTCTTTCGAGAGTTAAAAGGTAGTACTGTGGATTTCCTTACTATCCCTCCTCCACTAATTAAATCAAACGTGATCATGCTATGATCACTATTGCCAAGTGGCCCCAATACCCTTATCTCTTGCACAAGATCTGGTGTTCCACTAAGGACTAGGTCTAATACGGCTTCCCCTCTGGTCGGTTCATGAACCTGCTGCTCCAAGAAGCAGTCATTTATTTAATCTAGGAACTTTATCTCCCTAGCATGTCCTGCCGTGACACTGACCCAGTCGATACCGGGATAATTGAAATCACCCATTATTATTACTGTGTTGTAACTTTAATTAGCTTCCTTGATTTCTTTGAGCATTTGATCATCCATTTGTTCATTCTGGCCAGGCGGTCGATAGTACACCTGCACTGTTATCGCCTTCCCCTTTTTTACATGGAATTTCAATCCATAGAGATTCTACAGCAAATTTTGTTTCCTGCAAAACTTTAATCCTTTCTGACTCAATGCCCTCTCTAACATAGAGTGCAACCCCTCCACCAATTTGATAAGCTCTATCATTATGATATAGTTTGCACCCAGGTATCACTGTGTCCCACTGATTGTCCTCCTTCTACTATGTCTCTGAGATTCCAATCATATCTAATCTCTCATTTAGTGCTATATATTCTAACTCTCTCATCTTATTTTTTAGACTTTATTTTATTCATATTAATCTGGCATGGGTAATTTGGGATCTTTAAGCTCTGTCTGCTCCATACTCGAGAGCATTTGGGCTACTTTACTCTTTTTTAGAACCTCTCTGCTTTTGGTAGTATCCTTCAAGGATACATTCTTCCGAACCATGCGCTCTTGTGCGACCGTCGGCTTTCCCCTATCTAATTTAAAAACTGCTCTATCTCCTTTATAAAGGTTAATGCCAGCAGCCTGGTTCCATCCCGGTTAAGGTGAAGCCCATCCCTTCAGAAGAGCCCCTCCTTTCCCCAGAATGTTCCCCAGTTACTAGCAAATCCAAACCCCTCATCCTTCCACCATCATCTCATCCACGCATTGAGACTCTGGAGCTTTGCCTGCCTTTTGGGTCCTGCATGTAGAACGGGAAGCATTTCAGAGAACGCTACCCTGGAAATTCTGGATTTCAACTTCCTATCTAAAAGCCTAAATTTGGCCTCCAGAACCACCCTACCACATGTTCCTATGTCATTGGTACTGACATGTACCAAGACAGCAGACTCCTCCCCAGCACTATCTAAGACCTTATCTAGGTGGTGCGTGAGGTCCGCTACCTTCTCACCAGGTAGGCATGTTACAAGGCAATCCTCACGTCCACCAGCCACCCAGCTATCTACATGCCTAATGATCGAATCACCAACTATAATGGCTGTCCTAACCATTCCCTCATGGGCACATGGCCCTGGAGAAACTTCCTTGGTGTGAGAGGGTTTTTTATCACCTGGAGGACAGGTCCTTGTTACAGGATCACTTCCTGCCACACCAGGGTGCTGCTCTCCTGTCACATGATCTCTCTCCTCCATGGCAACAGGAATGCTGCCAGACTGAAGGTGGGACTTCAGGACAATATCCCTGTAGGTCTCATCTATGTACCTCTCTGTCTTTCTTATGTCTTCTAAGTCTGCTACTCTAGCCTCTAGAGAATGGACTCGTTCCTTGAGAGCAAAGAGTTGCACCTAGTGCACAAGTAAGTTCTCTCACCAACTGGGAGAAAATCATACATGTAACACTCAGTGCAAAAGACTAGAAAGCCCACATCTTGCTGCTGGACTGCTGTCTGCATCTTAGTTTTAAGCTTGTGTTTAGATCTTTAAGTTCTTTACTTACTAAGGGTTGCTATGAATACTTATAAAATTGTACCTAATATGTTTAATACACCTTGTTCACTTGAAGTTTAATTAATCTCAGGTCCTTAGTGTATTACTGATTTTGATAACGAGCTGCACCTTATAGCACCTCCTTTCCTTTAAGATGTGTATGTACCTATAAAGGTACGATTATCCCAGGGGTGGGTGGGTGTTGGGGAGGGAGGGAGGGAAATAACACTTATTAAAAGAGGGCTGCTACACAGTACCCTATCCTGTGCTTCTGAGGTAAGCTGTGACCAACTTCATGGATGATTAACAGTCCTTGCTTGGATAGAAGGAGTCTTTCAAAATGGCCTTTTGACCTGCCACCTGGCGTTAACACCTATTGAAAACGTTTCACAGGTCTCTTGCCCCCTAGGTAGAAGGCCTCTTTGTAAAGGTCTCTAGAAGACTTTATTTGTTGCTCAAAGAATACTGACCCTGTTTTGCCTTTTATGCTAAGTTATATTCTGATTTGATTTAAATTAAAGCTCTTTGCTGCTGCTAGGCTCTGACTTATTATGAAATGTAAACTAGAAGCTCTCTGCTGGGTTCTAAATTTAACCAGAAAGTTCTCTTCTGTGTTTTAAATTGAAACTAAAAGTACTTTGCTGATACTAGGCCCTGAGTGAATATTAAATTTAAACTACAAGCTCTCTGCTGGGTTCTAAATTTAACCAGAAAACTCTCTTCTGTGTTTTAAATTTAAACTAAAAGTACTTTGCTGATACTAGGCCCTGAGTGAGTATTAAATTTAAACTACAAGCTCTCTGCTGGGTATGAAATCTAACCAGAAAGCTCTCTTCTGTGTTTTAAATTTAAACTTAAAACTGCTGCTACTAGGCTCTGACTGATTTAACAAATACACTGGGTTCACAGATTAATCAGCTTTAATCCAAAGAAGTCCCTTCAGAAAAATTCCCAGAAGTACATACTCACAATTGCAGATCTCTCTCCACGATTAGCAGTCCCCTTTTCTAGTCCTTCAAGAAGTGATTAGCGGGGTGCCCAAGGGTTCGGTCCTGGGCCCGGCACTGTTCAATGTATTTGTAAGTGATACCATACCAGTCAATCACCGACCTGATTGTCCATCCCCTTTTTCACCTCCTGTTCCACAAGACTTTATCAAACTAAGAATACTGTACATACATGTATATACAGCATGTAAATAGTTTCATTTAACAATGTTCCCCATGTATATCCAAGTTGCTCATACCTGTTCTATGTAAAACCTGTTCTATGTAAAACCAAACAGCTTGTTGCTCTGGTCTTTTGTTATACTGTAAACAACGCTGATACTAAATAGTGCGGTATATAAGAGCCTGTAATAAAATAAATAAATAAATAAATAAATAAATATTGCTGAAGGACTGCATGGAAATATCTGTTTTTTTGCAAATGACACGAAAATTTGCAATAGTGTGGACTCCACTGAGGGAGTGGATAACAAGATGAAAGACCTCAAAAGCTGGAAGAATGGTCTAATGCTTGGCAGTTAAGATTTAATGTGAAGAAGTGCAGTGTCATGCACTTGGGAAGCAGAAATCCAGGGGAAATGTATGCGATAGGGGGCGAGAGATTGGTGTGCACAGACCAGGAGAAGGACCTTGGTGTGATTATTTCTGCCTATCTCAAAGTGGCAAAACAGTGCAAAAAGGCGTTAGCAAAAGCCAGGAGGATATTGGGTTGCATACAAAGAGGAATTACCAGCAGAAAGGAAGAAGTACTAATGCACTGTATAAGTCACTGGTGAGGCCTCACTTGGAATACTGTGTTCAGTTTTGGAGACCATATCTTGCAAATAATATAAAAAGCCTGGAAACTGTCCAGAGGAAGGCAACCAAAATGATTTGAATCATGCATCAGAAGCCTTATGAGAAGAGACTTGAAAACCTAAATATGTACACTCTGGAGGAGAGGATTGACAGGGGAGATATGATTCAGACCTTTAAATACTTAAAGAGAAATAATGAACAAACAAATCTCTTTCAAAGACTGGGAAGCTCTAAAACTAGAGGGCATAACATGAAGCTGCAAGGGGGTAAATTGAAAGGCAATGTCAGGAAATACTTTTTCACTGAAAGGGTGGTGGATGCTTGGAATGCCCTCCCGATGGAAGTGGAGGGGGCAAATACAGTGACAGAATTCAAAATGGCATTGGACAGACATAGTGGATCCCTTTACAGCAACAGGATAAAATCAAAATAAACTTAACTAATTTCTCAACATACAGGGGTGTCCTACACGGTGCGGTGGATTCACCACTAAAACAAAGACATGGGGAAGTGTGGCCTGGATGGAGCGTCAGGTGCACCTACTCTTGCCATCTTACTGGGCAGACTAGATGAACCATACTGGTCATTATCTACTGTCATTTACTATGTTACTATGATTAGCCTAAAATCACAATGGAATTTGAACTCTGGCTGTCCTGCTTCTAACCAACTACTCAAATCATTATGCTATTAGATGTCCCAGTTCTGAAATGCTATTCTGGGGATGTCTTAAGTTGACGTCTCTGTAGACATCCATATCGGGCACATTAACATTTGTGAATTCGTGCTTGAACTTGCATATGCTTGCTTATTTTTTTTTTTCATTTGTTATGGCTTCCACATCCAAGATTGTACTTGAACGTTCTTTATAAAATGTGTCTTCAAGAGATCATGAGAAAAATGGTTAAGAAGCAATTGCAAAGGTTAAGAGTTTACATCAGACCTGGGAATTATTTAAAAATACTATCTTGGAAGCCCAGATCAGATGTATTCCATGCTTTAAAAAATATAGGAGGAAGGCCAAATGACTGCCAGTATGGTTTAAAGGTGAGAATGTGTTATAGCCAAGAAAGTATCTGCCTGTACATGATAAAAAGAGCTGAATGACAAAAATGTGAAACAACATAAGCCATGACCAGAAGGACCTTGGTGTGATTATTTCTGCCTATCCCAAGGTGGCAAAACAGTGTAACAAGGCGGTGGCAAAAGCCAGGAGGATTTTGGGTTGCATACAAAGAGGAATTACCAGCAGAAAGGAAGAGGTACTAATGCCACTGTATAAGTCACTGGTGAGGCCTCACTTGGAATACTGTGTTCAGTTTTGGAGACCATATCTTGCAAAGGATATAAAAAGACTGGAAACTGTCCAGAGGAAGGCAACCAAAATGATTTGAATCCTGCATCAGAAGCCTTATGAGAAGAGACTTGAAGACCTAAATATGTACACTCTGGAGGAGAGGAGGGGCAGGGGAGATATGATTCAGACCTTTAAATACTTAAAGAGAAATTATGAAGAAACAAATTTCTTTCAAAGACTGGAAAGCTGTAAAACTAGAGGGCATAACATGAAGCTGCAAGGGGGTAAATTGAAAGGCAATGTCTGGAAATACTTTTTCACTGAAAGGGTGGTGGATGCTTGGAATGCCCTCCCAATGGAAGTGGAGGGGGCAAATAAAGTGACAGAATTCAAAATGGCATTGGACAGACATAGTGGATCCCTTTACAGCAACAGGATAAAATCAAAATAAACTTAACAAACTAATTTCTCAACATACAGGGGTGTCCTACATGGTGCGGTGGATTCACCACTAAAACAAAGACATGGGGAAGGGTGGCCTGCATGGAATGGCAGGTGCACCTACTCTTGCCATCTTACTGGGCAGACTAGATGAACCATACTGGTCATTATCTACTGTCATTTACTATGTTACTATGATTAGCCTAAAATCACAATGGGATTTGAACTCTGGCTGTCCTGCTTCTAACCAACTACTCAAATCATTATGCTATTAGATGTCCCTGTTCTGAAATGCTATTCTGGGGATGTCTTAAGTTGACGTCTCTGTAGACATCCATATCCGGCACATTAACATTTGTGAATTTGTGTCTTGAACTTGCATATGCTTGCTTATATTTTTTTTTCATTCGTTATGGCTTCCACATCCAAGATTGTTCTTGAACGTTCTTTATAAAATGTGCCTTCAAGAGATCATGAGAAAAATGGTTAAGAAGCAATTGCAAAGGTTAAGAGTTTACATCAGGCCTGGGAATTATTTAAAAATACTATCTTGGAAGCGCAGATCAGATGTATTCCATGCTTTACAAAATATAGGAGGAAGGCCAAATGACTGCCAGTATGGTTTAAAGGTGAGATTTTGTTATAGCCAAGAAAGTATCTGCCTGTAAATGGTAGAAAGAGCTGAATGACAAAAATGTGAAACAACATAAGCCTTGACAAGTAAGCTGGAAAACATTGATAAGGCAGGCAAACAGAACATTTTAAAATAAGCTTGCCATGGAAACACAAACACAAACACATATGACACCATTTTGTAAACAGTTATCTTTGGTTATCCAAGTTGGTTCTCCTGTTAATTGTAAACTCAGACTTATGTACCCTGTCTGATTGTTACGTTCCATGTAAACCACGCTGATGCTGAATAGTGCGGCATAGAAGAAATTGTAAATAAATAAAATAAATAAATAATAAAAATGTTTTCTAGTAAATTTGTAGCAGAAAACCTTTGAGATAGTCAGTTGGATCATTAGATAACAGAGGATTAAAAGAGACACTAAGGGGTATGTTTACTAAACCGTCTTAATGTTGCTGGCGCTAGTTGCAGCATTAATGTGAAGAATGTCATATAAGGGAGTGTGCGTTCCGGCGGAAAGGTAACAAGAATCTGTATCATGCAATAGTGGTCGCCGTGGCACGTTAACGTGTGTTAACCCTAAGTGCATGACAGCGCAGGGTTAGAAGCTATAAAGAGGTCACCCACTGGTTACTGCAATGACTGCGGAGGCAGAGATCATGGGTTTGATCCTGCAGTGGTGTTATGTAAGAAGGCTGTCTGAGGCATTTCCTTTAAATTTAAATCAGTGCTGCCAGCAAAAACACCCTCACAGTGCCGTAACATAAGATGCCGCATAAGGCGCCCTATAATGCACTCCATAGGGCACATTATAAAGTGCCCTGTCTGCCAAGGCACCTTATAATGTGCCCTATAGGGTGCCTTATGAGGCACCTTAGGCTACGGCACTGTGAGGGTGTTTCTGGTTGCAGCAATGATCTAAATTAAAAGTAAATGCCTCAGGGGGGGCGGAGCCAGCAACCGAGGGAGATGGCCGCATAGCTTGGTAGCTCCCTGCTATATCCTTATTAAATCCTGCTCTCCCTTCCTTTCTATTGTGATCACGTACCTTCCTTCGATGGGGCACCATGGCGGTCAGTAAGCAGACAAAGCTTGAATTTGGGGCTGGACCAAACCCCGGAGTTAAAAGATCTAAGCCGGATCCTCCATCTCCTCATAAGATGGCGTCTGTTCATGAAAATGCGGAGGGCCTACAAGAGCTTCTACAAGAGATTAGAGCGGTTCGTGAGATAGTTGCTGCGAACGGAGAGACACTGGCGGGCGTTCAAACAGACATTATGGAACTAAAAGAATTGAAAGATCAGTTGACGGCAATTACGTCTAGGATGGAAGAAGTTGAGAACCGAGTGGATGTGCACGAGGACAAGCTGAAATCTGCTATGAAGCAGGCGAAAAAGATCGAGATCCTTGAACGAAGTCTGGAGGATCTTAATAATCGATCCCGTAGAAATAACATTCGGGTGATAGGTATACCGGAAGGTGCAGAAGGAGTTAATATGGTTGTCTTTATGGAGAAAGTGATTCCCCAGATCTTGCGGATTAATTTCTCTCCTCCGTTTGAAGTTGATCGGGCTCACAGAGTACCGATGCAGGCCAATCCGCATGGGCGACATCCAAGGCCAATACTTCGGGCGCTCCGCTATTCTCAAGTGGTTCAGATTATGTCTGTAGCTAAAGCCGGCTCGCCGATAAAATATGAGGAGCATACTGTGGCCTTCTTTCCGGATTTCAACAAGCCCACCGTGGAACGACACAAGCAGTTCCTGGCTTTGCGGCCTAGGCTTCAAGAACTTCAGGCCAGATATGGGCTTTTTTTCCCCGCACGGATGAGAGTCACTCTCTACAATCAAATGCGAACTTTTGAAGACCCTGCGGCTCTTCAGGCTTTCCTTGATGAGAAAGAAGCAGAAGTGATGCGGTGAAGGCTTTGACTGCCCGAGTTGCCTATCTTTAGGGGTGCAGGCCCCGGGACTCTTGTGGTTTAAGTTGTAGAGGTTAATGCTCTCTCTCTTTTCACCCCTGTTGTTTTGTATGTCTCAAAGTTGTCTAATGATACATATTTCATTTTTGACAAGTGCATAAGCTGAGGGAAATGAAGATAAGCTGTGAACTCTGTACTGTGCAGAAGTCGAGCTTTATGTATCCTTCGTTTTTGCTGGGAAATGGGGGGTGGTAAAGGGGGAAGTAGAAGAACGGGAAAGGAAAGGATACGGGGGGAAATAGGGGAAAGGGGCAAAGGATGAGAGAAGGCATAGAGAAGGGGGATGGCAAATAAGTATAAGGGGGGGAAAATTGGAATAATTAAGTAATTATCAACAGGGGGGGGTAAAGTTTCTTTGCTTCACTTTTGGTCTGGATAGAAGGGGAGGGGTATATCTTTTTATTGTCGGTTTGAGCGGGGAGGGGCTGGGTGGCTTCTTGGCTTGAGCGCTGGTTCACCCAATTTTGCTGCCTTCTGGGGGGGGGGGGTGTTAGACACCTGGGGGGTGTTAGGGTTGTTGTTGGGGTTTATGTGGGCTAGGTTAGACCTTGTAAATATGATTATTGGTAATATATCAGTGTGTGATGGTGGATATTTCGAGTAAGAATATGTTGAAACTTCTCAAATTTCTGTCTCTAAATGTTAAGGGCATTCTGAATCCGGCCAAGCGGAAAAAAATCCTGCTATATTGTAAAAAGGAGAGGGCGGACGTGGTTCTCCTACAGGAGACCCACCTCTCGTCTTTTGAAACTGCAAAGTTGGGGGTGGGACAATATATGTTGGTGGGGCATTCACCCGCTCAGAAAAAAAAAATAGTGTTGCCATGTTGGTCCTGAAATCTTTGGCACCAGTGATTGAGCATGCCAGATCAGATTTAGAAGGGCGGTGGGCCAAATCTTTACTCCAGTTGGGTGGTCAGAAAATTGCTATTATTAATGTGTATGGTCCCAACCATGATGATGTGGTCTTTTATCGTACTCTTGCTGAAGAGGCGCAAGAATGGGCTGCTTGGGATACCGTTATGGGAGGAGACTTCAACCTCACGCTGGATCCTTTGTTGGATCGGCAACCATTTAGATCATTAAAACAGTCGAGAGCGAATTTAGCCTTGCTTTCTATAATGCAGTCTTGTGCATTATCGGATATTTGGTGTCTTCAACATCCAAAAGACAAAGAGTATACCTTTTATTCCTTGCCCCATGGCTCTCACTCACGTATAGATTTTTTCTTAATATCTAAATCCTTGGTCTCTTCAGTTTTGCAATCTGATATATGTTGCACTCACATATCAGATCATGCAGCGGTAACTTTTGTCTTGCAATCAGGGGTCCCTAAAGTCCGGAGCCCTTCGTGTTTTTTTCCGAGAGAGCTCTTAACAGATTCAGGTTTTATTAAGTTTATTAAGAATGCAATTCAGGGGTATTTCAAAATAAATCTCCCTCAAGATACAGCCGGATGGGCATGGTGGGAGGCCTTCAAGGCGTATATGAGGGCAGAGTGTACGAGTTATAAAATTAAGTTAGATAAACAGAGGAAAGCTTGTCTAAAGGGCTTAGATGTTCAAATTCGTGCGGGCAAGAGGTTGTTGAGAGATAGGTCAGACCCTTGGATTCTAGTGTGACTCCAGAAGTTGAGATATCAGTATAATTGTATCATCTCCTCGGAAGTTGCAAAGTTAGATACGGCACAGCAAGCTAAATATTATATTGAGTCGAATAAAGCTGGGTCCCTTCTTGCGCGTACCCTTAGGCCTAGGCCTCCTAAACGAAGATTGAGGCCCTCTATGGAGAGAATCAAACTTTATTCACAAGTTCAGAGGAGATAACCGAGGAATTTAAATCTTTTTATACTCAGCTATATTCCTCTGATAATTGTGCGGGCCATGATGAATTTCAAGATCTATTTGAGAAAATTTCGCACCCATCTTTGTCTCTCTCACAAAAGGAGGAATTAAAGAGTCCAGTTAGTACAGGGGAGATTAGAGAAGGGTTACGAGGGCAGGCTATGGGGAAAGCGGCTGGGCCGGATGGGTTGCCATCGGAGTTTTATCAGATTTTTGCGGATGATCTTATTCCCTTTTTGCAACAATATTTTCAGTGTCTACTGGCACAGTCCCCTGCTACAGGTTCTTTTAGTGAAGCGACAATTGTCGTGCTTGAGAAGCCGGGTAGGGATCCTCAGAGAGTAGGGAATTATCGTTATTGAACGCGGATTATAAATTATTGGCAGCTATTCTTGCACAAAGAGTAGAGAAAGTAGTTCTTTGTATTGTGCATCCGGACCAGTGTGGTTTTGTTGCTGGGAGATCCTCCGCTGATAATGCCCGTCTTCTTTTGAACCTCTTGGCATTTTCTGAAACTTTGAGCTCCCCTGTGGTTGGGCTTTCAGTCGATGCCGAAAAGGCTTTCGACAGGCTAGAATGGTCCTTTTTACAGCAGGCCCTGAAGTGGTTCGGATTTGGAGATGAGTTTTTGCGCTATGTTCAATTACTATATGCTAACCCTACTGCGCGTATTCTTGTGAACGGGCTATTATCTGCTCCGTTCGCATTGTTTAGGGGTACACGTCAGGGTTGCCCTCTCTCGCCCCTCTTGTTTAACATTGCTTTGGAGCCGCTGGCCTTACTGCTTCGGCACTCGACTGAGGTTCAAGGTCTACGCATTGGGGATACACATGTAAAGTTATCTGCAAATGCGGACAATTTGCTGCTGTTCCTCCAGCCCGATTCGGTGGGGGAGGCTTTGAGGTTAATGGATGCCTATTCCAGTCTGTCTGGGTACAAAATAAATTGGAGTAAATTGGTTGCTTTTCCACTAAATAAACTGACTTTCTCCTCGCTGATTGGCGGTTTTCCGTTCCTGTGGGAAGATAAAGCTATAAAGTACCTGGGAGTGAAGTTTGCCTGCTCCTTGGATGAAACGGTACAGATAAATTGTAAAGAAATGATAGATACGGTCCTCTATTTTACCTCTAGGTGGTCTCCTCTTCATTTGTCGTTGTGGGGTAGGCTAGATTCCTTGAAAATGGTGTTGGTTCCCAAGATAAACTATGTTTTAGGAATGTTGCCTTTGGCATTTCCCAGTGCATTTTATAGGAAGCTGGAGAGATTACTGGTGGATTTTTTGTGGCAGGGCAAACCGCCCAGGATAGCGACCTGTAAGTTAAAGGCCAGCAAACTAGAAGGGGGAGTTAGCTTTCCTGATTTTCATCGGTATCACATGGCTTTTAAGTTAAAACAAGGGGTGGAATGGTATTCTCCTAAGGAGGAAGGGTTGAGGCAAGTCTGGGTAGAAGTAGAAAGACAATTGGGCCCCCCCATTCCTCTGTCATTGTGGATAGGCATGTGGTTTGCGGATTCATTTAATTGCTTTCAGACGATCCAGGCTACTCAGGAAGCTTTTCTTTTCTTGGAGGGCTGTGTACGGAAGGAAGGGTGTTCATCTGCCGATTTCCCGATTTGGTTTAATCCAAAGTTTTGAATTGGCCATAAAGTGATAGGGTGGAAAAAGTGGCAAGAGAAGGGAATTTGGACAGTTGGTCAACTTGTTGATCGGGGTCACTGGAAAACCTTTGAGACCTTGCAATGTGAGTTCGGTATACCCAGCGCGTGGTGTTATCAATGGATTCAGCTAAAGCATTGTCTCATAGAGAGGTTGGGGGACACTGGATTGGTGAGTGATCAATGGGGGCTGACACAGGTAGTGGAAATATGCCACTGTTCGAAGGGTACAGCTTCCAAATTTTATGCTGTCTTACGAGATAATGCAGGACACTCATTGGCGGGATTGGAAAAGGTGTGGGAGTTGGATTTGGGCCTCCCTATTCTGGCACAGTCCTGGTCTCAAATATGGGGTCAGGTAAACAGGGTATCGAGAGCTGCAGCCCTTTCCCAGTCTTTGTTCTTTTTAATGCATAGGGCTTATTGCACCCCGGTCAGAGTTACCAGGTGGCGCCCTATGACAAACAACAAGTGTTGGACCTGTGCAGGTGGGCCAGCCACTTTGAAACATATGGTTTTTGAATGCCCTTATCTACAACGATTTTGGAGTCAGGTATGGGAGAGGATCCAAAGAGTTTTGTGTTTTCATGCCCCTTTGTTATGGGAAACTGTAATACTGCGTTCAACGGTGGGTGGAGTGGATATGCCAAAAGAAAAGGCCTTTTTATTTAATTTTATGATGCCAATTGCTTTAAAGCTTATTGTTTCTCATTGGAAGGATTTTTCTCTGCTAAATGTGTATCAATGGTGGAATATGCTTTGCTTATACGCTAAATATGAGAAGGCGTATGAGAAGAATTATATTTATAGGTGCCACAATATGCGTGTGAGCAGCAAACAAATAAATAGGTGGGCATATTTGGATGACTATGCAGCAGGGGCGAAATGTTCGGGGGTTTCGTTTTTTTTTTTTTTTTCATAGAACTGAAGGTCATATTAGAGAGTCCGCTTATTTACATTTTATTGTATTATATATCTCTATTTTATTTTATTCTTGGTCCAACCTAGGGAGGGGGGGGTTCCTAGGTTTTATTGCCCTAGGTGTTTCTTCTGTTTTTTGTATTACGCATTTCCAGTCTTTTCTTTTTGTAATAATTGCTGGTAGCAGTGACTGAGGATCATGTATTGTTTTGGTTTGAAAACTAATAAAAAAAAAAAAAAAGTAAATGCCTCAGACAGCCTTATTAAATAACACCACTGTGGGATCAAACCGATGATCTCTGTCTTTGCAGTCATTGAAGTAACCAGTGGGCTACATCTCTATAGAGACTAACACACCACTGGCTGGCTACAAAAAGACTGCAGGTCATCACACAAACTGCCTGCTGTGGTTACCAGGATAGGGTAAACCCACCCGTACCCATGATGCACTGAACATGCAGTTCAGCAGCCTACATCCAATTACTACACCAAACTGTTGGCACAGAGGCAGATCGTTCCCTGGGGATGTCATGACCTTGTCTGTTGCAATGCACGGCACCCACCTAAAGGGGGCTTGGCAGTGGTCTGCTGTGGGCAGATGCCACTGCCCCCTTTACCACCAGCACCCCTCCGCCACCATGCTGACATGCCCTTGTGCCAGTGGTGCTGGTGGTGCGCAGTCCCAGGCCATCCAGTGTGCTGTTAGGCGGCTGCCTATGGTGCATGATATGGGGTAGGAGTGCCTGCATAGACATCCATGCTTCCCCCGGCACCACCTGCCAATGTTATGTGCCTTTTGGGGTACTTGCTGGGTACTGTCCCCTGGGACACTGTGGGACACACACTCGTGGACATGTTTGCCCTTGGTCAGTTGCTGTCTTGCTGGTTTTCTGTTTCTACATTCCTATGTGCCACCTAGACATCTGCCTAGTCCACCCTGTGCCTCAGCTGCCCCACTGCATGTCCCACCTGTGGCCCCCTGTACCCCATTTGCAGCCTCACCGTAGTGCCCTCTTGTACTTGGGCACTAAGATGGTTTTGCACATGTATCACTACTATCACTTTTCTTGGTTTCCCTGCCTTTAATGTACATTGCTGACTGAAATGGTCTCTCTCTCCTGCAAATGTGCCTCTACTGCAAGGTTTTCACTGGCGTTAATTTTCAGACCTTCATTTCACAGTGTTAGTATGCCTGGAGCCTCTCCTCGCCCACTCTCCACCCATTGACCCCTTATCTCCACCCTCTGGGGAGCCTTACTCCACCCTCTGTGCACCTTAAAGCCGCCGGAGACATTATCGCACGATACATGACGTTATCTCACAGTAATGCATCATTATTGCACAATAACATCACTTATTGTGCGATAACGTCTCCGCTGCAACGTTAGCGCTGTTTAGTAAACATATCCCTAAGGGAGGTTAAGTCCATAATGGAGAGACTGAATTAATTTTTTGCTTCAGTATTTAATGAAGAAGATATAGGGAAGTTATCCATGATAGAAATAGTATTTAAATATGATGTACTGGAGGAATTAAAACAAATTTCAATAAATCAGGAAGATGTATTGCCACAAATTGATAAATAGTAGCTAATCACCTTGACTACATGGTATACATCCCAGGGTATTGAAAGAACTCAAAAATGAAATTGCAGACCTACTATAAGAAATGTTTAAACTATTATTAAAATCGTCTATAGTACTTATTTATTTATTTAACAAGTTTTCTATACCATGTTATCATTCAGTCAAGGCAGTTTACATTTAACTTAAACTGGGGGATATACAGTAAACAGGACGGGGTACAACTTTGATTAGGGGGAAGGGATTGGAGGGTGACCAGCATAATGCCAGCTTTTAAAAAGGGTTTCAGGGGTGATCTGGGAAACTACAGGCCATTGAACCTGACATCAGTGCCTTGCAAAATGTTAGAAATAATTGTAAAGAACAAAATTATTGAACATATAGATAGTCATGATTTAATGCAACAAAGCCAATATGGATTTAGCCAAGGAAAGTCTTGTCTCACTGATCTGTTTAGCTTTTTCAAGTTGTGAATAAGGTGAGTCAGTGGATATTGTGTATCTTGATTTTCAGAAAGCCTCTGACAAGGTCACTCATGAAGAAATTTAAAAAGTAATGGGATAAGAGGAAGTGTGCTACTGTTTATTTATTTATTTATTTATTTATTTAACATTTCTTATATACCGCGCTATTAAGATCAGTGCGGTTTACATTGAACAAAATATACAACAATGTATGCAAGTAACATTGAGTTTACATAGAACATGGGAATATATAACATGGATTAACAGGGAAAACTATGTACAGTCAACATCATATATGTATATGTTTTTACTAAATAAATATGTTAGCTCAAGTGGATATTATCTGCGTAATTTATGTAGGAGGCGGGAATCAACAGAGGATGTGGAGCTATCGTGGAGCTTAACCATTTTCTGGTTGAATTAAGGTAATATGGTGTTTAGTGCACGTTGGAGGTCTGTTGTTTGAGTGAACATGCGGGGTCACTTCTGGGTAGAATTTTGTGAATAAGTGATGCTTCACGGCTTTCCTGAATTGTAAAAGGTTTTTGATACAACGAATTTCATGAGGAAGTAAATTCCAGTTCAGGGGTGCAAATAAAGAGAAAGCTCTGTTCGATGTAGCTTTAGTACAAGATGTCATCATCTTGGGAACTATTAATGTATTCGTAGCAGTGGTCCTTCTGTTTCTATTTTCGAGGGTGTTATGTATTAGTTTGCTAATTGGTGTCGGAGGGTAGTTATTCCTGGCCTTGAAGGTCAGAACTAGAGACTTATATGTAAGTCTGGCTTGTAATGGTAACCAGTGTAGGTCCTTCATGATCGGCGTTATGTGAGCAGCTCTTGGTGACCCAGAGAGGACTCTTGCAGCTGCGTTCATAGCCAGACGAAGTGGATTTAAGGTTGATTGAGAGAGGCCATGGAGGATGATATTCGCAAAATCTAGGTGAGGGATGACTAGAGCCTGGAATATTGAGCAATAATCAGTATAGTCAAGTAGTGGTCGGAGGTGGCGTAGCGTTCTGATCTTATGATATATCCTCTTTGTCACATTCTTCACATGCGTTGTCATATCTAGGTGTTGATCCAATGTGATGCCGAGGTATCGGATAGTGGGTTTTGACGTCAGTTCTATGTTATTGATTAGCAGTGACGGAGGGGGTATGAACTTGCGATTTCTTGTGACAAATAATACATCAGTTTTGTTGTGATTTATTCTTAAGTTTTGTGTCAACAGCCATTCGGCTATTGCACCAAAACAATTAATTATAGGTGTGAACACTGGTTGGTCAGTATTAAACGGCATGTAAATGAGGATGTCATCTGCGTATGCCAGGCATTGCACGTTGAAGGATCGGATCAACTCACATATCGGCTGCATATAAATGTTGAACATTAATGCTGATAATGAAGATCCTTGAGGTACACCTTGAGACTGTAGGAATAGCTCTGATGATTCCTGACCTGTTTTAACTTGTTGCCACCTATTGGAAAGGTAGGATCTACACCATTCAAGTGCTGTGTTTTGAATTCCCTTCTCACTCAGACGTTGCAGCAGTATGTTGTGGTTTACAGAATCAAAGGCAGCGGAGATGTCCAAAAATATGAGCACAAATCCCTGTTTAATGTCGTTTATTCCCGTGATAAGATCATTGAATAAGGTTGTAAGGATTGTGTCAACTCCATGTGCTTCTCTGAAACCATGTTGTGATTTGTCTAGAGGCGCTTCAATGTCAATATGCTGCTGGAGCTGTTGTTGGGCAGCTTTCTCGATAATTTTTGCAAGTTGTGGAATGCTCGAGATTGGCCTAAACGATTCAACTTTGGATGAGTCAAGCTTACTGTTTTTTAGTAAAGGCTTGATGGAGGTGTGTTTCAGACTTTTTGGGAATGAGCCTGTTAGGAAGGACTGGTTCAGTAACAGGCACAGAATTTGACTTAGCTCATGACGTAACTCTTTGATCCAGCTGGCTGGGCATGGGTCATTAGGAGCTGTGCTAGGATTGATGGAGGCGATAATTTTTACAATTTCACTAGTAGATATAGTGTTGAAGTTGCAAAAAGGTGTTATATGGGATTTCTTAGGTGATGCAGAAGGGTTGTTGGTATTTATGCTTGTGTTAGCTGTAATCATTTTTGATTGCAGGTAATTTGCGTAGTCCTGAGGCTGCGGCATTGCAGGTTGATCTGAGACTGGTTCTCTTGTTATGGATTTTACTAACTTGAATAATGCATGAGGTTTATTGATGGCACGTTTCAACAGGTTTGTGTGGTAGATCTTCTTACTCAATGTTATTTTCTCACGGTGTGTAGTTAAGTGTGAGTTATATGTTTCAAGTGCCTCTGGAGAGTGGGTTCGACGCCACTGTCTTTCAAGTTTGCGTAGATGAATGATGAATGTTGTTTGAGAAAAGGTTAAAAGATCGAAAACAAAGAATAAAGCTAAATGATCAATGTTTTCAGTGGCGTGGAGTACCCCAGGTACCTGTGCTTGGTCTGGTGATTTTTAACATATTCATAAATGACCAGAAAATGGGAAAATGAATGAGGTGATCAAATTTGCAGATAACAAAAAATTAATCAAAATTGTTAAATCACTAAAAGATTGTGAAAAACTGCAAGAGGACCTTGAGAAATTGGGAGAATGGACATCCAAATGGCAGATGAAATTTAATGTGGACAAGTACTAAGTTATGCATTTAGGGAAGAACAACCACTGTTGTAGTTAACTGATGCAAGATTCCACACTAGAAGTCACCACCCAGGAAAATGATCTAGTCACATTGAAACACTCTACTCAGTGTGCAACAGTGGCCAAGAAAGCAAATGGAATGCTAGTACTCATAAGAAAAGGAATGGCAAATAAAGCCAATAATATTATAATACCTCTGTATTTCATCTCCATCCCTCATTCCCCTCTTTCATTCCTTAATTCTTTCCTCAACCTCTGTCACCCTTTCTTCCTTATCTAAGATCGTTGAGGAAGAAACCAAACTTACCAATCTGCTGAACTCCAGAAACCTCACTATTTTCTCTTTCAGCAGGGCTTCCAATAATTTACTCACCACCGAGGTTAAATTAACTGGCTTGTAGTTTTCAACCACATCCTTGCTTCCGCTTTGTGTAAAGTGACCCTATGTGCCATTCTCCAGTCCTCTGGCACCACACCCGATTCCAACGAGGTATTGAAAAGGTCAGTCAGTGTTGCTGCTAGAACCTCCCCAAGTTCCCTCAATATTCTTGGGTGTATCCCATCTGGTCCCATTGCTTTTTCTACTTTAAGTTTAGCCAGTTCCTCACCAACATAGTCTTCTGAAAATTGTTAAAGATGCCCCTCACTTCTGTTCCTGTTGGTGGGTGTTTTCTGAGGTCCTGTTCCTGGTTTTTCATCTGAGAACACAGAACAAAAATGTTTGTTAAGCAATTCCATTTTATACTCATCAGCTTCTACATACCCTTCACCTTTGAGTCTGACAATACAACTATTGCACTTCCTCCTCTCGCAAATATTTTTGAAAAATGTCTTATTCCCCCATTTTATTGCTTTGGTTATTTCCTCCTCTTTTTGAATCTTTGCTTTCCTGACTACTTTGCTAGCTTCTCTAAGGGGTATGTTTACTAAACCGTCTTAATATCGCACTGGTGGTATTATTGCGCAATAAGTGACGTTATCTCGCGATAATGTAACGTTATCGCGTGATAACATCACTTATCGCATGATAACGCAGCGGCAGAGTTAAGGCACACTAACGCTGTGAAATCCGGGTCTAAAGGCTGGAGTAAGGCTTCCTAGAGGGCAGCGAGAAGGGGTCAATGGGCAGAGAGTGGACAGGGAGAGGCTCCAGGCACACTAACTCTGCGAAATCCGGGTCTGAACACTAACGCCAGTGAAACCCTCGCATTAGGCACATTTGCAGGAAAGAGAAACCATTTAAGTCAGCAATGTGAAGCAAAGGCAGGGAAACACCCAAAAAAGTGATAGTTGTGATACATGTGCAGGAACCAAAAAGGCAAATAAACATATAAAATGACCAGAACTGAAGGCATGTATATGAATACGGGGTACCATACACTATTAGATTAACTAAAACTGAGAAAGAGTTAATTCTGTTCAGAACCTTGCTTAGAAATAAAACTTCATATATTAGCTTACTAGGTGAAGGGTTACATGTCCTGAAATAAAGAAAGGGCACGTTGTACCCCAGCCTCTCTGTCTCAGGGATACCAGATAGCAGTCTCAGGGTTATTAGCTAAAATACTTTCAGGGTTAGTAATTAGTAATTAGTAGATATCGAGAAGCGCTCAAGGTTAGAAGATATCAGGTTATCAGCAGTAAACAATTATGTCAATTAGGTCATTCTATATTCTGGAATCCTGTATGTCTCCTCATAATGGCCTATGTAACAGTAAACAATTATGTCTTGGACTTCATTTATGGCTCCACATTGACCCACACAGAATAAGTTGACCTACAATATGATAAACATACATGACGTATAATGATAAAGTGAAATTATGCTGTATCATCTAAAAAAGTCTTATAAATAAAGTGAACCATGGTTGGTAGTTAGAGTAAACAGGGAGAACGTGCTTCTCTCAGTTTCTCTCCCCAAAGCTTTGGTGTATTTTCTATAGAACTGTGTTGTATTTATTGACTATTTGATAACCTTCCCATTGCTTGTGAGTGTGGTTCTTTGTAGCTTCAAGAGCCCAGTGAGGTTACTGGTGAGGGGAGAGTCAAGTAAGCTCTTCAGTTGGTGCCATGACTCATCTACAGATTTCAGCATTCCTGGCAAGGAGGGAAGGTGTTTGTGAGTATTTTATTGTGCCAGCAATGAGCAATCTGTTAGGTGAACAGGAGTTGACTCAATTGTGTGAATGGCATATTGAGGCTATGCGTTTGGCTCTCCAGAAAGGTAGCCCTTCTTGTTGTATGCGTGACAAATATGGAGATAGGGCTACCACTTATGTTGTGCACTGGCATGCAGTAACTATTAATAATGTGCTGTTTTCTTTTGGAAGGAACATTTTCTGTAGATATGCTTTGTTATCTGAAATGTGCTTTGCAGACTAGACACAGAATATGCGATGCTCATGAAGGGCTAGTGTTTAGTTGGTGGCAGCGAATGGCACATAAATTGCAGAATGAATTGTTTGGATTAGTGAATATTGATAAGACGAGTGAACCACAGGTTGGTAATGTCTGGGTAGGGAAAGTCCCAGCCATTTTTTCTCCAGAGTATGATGTAATTGAAGCTGGAGATGTTCCAGGTGTATTTCCATCGTTTTCCCCTGTCTGTTCTGAGAATTATGTTGTTTCTGAAGGGAAGATAGTCACTCGTTTAGCGAAATTAAAATATGAGATAAGAGATAAGTTAAGAATATTGGGAAATACACAGATCACGGATTTTGGGACTTGCAATGTGTCCCAGCTTAGAGAAATGAATGACCTTCTTAGTCGTGAAATGGAATGTACCGTACGTATCATAGATTACTTAGCGGAAACAGTTAGAAATAATATTTTTGTTATAAAGGAATTAGGCGTTTCTAGTAAACTTGATGATATTGAAAAGGGTCTGAATAAGCATTTTATAACCTATAGAGAGAAATGTATTCAACTACATAGTGCTATAAGTTTTCTTCAAACTGTGTTGTGTCAGTATAATAGTTCATGTCCTACTTGGGCTGCTTTAGATAATTTGTTTAGAACTGCGTTCTATAACCTGGCTGATTTTTATTCAGTTTGTGACATACCTTGTGATAGATTTCCAAGAGAAAACTCGAAGGGATAATTTTGTTTTAGTGGTTAAAAAAAAATGATTTTCTGTTAAAATCACTTACAGTAGTAGTAGTGCACTTATAGCAAACCTATGAAAAGGACTGGTTGAGATTATACATCTTTAAGGCAGGATTCATTAATTGTTTTTATGTTTAATCCCATGAGTAAAGGTATTTTTTACAACTTCAATAACAACAGATTGGCCAGCAAGGACAGCTTATGTAAGTCTGAAAAGTGCCTGGTGCAGTGAGCTGACATTTGATGTGAAATGACTGAGTCGCTCAATCTGACGATTGCTCAACCTTCCAGGAGCAAGAGGAGGGGTAAGATTGGAGCGCGAGAAAGTCATAGGAATCTTCAGCGAGACAGTTCAGATATGCTTGTCATTGAACTTTTGCAAGCAAAGAAAAAAAACTGTCCCTGGAATCAGAGCAGGGGGATGGTCAGAGGGATGCTTTCTCTGCTACTGTTCAGCTATATTCTTTGCTGATGTCACAGCTATTCGCCCTGATCTCGGAAGACTTCTATCTGCTCTGTGGGCTGCACCAGGATCAAATGTCGCACATTTGTCAGTTGTGTTTCTTTCCTTTGAAGTGCTGTTTTCCTGCAGATGCAAGCATCGTTATCTTGGAAATTTTCATCTACAGTGCTGGGATGAGATATCGGATGCCTTTCGTTCTGCCTGTACGGGTCGGCGTGAGACCTGAAGTTTCGTTTCTTAGATTGTCAGCTGTGTCCATTGCCTGCAGCCGCTGGTAAAAGAAAGTTGGTCTGTGCTTGCAGATTTCCAGACACGTGTATCCTGCAACTTCGTTATGTGAGACTTCAACTCTTTTTGTGCTGCATGCGAGTCTGTGGATGGCTGTACGGTAAGACACTGATTTTGCCAATTTCTCCCTGGACTTTTGTTGTGGATTTGGATTTGTGATTCGCTTATGACTTGGCAAAGAAGAAAGAAAAAAAAATGCAGTTTTGTTTTTATCTACTCTTTAGTCTCGCATATTTGCAAAGGCCCTAGAACCTGCATTATCTGATAAGAAACTCAACCATTTCTTTTTAGTTTATTATGTGAATAATTTGTTTTTAATGAAAATTGAATTACATATATTACTGGTCAGATTTCTTTATTATATTGCTAAGTTAGGTTTAAGGGTTAAATCTGTTTAAACTGTGGGTTGTATTGTAAACATGTAACTTTCTGGGAATTGTCTTAACACTCTCTGGTCAGAAAGATCAGAAAGTCTCTCTGTCTCTCCGTTATAGCAGTTGAAGGTTTGTTTTTTTTAATGCTACAATGTACTGGGCAATGCGCCATGTTTTAGATGTAAACATGTACTGGGAAGAGTGCCATGATTATTGTAAACTATTCAAATTATTTGTGGCTATTTCTGATGTCTGTTATCTGTGTGCTTTGTAAGTCTTCACGATTGGTGGTAAACCAGAGCAACCTTATGAAATACCTTTGGGACTCCTGCGATGGCTATATTGTTTAATAGCAGTATTTTTTCTTTTTACACTTGAAGCTTCCTGGTTTCTGGTTCTGCAGCAACGGCTAGCAGACAAACTTGGCAATGACAAACCATTTTGTAGACACATGAACAGAAAACCGGCAAGCTGTTTTTCAAGCATTAGTGTTACTGATTTGCAGTATTTAGCACTGGTTAAGATGACTTTATTTTCTCTTTTATCTCCTTTTGAAGATACTTCTTTTGAAACCCAGCTTTGAACTTCGTGACGTTTCGGGCAGCTGGGAAACGGAATCATCTGTTTAATTTGCCCTGCTCATCTTTTGTTTTTTTATTTTGCCTTGTGTTTGCAGAAGACGTTTTACCGCTGTGGTTATGCAATTCGTCTTTTGGTTATTTTTGTTTTTGGTACAAAAGTAATCTGTTTCCACTGTTTCAGGACTGGTACTGTAGGGATAGTTTAGGGAAAGATATTAAGACTCCTGCCTGCTGAATTCATGTTGTTTTTTATTTTGATTTTGCACCCTGTTTTGGTATCTGTTCTGTATCAAAGGAGGGAGATGGTGTCCCTAAAAGGGCACTATGATACAGCTTCCGATTAAATAAAGCTTTTCCTTTAGCCCTTATGGCAGTTTCCCCGGACACTATTTGAAATAATTAATGAATGCCTTGGCAGTTATCCCGGACACCAGGTGTTGCGCAGCGCTATCTTAACTTATTGTGTACGATTGCACTCAGCTTGCTTGTTTTCCTTTTATTGCAAGTGACTTCTTCTTAACGAGATGGCAAATACTTTATATCTGGGATCCGCAGAATTGTTTTAGCAGTAGTGAAGTCACCAGGTTGGGTCCTGCTTACGACTGCATCCAAAGACACTCCCAGCTCCGGAGTTCCTGGTCCATGTCGTGTGTTCTTGGTGGGATATTCAGCTTGTAAAGTGAGAAGACATTCTCAACGAATGCATCTTATACGGTGGCCCCCTCACAAGTCCAGAAAGTGGCTTCCTGTGTCGGTGAATCAAGAGTTGCAATGCAGAGTCTTATTGGACAAATAGTGATATTGAAGAAAAGGACTTTTATGATTCAAAGTATTTTCTGAAAGAACAACAGAGACATTACAAAGAAATTATTGTATTAAGTGAATTCTTTATGGACTATTCATGTAAAAAAAAAACCTTTTATATAGCATGTAAAATGTTTTTATGTATTTATAGTACGACTTAGAGAGATGAGGTTAGTTTTAGATTAGTATTTTCCTGATATATCTGTAATGACCTATAGGTACTGAACCTACTTAATAAAGTAATTGAGAATTAGAGGGCCAGTATAGCAATAGTATATCTCCTCATCATCTTAAGAAGAGTATTAAGAAGAGTAGGTATATATTTAGTTTGTCTTAGAATATTTTTGAGAATATCTTCATTGCTATGCATATTGGCTATGCATCTTTCCTAATCTGGTCCTAGATGTGCTGTGGCAATTTATTAGTGAAGCAGTAATGTATTCAGAATCATGAGGATGTTAGAAGGAATATCCAAATATTTTTGAGGCACACTTACACTTGATGGGGAAAACATTGTAAGTTATCAAAGTTTGTTGCTTATCTTCCAACAGTGACAGCTCCTCAGCATCGAAGTTTACCAAGGGTTAGGCCTGAGATCTTTGAGGAGTTTTGTGATATAGTCATATACAAACACAAATACAAACACAGAACCTAGAATAATTAAAGATATAGGTATGAAGATCCTATGTACAAGTTCCTATATTTCAGTAATTGTACAAGTAATGTCAGTTAATGGGAACTAAGTGTGTAGTTCTAGCTACCCTTTTTGGATGCCTCTAGTTCAGATCTAGACATACCTAACCAGAGTTAAAGTGAAATAATTTAATGGTCATGCCTCAGAGGGTTTTGAGTAATTGTATGCAGAATATATCTTGTCCTCTGTGAGTTTCTGAATCTCACATCTTAGCAGTTAAGCATTTTTGCTGCAGCTCATTGTATTTGCTTTGCAAGCCAGACATTGCTGTTATCTGCCTCTCTTCAATATTGTCTGCTTGGTAATTTAGTTTTTTGTGGTTTGGCAAAAGTAGAGCATCTTTTGCATGTCTGTTCAGCTCCTTCAATCTTTTGTTCTCCTGCTGTAGTTCATGTAGGCTCACCCCACGACAGCCATGTTTCTTTTTCTAATTGCAAGAAGGGCTACAGATGTTTCTTCAAGTTGTCCACATTATTTTTGCATTGTTAATTTTGGACTGTGCATTTGAGTTTTTCATGTGCAGAATGATCACATGTACTTTGAGGTTCTTGCATGTTTTTCTAAAACTGTGAACTTTCTCTCTGCACTTCTAATTCTCTTTCTTGATCTCTTCAAACACTGGTTTACTGTTCGGTATATTGCGAAACATAGTCTTCTGGTATTTTATTTTTGTTGAGCTGATTTTGTAATCTCCGATTTGAGAATTGATGTTTCAGTTAGTATTTTTATAGTGCAGAGTTTCCCAGAGGTTGGTTAGGTGCTTGATATATAGCCCTATAGTGAATTGAACTATTAATTTGTTGTCAATCTCAAACAGATCTTTAGGCAGAAAAAGGGATGTTTCCCCTCAGGATGAAGTCATAGTGGCAAGGTCCAGTAAACATAGTGTCAGCTTATGCAGTCAAGAACAGAATGGTTTAGATTTTCTCCCAGCATAGAAAATGCTGTATGCAGAGTACTAGTTGATATTTGTTGTAGTATGCTTGATACTAATGGAAAAATAGTGAAGGGCCTATTAGATAAAGTTAGTAACCGTATTTTAGTTCAAGTGAGAGCTATGTAAATTTCCTTTTCAGCTCTCACTGATTCTGTTCCTTCATTTTGGAATTCAATATTCAGGCTGTTTGCAAGGCCTGTTAGCATTTTTTGTTTGGTATTTTGGGATGTTTCATTGTAGAAGTATTACTCCTCTATGTACTGACAGTTGTTTCTTTATGTCAGCACTGGTTTCTTTTTACTTCTTCACCTTTCACAGCTTTCTAAATCAGAAGTCAGTAGGATCACTGACCCCTGCAATAATGTTGCAGATTGGCCCAGAATCCAGTTGTATTTCCACTTCAATGGCAATATATGAGTTTCCTTATTTTAGAAATGATTCTTTCCAGAATCAGAGGAGGGACTGAAGGCATGTATATGAGTACGGGGTACCATACACTATTAGATTAACTAAAACTGAGAAAGAGTTAATTCTGTTCAGAACCTTGCTTAGAAATAAAACTTCATATATTAGCTTACTAGGTGAAGGGTTACATGTCCTGAAATAAAGAAAGGGCACGTTGTACCCCAGCCTCTCTGTCTCAGGGATACCAGATAGCAGTCTCAGGGTTATTAGCTAAAATACTTTCAGGGTTAGTAATTAGTAATTAGTAGATATCGAGAAGCGCTCAAGGTTAGAAGATATCAAGTTATCAGCAGTAAACAATTATGTCAATTAGGTCATTCTATATTCTGGAATCCTGTATGTCTCCTCATAATGGCCTATGTAACAGTAAACAATTATGTCTTGGACTTCATTTATGGCTCCACATTGACCCACACAGAATAAGTTGACCTACAATATGATAAACATACATGACGTATAATGATAAAGTGAAATTATGCTGTATCATCTAAAAAAGTCTTATAAATAAAGAGAACCATGGCTAGTAGTTAGAGTAAACAGGGAGAACGTGCTTCTCTCAGTTTCTCTCCCCAAAGCTTTGGTGTATTTTCTATAGAACTGTGTTGTATTTATTGACTATTTGATAACCTTCCCATTGCTTGTGAGTGTGGTTCTTTGTAGCTTCAAGAGCCCAGTGAGGTTACTGGTGAGGGGAGAGTCAAGTAAGCTCTTCAAGAACCACATTTAAAATACCAATAACCAAGCTGGCCAATAGTGATATTAAGGATAAACATAAAGCAACACTACTGACAAAACGTAAAACTTAAGATATCATGTTTGGAAGGGTCTATGCTCTGTCACCCTACAAAGTGAATGATCCCACATTGAAATAGCGCTGATCAGGGTTTCTGTCGTATAGATTGGGCAGGTTTGTTATGGCGTGCACATGTGCAGCAACAGCAGAGTGGGAACGTAGGAAAGGGCAACTGTACTGATGCTATAAATGGGATCAGGGGGCTGCAGGCGGCACATGCTGTGGTCCAGCTGGGGCACAGTGCGGACTAGGCAGATGCCTAGGTGGCACATAGGAATGCCGAAACTGTAAAGCATCAAGACAGCAACTGGCAAGGGTCCAACATGGGCACGAGTGTGTGTCCCACAGTGTCACAGGGGATATTACCCAGCAGGTACCCCAAGGGCACAGAACATTGGCAGGCGGTGGGGGGGGGGGGGGAGCGCGCATGTCCATGTAGGTATCCCCTACCCGAGAACCCACACCATAGGCAGCTGCCTACCGGCACACTGGATGGCCTGGGACTGCGCACCACCAGCACCACCGGCATAATGGCATGGCAGCATGGTGGCGGAGGGGTGCTAGTGGCGGAGGGGGCAGTGGAATCTGCCCACAGCAGACCATGGCCTAGCCTGGTTTAGGTGGGTGCCATGCACTGCAACAGACGGGATCTGTCTGACGAACAGTCATGGTATCCCCAGGGAATTATCTGTCCCTGTGGCAACAGTGTGGTGCAGTACACATGACCAGTGTGTTCAGGAACAGAAGGTCACAAGTTAAAGCCCCAGCTGTGGCTTCTGCCAACCCTTTCCCCATATTTTACCCAATAATAAAGACGGAACTTTTATTGCAGATAAATTAAACATGCCTGAAATGCCTATAGTTTACCCTACAGAGCACAGACACCATAAACATGTGCAATCCCTAGAGCAGAGTTTCCCAACTGCAGTCCTGGAGGGCCAAACACCATTCAGGTTTCATGCTGACCCTAATAAATATGCCTGTGCTGCATTTATATGTGACGCCCCCCCCCCATTGTATGCAAATGTATCTCATGCATATTCATTAGGGACAGCATGAAAACCTGAACGGTGTTTGGCCCACCAGGACCAGAGCTGGGAACCTCTGCCCTAGAGCAGAGGCCAACAGGGGCATGAACACCCACACCCACACCCACAGGCTCCACTATCCAAAGCCTCATGGAGAGTCAGGCTGTTGGGCCCAGTGCGGAGCAGCATCTCCCAATACTAACATCTGCATACTTTAGCAATGCCGTCCTAAACTTGGGAACATGTTCCACATATATCAAAATGTTGCTATGATTAATGTCAGATAATAAATCCTAAGTTAAACACAATTTGTTGATAGAGATTCATCATAGCAACCTTTCTGATATCTGTGGAGTGTGTTTCAGTTATTCATTCTGACAGTGTTTACCACCCTGGGGAGTGACCCTAACAGTATTGAGTACCATAACAATGCCCACACTGTGCTCAGGACTGGTGTGGCGGCCAGGGCTGCCAGAAACCTCTATATTTGCACAATGCTGGCATAGATGTGGGAGTGTGTGTCTGTCTATCCAGTGTGTTGTGGCTGCCTACACCTTACTGAGCCCACACTGCTTGCACTGTTTCCAGTGTTAGCCTGCCAATGTGCATAATGAGGAGCAAGGTACTGTTGGTATGGTCTGGACAGTGTGGCCTGGCCAGGATGCATTTGCACAGGGTATAGGGCAATGGCTGGGACATTGTAGTGCCTGACCACCACCTGTACGGACAGGGTGGCCACAGCATGTCATGCTGGGAGGTCGCTCTCACCCTGACTGAGCAGTGACCACGGCATGGCTCGGTTCCCCCATACTGCTATACAGCATTTCTCTCAAGTGATATTTATGGGTTCTCTTTTTTGGGGCCCAATCACTGGTGTATCTGTGTGTGGTGTGTACTGACTTCCCAGTTTTGGGTGCACACAGTTCCTCCAGGAACATGCACTATATACTAGCTAGCAGACTGTCTGCCCTCTGCTGGTGCACTATATGCACTATATACTAGCATGTGCACACTGACTGCCCTCTGCTGGTGAATGTCAGATTGTAGTGGGGGCAGCTGAGCTGACTAGGACCACTACCTATCTGCCAGTGGCCCTATCCCAAGTACAGATCTTCAGCAGCTGTCTGTTTGCCACCAGGACTGGGGTTGTTGGTCTCATAGCCTGTCCTCATATACCTCCACTGCATCCCCTTGCAAAGGGTGAGAGTGTGGGTCTGTTGGGAGCAGATTATGTCCCCCACCCTAGCCCAGAGAGGGTGGTTTGCTAAGTACATTGTTCCCATGTGAGCCCTGACACACCCCTTCTCCCTAAACAGGTGACCATAGCAAGCACAGTGGATTTGCACAATGTCGTGTGCATTATGGTCCACAAGGGCCTGGACATGACTAGGAATTACAAATGGACAAAGAGACCTCTTAAAGGTGTCTGCAACAAATACTTGTCACACACTGGCAGTAATGGAGACCTGCATCACAACCCACCTCAACCAACCAGGGTACTGCGGACCTGGTGCTGGCCACTCCACCTCACCCTCAGGATGAGCACAGAACACGTACATTGGCATGGCCTGTGGGTACTATGCCAGTAACACGCAGGGTCATCCCCCCTACCAAGCTGATGTGCTGTAGAGGTGCATACCCCATCTGGTGAGCAGATGTAGACTGCTGTTCTGCATGTGAATTGCATTATGGGTACTGTTGGTTCTATCCTATCCTGGTATCCACAGAAGACAGTTTTATGTTGATGTGCACTCTTTCTGTAGCCAGCCATTGCTGTGCTAACTCCCATAATGATGTAGCACAATGGTTAATGCAGTGACTTCTAGTAACAGTGGTTATGGGTTTGATTCCACTATGTTCCCCTTTTTTTTTGTGGCTGTCCTACACTACTAAGTGTCATTCGTGTAACAGTCATATCTGTGCAGATCTGTGCTGCCGCCACATTATACCCTCATCACTGTTGCCATCCATACTTCTGTCCGTCTATGTGTGTGTGCAAGCTGTGTGGTGCCCTGCCCTAATGTGCAGGCTGCTACCCCATGTCCTGCACTGGTACACTTTTCTGCATTGCGGCTCTTCATGCTTGCCTCTCCTGTGTCTGCTCTGCATGACACTGCTATCCTCTGTCCTCCTGTCATTGCACTTATCCTGCCACCTCTACCTCCTCTGATGGACATGTATCCCCATCCTCTGCCACACACTGTCATTGTTGCACTGTACATTACCATCACCCTGTACATCGGTACAGCTGCCCCTGATATGTTTGTCTACTTTACCTGCTGACACATGGGCTGCACGCAGATTTGGCTGGTCCATGAGCTCCGTCATCTACTTTCTTCCATCACTTGTTCATTGCCTTTCCTTGGTGCTCTGTGCAGTGTTACGGTTACATCTGTATTTGAGCCATACATTTCATGCTTGTGACTTTGGGGCATCTTTGTGCCCCTGGGCACCATCTCCTGTGTCACCTTGGCATCCCTGGGGCATCTTTCGTGGCACCTTAGGTTTGGCCAGCTTATGGGGCACCTTATATGCTGCCTTGGAGGGTGCCAACCTTTCCTGCCACCCTCTGGGGCATATTATGCCCTGCCTTGGATGACGTGGTGCTTTATGATGTGCCTTATGGTGAGCCCTAAATGGTGCATTAGGTTGCGGCACTGGAGTGAGGCTTATTTTGGCTGGCAGTGCAAATTGTTGGGATGTGTCTGACTGTTACAAGCAGGAAAAGGGATTGCCTCAGACAGTCTTTCAACTGAACCCACTGGGGGATCAAAATCATGACCACTGCATCAGCAGTCAACGTATCAACCATTGTGCTACACCTCTGTTGCTGTGGCTACAGGTCAGCGCGCCTAATTAAGGCTAACACGAGTGAACATGCCATGGCTCCCTCTATCACGTGATAACCCAAAATTCTACCTTAAGACCGGAATGCCCACTACCTTATATGGCATTCATCACAGTAAGACTGCAACTAACGCCGGTAACATTATGACAGTATAGTAAACATACCCCTAAGTTTTTCCAAATATAGATGCCTGTTTTTATTTATATATTTATTTATTGCTCAGTTTTATATACCGCCTTTCAGCAAAATCAAAGCGGTTTACATCGAACAAAACTGGAACATTACATTACAACTTATTCAAACAGGTAACTTATCAAAATCCGTAAATAAGGTAGGATGTCTTCAACTTTTTACATGGGTGATGAAGGATATTTACAGATTTTATATTTACATATATACATATTCATTGTTTGAGAGTGTTACAAATTGCATTGTAAATGCATTCCGTCAGATACATTTGTATAATCATGAGGGCTGTGGCATTAACTAGTGTGTTTAGTGAGGCTGTCACTAGTAATATCTATGTAAGCATTATTCTGTCTGCTATAGATTATGAGGAATGTTTTATCATATGAGGTAATGGTGTTAGTGTTCTAGGAAATGTATTGAGATGGAAGGGAATATGTTTGGGACTAAGTGGGGAATATTTCTTCTCTTGGTTCCGAGGTGCCAAAGTGTTCGGTAAACAGATGCGTTTTGAAGTCTTTTTTAAAAGTTGCTAAGTCAGTGGCAGCTCTAAGGGGTATGTTTACTAAATGGCGCTAAGGGCACAGCTGCGATGTTATCCCATGATATGTGACGTTATCATGTGATAATGATGCTTTACCGTGCAAGAACTTCACGTATCGAGTGATAATGTCTGCGGCAGCGTTAAGGTGCGAAGAGGGTGGAGTAAGGCTCACCAGAGAGCGGAGAAAGTCTCCCCAGGGGCAGAGATGAGGGGTCAATGGGCAGAGAGTGGGTGGGGAGAGGCCCCATGCACACTAATGCCGTGAAATGAAGGTCTGAAAATTAGCGCCAGTGAAAACCTCGCACTAGAAGCACATTTGCAGGAGAGAGAAACCATTTCAGTCAGCAATGTACAGCAAAGCCTACAGGAGCTCTCCAGATCAACCAACAGTAAGGATTTAAGGGTTTGTTTTATTATATTAAATTGCTAGCTCTCTGACTGGGAGCTCTTAACCCTTTCCAGGCCAAGCCCAAAACTCTCGGGATCCAAAATTCTGACTAAATATTCCTATCAAATGGTATATAATACATGACCATAGCAGAAGGAAAATCACTATTAGAACATATTGAATAAGATGGGTACGATTTTCCTGAAATATGCAAAAATTAACCTGGCTGCAGAATGTGGATCAAAAATTTAAAGTAGGCCTTCAAAGGTTTAAAAGGGCTTTTTTGTACATTTTTAAAGCAAGGTTACTTTCTTTTTGGTGCTTTAGTGGGACTTTCCTTGAGCACTGTAGGTGGTTGAACTCCAGTAACCTCTTCAGCTTTGGGAACTGCTAACACCTAATCAGGAGTTAGTGGACCTGATTACCTGAGAGCAGCTGAGGGCCTGCATAAAAGGCTCTAGTGCCCTGCCCTGTTCAAGCTTTCCTACAGGAGCTCTCCAGATCAACCAACAGAAAGGATTTAAGGGTTTGTTTTATTATATTAAATTGTTAGCTCTCTGACTGGGAGCTCTTAAAAGGGTTTTTTGTACATTTTTAAAGCAAGGTTACTTTCTTTTTGGTGTTTTAGTGGGATTTACCTTGAGCACAGTAGGTGGTTGTACTCCAGTAATCTTCTCAGCTTTGGGAACTACTAACACCTAATCAGGTGTTAGTTCCCTCCCTACCCACCCCGACTCCCATCCACCCCTAGCGAGTAGTCTTGCTTTATAGGGCACCTCCCCATTTGACAAAGCACAGAGAATTGGACCAGCACATTTTGAATATAATTAAGGAGATTTAACTGCTTTTTCTCTGAAAGGACAGCTGGGAAACTGGCTAGTACTTGGTAGATCTCTCTCTTTTGCTTTAACAGATACCTAAGCTCCACGAACAGAACAATGGCTGGGAAAAATTGTATCGCTAAAGCTGTTGCCCCCATTACAGCTTCTGCCTCAGCCCAGACAGAGGTCCTAATGCCAGTTGAAGGACCAGTTCCATGTGCAGGGTGCCTGCATGCTGAAACTCTGAGGAAACAAGTGGAGGAACTCAGAGAGGAGGTGGTGAGGCTGAGGAGCATTCAAGACAGTGAGAAGTACATTGATTAAATGCTTCTTGCAGCAACCAAGCTCTCCAGCAGAGGAGAAGATGGGTGCCAACAGAATGTCGATGGTTGGACACAAATCACCAGGGCCTGCAAAATCACCAATCCAACTTCTCCAGCCCTTGAATTGAAGAACCATTATGCAGCCCTGGAAGTGGAGGAGGTGAAAGCATCCCTGGAAAGGGAAGAACCAGAACTCAAGTACCCCAAAGTTGCAGAATCAGTGACCAGAAGGAAACGAAGGGTAGTGGTGGTTGGAGACTCTCTTCTGAGGGGTACTGAGGCGTCCATCTGCCGACCATACTTGATGTCCAGAGAGGTATGCTGTCTGCCTGGTGCCAAAATCCAAGATGTTATGGAGAGTTTGCCGATACTCATCAAGCCCACTGACTATTACCCAATGTTGCTAATCCATGTTGGAACAAATGATACTGCCAGGTATACCTCGGAATGTATCAAAAGTGACTTCATGGCTCTGGGACAGAGGGTGAAGCAGTTAGGTGCACAGGTGGTTTTCTCTTCAATCCTCCCTGTTGAGGGTAAAGGACAAGGCAGAGAGGCTCACATCATGGAGATGAATGCATGGCTGCGTGGATGGGGTCATCGAGAGCGTTTTGGTTTCCTAGACCATGGGATGCTGTTCCAAGGGTTGCAGAGCAGAGATGGCATCCATCTGTCCAAGAAAGGTCAACGCGTCTTCAGTAGTAAACTGGCTAATCTACTGAAGAGGGCTTTAAACTAGATTCGTTGGGGATGGGTGAAGAAAGCCCCCAGGTAGGTGATACATTAAATAACTTTATGGAAATGGGTAACAAGGGTAACATATGGAAAGCAGTGTGTATAAATGCCCGTAGCATTGGAAATAAGATCCCTGATGTTGAAGCTTTGGTGAGAGTGGCTGACTTGGATTTAGTGGCAGTTACAGAAACATGGTTCACAGAAAACCATGATTGGGATGTAACTATACCTGGCTATACTTTATTCAGAAAGGACAGGGTAGGAAGTAGGGGAGGAGGAGTGGCACTATATGTAAAAACTACTATTAAAGCTTTGGAATTACAGAGCTTAAAAGGGAGAGGGGAGGCATTGTGGGTTAAACTAGAAAGAGGGAAAGAGAAATCTATTTACATTGGTGTGATATACAGACCTCCCTCACAAGAGGAAGAGGTGGACATAGAGTTAATTGAAGACATGCGCAGCATTGCTAGGAAAGGTGAAGTGCTACTGATAGGAGATTTCAATATGCCAGATGTTGATTGGCACATTCCTGCTGCAGTATCAGCTAGAAGTAAGGAGATCCTGGATTCTCTACAGGGAGAACTATTCAGGCAATTGGTAACAGACCCCACACGTGAAAGGGCCATAGTGGACTTGGTGCTTACCAATGGTGAAAGTTTTTCTGATGTTGTAGTGGGAGATCATTTTGCATCCAGTGATCACCAGATGGTGTGGTTCAGTATTAGGACTAGGGCTGTTAGAATCCATTCAAAGGCGAGGATCTTAGACTTTAGGAAGACTAACTTTGCGAAGATGGGCCAATACCTCAGGGAGTCAATACAAGAGATCACAGAGAGAGGAAGACAGGCATCTGTATTTGGAAAAACTTAGAGAAGCTAGCAAAGTAGTCAAGAAGGCAAAGATTCAAAAGGAGGAGGAAATAGCCAATGCAATAAAATGGGGGGATAAGACATTTTCAATTATATTAGTGAGAAGAGGAAGGGCAAGAGTGGTATTGTCAGACTCAAGGGTGCAGGGGAGGAATATGTAGAAGCTGATAAGGATAAAGCGGAATTGCTTAACAAATATTTTTGTTCTGTGTTCACAGATGAAGAACCAGGAGCAGGACCTCAGAAAACACCCACAAATAGGAACAGAAGCAATGGACATCTTCAATAATTTTCAAAAGACTGTGTTCGTGAGAAACTAGCTCAACTTAAAGTAGACAAAGCGATGGGACTGGATGGGATATACCCGAGAATACTGAGGGAACTTGGGGACATTCTAGCAGCTCCACTGACTGACCTTTTCAATGCCTCGTTGGAGTCGGGAGTGGTGCCAAAGGACTGGAGAGAGACTCATATGGTGCCTTTACACAAAAGCAGAAGTAAGGATGTGGTTGAAAACTACAGTCCGGTTAGTTTAACTTTGGTGGTGAGTAAATTATTGGAAACGCTGCTGAAAGAGAAAATAGTGAGGTTTCTGGAGTCCAGCGGATTACAGGATCTGAAGCAGCATGGATTCACCAGAGGCAGGTCTTGTCAGACAAATCTGATTGATTTCTTTGACTGGGTGACCAGGGAGTTGGACCGAGGGAGAGCCCTAGATGTAGTGTATTTAGATTTCAGTAAAACCTTTGACACTGTTCCTCACAGGCGACTTATAAACAAACTGAGCACCCTAGGGATGGACCCTAAAGTTACTTCTTGGGTTAGAAATTGGTTGGGTGGGAGGGACAAAGAGTACAAGTAAATGGAGCTCACTCTGAGGAGAAGGATGTTATCAGTGGTGTGCCCCAGGGATCTGTCCTTGGTCCGATTCTTTTTAACATCTTTGATAGTGATATAGCGGAAGGGCTTTTTAGGTAAGGTTTGCCTCTTTGCGGATGATACCAAAATCTGCAATAGAGTAGACATCCAGGAAGGGGTAGATAACATGAGGAGGGATCTAGCTAAGCTTGAAGAATGGTCTAGAATTTGGCAGCTGGGATTTAATGTTAAAAAATGTAAGGTCATGCATTTGGGCTGCAGCAACCCAAGGGAGCAATATAGTATAGGGGGGTGAAGTACTTTTGTCCACTAAAGAAGAGTGGGACCTAGGCGTAGTTGTGTCTAATGATCTTAAAGTAACTAAACAGGTAGAAAAGGCGACGGCAAAAGCTAGAAAGATGCTTGGGTGCATACGGAGAGGAATGGCTAGCAGAAAAAAGGAGGTGATAATGCCCCTGTATAAGTCTTTGGTGCGACCTCATTTGGAATATAGTGTACAATTCTGGAGACCGCACCTTCCAAAGGATGTGAATAGGATGGAGTCGGTGCAGAGGGTGGCTACTAAAATGATTAGTGGTCTTCATTATAAAGCATATGAGGACAGATTGAAGGATCTTAATATGTACACCTTAGAGGAAATGCGGGATAGAGGTGATATGATTGAGATGTTTAAATACCTCCGTGGCATAACTGTTCAGGGAGAGAGCCTCTTTCAATTGAAAGCAAGTTCTGCTACAAGGGGACATGGGATGAGGGTGAAGGGAGATAGATTCATGATTGATATGCGGAAATATTTCTTTACGGAAAGAGTAGTGGATCCATGGAATAGTCTCCCAGTGGAGGTGGTAGAGATGAGGACAGTAACTTAATTCAAAAAAGCATTGGACAAACACAGAGGATCTCTAAAGATAAAAAGGGTAGTCTTATGGAAGGACAGACTAGATAGGCCATGTGGTCTTTTTCTGTCGTCATATTTCTATGTTTCTATGTAACCCAGAAAAGTGATAGTAGTGATACATATGCAGGAACCAAAAAGGCAAATAAACATATTAAATGACCAGAACCACATTTGAAATCCCCATAACCAATCTGGCCAATAGTGCTACTAATGATAAACATAAAGCAACGCTACTGACAAAGCGTAAAAAGGAAGATATCATGTTTGGAAGGGGCTATGCTCTGTCCCCCTACAAAGTGAAGGATCCCACAGTGAAATAACGGTGATCAGGGTTTTGTTGTTTATATTGGGCAGGTTTGTTATGCTGTGGTCCAGCTAGGGTACAGTGCGGACTAGACAGATGCCTAGGTGTCACCTAGGAATGCCGAAACTGTAAAGCAGCAAGACAGCAACTGATGAGGGTCCAACATGGACACAAGTATGTGTCCCACAGTGTCACAGGGGATATTACCCAGCAGGTACCCCCAAGGGCACATATCATTGGCAGGCGGTGCTGGGGGGAAGCGCGCATGTCCATGTAGGCACCCCTACCCGAGAACCCACACCATAGGCAGCTGCCTACCGTCACTCTGGATAGACTGGGTCTGCGCACCACCAGCACCACCGGCATAATGGCATGTCAGCATGGTGGCCGAGGGGTGCTGGTGGCAGAGGGGGCAGTGGCATCTGCCCACAGCAGACCACGGCCAAGCCCCATTTAGGTGGGTGCCATGCGTTGCAACAGATGGGGTCTGTCTGACGAACAGTCATGGTATCCCCAGGGAATGATCTGCCACTGTGGCAACAGTTTGGTGCAGTACACACAGCCAGTGTGTTCAGAAACAGAAGGTCACAAGTTCAAGTCCCATCTGTGGCTCCTATCCCCATATTTTACCCAGTAATAAAGATGGAACCTTTATTGCAGATAAAATAAACATGCCTGAAATGCCTATATTTTACCCTACAGAGCACAGACACCATAAACATGTGCAATCCCTAGAAAAGTCCTGGAGGGCCAAACACCATTCAGGTTTCATGCTGTCCTAATAAATATGCCTGTGCTGCATTTGTATGCACCATCCCCATTGTATGCAAATGTATCTCATGCATATTCATTAGGGACAGCATGAAAACCTGAACAGTATTTGGCCCACCAGGACCGGAGTTGGGAAACTCAGCCCTAGAGCAGAGGCCAACAGGGGTACAAACACCCACACCCACAGGCTCCACTATCCAAAGCCTCATGGAGAGTCAGACTGTTGGGCCCTGTGCGGAGCAGCATCTCCCAATACTGGCACCTGCATACCTTAGCAATGCCGTCCTAAACTTGGGAACACGTTCCACATATATCAAAAGGTTGCTATGATTAATGTCAGATAACAAATCCTAAGTTAAACACGATTTGTTTATAAAGATTCATCATAGCAACTTTTCTGATATCTGTGGAATATGTTTCAGGTATTGATTCTGACAGTGTTTACCACCCCAGGGAGTGACCCCAACAGTTTTGCATACCATAGCAATGCCTCCACTGTTCCCAGGACTGGTGTGGCGGCCAGGGCTGCCACAAACCTCTATATTTGCACAATGCTGCCATAGGTGTGGAAGTGTTGTCTGTCTATCCAGTGTGTTATGGCTGCCTACACCTTACTGAGCCCACACTGCTTGCACTTTTTCCAGTGTTGCCTGCCAATGTGCATAATGAGTAGCAAGGTACTGTGGATATGGCCCGGGCAGGATGCATCTGCACAGGGTATAGGGCAATGGCTGGGACATTGTAGTGCCCGACCACCATGTGCACGAACAGGGTGGCCACAGCATGTCATACTGGGAGGTCACTCTCACCCTGACTGAGCGGTGACCACGGCATGGCTAGGTTCCCCCATAGTGCTATGCAGCATTTTTCTCAAGTGATATTTGTGTGTTATTTTTTTCTGGGGCCCAATTACTGACATACCTGCTTGGTGTGTGTGCACACAGTTCCTCCATGCACTATGTACTAGCTAGCAGACTGTCTGCAGTTAGCATGTGTATGGTTAGAACACCTTGCAGGGTGCAGTGAGTGGAGACTAACTGTGCCCTCTGCTGGTGAATGTCAGATAGTGGTCGTAGACAGCTGAGCTTCTCCAGTGTTCTGCCTGTCTGCCATTGTCTCATGTGATGCGTACATCTCTGCATCGACTTCCCTGTAGGGTGCCTGTTCCCCAGCAGGACTGGGGTTGATGGTCCTCTCTACTGCCACCATTGCAGAGATGTACAATGTCGATCTGTTGGTGGGAGGTCCTGTCCCCCCACCCTGAGCCACAGAGGGCAGGTTGGGTGGTGCTACACAATCCGCTTTGGGGTCCAAACACCCCCCTTCACCAACACCATGTGACCATAGCACCCACACAGGATATGCTCTATTCTGGGTGCATCATAGTCCACAAGGGCTAGATGTGACTGGGAAATACAGATAGACACAGGTTTATCTTCAAGGACTACCTATCACACAGTAGCACTGATGGGGACGTGCCGCATAGTCTATCTCAGCCAAGCCAGGTGCTGAGGACCTGGTGCTGGGTGCCCCATCTCACCGAATGTCATGGTCTGTAGCTACTCTGTGCCAGTAACACACCCAGTCAGTTCCCCTACTAGGCCTAGGTGCTGTGGGAGTGCATACCCCATTATGTGATCAGCTGTAAACTGATCTGCATGTGCAGTGCATCATGGGTATGGGTGGGTTTACCCTATCCTGGTAACCAAAGCAGACAGTTTGTGTGGTAACCTGCAGTCTTTCTGTAGCCAGCTAGCAGTCTGGTAGTAGCCATAGAGATGTAGCCTACTGGTTACTTCAATGACTGTGGAGGCAGAGATCATGGGTTTGATCCCACAGTACTGTAATTTAGAAAGGCTGTAGGAGGTGTTTTCTTTTAATTTAAATCAATGCTGTCAGCAGAAGCACCCTCACAGTGCTGTAGCCTAAAGTGCCTCATAGATGCCCTATAGGGCACATTATAGGGTGCCTTGGCAGACAGGGCACTTTATAATGAGTATAGCTAAACCTCATAATTAACAGATTTGCACCCTCTTGTAAATACCCATGATTTAAATCTAAGGAACCTACAAACCTGTATCTGTACATAGTTCATAAATTGTTCTTGTTCTGTTATGTATTTAACCTTTACATTGTTCTGTTATGCATTTAACCATTTACCGTTCTGTTACGTATTTAACTATTACATTGTTTACTGTCAAAAATTGTTCCATGTAAAACAAGCCCTGCTTTGTTGACTGTTGTTCAATTGTGAGCCACATCTGAACTCTGGAAGATGCGGGATATAAATGATTGTTAAATAAATAAAATAAAATAATGTGACCTATGGGGTACCTTATGAGGCACCTTAGGTTACGGCACTGTGAGGGTGTTTTTGCTGGCAGCACTGATTTAAATTAAAAGAAAATGCCTCTCACAGCCTTTTTAGATTACACCACTGCAGGATCAAACCCATGACCTCTGCCTCCACAGTCATTGCAGTAACCAGAAGGCTACATCATTACAGCATCTAAGACTCCGCTGGCATGTACTTGGGGTTGACACGCATTAACGTGCCATGGCGCCCACTATCACGCAATAAATATTTTTGCTACCTTAGGACTGGAATGCCCACTCCTTATATGGCATTCTTAACATTATCGTTGCAACTAGCGCCGGTAACATTAGGACAGTTTAGTAAATATACCTGTGGGTTGCTTAGTAGACCAGATAGGGGCAATGGTGCAATCTCCCTTAACAGTTTAAACATAGTCATGATTATTTTATATTTGATCCTGCTTTGTATAGGCAACCAGTGTAGTTTGAACAGTATTGGAGAGATGTGCTTTGTTGCATTTGTTTTTGTGAGCATTTGGGCAGCGACATGTTGTGCTATTTTAAGATGGTGTAGTGCATTTTTTGGGAGACCTTGAAGAATTGTGTTACTGAAATCAATGTGAGGTAGGATTAGTGCTTGGAGGACTGATCTAAAGTCTTGCTGTGGTAATAAAGATCTTAGATTTTTAAGGTATCTTAATTTATTGTATATTATGCTTGTTTCATTCTTGATGCGTGTTGTAAGGCTTAATGTTTCCTCTCTCTGTGATCTCTTATATTTCATGAAGGCCTCCCTCTTTTTTCTTCACCTTTTCAGCTACTTCTTTCGAAAACCATAGCGGTATCCTTTTCCTTTTACCTTTATTTAGCATTTAAAAAAAAGGTTGGTTTCCCTTGAAATATCCCCTTTCAGTTTTGCCCACTGTTTTTCTACATCCCCCAGCTGTTCCCATCCCGCTAATGACTCTGTGAGGTATTTGCCCATCTTGGCAAAGTTAGTTTTCCTAAAATCTAAGACCCTCACTTTTGAATGGATTTTATCAGTTCTAGTTCTAGTACTGAACCACACCATCTAGTGATCACTGGATGTGAAATGATCTCCCACTATAACATCAGAAACACTTTCACCATAGGTAAGCACCAAGTTCACTATGGCCCCTTCACATGTGGGTTCTGTTACCAGTGCCTGAATTGTTCTTCCTGTAGAGAATCCAGGATCTCCTTACTTCTAGTTGATACTGAAGTAGGGATGTGCCAGTTAACATCTGGCATATTGAAATCCCCTATCAGTAGCACTTCCCCTTTTCTGGTAATGCTGTGTATGTCTTCAATTAACTCTCCATCCAACTTTTCTCCTTATCTGTATATCACGCCAATTCAAATAGATTTCTCTTTCCGCATAGTTTCACTGTGACCATGTAGGATAGACTGGCTGTGGAGTGTCTGTGGTTAGTTTGTGCATGGCCACAACACCTGGCATTGTGCAGCAGGTACAGTCTGACTGTGCCTGCTGCTGGTGAAAGTCAGACCATGGGTTGGGGCTGGGGTACAGCTGTAGTCCTAGAACTGGTGGGAGCACAGGGAAGGGGCAATGGACAGATAGTTTACTGTAGTGTGCAGTATTGTGGCTAATGTGTGGGACGTGTGTTATTACGTGCCATAATCTGACCACATATGCTAAGGTGCTTAGACATATTTCATAAGGCATGTAGAAAGCTCTGTAACATCACACGAGTTCTTGTGCACGCTGCGCGTAAGACGCCCTGCTATGCACATTCTCCGCAACATGCAGAACGCATAGGATGCACCACTGCATGCTAATCTAGCAGGCATGATGGCCACATGGTGGAACACATTTGCATTGTGCTTGTTGTGGATATTTGGGATAGTGGTTACAGACATGCGTGGAGACACCATAGGTTGTGTTTGGGTCCCACAGGCTCCTTTTCGTTTATTCTGCTCTCCTTACCATACAATGGCTCCATTCTTCCTCCTTCTCCATGACCCTTCCCTCTCTTCACTGTACACTACAGTGTCCCCTCCATGCAGCTTATCCGTCACATGCTAGCTGTTACATATGCTCCCTTTCTTTGGTTTGTCTGGGTGGCCAGGTGGCTCAATGGTTTGGTGTTGGTGTCAGTAAGCTGTGTTTGGGCTCTTCAGTGTGCTGGTTCAATTCCCTCTTACTCCTTTTTGGATTCCCTGCCCAGTTTGCCCTTATACACACACCATCCACACAGCTGGCCCTTCAGACCAACTCCTGATGCCCTTTCCGTTACCGTTGTTTATTCTTCTGCATGCTGGGTTCACTGCACACCATTTCATGGTGGTGTATGCATGTGTTAACTGTGGCTCACTTCCCCATTACAGACTGTGATATCAGCTACCTGTGGTCTATGGCCTTACACCTACATCTCCGTTTCTCATGTGGCATCACGTCTGCACATCCCTTAGCACGTCTTCTACTGTCAGCGCACCTTAGAATGCATCCCTTTCGGACATGCTGCTGCTTCCTGTCGGCTGTGCTGTTCACGAGAGGTGGGTCCGTGGCGCATTGTACCACACACTGAACCATGCGTTAGGCTCCTTGTAACGCGCGTTACCTGACACGGCTTGCTTTAATGATGCACTGCCCACTCCTTTATATGACACACTCCTTTATATGGGCATCCATAATATTACCGAGGAACCTAACGCAGGTAACATTACCAGGTTTAGTAAACATACCCCTTAGCTTCAACAAAGATAGTAGCCATCAAACTAGTTAAAATATTTGTTCATGCAGGACTGTCCTGGGACATGCTAATGGATCAGAGCATAAACTATATATGCCAACTAGTGCAAGGTTTTATGCCTTATTCCAGAGTTCTGTTCCCTTTGCATCTCTATGTTTGGACACAGAGGGCCCGATTCAGATCCTGATGTACGTCTTAGGAGATCACGATTCTGATCCCGCAGGGCATGTCTAGCCCCACAGGATCAGAATTGCGAACAAGCCTGTGCACTGACTTTCTTAAATGTTTCTTTGATGATCTAAAAGTAAAAGATCGTGATTAAAATACAGTGCACGTAAATATGCTCATCCTATTATAGTCTTCAGGTATACATGTTGTACCAATCTGTCCCTTAATGGTGTTGCTTAGACTTTATATTTGGTGACTGTAGAACAAATCCAGCATATACATAAAAACTGACCCACCAGCAGTTGCTTCCTTTCAATACACAGTGGTTGCCAGGTATGCATTATACTTGGTAATCTGGACATTCAAAGACTGAATAGTATGTTCATGATATGAATATGAAAACTTCAAGTTATTGTCTAACATATTTAACTATGAAACACATTGAAATAGAAGGTCCTTAGTGGATGACCAAATGAAAAAAAAAGTCATTAATAAATACAAACCACACTTTTATATGTGTGGCTCATGCTAAGGGAGTCATATAAATATGTTTCTTTGAAATAATCCACTTTTTGAGCAAGCTGTCCTACAGCATTGCCTTCAATTTCTCACCTCTCATGCACTCCTTGATCCACTCCAGTCTGGCTTTCATCCTTTTCATTCCACCAAAATGGCTCTTTACCAAAGTCTCTAGTTATTTATTTGTAGCAAAGTCCAAAGGCCTCTATTCTGTATTTATTCTTCTTGACCTCTCCGCACCTTTTGATACTGTTGATCAATCTCTCCTCCTTGACACATTATCTTCCTGGATTTTATAGACTCTGTACCTTCTTGGTTTCTTCTTATCTTTCAAATCACTCTTTTAGTGTTTGTTCACATGATTCCTCCTCTTCTGCCAGTCCCCTCTTAGTTGGTGTACCTCAAGGGTCTGTTCTAGGACCTCTCCTTTTCTTTCTCTATACCCAGTCCCTCATCTCTTCCCATGGTTTTCACTATCATTTTTATGCTGATGATTCTCAAATCTATATTTCCTCACTTGATATTTCTCCTATACTCCAACCCCGTATCGCCACTTGTTTGTCTGATGTCGCTGCCTGGATGTCTCTCTGCCATCTGAAATTGAACATGGATAAAACTGACCTTCTTATCTTTCCTCCTAAGCCACCCCCCTCCTCCTATCTGTTGATAATGCTATACTACAACCTGTCTCTTCAGCCTATAACCTTGGAGTCATTTTCAACTTCTCACTCTCCTTCTCCTCTCACATTCAATACATTGCTAAAACCTGCCATTTCTTTTTTTTTAACATTAGCAAAATTTGGTCCTTCCTCTCTGAAGACACTACTAGGACCCTTATTCATAGAAACATAGAAACATAGAAATATGATGACAGAAAAAGACCACATGGCCTATCTAGTCTGTCCTTCCATATCAACAACTCCTTAATTACCTCCCATCTTGACTATTGCAACCTCCTCCTTGCTGGTCTTCCTCAGTCCTACCTGTTTCCTCTTCAATCTGTTCAGAACTCTGCGGCATGACTGATTTTTCTGCCAGCCGTGTTACTCTCACGTGATCCCTCTATTGAAATTGCTTCACTGGCTTCCCTTTTGGTTCCATATTCATTTCAAACTACTTCTCCTAACCTTTAAATGCATTCATTCTATGGTCCCTTATTATCTTTCCTCCCTCCTCTCTCCCTATCCCCCCCCCCCTTGTGAGCTCCGCTCCTCCTCTGGTCTCCTTCTCTTCTAATGCTAACTCCAGAATTTGATCCTTTCACATTGCTGCCCCTTATGTCTTGAAAAAGCTTCCCCTATCTCTATGTCACATCTATTCTCTCTCCCTTTTCAAATCGTTGCTAAAATCGTACCTCTTTGAGACTGCTTTTTAACCATGATCCTTGTTTTCCTTGTGTCTCCTCTTCCCTTTGACTTCATGCTTCTTATATTGTCACGTCTGTTTATCTTTTAGATTGTGAACTCTTTGAGCAAGGATTGTCTTTTTTCTGTTTGTACAGTGCTGTGTATGCCTTGTAGCGCTTAATTGACATCCCCATAGCTGTTCAGAGTCTGAAGATACACATTTTCATTAGATGAAAAATAATTGCTTCCTGAAAGCCAATTATGCTAATGATGGGCTGAGCCGACGGGCCCCGGTCCCGTGGCTGGCCAGGTAACCGGGTTCCCGGGGCCCGACCACGAGGCAGCCCTATTCTCGGCGGTGGGACGGGAGGGGGGGGCACAGGCAGGCTTGCGTGCCTGTGGGCCCCACATTCTCCCCGTGGTGCTTGCGGATTGGTCCGCATAGGCGGTCGTGGGGGCGTGGCTGCGCGAGCAAGGAGGGATCGCCGGCTGGCGATCTCTCTCTTCCTCCTTGCTCGCGCCTGAGAGAAGGTTTGGCATTGCGGGGGAGAGCCAGCAGGTGAGTTGGGCCTTGGGGCGGCCTTGTTCTTTTGGGGGCGGTATCGGCCTTCTCTTCTGCCCCCGGGCGGTAGCGGGGCTCCGGGTTCGGCGCGCTTTGGTCCCCGTTTTTTCTTTTAAATTTATTGATTCTTCTCGCGGCGCACCTTGTGCGTGCTTGCCGCTTGGCACGTGGGGGGGCTTCCTTGGCTATTCCCCTGTGTCCTCGGTGGACCGGCTCCTCGTGTGGGGGGGTCACCTCTTGCTGGGCCACCCCCTGGTTTCTGCTGGCCTCTTTGCGCCTCCGACTACCCGATCAAAAAACCCCCAAAATTTTAACATACTCATAAAGGGGTAGGAGAGGCCGCGGCGGTCTGCAGCAGTCAGCGGGCCCTGAGCAGCTCTTTGGCTCCGTGCTCGGCGGTAGTTGGCTACCCCTTTTTGGGGGGTACCCCGTTGCCCATGGCCCGGAGAGTCCCAGCGCAGGGGGCAGCCAAGGGGTCGTGAGGGGCGGCCAAGGGGTCCCGTGGCACTGCTACGGGGCGGGGGGCTGTGTGGCCCACGGGCCGCGGTCGGGCCTCGCGCCCTCAGTCCTCGGCTGCCAGGGCCCCCTCTGGGGTTAGGCAGGGGCGCGGGCGCAGCCAGGCGGGTGTGGCTCGGGGCCGCGGGAGCGCGGGCGGGTGCCCTGCTCCCATGAGCGTGGTCGAGTGCACCTCCCGGGGCGAGTTGGTCCCTCCAGCGGGGGCCTCGGGTGGGGTTCCCTCGCCGGTTGCGCTTGAGGGGGCCGAGGATATGGGTTGCCCGGGCGTTGGCGGACCTGGGACCTCGTGGGCCCTGGTTCCCAACCGGCCCTGGGAGATGGGGGCTGGCTGCCCTCCGATCGCCTCCCCTCCCTCTGGAGAGGGAGGTCCGTCCCCCAATCACCTGGTTCCCCCTCCGCCTCACGGCTTCTTCGGCCCTTCGGCCTCTTGGGCGTATAGGGTGTTCCCGTGGGGGGGCATAGGGCCTTGGGGGGGAGGGTGGGGTGGGGGCTGGTTTGGTGATGGGCGTGGTGCGGCTGCGGGAGCGGCAGCCTGGAAGGCCGGTGGGTTGGGGCCTTCGGCTCGTGTTTGGGGGGCCGGCCCTCCGGCAGCTCCCGGTACTCCCGGGGTCTCGGCTGCTTGTTTTTCTCCCTTCCCTCCGCAGGTCCCGACGACTTCGACGCCGTCAATCTCTATGGCTTCTTTGGACAGGCGCCCGGTGGGTCCTCCGGGGGTGCTCCTGCTGCCTCTTCCGGGGCGCATGGTGAGTATACTGGTTGGGTCGAGGAAGGGGGGGTTGACTCCATCCCGGGCTCCGCGGGGGTGGGCAAAGTCAAAGGGAAGCGCTAGCGGGCGCGTCGTTGCAGGCGGGCGTCCTCTTCCTCCTCGTCGTCGTCCTCGGCCTCTTCGCACGGCTCGGTTCCGGTGTTGGCTGATGGCGGGGCGTGTGGCGGCACCCCCGTCATACGTTGTTCTGAGTTGTGGGAGTCCGTGCCGCGGAAGTTGCGCCGGCGGATTAAGCGTCGCAAATATATCGACATCTTCTGTCTGCTTGATGGCCGGAAGCGCTCCGGGGAGAGCCGAAAAAAGCGCAAGGAGGACGAAAAGGCGGGCAGGGTGCATAAGGTTTCTCGCAACACCCTCAACTGGACCCGCGCCTTCCTGCGTTTGGCGAGTGTCTGGGGGCACTACTTCCCGGATCAGTATGGGGCTTTGCTGGCCCATGCCGATAATATATTGGCGGTGTCCCAGGCCCACGAGGGGTGGGACTGGTTGAATTATGATGAGGAGTTTCGGGACCAGATGGAAGAGAACTGTCATTTGCAGTGGGGAACGAAGGACATCAACCTGTGGTTGACCCAGATGTCCGTGAGGGGTCGGGTTGGGGGGTCTGGCGCGACGGTCGTCAAGGCTTGGCCGTCCCCGTTGGGCGCAGGGGGGCGCTCCTTTCGCGCCCCTGCCCCCGTTTTGCCTCAGCAAAGGGGGGGCGTCGTCCGGGGGGACGCTTGCTGGCGCTTCAACAAGGCGTCCTGCCCCTTCCCTGACTGCAAGTTCAAGCACGCTTGCTCCTTGTGTGGAGGCGCGCACCCGGCTGCGAAGTGCACTCGAAAAGGGGTCGCGGGGGGTAAGTGAGGCAGTGGCGGTCTCGGCCCAGACCCCGGTGCGGGTTGAGGTGATGCGCCCGTGGCTGCTCTTGTACGGGCGATCCCGTCGGGGTAGGGCGGCCGGTTTGCTTCTTGGGGGGTTTTCACGGGGTTTTCGCATCCCCGTACAGGGTGTGGCGGGGCAAGGGGGATCCCGCAACGCCGCCTCCGTGCGGCTTCACGGGGACTTCGTGCGGCAAAAAATCTCGGAGGGGTGTGCTCTCGGCCGTATCGCGAGTCCCTTCTTGGTACCCCCCTTTTCCCCGTTCACGGTCTCGCCGTTGGGGGTGGTTCCCAAAAGGAGCCGGGCAAGTTTCGGTTGGTACACAACCTCTCTTGCCCTCCTGGCGGTTCGGTTAACGACCGTATACCTCGCGAGCTCTGTACGGTGCATTACTCCTCTTTTGATGCTGCCATCTCCCTGGTCCGGGCAGTGCGGGCCCGGTGCCCTACATCGAATCAGCTTTCCGCCTGTTGCCGGTGCATCACTCGGCCTTCCCTTTGCTCGGATTTTGCTTCGAGGCGTGGTACTATTTCGATATGTGCATGCCCATGGGCTGTGCAATCTCTTGTGCGTATTTCGAGGCCTTCAGTACCTTCTTGCATTGGGTTGCTGAATGGCAGTCGGGGGCCTCGGGTATTGTCCACTACCTTGATGATTTTCTGTTCGTCGGGCCTGAGTGGGCCCCCACCTGTTCCACTCTTTTGAGCACCTTTCAACGTGTGGCTGCCGCCTTCGGCATTCCCATCGCAGGTGATAAAACGGTCGGGCCAGTCACTTGCCTCACCTTTCTCGGCATTGAGATTGACACGGTTGCTATGGTTGTTCGCTTGCCGACACCGAAGGTTCGTCGCCTTCGGGAGCTGGTGGCCTCTGTCGGCTCTGCCTCGAAGACCTCCCTCCGTGTCCTTCAGTCGCTGGTCGGGCACCTCAACTTTGCTTGCCGTGTCCTTCCCATGGGGTGCCCCTTCATGAGGCGTTTATGCTTGGCAATGGCCGCCTGCGGCTGCCTCACCATCGGATCCGGGTGTCCGCGGGGATGCGGGAGGATCTGCGGGTATGGGACGCTTTTCTGGCTGGCTTCGATGGGTGCTCCGTCCTTCAGTTGCCTGAGCTCTCTAATCTTGACCTCCAGTTGTTCACCGACGCGGCGAGCGGTTCTGGTTTTGGGGCCTTTTGCCATGGTTCCTGGTGTGCTGAGCCTTGGCCTGCGGCTTGGGTGAGCATCGGTCTGGTCCGGAATATCACCTTCCTGGAGCTCTTCCCTATCGTGGTCGCCCTTTGGGTATGGCCGGACCGTTTGCGGGATCGGCGGGTTGTCTTTTGGTGCAATAACGCTGCGGTCGTCGAGGTCATTAATCGTCATGCTCCCCGGTGCCCCATGGTGGCTTCTTTGATGAGGGTATTTGTTCTGGCCTGCTTGCGAATAAAGGTCACCGCCCGGGCGCGGCACGTGCCAGTCTCCCAGAATGCCATTGCTGATGCTCTATCCCGTTTTCAGTGGGTGCAGTTTCGGCGGTTGGCTCCTGGGGCGGACACGCTGCCCTCTCGGGTTCCGGAGCATCTCTGGACGATTGGGACCCCGACCTAATGGCTCTGCTGGCGGCATCGGTGGCTCGCAGTACCTGGGCGTCTTATCGATGGGGCTACTCTCAGGTGAGTGAGTTTTTGAGTGCGCACGGTTGGTCTGGGGGGGCGGTATCGGATGGTTTAGTCGGCCATTTTGTGTTGTGGGCAAGGAAGGAGGGATGGGCTCGGTCGGCGGTCACTGGAGCGTTAGCGGGCTTCTCTTTCTTTTGTAAGGCTGCGGGTTGGGGGAACCCACGTGTCTCCTTTTTAGTTGGGCGGTTGCTCGCCGGCTGGGCTCGTGCGCAGCCGGGGCCGCGGGATTGGCGGTTACCGGTATCTCACGAGCTTCTTTTGCAGATTTGCGAGTTTTTACCGCGGGTGGCGTCCTCGGGCTTCGAGGCGGTGTTGTTTCAGGCACTGTTCACGACGGCTTTTTTTTTTCGGCGCCTGAGCTTGTTCCTCGGTCTGCGAGGCGAGGGGCTTTTGGGGGGCTCGAAGCGGGGCACGTCCGGGTGGATCCAGCGCGTGTCCGGATTTTCCTTTCGCGGTCCAAGATGGATCAGTCCGGAAAAGGAGGCTGGGTCCTGCTGTGTGCCATTCCCCCTCTCTTGTCTTGTCCCGTTCGTGCTCTGCACGCGTACGTGTGCCAGTGACCGGGGGCACGTGGCCAGTTTTTCATCCATGCAGATGGCCGGCCGGTGACCCAATTCCAGTTCACGGCTGTGCTACGCCTAGTTTTGCGTGCTTTGGGTTGCCCCGAGCGTAGTTATGCTTCGCACTCATTCCGGATTGGAGCGGCTACTAGTGTGGCGGCTGCTGGCTTAGACTCGTGGGTGATTCAGCGCATCGGCCGATGGCGTTCAGGGGCCTACGCGGGGTACGTTTGCCCATCGGCCTCTGGCGGAGTGCCATAGTGCCGGGATGTGCCTGGGCGGTGGCTCACCTACGGCGCGGTGTGGGGGGGCCGGGGGGGGTACTAACCATTTTGTCTTCCTATTGCAGAGTTGCTTGCTGGTGGCAGTCCGCTCTTTTCTGCTTTCAGATGGTGTGTCTGCTGGGCAATGGTGGATCATCGGGCACTCCTTTGTCTACTGGGCTGAACGTCGAGCGGCGGTTCGGCCGTTGGGTGCTCACCTTGGCCTCGCTGCGGCTGGAGTGCGGTTGCGCTGGCTGGGTCACCGCGGCATGCATTGGGGACAGCTCCTGGACTGCGTTTGTACGGAAATCGGATGACGGCAGCGGCCAGTCGGGCTGCTGCTCCACCTGGGTGGCAATGATGTTGCCGGTTGGCCTTGCTGGCACCTCATCATAATGGTTCAGAGTGACATTGCCAAGCTGCGAGAGGTCCTCCCCGGGGTGGCCATCATCTGGTCGGACATCATACCCCGCCCGACTTGCCGGACCCGGCGGCGCTGGTCGAGGGGTCTGTGCAAGATCAACCGTCAAATTGGGCGCTGGGTACAGCAGACGGGTGGGCTCCAGGTTCGCCACCCTTGGGCAGATGTCGCTTGTGCCGGCCTGTACCGGCTTGATGGGGTTCACCTTGCCCCGGTGGGGCAGGACTTACTCTTGAATGACTGGCAGGAGGCCTTGGAGTATTGGTGCTGGTCGCAGCTTTCGGTGGTGGGGGCAGCGCTAGGATAGCGAGCTACCTAGCGCCGGTGGCGGGGTGGCGAGCTGGTGCTCGTCGACCCGGTGGCTCATTTCAGCTTTATGCTGCTTCCCAGGTGAGCGGCTCGGCTCTTCAGGTTGGGGGGAGACGTCCTGGCTGGGGCCTCTACCCGGAAAATAGGTAACCCCTTCAGCCAGCCTTTGCTAACACGGTGAGGCGGGCACCAAGGGGTAACGGGGGTGGGTTGGATGGTGCTCCACTTTGCTACTATGGCTGTTGGGGGGCACCATCCGGAGGACGGGTGGGGGGGTGTGGTATTCTGTATTGTTCTGATTACTGAGTTGGCCCATGTTGGGCCGGTGTTTTTACTGTTAATAATAAAGCTGCGACCAAGCAAGTTTGCACCAATACCTGATGTCTGTATGCTTTGTCTGGGGTGGGGAGGTTCTGTGGGTTGAGGGTGAGGGGGGGAGGGGACTGTGGCTCGGGTCGGGCATCTGGATACCTCGGTTATGATAACAAGAATCATGTTGGTATTTGAGAGGTCTGTAGGTGACACTCAAGGTTTCTATTCAACAATCTCCAGAACTATTGACTGGAGGATATTCCTATAGAGCCTCTAAACCCAAAGTCACCCATAGCATTTCTATCATAACATGGGTGCTTTCTTCAATTAATGTAGAAAAAAACCTGTATATCAGACATATGATTTTGCTAATAGGACCATAGGCTTTAAAAAAAATAGTACACAAACTTAGATAGTGGTTACAATACTGTCCATATAATGTTCATGGGGAACAAAAAGAGCGGAGCCTGGACTGACAACAATAAGGTAAACCTTGTTTATTGCGCCCCGACGCGTTTCGGCTAACAGCCTTTTTCAGGGTGTCTTAAAAGGAGCACACCTCAAAAAGAAATAACAATAATAATAGATAACAATAATCATAAACATATATGCATTAAATACAATTAAAACATGAATTTAATATAATCAAAACGGTTAAAAACATGTGATACTAAACATAACTGAAAAAGCGAGGACAATCAATTGAACATAAACATATGAAAATATTATAAATAGAAAAAACCTAAACTTATAAATAATGATATGAACAAGAATATATCACTAAATAAATAGAGGTTAAAATAAACAGTCAAAAGTAAATTAAAAAGCACAAAGAAGAGAGACGAGGAGGACCAAAGGGGTTAATAAATACCTTAATTCTGTCAAGTAGAATGTTAAAACGTGAATCAGACATGTAAGACGCCAAAAGCTGACAATAAATAAATAAATAAATAAATAAATATTTATGTACTAAACAAATAAACACCATCTAAAAAATGACATTTGTCATAAAAACAATTATGAATAACTAATATAATGACATAAAATGACAATTGTTTTTATGACATAACTAATATAATGACATAAAATGACAAGCCAATACTATTTAATTGGCTTTTTGGTGATACTTCTACTTTAACATTTCAATACAGAGTTTCCTCATTTTTTTAAGCCAATACTAGATACAAAATATATGAAGAACAATAAAAGCACGTCTGTCAAAAACCAATTGATATGGAGAAACATCTCTCCAAATCTAATTAAAAATAAATTACAATAAAAACTTTTACTAATAGGTAGGAGTGCTCATAAAAGTGGAAAAAAAGTAGTTAACACAAGACATAATAAAAGGATGTTAAAAAAGGTGATAACAAAAATATATTGAGCAATTGCTCAACAACACAAGAGACATTCAAAAAAAGAGGAGATCTCACAGCTAAAGCTAAAGAATCATCCAAGAAAAATGCAGTGTGCGTTTCATTACAAATCAATTAATGAATGCAAAAAACCAAACCCTTGTATCGCACAAAATAAAACAAATTACCTACTGCTAACAAAACCATACTAACTAATGTTGACGGTAAATATGTTTTAAGACCATATACTTCGTTGCTATAGATAATCACCAAACAATAAACAGCCGAGGCTGTCAATAAAGCGTGTGTCATATACAGATCCTAAAAAATAAAAATAAAACTACCCCCAGTCTTTTAATCTCTAAAAAGGGGCAATTTAATCTTCAAAAAGGATGTACCATGAAATTGTATCATCAATCCTTATAAATTAACGTTTACAACATTAAACAGGTGCATAAGCCTCAAAACTAAGGATGAAACGGTGAACGCTTTCCGTAAGATACATTCTGACAGCCCCGCTTGTTTAAAAAACCTTTGCCGAGGAACAGCACAGTCCCACATATTAAAGTAGGGGATGTCCGGGCAAACAAAACAACTCCTAATGAGGAGTATTATAAAATGCTATTAATGAAAAACAGACTGCAAATCCATTATGTTATTTTCAACGCAAGAAAGCCTTAAAACCAAAATATTAGCATCAAAGCTCACAATGTGCAGCCGATTTGCCCTAAAGAATAAAACGGCGCTCAAGCCAAAATGTCGGCATTCTCCCGCTTTTTCGAGTTGGGGCCCGCAAAACTGAATAGCTCATTCTATGAAGGCATTTTAGTATAGCTAAAGTATAGTATAGGCATAAGAAGTTGACAGAACAAACAATAATCCCTTTTTTTTAGGACAGATAGATGGCTCAGACTTAATTCCTTCTCTGATATACTTATGACTGCAGATTCTTGGTGACTCCTTTTCTTTTTTTTTTTTAAATTTTATTTTTATTAGTTTCACACAAAACAAAACCATAAGCAATACTTCCTGACAACAGTGCAACAAGCACAATTACACAATACCCCTCCCCCCTACAGGTCTACTACCCCTCCTTCCCCCCTCCCCACCCCCCCCCCCCCCCGTCCCCCTGGGATCCATCTTAACACATCCAGACCATTAACAAGGACATCAACTTCTGACATTCTACTCCGCAGGTGTACTGCTACACCTTGCTCTAGCTGCATACTCATCTAGATAGAACCATTTGTTGACCAATTGACTCTCGCCCTCGTTATCTCCCTGCACCAACCTTGAAACATAATGCTTTCTCCAATAGAAGTCTCTGTCTTCTTGCACCTTCTCGAATTTGGAGTATAGACATACCAGATTCCACCAGTGATGGCCATCCAGCTTAGTTAATCTTTCCAATGCGACCCTATCATTTTTAAAGCTATGGCCATCATAAAGTTGAAAAGAAATTCTTTATCTCTCCCCAGCGCTAGTGAGCTCGCGCAGGAGCGAAGGATAACAATCTCCCAACTCAACGGAACTTGTATGTCTAAAATGTTTCCAATCTTGTGCCAAACTGATCGCCAATATCTCTGAACGTAAACGCACTCAAAGAGCATGTGTTGAAACGTGCCCATAGCAGCGGCGCACGACCAACACGACCCCGGGTCCTTCCCACCCCATTTTGCCACTCTAACTGGAGTGAGATATGCTCTATGCGAAATGAAATAAAGGGATTGGGAAAGAGATGACGCTCTCGCTACTCTATTAACCTTCCCCCACACCTTCTCCCACACTTTGGGCGAGACTGAACCCCCGACCTCCTCCTCCCAGCGTTGCCCCAATTTGACAGGGAACGACTGTGACCTATCTCTAAGTATAGCATAATATTTGGACATAATTCCCTTAGAGCCCATGCAAGCCCCCACCATTTGAAGCAAGACCCCTTGGTCCAACACCATGGAGGGGACCCCGGAGGCGCGCCCAAGGCAATGTTTTAGTTGCAACCATTGGAAGAAGCACTTCTGAGGGAGGCCAAACTCAGCTCGCAATTCCTCAAAGGATTTCCATTCATTATCTTTAATTAACTGACCGACTGTCCATACCCCTTTGTTTTGCCAGCCCTTCCACCCAATGGGTTTACGCCCAATATTTAAGTAAGGATTGAACCACAGCGGGGATTTGGCTGAGATTCTCCCATTCTGTTCCACCAGTTGACCCAACATCCAAAAGGCTTGTTGCGTGGCACGAAGTATCCTTAAATTTCCCCCCACTCCCGGGAGAGACATTTCTAATAACAGCTGAGATGGAATAGGTGCTACCAGCTGTTCCTCTACTTCCACCCATACGGGCTTTTGGCCCTCCACATCACAACCCTGCCAGTTCGTGCCCTGCTTCAACAAGAGGGCCGTATGGTATAAACGAAAATCAGGAAACTGGACACCCCCGTCCTGTTTGCGCGCCTTCAATTTTTTAAGAGCGATCCGCGGTGGTTTACCCTGCTACAGAAAAGTCGATAGCAAACGCTCCATTGCCTTGTAAAAGGACGCTGGGAACTCCAGGGGTATCATCTCCAGAACATAATTTACCTTAGGGACCAACACCATTTTGATAGAATCCAGCCTTCCCCACCAAGATAAATGCAGCGGGGACCACTTCAACATATAAGCCTGCACCATGTCCTTTAAAACCTTAACGTTCACCAGCACCGTCTCCTCCAAAGAAGAACAGTAGAAGACCCCCAGGTATTTAATGGCCCCCGCCTCCCACTTGAAAGGAAACTGTTCCACTGAGGAGGAGAAGGCCCACCTATTCATCGGAAAGGCCGTTGACTTATTCCAGTTAATTTTGTATCCCGACAATGCTAAATACTGCCCGATCAAACTCAAAACCTCTCCCACAGAACCAGGCTGCAAGAATAACAAAAGATCATCAGCATATGCTGAAAGCTTTATTTGTTTTCCAGCGATCTCCAGCCCCTTAATCATAGGAGACTGTCTCACAAGGGAAGCTAGTGGCTCCAGAGCCAAATTGAAGAGCAAGGGGGAGAGGGGACAGCCCTGGCGCGTCCCCCTATTTAATGAGAAGGACTCAGATAAGGAGCCATTTAATAGGATACGAGCTGAGGGGGAGGTGTATAACACCTCTACCATTTTTATAAAACCGCTCCCTATACCGAACCATCCAAGCGCCTGCATCAGAAAGCCCCATTCCAACCGATCAAAGGCTTTTTCCGCGTCAACTGAAAGCCCCACCAGAGGCTCTTGAGCCTCCCCCGCAGCCGCGAGTACATTTAAGAGAAGCCGCCCATTATCCGCCGTGGACCGCCCTGGGACGAACCCACATTGGTCAGGATGTAACAGGGATGGGACCATTGCAACCAGCCTACGGGCCAAAACGGAAGAAAAGATTTTGTAGTCGGCATTTAGCAAGGATATTGGACGATAATTCTCGACTCTGTGCAGGTCCCTACCCGGCTTTTCCAAAACTACAACTGTCGCCTCACTGAACGCACCTACTGCAGGAGCCTGGATCAAAAGGTTCTGGAAGTAAAGCACTAAGTATGGGAGAAGCTCTTCCGCAAATACTTGGTAGAACTCCACCGGGATGGCATCCGGACCGGCCGCCTTCCCTCCCTTCATGCCATTAATGCTTTCTCTAATCTCGCTCACCGACAGCTGCTTATCCAACTCTGCCACCTGGGAAGGCTTTAATGTCGGATGAGAAGTTTGCGCGAACAGCTGCTGGAAGGAGTCTGGATCAGACATCACTTCCAATGCGTACAGACGTCTATAGTAATCCCGAAAGCACGCTGCAATCTCCCCGTCTTTTGTATGAAGTCCCCCGCTCTCATCAAATACGGCTTCTATCCTCTGCTTAGACTTGTGAGGATTCAGGGTGTACGCCAGGAGGTGACCGGCCTTATTACCCTCGCAGTAGTATTTCCCTTCAGTCTGCCGGATCTGTGCAATTGCTTCACTACTAATAAGATCATTGAACTGGTATCTCAACCTTTGTAAGCGTATTAAAATACTGGGGTCAGATCTGTCTGTCAAAATTCTCTCCCCCGCTAAAATTTGAGCCTCCAAACTCGCTAGCTTCTCCCTCCTCCTCCGCGCCACTCTAATCTTATAACTTGTGACAACAGCTCTGAGCGAGGCCTTAAAGGCCTCCCACCAGGCCCATACCGGCGTCTCCGTAATAGGATTCAAGTGAAAATACTCTTTTATGGCTTTCCTAACCTCCACGCTAAACTCCGGATCCTGCAGCAGCTCTCTGGGGAATGCCAGACAGCCGCGTTCCGAGAACGCCCATGCATCTGCAGAGCTAAGGCTATCGCCGCATGGTCCGAAAGGTGCGTTCCCAAGATGTCAGCAGACACCACCTCTGGGACTAAAGATTTAGAGACCAAAAAGTAGTCAATACGTGAATGAGATCCATGGGGAAGCGAGTAGAATGAGTATTGCCTTTCTTTGGGGTGCCAAAGCCTCCAAATATCCGAAAGACCGTACTCCTGCATAATGGATACAAGAACTATCGCCGCCCTACTATTCCTCGGGGACCGATAGGGCTGGCGATCCAACAACGGGTCTAGAATCAAGTTAAAGTCACCACCCAGTAACCACTCCGCTGTGTCCCAATCCTTCACTTCCTTTGCCAGTGCCTTAAAAAACCCTACATCATCCTGGTTTGGCCCATATATATTCAGCACGGCGAGTGTTCGACTCCCTAGCTGCAACATCACCTTGGCCCACCTTCCCCCAGTGTCAGCCCTCCGTTGCAAGATCTTTGGGTCAAGAGCTTTTCGGACCAGAATAGCGACCCCATTTTTCCTGCCAACCGCGGGGGAGTGTCCAGCTACCATGAATTCCCCTGTACCCAAATTCTCAGTCTCACTGGTCGACAGGTGTGTTTCTTGTAACAGAACCACATCCGCGGCCTCCTTCTTACAGTATACTAGTATTTTCTTCCGCTTGATCGGATTGTGAATGCCTTTTACGTTCAGAGAGATGAATTTCACCGCCAGCATGGCACAAACTTGTCTTTGTTGCAAAAGTTGTGCAGGCCCACAATCAGAGTATAAGAGCAGCACTCTACCCAGTATAAAAGTGGATCCCAGGAGGACACCCATTTGCTCTAACTAGGAGCTACTGCCGGGAGAACCATTCCAATCCAGATTACCACACAACCCCGCCCCTCCCTTACAAAACAGTATATTCGTATCTCCTTGTGGCCCGATTTAAAACCACCACCCCAGCCCCCAATGTCCCATATTTTACACTCCCCCTGGCCCTATACCCCACACCATTAACAGCAGTCTAGTGGATGACTCCCCCCCACCCTCCCCCCTCCCCAGCCAACTCTTGTTCTACATGCAACCACTCATCCATCCCTCTGACCCCCCGCAATCATACAGCCACGCGACCAACCTCCAGAGTCACCTCTTAACATACAAACCACCACACATCCATCCAGCAGACCCCCCCAGGACTGCAGCAACTTTAACTGTAACAATTAACAGAACAATTCAACAACACTGCACAGTCCAACATTCCATTTCCACCACTGAGTGCCGCGACACCTCCAGGAGGGGAGTTGCCAGCACCCGATGTCGCCTCCCAATTCCGTGTGGCGAACAGCTGCTTACAAGAGGTGGGCTGCCTAGTCCCCACGTGCACAAGTAGCATACTGCGAGTTTCACCGTCCAAGGGTTTTTCTCAGCCAAAGCCCCGCTCTCTGTGCCCCCACAAAAAACACCTTCAGCACTCCTGCATACTCCGAGTGTTCCATGTGAAACTCCAAATCCAACCCTCCACACAAACTCAATAGGATCCACTCACTGCATAACCATAGACTCTTTCTCCTCCAGGAAGGCTCGCAGGGCAGCAGGGTCCTCGAACGTACGGGTCTGGTTGTGCAGGGTCACCCTCAATCTCGCAGGGTAAAACATGCCATATCTAGCTTGTAGTTGCTGGAGCCGAGGCTGGAGTGCCAGTAATTGCTTTCTCTTCTCCACTGTGGCCTTACAAAAGTCCGAGTAAAACGCCACAGTGTGCTCCTCAAATTTTATCGGGCTTCGTGCCCTGGCCGCAGTCATGATTTGAACCACTTGTGAGTATCGCAGCGCCCGCATTATCAAGGGCCTTGGGAACCTCTGCTGTGGGCTGGCCTGCGTCGGCACTCTGTGCGCCTTGTCGATTTCCAGCGGGTATGTAAGTTTTAAATGCAGGATCTTGGGCAGCAATTTCTCCAAAAACTCCACAGCGTTGGTTCCCTCTGCACCTTCCGGGATACCAATCACCCTTATGTTGTTGCGGCGCGCCCGATTACTTTGATCCTCTAAGCTCCGCTCGAGGGCCTCAATCCGCTTCTTGTTTTTATCCACTTGATGCAATTACACCTCCTGAGCTGCCATTTTACCCTCCATGACATCCATCTTAGCCGCCAAGGCCGCCACCTGTACTTTGAGCTCCTTCAGCTCAAGAATGTCGGACTGAACTTCTGCCAAGGTCTCGCCATTAGCCGACACCAGATCTCTCACGGCCTGATCTCCCGCAGCACTTCTTGCATGCCCACTCCGCAATCGTGGCCTCCTGCTGATTTCTGCGGGGAAGGGGGGTCGGGTTTCAGGCATTTGTTGGCCATGTTTGTGCTTCCCCCATACTCCAGCTTGGTAGGCTTTCTCGCCGCCATTTCCCATGTCTTCTGGGCAAGGGGGGACTCGACCACTCGCACTCCACCAGCAAGGAGATCAACCTTTTAGTTGGATCGGGCAGGGAACTAGGATTATGCGGCCATCTTGGATCGTTGCAGGCTCCGCCCCCTCGGTGACTCCTTTTCTTAATGATATAGGAGTTTCTCCACAGTGAATTATCTGATGACATTACTGCATTGATCTGGTATTCATACACTGATACTGATATTTTTGTTTTTTCAAGAAATACGATGTCATCTTCAGAACCCGCATAGTAGCGAGGACCTCAGTTTATTACCTATCAAAACATGTACCCTCAGCAACAGAATGACCAGAACACAGCATTAGAACATTGGTTAGCTACCTGCACAGGGGGAGGAAACACTGAATATATCTTTGAGGTTTCAAATCCTCTTATTAGCCAAACCTAACCCTACTTAACTTCTGAATTCTCACTGGATCAGAATTCAAAGAGGTAAAACAGAGGTAGCAGGTAAAAATTCCCTTTCCCAATGCCTTAGTGACTCATTTGGAGGAAATGTTTGTATTAGGCAGTGTTATGGATTTTGACAGCTGTTTCTCTTTTCTATTTCAAGACTACATTGATTTAGGAAGTAGATAGCACCTAGGTGTAATATGTATTTACTTTTAGATGCAACCCTTGAAATTTAGAGGTTAATATTCAGCTCCAGGGAGGAAATATAATTTAAAATGTCTAACTTAGACAGTTTCAAAATATTCATATATTCACAGGTGCTGTTTAGGCAGTATTATTGAATATAGTAACATAGTAATATAGTATATGACGGCAGATAAAGACCAGTATGGTCCATCTAGTCTGCCCAGCAAGGCAGCAAGAATAGGTGCACTTGCCGCTCCGTGCAAGTCACCCCTTCCGATGCCTTTGTTTAGGGGTGTACTCACTACTCCGTGTAGGTCACCCCTATTTGTTCAGATATAAGAGATAGTTAGGCTTATTTTGATTTTATCCCGTTGTTATAAAGGGATCCACTATGTCTGTCCCTGACTAACTTTCCTGCTGGCTGTGCGGGGAAGTTAGACGGGAGTGGGGAAGGAGCAGCCCAGGGGCGGAGTCTGGGCGGTCTCTGGCCCTGGACTTACAGGGCCGATTCTAATTTTGGCCCTGTATGTCCGGGGCCGGTGACATGTGCAGGGAAATTATTCTACCTCCAAGGTGGAATAACTTCCCTGGATTTTTTTTTTTTTGCTGCCGGTGCGTGGATGGGTCAGGAGGGCTGGAAGACATTCCCCGCAGTCCGTCCCTGGCCTTAGGAGGCCAGATTGGGGGTCAGTCTGTGGGGAATTAACTTTATTCTCCAGCAACTGGCATTGCAGTTCTTTGATGGAGCTGCGGTGCCATGGCAATATGACACCATGGCGCCATGGCTCCATTGAAGATCCTTGACTGAGCTAGCCGGGTGCAGTCCTGCACATGCAGGCTGGACAGAATCATGCACATTCTGGACTGTTCGCGATTCTTATCCCGCGGGTCTAGATGTGCACCTCGGGATCAGAATTGCAATCCCCTCTGTGCGTCCAGTTCAGACTGGATGGACAGAGGGGATCTACATCTGGAACAGAATTGGGTCCATAGTGTTTTAGCTGTAAAAGCTGTTCAATATTGTTCATCTTTATCTTTATCTTTATTTGCATCATTTGATATACTGCCCTTACCAAGGTGTCATGGCGGTGTACAATAAAAAATCAAAACTGCTAGAAACAAAAGACGAAAAAGAACGCCATCAAATTGATAGAAAAGCAAATAGAAAAGGCAGAGAGAAAGATAGCAAAGGACAGCAATGGACAAAAGACACAATGAATATTAGACACAACAAGGGACCAATGGTGGGTAAGGTGGGGAGGGGAGCTGTGGTGATTGTGAACAAAATTGGGTCATGAGATTTTTCACAAATGGAGTATCTGCCTGGGGGAATGTGGTGGTGTTCATTGAATGATGCATGTATATCTCTTTCAAGAATATTCATATGCTGGTAAAAATGCTAATTATAGAGAGAAGAGGCACAATTTGCCTCTCTGAGGAGTTTCCCTCCTTACCGCTAAGCTACCTACATCAAATCCTTTTCATATGATTCTTAAGAGGTGGAGGGGCCTAGTGGTGGGAGCAACAAACTAAGAACCAGGGAAGCCAGCATTCAAATCCTATTTCTCCCTAAACCTTTCTTCGTAATGTTGGCTGTTACTAAATCCTCCATTGCCTATGGAACAAAACTTTGTTTAGAAGCCCTTGTGAGTAGAGAACTATCTACTGTAACTTGCCTTGAGCTTAGATTTGGAAAGAAAATTAATCATATCTGCTTGTTTCTTTTTCTTGCAGCTTTAACCAGTTCTATAAACTCAGCTTTCCAGACTGCTTTAAGTTTAACCCTTGGTTTTGCTAGATAATAATTTACCAATTTATAATCTACTATAATATAAGGTGTTCATGCTTATGCAACTCTTAAGTGGCATAGCATTGCAGTGATGCACTCTTCTTGATAGAAAATCCATAGTTGATGGCCTTTTAAATGTCGGAAGAGCACTCACAGATAAGTGGTTTTGGTATTTTTCTGAAAAAGATATCATAGATGTAGCTTAATAAGCATTTTCTGCATGAAAATGTTTTGCATGTGAAAAATGGCAGTCATAAAATTGTGTGACTTAGTACGAATGTACTCATAAATACATACATAGCATTGTGTAGGAACTCTGGCGCTGGTCTTATGAGAACATGAGATCAGCGCTAGGGAACAAGAGCAAAGCCCCATGTTCTCTTAGCATTGAGTTTTTAAATAGGGATATGTATTAATCCAGTTCAGTTCTGTGAATAGAGGGATGCTGAAGCTGTGGCTGGAGCTTGGAGGTGGTACAATGCTGGGGCTGAGAGAAAGTGCCAGCATTGAAAATTTGTGTTTATATTACCAAATGGAATCCACCTGGAATCTTCCTAAAAAGCTGCTAAAAACATTTTTTTTGACCCACTAATCTACCGATAGACCCCTATTTTTCCAATCCTAGAAAAGCACCTAATTGCTTCAAAAATAAAACTCCTAAAATTCTAAATGATAAACACCAAGAACCGAAAGCCCTACTCTTAATGCAAGCCTCCTGCATCTCATGCAAGACTGGAAGCCTCCTACGATGTAGATTTTTATTTTCTGGCTCTTATCCTTTGGAATGCTCTTTTGACTCATATCTGAAAAGAATCATCCTTTATAAAATGTTTCATGTTGTTTTTGAAAATTCATTTTTTTGGCAATAGTATATTAAGATTGGTTACCAAGCTTGTGTTCTAACCACTAGGCTACTCCTCAACTCCTTGTGGCCTTGGGCAAGTCACTTAACCCTCCATTGCCTTGGAAGAAAGGCCTGGCAATCTACTTCCAGTGTCACTGCCAAGAAAACCCAGGAGCTTCTGGGTCGCCAGGAGTCAGGACTGACTCGAAGGCACACATTGCATTTTTGCATGTTAAGATTACCCATAGTAGAGTAAGAGGGAAGTCATGAGCACTTTCCTGCTAGTCGTCTTCTGTCCTCACTCCATCTTCCTTAGCTATTTTGATTTGTAGTTTGTTTTCTGGCGTTTTAGTCTGTCTATTTATTTATATTTTATTTTACATTTATATTTTAGGGTGATGTTTACTAAACTGTCTTAATGTTACCGGCACTAGTTGCAGTGTTAATGTGAAGAATGCCATATAAGGTAGTGGGCGTTCCGGCGGCAAGGTAGCAAGAATCTGTATCGTGTGATAGAGGGCGCTTTGGCTCATTAACACCCGCCTTATGAGGCACCTTAAGGTTACGGCACTGTGAGGGTGGGTTTGCTGTCAGCACTGATGTAAATTAAAAGGAAACCCCTCAGAGAGCCTTACTAAAGAACATCACAGTGAGATTGAACACATGACCTCTGCCTCCACAAATCATTATAGTAACCAGTGGACTACATCTCAATATCACTTGATAGAAACACTGTACAGCACTATGTGGGAACCTGGCCATGCCATGGTCACTGCTCAGTCAGGGTGAGTGTGATCTCCCAGCATGACATGCTGTGGCCACCCTGTCCGTGCAGGTGGTGGTCGGGCACTGCAATGTCCCAGCCATTGCCCTATGCCCTGTGCAGATGCATCGTATCCGGGCCATACCCATAATACCTTGTTCCTCATTATGCACATTGGCAGGCTAACACTGGAAACCGTGCAAGCTTTGGGGGCTCAGTATGGTGTAGGCAGCCACAAAACACTGGATAGACATACACACACTCCCACACCTATTTCAGCATTGTGCAAAAGATAGAGGTGGTTGGCAGCCTTGGCCGCTGCATCAGTCCTGAGCACAGTGAAGGCATTGCTAAGGTATGCAGGTGATAGTATTGGTAGTGGAGCTTGTGGGTATGGGTGTTTGTGCCCTTATTGACTGGTGCTCTAGGGAGTGCACATGTTTATTGTGTATGTGCACTGTAGGGTAAGAAGTAGGGCCATTGCCTGCAGGGGGCCACAGCTGGGACTTGAACCTGTGGCCTTCTGCCCCTGAACACACTGGCTGTGTGTACTACACCAAACTGTTGCCACAGAGGCAGGTCAGTCCCTGGGGATACCATTACTGTTCTTCAGACAGTCCTTGTCTGTTGCACTGCATGCCGCCCACTTAAACAGGGCTTGGCCTTGGTCTGCTGTGGGCAGCTGCCACTGCCCCCTCCACCACCAGCACCCCTCCCCCACCATGCTGACATGTCCTTATGCCAGTGGTGCTGGTGGTGCGCAGTCCGAGGCCATCCATTGTGCCTGTAGGTGGCTGCCTATGGTGTGGGATCTGGGGTAGAGGTGCCTACATAGACATCCGCGCTTCCCCCCAGCACCACAGGTCAATGTTATGTGCCCTTTGGGGTACCCCTGGGACACTTTGGGGCACACACTCATGGGCATGTTTGAACATAGTCAGTTGCTGGCTTGCTGATTTGCAGTTTCTGCGTTCCTATGTACCACCTAGGCATCTGCCTAGTCCACCCTGTTCCCCAGCTGCCCCACTGCATGTTCTGCCTGCAGCCCCTTGTACCCCATTTGCAGCCTCACCGTAGTGCCCTTTCGTACTTGGGCACAATGCTGTTGCTGCACATTTATCACTACTATCACTTTTCATGGTTTCCCTGCCTTTGCTGTACATTACTGACTGAACTGGTTTCTCTCTCCTGCAAATGTGCCTCTAGCGTGAGTTTTTCACTGGCGCTAATTTTCAGACCTTCATTTCACAGCGTTAGTGTGCATGGAGCCTCTCCCCGCCCACTCTCCGCCCATTGACCTCTTCGCTCCACCCTCTGGGGAGCCTTACTCCACCGTCTGTGTGCCTTAACGCCACAGGAGACGTATTTGCGCGAAACCTCACGCTATCGCGCGATAATGTTACTTTATCGCACGCTAACGTTACTTATCGTGCGCAAACTGCGCTGCTGCAACGTTATCGCTGTTTAGTAAAAATACCCCTTAGCATATATAAACTGCTCTGATACTATTTGGGTAGGGCAGTATAGAAAGTTTTAAAAAACATAGACATAAACATAAACATGCTGCAACTGCTTGGAGTTGGTCTACAGTTTGACCTCCATTACCTCCATTTTTGCCTGCACTGATTCAAATTGTTGCTTAAGCCCTACAATATCTGTTTTAATCTTGTCTATTGCCCTTTAGCTATCTTTAATCATATCTTTGAGATGTAGAAACCTCTGCATAATATTCTGCAATTTATTTTTGATATCATAGCTGATGTGGACTTCCGAGGTAATGGTGGTTCCTATTTAGAATGCTCAGCTCCTGACATAGTTGTTCTGGGGCATTCTAACTGGGAGACTTTCAACATTGACATAGTATGTTTACTTGTCCAATATTAGGAGTCTGAAAAATGTAACTTCTACGGTGGAAAATGATCTCAAGCATTGTAGTAGCTTCAGCAGAGCACCAGCTTCAAGAAGCCATCTTAGCATAGACTTTCTCCATCCCCCTCCCCCTTAGATATCATTTTGAACCTAGTACTGGAGGCGGCAGGAGATTTCTCTTTCCCTGGACCCATTAGACCACTAGGAAGGCTTTGAGGTAGGCCTCAGGTGCCTATGGTGGATAGGAGATCTTCAAGGATGGTGAAGGAATGAAGGAGGACTTTTTGAGGGGGAAAGTTTCCACAGGTGACTATAGTGGGTTAGGGATCTATACTGGGTGTTTGGGAGGGGGAGTTGACTGGGTGGGGAAGGGAGATTTGCAAGTTTTAAGACGGCATAGGCCTGTTTAAGATAGCAGTTTGGAACATTGGGCCACATGTTAGCCAGTAAAAATGACAACTTTGAGCAAAGTTAAACACAATCTGTATTATTTGATTTCCATAATAATGAGGTATTTTATATGTATTAGCATGCTTTGCATCTCCTCTGGAACACACATTAGGGGGTCATTTATGCAGCGGCAGCAATTATTTCTTAACAGCAATGCAGCATTTACCATAAATTCCAGTGCTGCTTCACTGTTCCTACTTCTGCCCCCTCTGATGCAAATTTTGTTTGCATGAAGGTGGAAATACTTCTTTAGAGAGAGAGTGGTAGATGAATGGAATAATCTCTCAGTGGAGGTAATAGAGACATGGACTGTATCTGAATTCAAGAAAACACAGGACAGACACAGACGTTCTCTAAAGGAAAAAAAGGGATTTTAAAGCTTAGTAGATGATATGTAAAGGCGTTACCATTTTGAGGCCAGCCAGCCTGTTTGTTTGTTTTAATGTCATGTTTGGATTAAAAATGATATGAAAGGACAAAGGAAATGTTGATATTTCCCATGTCTTTTCAAACAAATGCACATCCTGATCACAGGGGTCACTACCTCTGCACATACTGTATAGTGCTAAATGGAGGGTATATTGCTAGGGCAGCAGCAGCAGCAGCACCATCACATCATTACAGCTGCTGGAAGGTGAGACCACAATACAGCATGGCAGCAAACCATCTTTGTGGCTTGGAGCCCACCTTTCTCACACTGCATGCACCACTGGAAAGACATGAAGCATACATTCCCACCATGGGAGAAGGCAGTGAGGTTAGGGTGATTGGTGGTTGTATACTCCAACATCAGGACTAGGTACAAGAGAGGTTTCAACAATAGGTGGGAGAGCATGCATTAAAAGTAGGTTGCTCTAGCAAAGTGTGCCAGAGATACCTACTGTGTTCTCTGGAGGCTTTTGAGGAGTCTAGCTGTCCCACTCTCCTCACTGACTCTTCATCAATGATTTCCAGCATCTATTACTCAACATCATTGAGGAGTTTGTGCTGCCTATCTAGACTGGTTTCCAAGGCCTTCTTCTTGGTTTTCCACTATACCTCCCTCCACTTCCTTTGCTGCTCCTCTGCATCTCTATTTCTGTGGTACGACATTCATGCAGTGACATTGCTTGTACCCCATGACCAACTAAGATGCTGCACAAATCCCAAAGTTTCTAAAATGAACTACTACATGTGTTTGTGCTTATGGAGAAGATGCAATGTCAAGGCTGTGAGTCTTCGAGTGGCACGAATGCTTCAAGACTGGCTGTGAGGAGGTGGAGGATGACCCCAAGTCAGGATGGCCTTCCATGACAAAGACGGCTGAAAACATTGACAAAGTGAACCAGCTGGTGTGGATTGATTGCAGATTGACAGTGCAGATGATAGCTGAGGAGCTCATCCTGAACAGGGAGTCAGTGCAGACCATCTTGGTGCAGGAGCTGGGGATACGGAAGGTGTGCACCAAGATGGTGCCCAAGTTTTTATTGGACGACCAGAAGGAGCACTGGGTCAATGTTTGTTGAGACTTGCTAGAGAAGATCAGAGAAGATCCAGAGTTTGTTGGCCGAGCCATTACAGGAGACGAGACTTGGGTCTTCCAGTATGACCCTGAAAGCATGAGACAGAGCCTGCAGTGGAAGACTCAACTGTCACCCAGACCCAAGAAGGCGCGCATGTCCAAATCAAGTATCAAGGTCATGCTTATCGCATTCTTCCACCAGAAGGGAGTGATCCATCATGAGTTTGTGCCTGAGGGTCAGACAGTCAACCAGCACTTCTACCAGCAGATCCTCAATCACCTCCATGACCAGGTTCGGCGAAGCATGTGGGCTCTGTGGAGAGATAAGTCATGGCTGCTCCACCATGACAATGCACCCACACACACCGTGCTCAGTGTGAGGCAATTCTTGGCCAACAAACAGATCACAGCTCTCGACCACCCTTCTTATTCCCCAGATCTCACAGTGTGACTTCTGTCTCTTCCCCAGGCTGAAGACTGTGCTCAAAGGAACTCATTTTGCCTCTGTAGAAGAGATCAGGGCTACTGTGATGAGGGAGCTGAGGGACTTCAAGGAGGAGGACTTTACTGAGTGAATTAACACTGGGGGGGATTACTTTGAATGGGACAATGCATAATTTCTCTGTAGATTTTGTAATAAAACATTTATGGGACAGTCTCGTTTCTTTTTGTCACATCTTGTATGAGAGGTGGATGCTGGTTGCCATGGGATGGTGATTCGGCTGAAAGGCTTTCAACTGTATGCATTCACAGGGAGCTATCCCCTTTCCATGGTCTGGCTATGGGTTTTGCAGGAAGGATGGATGGATATTTATTTATTTAGATGGATTTAGTATACCACTTTATCATTAAATCAAAGCGGTTTAGCACATCAAACAATCAAGATAATTGTGTGGTCAGTAGCATGCAGTGGGAGATTAAGAAGAGTGATGTGGAGTGCAGAGTGCTAGATTTTACCGGTGAGCAATATACATATATACAAGATTAGAGCCATGTACAAAGGTGATCTAAGATCAAGACCTACAGAGAGTTGTAGGTACTGCACATAGGAATCAGTTCAGGTGAAGTCCTTGTAGTGTTCTGTAAATAGAGTTGTTTTAAGCAGCTTTCTGAAGTCCTTGAGGTCTTTGGTTGATCTTAGATAGTCGGGGAGAGAGTTCCATAGGGTGGGCGCTGCCAGGGAACGTGCCCTTCTTGATGTGTCCTGTTTTGTTTTGGCAAATTCCTTTGATGGGCTGATGGTGTCCGAGGTTCCTTTTCTTCTTGGTCTTATGCTGTGGTCTGTTTTAATGAGTGGTTGTAGGCTGTTAGCTGAGAGGTTGTGTATTATTTTGAAAATGCTTATTAGTACTTTGAAGCGGATTCAAGAGCTGATTGGAAGCCAGTGCAGGTGGTACAGGATGGGAGTAATGTGGCCATGTCCTGTGCAATCTGTTATTATGCGTGCGGCGGTGTTCTGTGCTAGCTGTAGAGGTCAGAGAGTCTGTTTTGGTAGCCCCTGATAGATAGGGTTACAGTAGTCTAGTGTGGGAGTGATGAGGGCTTGACAGACTGTTCGAAAATGCTCCTGAGCGAGGATGGGTTTGAGCCTTCTGATAGTTCTCATTTTGATGTAAGCACTCTTTGTGGTTTTGGCAATGTGGTTTTGGCAATATTATGAGATGATTCTGTGTGTTCTACTGTTTGAAGGTACAATCCCATTCTATTTTTTTCTTTTCCTCCTGCAGATGAATAGCTGGGAGTGATAGAGGTAAGAAATGGATAGAAAGGTATGGGGAGGAGAAGGAATCTAATATGCTTTAAAATTTATGTATATGCTCTTCAGGACCCCCGCAGCCCACTTTAACCTGTGCATAGAGACAGGATGCCAGAGATTTTCCTTGTTTTACTCTGTACATTGGATATTCGCTAGGGCCCCCTGCAGCCCATTTTAAACTATGTTTAGGGGCAGGGAGCCAGAGGTTTTAATTGTGGTTTACTTTGTACAGTGGATGCTCACTGAGGCTCCCACAGACCATTTTAACCTGTGATTAGGGTCAGGGGACCAGAGCCTGTGCATTGTGGGCTGACCTGTACTATGTATGCTGTGCATGTATTTTACTATTAGTGATGTCCTGATTTATGTCTGATAGGTGTGGTTCCACTGTAATTACATCCTTAATATACACATATCCTATACTGGTTTCTGAAAGCAATCTCTACTTATCTGGGTACATGTGAGTTGGAATGTAAAGCAACTTTCCATTTTATGTTCCACCAACATTAGGTGATGGTACAGCCCTTTCCACATCATGTGTTACCATAGCCTGCCAGAGATGCCAGCACTCCACCAAGGTCACAGCTGGGTGGAGGGGGCTAGTGAAATGATCACTTTGCTTGGATGTGGTAGCTGGGCAAAGGTTTGAGATACTATATCTTGCCACATGCAGATACAGTAATACATGACCAATGTCTGGTACTGAACCCCCTTTGTTTATGGGTCCTCCCTGTGCCCTTACTATCCAGTTCTCCAAAGACATGATGTGCCACATAATTGACATTGTGCATTCTAGGGTGGGTGAAGATAGCTCTCCATTAATCCATGTCTGCAGACCTACACTAGTACCCACAGAGTTACACATTCCATTGACTGCCCAGCAGATGACAACAGGAACCTCACAGACTGAGGGCACTGATTGTGAGAGCTGGTATGCAGAACTGCATCAATCAAAAAACACTTAACATACAGGTTGTTGCATGTACTATAGGCTTGCAATAGGGGAAGTCCATATACTTGGTAGTAAAGATATCTTTGGTTAGTACACCTGTAGGAAACATGGGCTGTTTCCACCAATGCACACTGAATATTGGGTCCTCCTGTGGCACCGTGGTAGCCACATGGCCACCAGATTCATAAGTGGAGATTACACAGGTACACTATCAAAAAACTGCCTCCAGTTTTGCAACTGATTCCTATAGATTTTGGGGTGCTGAATCCAGGAAAAATAGCCAAAATGTTCCATCACGTCACGTTTTCTTGCAAAATTAGATTTCTTACCCATATAAGGAATGTTCACATAATTTCTTTTTAGCCGACTGCAGTTTATTTTCTTGGCCCAAAATAGAGGTTGTAATGGTTAACTAACTAGAAACACTCCCTCATGATATTTTAGAGTGTTTTGTATTCATTTTATACATTAACAGGACAATTGGGAGGCGGGGGACTAAATCCAGTACTCGCGCTGGCGCATGTTCTTTCCTGTTCGCCTCGCCTCGTTCGCTCGCTCAAACACGACGGTTGCGACATGAACGTTCCTGTCAAATTTCAGTTTCTTGCAAGTTCATTATTACCTTTTGTTTGCTCAGTCGTAATCCAGCTTTATTCCGAAGTGGTTCACTACAGTTGTAGTTTGCAGTGCTGTGTATTTGTGATGGCTCACAGAGCCAGAGGTTGCGTCAACTCTCCGGACAGTTTTTGTTTTGTTTGTGGGGAATATACCGTGAAAAAGCAGCAGAGGAACATTTCTGCATTTATTAAAAAAGTATATTTCGCCTATTTCGGTTTGAAGTTAGGCGATCAAGACAAACCGTGGGCTCCTCACAAAGTGTGCAAGACATGTGAGGAAGATCTACGCTTATGGATGAAAGGTAAAAAACAAGCATTTCGTTTCGGAATACCTATGATGTGGCGTGAACAAAGAGACCACAGCAGTGACTGCTATTTTTGCTCTTGCATTGTGAAGGGATAAAACTTAAAAAATAAGAACGTAATAAGTTACCCCAACCTTCCCTCAGCAATTAGGCCTATGCCTCATAGCAACGAAGTACCTGTGCCTGAACCACCAAAATCTTTGGATCATATTTGTGTGGACGGTTCTGATCATGATGAGACTCATCAGATGGCTTTTCCCGATGAGTCCAGTACTTCTGAGTTTGAAACTGAACCAGATCCGAAACCTGAACTTTTCTCTCAAGCTGAATTGAATGATTTAGTCCGGGATTTAGGACTCCCAAAAGATGCTGCCTAACTGCTAGGTTCTCGGCTTAAACAGAAAAATCTATTGTCACTAGGAACAACTTTTTATTGGTACCGCAACCGCGAGACACAGTTTTTGAAGTATTTCAGCAAAGAGGAAGATTTGGTATTTTGCAACGATATATACGGAGTGATGGAAAAGTTTAAACTCAAGTATGATCCTGCTGAATGGTGGCTGTTCATTGATTCGTCAAAAGACAGCATAAAAGGTGTTCTTCTTCATAATGGCAACACATTCGCTTCAGTTCCTATTGCTCACTCTGTTATTCTCCAAGAAAAATACGAGAATTTGGCCCTGATTCTTCAGAAGATTCGTTATGATGAGCATAAGTGGATGATTTGTGGAGACTTTAAAATTCTATCCATGCTATTAGGGCAGCAATCCGGTTTCACCAAATATCCCTGCTTCCTTTGCTTGTGGGATAGCCGGGCCCGCGACCTACACTGGGGGAAAAAAGACTGGCCAATTCGGGAGTATTTGAGACCCGGTGAGAAAAATGTTCTTCATGAGAGCTTGGTACCTCGTGATAAAATTCTATTACCACCTCTCCACATTAAGTTGGGTCTCATTAAGCAATTCATCAAGTCCCTTCCAAAAGATGGTGAGTGCTTTCGGTACCTTTGCTCAAAGTTCCCCCGACTTTCTGAAGCAAAGCTAAAGGAAGGAGGGTTTGTTGGCCCTGATATAAGGAAACTCATTTCAGATGGAGCATTCGCTGAAACGATGTCTGAGAAGGAAAAAAGAAGCCTGGGATTCCTTCAAGGATGTTGTTCTCAAATTCTTGGGGAACAGGCGGGATGAGAACTATAAGGATATTGTTGCCAGGATGCTCAATGCCTTCAAAGAACAAGGCTGTAACATGAGCCTGAAAGTCCATTTCTTGCACTCCCATGTGAACTACTTTCCCGAAGACTTGGGGGCGTACAGTGAAGAATAAGGTGAAAGGTTTCACCAGGACATCAAGGACGCAGAGAGAAGGTACCAAGGAAGATGGAACACCACTATGATGGCTGATTTCTGCTGGTTGCTGCTGCGGGAAACCCCAGATGAAAAATATGCCAAGCAGCGCACCAAGAGAAGCATTCGGGGGAAGAAGAAACGGGCCCACCAGGAGATTGATTGACCCAAGAATGACTTTAAAATCTAAACTGTGTTGACAAATATCGTGTTTTTACTAAACTTTGAAATAAAAATTTGCTACTTATTACCACAGTGTCGGATCTCATTTATTAGAATTTTATTTTCACACCATCGGGTGTTTGTCTTCATATATTGCAATGGTGCGGTTTGCGTTTTCTATTCTTACATACATACCTGTACAACATTTTTTGCACATTTCTTTGCTTTGCTTTGTGTCTAACCTCGCTCTTATATGCTCAATGTTTGTGCACATGTATGTGTCTGTTTTAAGTGCAGACAATTTTGCTACCATCACAGTGTGTTTTGTTGACATTACTCTATTCTTATGTGCTGCCTTGTTACAATTTTCTTTATTCTTATTTGAATAACTACTAAACAATTAGTATAAAGAATTCATCCAAGAAACTTTTATCTCGATCGCACTCAATCTGAAACGTTCACCTCAAACTGCTAACCCAATGTAGCAAAAAATCTGTATGTGATGGAGCAAATTGGTTACCATATTTGGATTCAGCGCACCAAAAAACGTAAAAATCAATCGAAACATTAGAGGCAGTTTAAAAAAATTTTTTTTTAGTGTACCTGTGTTATCCATAAAATTGGATCAGATTCAACATTTTTAACATTCCATCATTTGTAATACAGTGTTAGATGTTTGCATCACATTGATAGATAAGGTAGTTTTTAGTATGATGTCCTCCAAGTTATCAATATCCCTGTTTAATGTACATTACCAAGTTTAAGTTACAATGTAAACCACATTGATTGAAATGATAAAGTGGTATATAAAATCTGTTACATAAATAAAATCTGGTTTCCACTTCCAGTAAAGACTGTGGTGAAGATCTACTTTAAAAGCCAGTTGGTTAGGGTAATTTAAATCATCGACACTTGGAATTAACTGTTCAGCATCAGTTACCCAATGGAAAGGGAGTTGAAGATGTGCTGGAACATATATTGAATTTCAGTAAGTAATTTCTGAAATGACTTTGGTTATGCGACTTTTAGCCTAACAAATGTTAAATTCGCTCTAATGCAAAATCTGTTTGGAGTGCGCTATTGAAGTAATCCAATCAAATTTAAACAATTGGATATAAAGTTTGCAATTGAATAATCAAGGAATGGTTTATAAAATGATTGAGATAAGTTACTTTATAAGGATATATTGATCCAGTTATGGTAATAAACTTTATTTAAAACTGATGTTCTCTTCATCACGAGAAATCAGAAGTTCACCCCACCTCCAGCACTACAAGTCGAAAATGCCGAGCTCAAAACTAAAACCACAATTCACTATCTAGGCATCACACTAGATCAGCGACTTGACATGATAACACATGTGAAAAACGTCGCAAAAGCTGTATATCATAAGATTGGAACATTACGCCTTCTTCGACCACTCCTGGACTTCACTGACTACCGGACTATATTTCAAGCCCTAGTTATCCCACACTTGGACTTCGCCAACATCATCCTCCATGGGCTTCCACAGTCAACTCTAAATCCACTCTGACTTGCCATGAACTCGGCCGCTAGAGTACTTGTAGGTGTGTCAAGGTCAGAACACATTACGCCTGTGATGAAGGAGCTCCACTGGCTAACCCTACAAGCTCGAATCCACTACAAGGCACTTGTCATGACATTCAAAGCACTGAGGAACCAGCCCCCCTCACCCATCAGTAAATTAATCAACATCATGCCTGACAACAGGAACAGAAGATCTGCAATGCGGAATGCATTAGAAATCCCTAAGATAATGACAAAATGCCTAAAAGTAAGAGCCAATAGGGCCTTTTCGGTTTATGCACCCACAGCCTGGAATGCCCTCCCCTCCGAAATTCGATCTATCACGAGCCTTACCCTATTCAGAAAAGCGATAAAATACCACCTATTCCAAAAACACTACCCAAAAGGCAACCCAGGGAAACATGTAATAGGCCCCCCGAACCCCTTCCATATCTGCCCCAATACTTTAAGCCAATGAGAGAATGGATAATCAGCGCTTCCCTTGGCTTAAACCTGTGTCTACTCAATGGTGAATATTCTGTAACTTTGTAAAATGTGCTGTAAATAGTTCTCACCCAAGTTCTCACCCGTTATTACCCTGTTCATTCATTGTAAGCACAATGTGTTTTTGTTACATTGTACTATTGTTCTGTTCGCTGTAAACCGCACTGATCTTAATAGCGCGGTATATAAGAAACATAAATAAATAAATAAATAAATATTGTATAGTCACATTAGTTTTCTTTATTCCAGATTATACTTACAGCCATTTGGATGTGTTTGTTCACTCCTGATGCAGTTGATTAGTGAAACGTGGCTATGTTGAGGGTGATGTGGCTGATGAAGCAATCAGATAAGCTATTATTTTGGAATGAAGAATTTTAAAACAATTATGATATAGTAAACACTGTGAAATAAGAAGTAACGATAAAAATAAGGGATTGTTATGACTTGTGATGAAGAGTCCTCTTAGCCGAACTGAGACCCCAGTGGGGGTGATAAGCAGTTTAGAAAGTAAAAGGAATGATAATCTCTGAAGTCTTTTCCTCTTAAATTTAAATTTAAATTTAAAGTGAACATACAGTATTGTTGCATGCATTAGTGATGATTTAGGGATTTATATGATTTGTTAGGTTATCACTGAGTTTTACCTTTACATATAAATCATTTTCTTGATCAGACCTCCATTTTTTACAGTACTTTGTTATTAAATGGATTATTGAAGTGGCTACAGAGTCAAGAACATTTTCTAACATAATTTAACTCAAGCTCAAGCTCAGATTTGCTGTTTATTATAGATTTAGGGTCTCTTATTAAAGCCCGTTAGCTGAGTATTTTTAATGCATGGCTACAGGCAGTCGGGAACGCTAATGCTCAATAGAATCTACCTTCACGTGCTAAAACACAGGTTAATCGGTGATCATGGGATGGGGTGGGGAATGGTTGGAGAGTGAATGTGGAGAGCACATTGCCACTAGCACCAAGGCAATTTCTGTAATGTAGATCCTAACATGGATTCACATAATGACTCGTCTATCAGAGTCATTATAAGAGTCTATAGGAGTCGTTAAGTGAACCAACCTAGAGGAGCATATGCTGAAAAACCTTCACACCTGAGAAGCTGGGAACATACTGAACACGCCTCTGACAGCTAACTTGAGGCCTTTGCCATTAACGCACAAAAGATTTGTACATTAATGGCAAATCCATAACAGGTTTTGGCAAAAGGGATCCTTAGAGTTGCAGAATTTGGGGATTATGCCATTAGCTAACCTAAATAATCTACCAAGAGCATTGGATGTGTTTGTATCTGAGTAGCTTATGAAGGTCAACCTTTCAAGAAAGATAGACTGCTATCATCAATGATTGTGACTGTGGAAACACCATGCATGCCAGAATAAGCATAGATGGAAAAAAATATAGAGATATGCTATTAAGGAAGTAAAGTAGGTGCTACATGAATAAACAGAAAAGGCAAAACAAATCTAAAATATGTTTTTAGGTGGTAATGAACTTTACAGTGACTAGGACTAATGGGTATGTTTGCTAAACCGTCTTAACGTCGCAGCAGTGGTATTATCGTGCAATAAGTGACATTGTGTGATAAGTGATGTTATCGCGCAATAACGTCACTTAGCGTGCGATAACGCGACTGCGGCGTTAAGGCATACTAATGCTGTGAAATCCGGCTCTGAAGGGTGGAGTAAGGCTTCCCAGAGGGCGGAGAGAAGGGGTCAATGGGCGGAGAGTGGGAGGGGAGAGGGGCCAGGCACACTAACGCTGTGAAATCTGGGTCTGAACACTAACGCCAGTGAAATCCTCGTGTTAAGGCACATTTGCAGGAAAGAGAAACCATTTCAGTCAGCAATGTACAGCAAAGCCAGGGAAACCCAAAAACGTGATAGTAGTGATACATGTGCACAGAACAAAAAGGCAAATAAACATAGAAAATGACCTGAACCACATTTAAAATCCCAATAACCAAGCTTGCCAATAGTGATATTAATGAGAAACATAAAGAAACACTACTGAGAAAGCATAAAAAAGAAGATATAATGTTTGGAAGGGTCTATGCTCTGTCCCACTACAAGGTGAATGATCCCACATTGGAATAGCAGTGATCAGGGTTTTCCCTTTATATTAGGCAGGTTTGTTATGGCATGCACATGTGCTGAAACAGCAGGGTGGGCATGTAGGAAAGGGAAACTGTACATATGCTGGAACTGGGATACAGAGGGCTGCAGGCGGCACATGCTGTGGTGCAGCTGGGGCACAGTGCGGACTAGGCAGATGCCTAGGTGGCACATAGGAATGCTGAAACTGTAGAGCAGCCAGACAGCAACTGATGAGGGTCCAACATGGGCACAAGTGTGTTTCTCACAGTGACACAGGGGATAGTACCCAGCAGGTACCCCCAAGGGCACAGAACATTGGCAGGCGGTGTGGAGGGGGAAGCATGCATGTCCATGTAGGCACCCCTATCCGAGAACCCACACCATAGGCAGCTGCCTACCAGCATACTGGATGGCCTGGGACTGCGCACCACCAATATCACCGGCATAATGGCATGGCAAAATGATGGCGGAGGGGTGCTGGTGGCGGAGGGGGCAGTGGCATCTGCCCAGAGCAGACCATGGCCTAGCCCCGTTTAGGTGGGTGCCGTGCAAAGCAACAGACAGGGTCTGTCTGATGAACAGTCATGGTATCCCCAGAGAATGAACTGTCCCTGTGGCAACAGTGTGGTGCAGTATGCACAGCCAGTGTGTTTGTGAGCAGAAGGTCACAAATTCAAGTCCTAGCTGTGGCTCCTGCCAACCCAGTCCCCATATTTTACCCAGTACTAAACCATGGTAATAAAGATGGAACCTTTATTGCAGATAACATAAACATGCCTGAAACGCCTATATTTTACCATACAGAGCACAGACACCATAAACATGTGTAATACCTAGAGCAGAGTTTCCCAACTGCAGGCCTGGAGGGCCAAACACCATTCAGGTTTCATGCTGTCTCCAATAAATATGCCTGTGCTGCATTTGTATGCGCCGCCCCCCATGGTATGCAAATGTATCTCATGCATATTCATTAGGGACAGCATGAAAACCCGAACCGTGTTTGGCCCAACAGGACTGGAGTTGGGAACCTCTGCCCTAGAGCAGCGGCCAACAGGGGCATAAACACCCACACCCACACCCACAGGCTCCACTATCCAAAGCCTCATGGAGAGTCAGGCTGTTGGGCCCTGCGTGCAGCAGCATCTACCAATACTAGCACCTTCATACCTTAGCAATGCCGTCTTAAATGTGGAAACACGTTCCACATATATCAAAAGGTTGTTATGATTAATGACAGATAGCAGTTCCTAAGTTAAGCACAATTTGCTGATAGAGCTGCATCATAGCAACTTTTCTGATATCTGTGGAGTGTGTTTCAGTTTTGGTTTCTGACAGTGTTTACCACCCCAGGGAGTGACCCCAACAGTATTGCTTACCATAGCCATGCCTGCACTGTGCCCAGGACTGGTGTGGTGGCCAGTGCTGCCAAAAGCCTCTATATTTGCACAATGCTGGCATAGGTGTGGGAGTGTGTGTCTGTTGTCACGGGGCTGCAGGCCTTCACCTAGGGCCCCGAGGTTGGAGTTGCCTTGTTATCTTCTAGTAGTCAAAAATAGTCTCAAGTCGAGTGGTTTAAGGCAAAACAAAACAAGGGCTTTATTCCCCTTCCCCCAAGGATATCATGTGCATAACCAAAAACAAGGAAAACAAAACAGTTTCTCTCTAAGAAAAATATTTTCTTTTTACAGGGCTTCAGCACAAAGACTCAATATCATCTGCAAGACATAATGTACAATCCATAGGAGCCTGTTCTGGAACCCTAGTGTTACTTTCCCATTGCATCTCTTCACCTTCAGCATACGTTGTGCTTGGGTTTAAACCTTCACAGCTGTTTTTTATGAAAACCCCTCTCTGAAAGTTCAGATAGCGTACAGGGACACAGTTCTGTGCAAGTATGTTTAAGAGTACCTATATCTGTAGGGTTGCCTCTCCAGCTCTCCTTTTCTACCCTCCAGTTGTTAGGGATTGTTTTATAGTTTCCTGCAGATATTTCTGGTCTGGAGCACTGCTCTGACCCTCCGTTCCGAATGGAGCTTCTAGCTTTCCCTCTCACAGTGCTAGGCTCCCACCTGTATAATTGTTGAGGTCTTTCCTCTGGCAGTGAGGACTGGGGACTTTCCTGCTCACTCGGTCTAGGCAGCCTCCTAGCCCCAGGTTGTGCCTTCCTTCTCTCTGGAGCACTGGCTTCTCTCACTGGGCTGTAAACAGGTTCCTCGTAGGACCTCCAGCTACCGGCAGTCTAAGCACTTCCCCTGCCACGTTCCTCTGAAGCCTTGCCTCTGCTGCTTCCTGTTCCAGTGACACGCCCAGTGCTTCCTCTGTTCAGCAGGCTTCTCCCTCTGTGACCTCTACCTCCCTGGTTGCTGACCTCTGCTCTCTCCTTCTCCTCCTTCTCTTCCTCCTCCTCTGCTGGATCTACCAACCAGCTTTTATCTCCCTGTTCGCTGTAAGCTGACAGTACTTTCTTGGACAGGTGATCATAATCAATCCCCAAGCTTTCTGCTATGTCATAGCTTGAGTGTGGTAGTTCTGCTCCTCTGTTCCTTTGCTTCTTCTGAGCTGCACATGCTGGCTGCCTAACAGATTCTAAGGTAAATTTCTCCTTTCTATCTATCTGCATAGGCACTGTGTGGGCTTCTACGTCACACTGTCTATCCAGTGTGTTGTGGCTGCCTACACCTTACTCAGCCCACACTGCTTGCACTGTTTCCAGTGTTAGCCTGCCAATGTGCATAATGAGGAGCAAGGTACTGTGGGTATAGCCCGGACATGGTGGCCTGGGCAGGATGCATCTGCACAGGGCATAGGGCAATGACTGGGACATTGTAGTGCCCGGCCACCACCTGCATGGACAGGGTGGCCACAGCATGTCCTGCTGGGAAGTCACTCTCACTCTGACTGAGCAGTGACCACGGCATGGCTAGGTTCCCCCATAGTGCTTCTCTCAAGTGATATTTATGGGTTCTCTTTTCTGGGGTCCAATCACTGACTTATCTGCTTGGTGTTTTTGTGCTCATATCCCAGTTTTGGGTGCATGCATCTTCTCCAGGAACATGCATTGTAGACTAGCTAGCAGACTGTCTGCAGATAGAATGTGTCTGGCTGGAACACACTGCAGGGTGCAGAGGCTGGAGACTCACTGTGCTTGCTGATGGAGAATGTCAGATAGTGGGGGGGGGGGGCAGCTGAGCATTTCCAGGCCTACTGTCTGTCTGCCATTGCCTTATGGGTGTGTATAGATCTGCATTGACTGCCGTGTAGGGTGCCTGTTCACCAGCAGGACTGGGGTTGATGGTCCCCTCTACTGCCACCATTGCAGGGATGTAGAATGTGGACCTGTTGGTGGGAGATACTGTCCCCCACCCTGAGCCCCACAGGGCAGATTGGGTGGTGCTACATAATCCACCTATGGGTCCAAACACCCCCTTCACTTAAATCAAGTGACCATGGCACCACCACAGGATATGCACTATTCTGGGTGCATCATAGTCCACAAGGGCTAGACTTGATTGGGAAATACAGGTGTAGCTTAGGTGTGTCTGCAAGGACTACCTATTACACACTAGCACTGATGACAACCCGCAGCATAGCTTATCTCAGCTAAGCTAGGTGCTGTGGATCTGGTGCTGGGCGCCCCACCTCGCCCTCAGGGTGAGTACAGTACCTCCCACAATGTGACGGTCTGTAGCTACTCTGTGCCAGTAACACACACGGTCAGTTCCCCCTACCAGGCCGAGGTGCTGTGGGGGTGCATACCCCATCTTGAGATCATCTGTAGACTGCTGATCTGCATGTGCAATGCATCATGGGTATGGGTGGGTTAACCCTATCCTGGTAACCACAGCAGACAGTTTGTGTGGTGACCTGCAGTCCTTCTGTAGCCAGCCAGGGGTTTGTTGGTAGCTATAGAACTGTAGCCCACTGGTTACCTCACTGACTTTGGAGGCAGAGGTCATGGGTTTGGTTCAACAATGGTGTCATTTGATAGGGCTGTCTGAGGCATTTCCTTTTTTAATTTAAATCAGTGCTGCCAGCAAACACACCCTCACAGTGTTGTAACCTTAAGGTGCCTCATAAGGCGCCCTATAAAGCGCCTTATAAGGCGCCCTATAGGGAACATTATAAGGTGCCTTGGTGGACAGTGCGCTTTATAATGTGCCCTCTGGAGTGCCATATAGGGCGCCTTGGACAGCACCTTAGGTTACGGCACTGTGAGGGTGTGTTTGCTGGCAGCACTAATTTCAATTAAAAAAGAAATTGCCTCAGACAGCACTGATTTAAGCTAAAGGGTAATGCCTCAGACAGTCTTATTCATTAAGCCCACTGTGGGATCAAACACATGACCCCTGTTTCATCAGTCAATGCATTAACCATTGTGCTACACCTCTGTTGCTAATTAAGGCTAATGCGTGTTAACGCACCACAGCTCCCTCTATCGAGTGATAACGGACTTTATCGTGCGATAACCTGAAATGCGACCTTAAGACGGAACGCCCACTCCTTTTATGGCATTCTTCACATTATCGCTGGAGCTAACGCCGGTAACATTTAGACGGTTTAGTAAACATACCCCTAAGTCTGCTGACAACTTTATCTGCTGAGGATTTTAGTAAAATGTTAAATGATAAGACTTAGGGGTATGTTTACTAAACCGCGCAATTGTGCGGGGCGCACTTGAGCATGCGCTAAGGTACCTTAGCGCATGCTTATAGTGCGTTTTTGTGCCCCACACACGTGCGCGCTGCACTAACGGGCCCGCACAAGTGTGTGGCGCGCTGATGTGCGATAGAGGCGTGGAAAGGCATTCTGAGGCAGGGGCGGCCCAAGGGGGGTGCGGGGCCATGTGCGGAGACTCGGTGCGGGGCCTCATTTGCATAAGGGGCCTCATTTGCATAAATATTTGCATAATGTTACCATACACGAACTTTTAGTAAACATGCCTCTTAATGAGTGTATGAATAAAGAAAGACTAAAAGACTTCTACATTACTATAATCCAATACCAACCGCCAGGCACATTAGGAACTACTACAAACACTGCCCATTTAGAACCCATAGCAAACCCGCCGTATCCTAACAGCACTACCAGGACTCATAAAGCACCATACCCTAACTATCAAAAGGAAACGCTGCAAATATTAAACCAATACATTTCAGAGAACAACAATACATGACCTACTGGGGAAAGAGAACAAGTGGCAATGTCAAATAGGAATTACATAAACAGAATACCTCAGCTCAGTTACACATGCAGAACATAGACCATCACCAAACAAGGAATCACAATTTAGAAACAGGAAGACAATAATTAAACTGGGAATCCCAAAAGCCAAACTTGGAATGTACAACACTGTAGAAATAAAACTATACATTAATTTGCTCTTGTACTAAACAAAGCGCAGACGTTAATGATGCACATTTCCCAGAGCTGACATATTCCAATTAATAAATTCAAAATAAAGAGATATTTTTCTACCTTTTGTGCATTTTTTTTTCAGCTGCAATTGCTCCAGCCACTTTCTTCTGGTTTCTCTTCGTGTCTTCCGCTAATTCTTCATCGTCTGCTGTCCATTTGTCTTTTCTTCTCTCTTCTAGTTTTTTTCCATTCTCTCTCTACATCTGCTTTAACATACTAATCTTTCTCCTTTTTGCTCTTTCCTCATTCCTATTTCATCCACTCAAATTTTACCCCTCCATCCTCAATCCCCACCTACTCTCCCAATATCCGGACAATTGTAGATTTGTCTTCCCTCCCACACAAAATATTTTTTCCCTCTCCATTTCCCTCTCCCAGCTCCATCCCATTCTAATCCTCCCCCAACATCAGCTCCATTCTAGTTCCAGTCCCACCCAGCATCCGCTCCCTTCTAGTCCCCGCATCAGCCCATTTCCAGTCCTAGCCCCCCATAAGCCCATTTCCAGTCCTAGCTCCCCCATCTATTTGCAGTCCCATCCAAGTCCCTCCATCAGCTCATTTCCAATCCCAGCCCCCCATGAGCCCATTTCTAGTCCTTTCCTAGCCCCACCATCAGCCCATGTCAAATCCTAGCTCCCCTCCACTCAGCCCATTTCCAATCCAAGCCCCCCATGAGCCTACTTCCAGTTCTAGCCCCTTCATGAGTCCATTTCAATCCAAACCCCCACCACAGCCCATTTCCAATCTTAGCACCCCCCAACAGCCAATTTCCAGTCCTATTCTAGCCCATCAGCCCATTTCCTGTCCTAGCCCCCCCCCTCACCCATTTCCAGTCCTAGCTCCCTCCCCCTCACAACCCATTTCCATTCCAAGCCCCCGTCCCCATCAGCTATTTGCAGTTCAAGCCCTCCTTCCACTCAGCCCATTTCCAGTCCTAGCCTCCTCATAGCCCATTACTAGTCCTAACCCCCCATCAGCCCATTACGTCCTAACCCCCCATCACCCTATTTCCAGTCCTAGCCCCCCATCAGCCTATTTCCAGTCTTAGCCCCCCTCCCATAGCCAATTACCAGTCCTACCCCCCCATCAGCCCATTTCCAGTCTTAGCCCCCCATAGCCCATTACCAGTCCTAACCCCCCCATCACCCTATTTCCAGTCCTAGCCCCCCGAGCTTCACATGTGTTTCTGTAGTTCAGCAGTGTGCTTTTCCTTTCCTAAACCCCCCATCACCCTATTTCCAGTCCTAGCCCCCCCATCAGCCTATTTCCAGTCTTAGCCCCCCCCATAGCCAATTACCAGTCCTACCCCCCCCCATCAGCCCACTTCCAGTCTTAGCCTCCCCCCCCCCATGGCCCATTACCAGTCCTAACCCTCCCCCCCCATCAGCCCATTACCAGTCCTAGCCTCCCCCCCCATGGCCCATTACCAGTCCTAACACCCCCCCCATGGCCCATTACCAGTCCTAACCCCCCCCCCCCGGCCCATTTACCAGTTCCTAACACCCCCCCCATCAGCCCACTTCCAGTCTTAGCCCCCCCATAGCCCATTACCAGTCCTAACCCCCCCATCAGTCCATTTCCAGTCCTACCCCCCACTTCCAGCCTTAGCCCCCTCCCCATAGCCCATAACCAGTCCAAACCCCCCACTCAGCCCACTTAGCCCCCCCATAGCCCATTACCATTCCTAACCCCCCATAAGCCCACTTAGCCCCCCCCATAGCCCATTACCAGTCCTAACCCCCCCCCATCAGCCCACTTAGCCCCCCCCATAGCCCATTACCAGTCCTAACCCCCCCCATCAGCCCACTTCGCCCCCCCCATAGCCCATTACACGTCCTAACCCCCCCCCCATCAGCCCACTTCCAGTCTTAGCCTCCCCCCCCCATTCCCCATAACCAGTCCTAACCACCCCCCCCCCCCGGCCCATTACCAGTCCTAACCACCCCACCCCCTGGCCCATTACCAGTCCTCACCACCCCCCCCCCATCAGCCCACTTCCAGTTTAGCCTCCCCCTCCCATCAGCCTACTTCCAGTTTAGCCTCCCCCCCCTCCCATAGCCCATTACCAGTCCTAACCACCCCCCCCCCCTATCATTCCAAATTAAAATTAAAAAAAAACCCAAACCGGCTGCTTCTGCCGCGGCAGCTTCAAGAGCTCTGCCGCGGCAGCTTCAAGAGCTCTGCCGCGGGGCCCCCCCCTGCCCGGCAGAGCCTCCGTGCATCTTCAGCTCTTCACGTCCAAAACGCGGGCTTTTTTCAGAGCCGCGAGAGTTTCTTTTCTCGCGGCTCTGTTAATCCCGCCGAGGGTGATGGGAAATCCCATCAGCCCCGCGGGATTAAGAGAGCCGCGAGAAAAGAAACTCTCGCGGCTCTGAAAAAAGCCCGCGTTTTGGACGTGAAGAGCTGAAGATGCACGGAGGCTCTGCCGGGCAGGGGGGGCCCCGCGGCAGAGCTCTTGAAGCTGCCGCGGCAGAGCTCTTGAAGCTGCCGCGGCAGAAGCAGCCGGTTTGTTTTTTTTTTTTTTTAACTTGGGATGCTTAAGAATGTTTTTTGCGCGGGGCCCCCTGAAACGCGGGGCCCTGTGCAAAAAACATTCTTGCTCAATGGACGGGCCGGCCCTGTTCTGAGGGCAGAGGAAGGCTCCCGAGGGGTCGATGGACGGGGTCAATGGGTGGAGAGTGGGAGGGGAGAGGCTCCCCGCACAGGAGCGGGGCTGAAATCCAAGCTAAAAAATACCGCGAGTGAAAACCTCGCGTTAGAGCCGATATAAAGGGAAGAGAAACCATTTCCATCAGCAATGTACAGCAAAACCAGGGAAACCTCCAAAACGTGAGCAGTGTAATACATGTGCACAGTACAAAAGGGAAAATAAACCTCAAAAATGACCTCGAAAAAAGGGGAAAAAAACATAACCAAGCTGGCCAATAGTGATATCAATGGGCAACATTAAAAAAACACTCCCAGGAAAGCTCCAAAAAAAGAAATCATTTCTTATTTTTGGAGCTTTCCTGGGAGTGTGCATAATGAGGAGCAAGGTACCATGGGTATAGCCCGGACAGGGTGGCCTGGCCAGGGTGCATCTGCACAGGGCATAGGGCACTGACTGGGACATTTTAGTGCCCGGCCACCACCTACACGGACAGGGTGACCTCAGTATGTCCTGCTGGGAGATCACTCTCATTCTGACTGTGCAGTGACGACAGCATGGCTAGGCACCCCCATAGTGCTATATAGTATTTCTCTCATGTGATATTTATGGGTTTTCTTTTGGGGACTAGTCACTGACTTATCTGCTTGTTGTGCATGCACTATGGATGAACTAGCAAACTGTTTGCAGCTGGTATGTGTCTTGATGGAGTGCCTTGCAGGGTGCAGCAGCTGAAGGCTTGCTGCAGGAGAATATCAGATAGTGGTGGGGTGCAGCTTAGCATATACAGTCTTAATATCTGTCTGTTATTGTGTTATGGTTATGTACAGAGCTACATTGACTGCCCTGAAGGGTGTCTTTTCACCAGCAGGACTGGGATTGATGGTCCCCTCTACTGCCACCATTGCAGGGAAGTAGAATGTGGATCTGTTGATGGGAGACTCTGCTTACCACCCTCAGCCCTGGATGAGGAGGGTGGTAATCCTCCTAGGGTTCCATAGGAGCAACAACTGACTGAGACAGACAGATATATCCAAGGTGTTTCAGCAGAAACTACCTATTTCACACATTAACACTGCTTTGTACCTGCATCATGGCCTATTTCAACCTTGGCAGGTGCTGTGGACCTGGTGCTGGGCACCTCACCGCACCCTCAGGGTGAGCACAGTATCTGCACAATGTGACGGTGTGTAGCTACTCTGTGCCAGTAAAACACACGGTCAGTACCCCCTACCAGGCCGAGGTGCTGTGAGGGTGGACATGGTCAGTTCCCCCTACCAGGCCGAGGTGCTGTGGAGGTGCATAACCCATCTTGTGTTTATCTGTGGACAGCTGATTTGCATGTGCAGTGCATCATGGGTACCCTATCCTGGTGACCACAGCAGACTGTCTTTGTGGTGACATGCACTCCCTCTGCAGCTAGCCAGGGGCTTGCTTAGAGCTGTAGCCCAATGGTTACTTCACTGCCTGTGGAGCCAGAGGTTATGGGTTCAAACCCACAGTGTGGTTATTTGATAGGGCTGCCCAAAGCATTATCTATTTTTAATGTACATTATTGCTGCCAGCAAAAACACCCTCAGCATACTGTACCCATAAGGTGCCTCTGAGGGCGCTTTATAGGGTGCCCTATAGGGCACCTTATGGTTACCGTCCATATAAGGTGCACTGTACATTATCCAGTGACGCAACTTATAGGGTGCCCTATAGGGGACATTTTAGGGTGCCGTGGCGGACAGTGCACTTTAAAATGTGCCCTCTGGTGTACCCTATGAGGCGCCTTATGCAGCACCTTATGTTGCAATTTAATTTATTTATTTAATTAACAGATTATTTATATACCGCTCCTTCCATTGATCAGGTGTGGTTTCCATATAACAACAATAAACAGAGTGATCTGTTTTTACATATAACAATTTGTAGCTAGGTAATTACAGTTAACAAATAACAATTAACAATTAGTGAACTATGTACAATTGAACATAATTAAACTATATACTTTAACTATATACATAGTTCTGTTTTTCATTTTTTTTTAATCACTTTGTTTTAGGTTACAGCACTTCATTCTTTTGTTGAATTGTGTATTACCTGGGGTAGGATTATCCTTTATCTATCTGGGGGGTGAGGGATGAGCTGGTCATAGATTCATAATGCTTTGTAAATATGTGTGTTTTGAGTTTTTTTCTGAACTCCGTTATATCAGGTAATTGTCTTAGTTCTATTGGGAATGTGTTCCACAAGATGGGGGCTGCATGGGAGAAGGCTTTCTTGTTAGTGGATTTATTGGCCCTAATGAATTCTTTTGGTGGGGTTAATTTATTTAACTGGTCTCTCTCCTTTGTAGGTTATGGGTAGGTTCTATTTTGATGAGGTTATTTATGGGCAGGGGTGCTGTTTTTGTTATGGCTTTTTAGGTGGTTAAGATAGTTTTGTATTCTATACGGCTTTGAATCGGGAGCCAGTGTAGATATTCTAAAATTGGGGTTATGTGTTGGAAAGGTGGGGCTTTCGTAATGGTCCTTGCTGCTGTGTTTTGTGCTAATTGAAGTTTTTTTATGGCTTCCTTAGTTACGCCAAGTAAGGTTTGATTTGCGAAGTCAAAATGTGGGGTTATGATTGCTTGTATGACGCGTTGAAAATCCTGTAAGTGCATTAGTGGGCAGAGTTGCTTTAATATTTTTAGTTTAAAGTAAACTTTTTTTGCTATATTTCTTACATGTGTGTCCATGCTGAGATGTTTATCCAGTATAACACCTAAGTAGCGTATTTCAGTTTTTAGTATGATATTATTCTTTTGCAATGTAATATGCGAGGGGGGAATGAATGTTGTGCATTTAGTTACTATTAGGGCTTCTTTTTTTGAGTGATTGATGTACAGATTGTTTTCATTTAGCCAGGTGTTGATTTCAGTGAGGCAGTCGTTAATGAGTTGTATAGGGATATTTGGGATTTTGAATGGGACATACATCATTATGTCGTCCGCATACAGGTGATAGAGGACATTGAATTTTTTTAAATATTTTACAGATGTGTTTTAAATATATGTTAAAAAGTAACGCTGACAGAGCTGAGCCTTGTGGGAGGCCTAGTTCTTGTTTGTATGTTTTTGATGTGAGATTACCGATTTGTACTGTTTGGGATTGTTCTGTTAGATAAGAAGTAAACCATTTTAGAACAGTGGATTTTATACCTATTTGTTTAAGTTTATTGATCATTGTTGAATGGTGAACGCTGTCGAAGGCTGCAGAAACATCAATGAATATGAGTAAGAATGCTTGTTTAGGTTTGTCTATTCCCCTCACAAGTGTATCGATTAGCACTGTTAGGAGTGATTCTACTCCGTGTCTGGGGCGAAACCCATATTGCTGGTCGTCAAGTGGGGCTGAGCTATCAATGAACTCTTGTGTTTGAATTTGTATGGTTTTTTCAATTAATTTGGCCATAAATGGAATACTCGATATGGGTCTGTAAGAATTAGGTGATGATTTGTCAAGGGTAGTGTTATTTAGGATTGGGCGGATCTGTGCGTGTTTTAGTGTAGAGGGTAGGTAACCGTTTTTTAGGGAGAGGTTTATTATTGGGAGGATGAACTGAGAGAGTACAGGTAGAGAGTTCTTTATCCAGGTTACTGGACAAGGGTCAAGTAGTGAGGTTGTAGTATTAATGTTTGTGATGATGGATTTGAGCTCAACTTTGGTTAAGGGTTGAAATACAGACCATTCATCTGTGTTAAGTATTTTAGAAGTGTCTACTGGTTTAGGTGGTAGTGGATGGTACGTTGTCTTATTCATGTAGTAATTTGCCAGTGTCTGTGGGGTAATGTCTGTGATTTCATTGCTGGAGTTGTGATTATTATTAGTCAGCATTTGGACAATTGAGAAAAGTTCTCTAGGTCTATTTATTGCGTTGTTTAAGATGGAGGCGTGGTAATTTTTCTTGGCATTGTTTATTGCGTCTTTATACTTGTTAAGTAGTGTGAGGTATGAATCTTTTGTAATTGCGTTTTTATTTTTCCTCCATTTATATTCAGCTTTTCTTAAGTTCTTTTTCATTAGATTTAAATCTTTATTGTACCAGGGGGTTTGACCTTCTTTAGAGTGTGTGTTTTTCTTAGTTATTTGTTTTTTAGCTGCAGCGTTATTGATGGTTTTGTGCCAGTTCGTTACTGCTACATCTAGGTTTATTGGTGATGTTGATAAATTAGGGATTATGAGGTCAAGGAATTCTTCTTCATTGTATTTTTTAAATCTTGAGGTAGGTGCATTAGTTGGTGTTCGTTTAACTGTTGTGTTGTTTATTGTGATAATAAAGTTGATAAGGTAATGATCTGACCATGGGGTCAGTGTGCAATTGAGGGATGTTGGGTTATAGAGTTGGTAGAGTTCGTTTGGTAGGAATACCATGTCAAGGATACTGCCTTTTTCATGCGTGCTAGTGTTTATTATTTGGTGAAAATCCATGTCTATTGTTGATTCTATGAAGAGGGAGGCATATGAGGCTGGTAATGAGGGGATGTTAAAGTGCTAATACTTTGAGGGTGTGTTTGCTGGCAGCACTAATTAAAATAAAAATAAAATGCCCCCTACAGCAATATTAACTATAACAGGTAATGCCTCAGCCAGCCTTCTTCATTAAGCACAGTGGGGGATTGAACCCATGACTCCTGCATCATTGGTCAGTGTCTTAACCATTGTGCTCCACTGCTGCTCCTCCTTGCATGTCAGCGCACCTACTTATGCTTTTCATTCCTTAAAGTGTACAGTGCTGCCATCAAAAACAGTGCTATGACCTTGTGGTAACTCATACGGCACCCTATAAAGCGCCCTATAAGCAACATTCTAGGGTGCCTTGGCGGACAGTGCACTTTAAAATGTGCCTAATGGGGCGCCTTATGTTAACACACTTTGAGAGTGTGTTTGCTAGTAGATGTAATTAAAATATAAATAAAATGCCTCCTCAAGCAATCTTCCCCATAATAGGTAATACCTCAGCCAGCCTTGTTCATTGGGCACTTTGGGGGTTTGAACCCCAGATCCCTGCACCATTGGTCAGCATCTTAACCATTGTGCTGTGGTTCTGTTCTTGTGCTTGCACATCAGCGCGCCGCCTTATGCCTCCCAATATTAAAATGCCTCCTAAAGCAATAGCGTGCCACCTTATGCTGCCCAATATTGAAATGCCTCCTAAAGTAATGCCTCAGCCAGTTGTCTTCATTGGGCACTGTGGGGGATTGAACCCCTGATCCCTGTACCATTGGTAAGCTTCTTAACCATTGCGCTGTGGCTCTGCTTTTCTGCTTGTATATCAGCGTGCCACTTATGCCTCCTGCGCAGCTTTCTGATGCGCTAATGTGCGGGGCGCACATGGGCGCCGCGCACCTTAGCGCATATTTAAATATGGTTTTTCTTTTTCGGAAAGAAACGCCCACTCCTTATATGGCACCCGCACACTAGCGCGGCCCGCACATTACCGGGGTTTTAGTAAACATACCCCTTAGAATATTAGGGAGTCACTGGGGATATCTTCTGTAACTCTCCTTATTCTTAGCTTGGGAGTGATCCATCTGAGAGGACATTTGTTTTAGAAATATCATCTGGTTTCTGTTGTGTGTTTGACCCTGATCTTACTCCTTCAATAAATACAGATGAGTTAGATTGTTTTGCTTCAATTATAAGTTTCATTGTTAATTAGTTCGTGAGAATTAATTTTGTCACAACACATATGAAAATACTATTGTGGGGCCAGTTTGAAATGTAAAAAAATAAACGAACTCAGCTACAGCTCTTCTGTTCCTATTTCTAATCTGCTGTCCTTATCCAAAGCTATTGAGAAAATGGTATATGAGCAGCTGTTAGATACTGTAGAAAGGGAAGGATTCTTTTATCAAAACCATTTGGCCTTTACAAAAGGGCATTGATTTGAAACAATATTGATTTTTTGCTTAATGAGTTTAAATCGACTGCTGATAAGGGATGGGACTCCATTTTGGTTTGCCTTGACCTGTTATCACATTTGACATGACAGATCACTCATTACTTTTGTAAGGGATGAAATTGTTTGGCGTATGCTCCTTTTGGAAAATAGGATTTATTCTTGATTTGGGTCAATATTAGATCAAAACCAAGGGAAGAGAAGATGTGGGGTTTCCCAGAGTTCAGTCTTATCTGTTTTCCTATTTAATCTTTATCAGGACTTTTATAGTACCTATAATGGACAGATTTGCCAGAAAAGCAGTTGCAACCCAGATCAAGCTCCATTGAACCCAACATCCTGTCCCTAACAGTGACCAGTCTAGGACAAATGTACTGAGCAGACCATACTTGGTTATTACCTGTACAATGATTCAGCTGTGGGCAACAGTAAAGAAGGACTGCATGTCTGAGCAATTGTCTGAACAATGAGATCTCTGAATTTGGTCTGAATTAGTAAATATTGGCTGATTGGGATCTTATGGTTCTAGTGTTGTTTGATGGTATGTACCTTTTCCTACAGATCAGTGTGCATAATTTTGCAGATTTTATTGGATGTTATTAGCTCTCGTACAAGTTTATTGTGAATTCTTTCTTGGCCTACCGTATTCATTCATCCATTGTTAGAAGGCAAGATATGGTGATACCTGTACATTCCCTTACTGCCAACATACTTGATTACTGTATTGCCTTTGTTTTCACTCCCAGTTCTTGAGTGCCACCAATGAGCCAGGGTTCAAGATATCCCTAATAAATATGCATGAGAGAAATTCGCATGCAATGAGGTAGTGGGCAGAAAAATGTATCTCATGCATATTCATTAGGTTTATCCTGAAACCTTGGTCGTCACTCCCAGGCACATGTGGCCTGGGTGTGAAGACCAAGCTTGTAATATTTTGTAGTGGTGTTTGCCAAATAAAGATTTGAGATGGCTAAAACTAATTCAAAACACAGATACCTTTCTTTAAAGGGAAAATGCTATGATTTATTTATTTGACATTTGATATACCACATTTTGGCTGCAACAGTCATCAAAACAATTTACAGAGAGAGCTGCTGATGTCAGCATCAAGATGGCCACATGAGCTTTTGTTTGGGCTAGCCCCTAGATTAAAAAGTATTTTGTGGCTTACTTGAACTCCACCAGTGGTTAAAAAAGCCGACTCAGGAAGAGGAGGCAGGCGGGATGACCGCTAAAGCAAAGAAAATTAATTTGAAGGGCTTTTCTTCCTTGAGTGTGGCGGGTTCACACATTCCATGACAGCTGCAGGACAAAATGGTGGTGGCAGGGGTAAAAGGCACCGGAGCTGTTAGCTGAAACACTCAGCTTGGGGAATGGGGAGCGCTGTTCCTTACAGAGGATGCTGCCATTGAACATGCACACAAGTGAGTCTTCTATGCAGAGGTGCATGCATAGTTTAAAGCTTTGTTGCACACCTTTGCTGATTTTAAACCATTCTGTTTCTCCTTGTTGCGTTTGAACTGTTGCTTCTTAACCAGCATAAAATTATGCTGAAATGTCAATAAGCTAGGGCTGATCTTCTCTTGGCCCAGTTCTCTATACCAGATAGGGGCCGCCTCTTCTCATAAATGGGGGTCAGAAGAACTTAGCAGAAATTAACTCTTCCTAGGTGTACAAGGAGAAGACAGAGTGCTTCGGGGCAACAGAGGACCTGGGAGCTTTGTCTAAGGGGTTGCAGTGACAGTAGCTGCTTCAGTTAAGCCTGATCCTGATGTTTCTCACCTTGAACATCTCTGTGAAACGATCAGTCATAAAAGAATAAATAATGTAGATATAGTGCTGTATAAATTCTCACAAGTTATCTAAGAATTACAATCCTTATAAGCATCACAATTATACAACTCGGACAATATGTCTCTCTTACCTTCATACACATGCCCCACACTAGCTGTAGCACTGCACGTTGTACTTATCTGTTCACTCATTGTGCCTTGCTCATTCCTTTCCAGAATGGAACATAGCTTCTCCCATGCATGTATACCATTATGGAGGAGGAGGAGGGGGGAGGGGGGGAGGGGGGGAGGGGGAGGAGGAGGAGAGGGGGAGAGGGGGGGGGAGGGGGAGGAGGAGGGGGGAGGGGGGAGGGGGAGGAGGAGGAGGGGGGGGAGAGAGGGGGGGAGGGGGAGGAGGAGGAGGGGGGAGAGGGGGGGAGGGGGAGGAGGAGGAGGGGGAGGGGGGGAGGGGGAGGGGGAGGAGGAGGAGGGGGGAGGGGGAGGGGGAGGAGGAGGGGGAGGGGGGAGGGGGAGGAGGAGGGGGGAGGGGGAGGGGGAAGGGGGGGGGAGGAGGAGGGGAGGGGGGGGGGGGCGGGGGGGAGGGGAGGGGGAGGGGAGGGGGGAAGAGGGGGAGGGGGGAAGAGGGGGAGGGGAGAGGGGGAGGGGGGGAGGAGGAGGGGGGAGGGGAAGGGGGAGGAGGGGGGAGGGGGAGGGGGAAGAAGAGGAGGGGGAGGGGGAGGAGGGGGAGGAGGGGGGAGGGGGAGGAGGGGGGAGGGGAGGAGGGGGGAGGAGGAGGGGGGAGGAGGAGGGGGAGGAGGGGGGGAGGAGGGGGGAGGAGGGGGGGAGGAAGAGGGGGGAGGAGGGGGAGGGGGGAGGAGGAGGAGGGGAGGGGGCAGGAGGGGGGTTTGGACCCATAGGCAGATTATGTGCCACCACACAACCCACCCTCTGGGGCTCAGGGTGAGAAACAGGATCACCCACCAATAGATCCATATTCTACCTCCCTGCAATGGTAGCAGTAGAGGGGACCATCAACCCCAGTCCTGCTGGGTAACAGACAGAGCAGTACACATCCATAATGCAATAGCAGACAGACAGCAGGCCTGGAAATGCTCAGCTGCCCCCCACAATTATATGACATTCTTCAGCAGCAAGCCTCCAGCCGCTGCACCCTGCAAGGTGTTCCAGCAAGACACATACTAGCTGCAGTCTGCCAGCTAGTCCATAGTGCATGGTCCTGGAGGAGATGCATGTACCCAGAATGGGGATGTCAGCATACACAACAAGCAGATAAGTCAGTGATTGGGCCCCAAAAGAAAACCCATAAATATCACATGAGAGAAATGCTATACAGCACTATGGGGGAACCTAGCCATGTCATGGTCACTGCTCAGTCAGAGTGAGAGTGACCTCCCAGCAGGACATGCTATGGCCACCCTGTCCGTGCAGGTGGTGGCCAGGCACTACAATGTCCGAGCCATTGCCCTATGCTGTGTGCAGATGCATCCAGGCCAGGCCACCCTATCCAGGCTGTTCCCACGGTACCTTGCTCCTCATCATGCACATTGGCAGGCCAATACTGGCAACACTGATAGCAGTGTGTGCTGTGGAGGGTGTTGGCAGCCACCACACACTGGATAGACAGACACACACTCCCCACACCTATGCCAGCATTGTGCAACTAAAGAGGTGTAGGGCAGCCAAGGCCACCACACCAGTCCTGGGCACAGTGCAGGCATGGCTATGGTACGCAATACTGTAGGAGTCACTCCCCAGGTTGGGAAACACTGTCAGACACAAGATCTGTAGCACACTCCACAGACATCAGAAAGGTTGCTATGATGCAGCTCACTCAGAAAATTGTACTTAACTTAGGAATTGCTATCTGCCAGTAATCATAGTAACCTTTTGATAGATGTGTACCATATTCCCAGGTTTAGGGTGGCATTACTAAGGTATGCAAGTGCTAGTATTGGGAGATGCACGCAGATCCCAAAGTCCTGCCTCTCCAGTAGGCTTTGGATAATGGGGCCTGTGGGTGCGGGTGTGTCTGCCCCTGTTGGCTGCTGCTTTACGGCAGAGGTTCCCAACTCCAGTCCTGCGGTGCCAAACACTGTTCGGGTTTTCATGCTGTCCCTCATGAATATGCATGAGATACATCTGCATACCATGGGGGTGGCACATAGAAATGCAGCACAGGCATCTTTATCAGAGGCAGCATGCAACCGGAATGGTGTTTGGCCCTCCAGGACTGCATTTGGGAGACTCTGCTTTAGGTAATGTGCATATTTATGGTGTCTGTGCTCTGTAGGGTAAAATGTAGGTGTCTTGGGCATGTTTATGTCATCTGCAATAAAGGTGCTGTCTGTATTAGCACGTTGTAGTAGTGGGTAAAATATGGGGACTGGGTTGGCAGGAACCACAGTTGGGACTTGAACCTGTGACCTTCTGTTTCTGAATACAATGGTTTTGTGCACTGCACCACCTTGTTGTCACAGAGTCTGGACATTCCTTGGTGTAACCATGACTGTTCATCAGACAGGGCCCGTCTGTTACAGTACACGGCACCCACCTACACAGGGCTAGGCCACGCTCTGCTCTGGGCAGCTGCCACTGCCGCCTCCACCACCAGTATCCCTCAGCCACCATGCTGACATGCCCTTCTGCTGGTGGTGCTGGTGGTGCGCAGTCTCAGGCCATCCAGTGTGCAGGTAGGCGGCTGCCTATGGTGTGGGTTCTGGGGTAGGGGTGACTGCATAGACGTCCACGCTCCTCCCAGCCCCGCCTGCCAATGTTCCGTGCCTTTGGGGGTAGCTGTTGGGTACTTTCCCCTGTGACACTGTGGGAAACACACTCGTGCCCATGTTGGGCCTTCAGCAGTTGCTGTCTGGCTGCTCTGCTGTTTCAGCATTCGTATGGGCCACCTAGGCATCACCCTAGTCTGCACTGTGGCCCAGCTCCACCACAGTATGTGCCGCCTGCGGCCCTCTGTATCCCCTTTCCCGGCATCTGTCCAGTTGCCGTTCCGACATGCCCGCCCTGATGTTGCGGGACATGTGCACACCATAGGAACCCTGTCCGATGGAGGGGGAAACCCTGAGCAGCGCTATTTCACTGTGGGCTCATTCACCTTGTATGGGGACGGAGTATAGACCCTGCCACCATTTATATCTTTTCTATGGAGCTTACTCGGGGGGGAGGGGGGGTTGATGTTTCTCATTAATACCACTATTGGCCAGCTTGGTTATGGTTTTTTTCCAGTTTGTTGAGGTCATTTTCAGTGTTTATGTGCCCTTTTGTTCTGTGCACATGTATCACACTTATCCCTTTTTTTTAGGTTTCCCTGCCTGGGTTGTACATTGCCGACACTGAAATTGTTTCTCTCCCCTGTAATGTGCATTTAACAGCAGGTTTTCAATCGCGTTTGGATTCAGCTCTTCAGATCAGCGCGTTAGTGTGAAGGGAGCCTCTCCCCGCCCACTCTCCGCCCACTGACCCCTTCTCTCCGCCCGCTCTCCACCTTCTGCGGTGTTTTACCGCGCCACAGAGCTTTACGATCGTTAATGTTGGTTAACACGCGTTATGTAATGTTAACGATCGTTAGCGCATCATAACGCACGTTATGATGTGCTAACGATCGTTAACATTACATAACACGCGTTATTGTAACATTACTGCAGTTTAGTAAACATCCCCTCTAGTGTTGTAATATCTGCTGCACCTGCGTTTGCAAAATTAAACCCTTTGAAATATCCCCTGTAGGGCCATTGGTATAAATCACCTAAAGGCCTGATATACCTGAAGAAATTTTACATTTTGCCATATATATAAGCAGGGGATTACAGTCTGAATAGGGCATGTCACTCATGGGTCAGGACAAGCAATTCCTAAAGGAGTTATGCAGGGAATACATTTTGCATGCAAAAGCCTTTTTATATGCATAAAAAGGTTTTTGCAAAACTGGCCCAGGGATTATGTATGTAAAAGTAGGTGTTGTGCCAAGGAGATGTGTACTTTTATGTGACCCTTGGGTTCGGGGTAGAGTTTGATGACCTGTGGGCAGAGTCGTGATTTACATGCATTTATAAAATATACACATATGCATGTAATTAACATACTAACATTGATGCTTGAATCCAAACAGACATAAATGTCCATGGCTATTGTGAGAAGCATGGAGTTATTTGAATGCACTTGGAGGTGCTTTTACTAAAGGCTGCTAAGTAGTTAGCACATAGTTCAGCAGGTGGTAATAAACCTTGGGAACTGTTAACATGTGGGCACGATAGGTACTGACTACTAAAGCATGTGCTAAATACCCATTGCATGAAAGGCAGGTTATGGGCAGTGTGTGGGCATGGAGAACACATTGCAGTTAGTATGGGGGTACATATTGTACGCTGTCAATGTCACAATTAGCATGGGTGCATCTAGTGATACCTCTATGAGTGGTGTTAGGTACAACTATGTTAATTGTGCTACACATTAAGTATGTGGTAACTGCTTCGAACATGCTACCCAATTCCCAGCAAGTACCATGGAGGCTTTTCACTTAATACACATCGGTTTTCACACTAAAGGGGTCATTTTAGAAGCTCTCTTTGTGCTCAAGATATCTAAAAATGGACATAGAGATATCCAAAGCATGCAGATCTCTTTGGACCCATCTTCAAAACCAGTCCTGTAGGCATCCTCAGCATGAAGACATCCAAAGCAGAATGGAGGCATGGTGTAGGCATGTCCAGGGTGTTTCCATGAACATGGATTCCTCATCTGATTTCGGTAATGCCTTGGAAGTCCTGAATGACGTTATAGTTTATACCTGCTGAAGGCATGAACTGGCTTAGGAAAGTGCTCATTTTGTGAGTTAAAAAAGCAGAGGCTGTGGAAGAGGTAGAGTCTTCTCCGCTATAATGTGCATATTGACAATGAGCACTGCTGGGGAATGTGGACTCATGTTTCCATTTTGCCATGGTCATCCCTGTATGCAACCTTACATGAGATGGACGTCCCTGCCCCACAATTTCATAGTGGGGATGTCTACATGGATGCTGGCATAGGCATTATCAGGGGAGCCTATGTTTCTAAAATCCAGATGAAACATAGATGTCCCCAGCGTTTTTCTGCACATTGTGTTCTGGACAACCTCAATTGCACTTGGACATCCTTTCTAAATTGCCATTTCACATGTGTGTTAAGTGCAAAACTCTAATAGGCTTTAGTAAAAGGGCCCCTTGCTGTACATAGCATTATCATCAGCACAGTGTCATTATACTCTAGCCGGGCTTATTGCAGAATCTTCAATATGTGTCAGGCGCCTTCTCTGGCCTTTTTCAAATCCAGCTGAAAACTGACCACTTTGCTGCCATTTTCATATCTGGACTCATCTGGTCTTTGCCAGTCTCCCTAGATGTATCCCATGTCTACAGCTACTGTGTTGTATTGTCAAGATTGTAAGCTCTGATGAACAGGGACCATTTTTTACATGTGTCTGTGCAGAGCTGCATACGTCTTGTAGAGCTATACAAATGTTTAGTAGTAGTAGTAGTAGTTTCAACCAGTGGTGCGATTCGAAGCAGCTGGGACCTGGTTGGTCCATCCTGCCATTGGTCGGGACTCGTAGGTGGCAGCCCCACACATGGTAGCTTTGCGGGAGCTGCACGCTCAGGCCGCTGCCATCCACATCGGAAGAGCAACTACCTGGTGGCCCAGAGGCTCGATTTCCCCCCCCACCCCGCCCGACAGTAGATTGATGGCATTGGGGGCTTCTTCCGATGCTGCAATCCCCCCAATACCGTCAAACCACTGTTGGGTGGGGGATTCTCATCACTCAAGAGGCGGCATTGCAATGCCATGTTTGGCCTGGTTTGGCAAACATGGGCTGCAGCAGAAACCAGTTCACGCGAACCAGGCAAAACTGGCTGAATCCCACCACTAGCTCCAACTTTCTTACTTAAAACACAGAGAGTTAATACTGGGCTTGATGGACCTTGGTCTGACCCAGTATGGCATATCTTATGTTCTTATGTTCTTATGAGTTTATGGATATACAGATAGTTTTAAAGAGGAGGAGAAAGGTAGCAGCATGGAACTAGAAATATCTTCATGATCTGCCCTTGCATAATCTGGTCCTGCAGTTTCTATCCCTGTAGATTTGGCCCACCAGCTGGCTACTACAAAATAAACTGAAACTAAATTTATAATACCGAAGAGCTACAGACTGGAGAAAATAGACTATGGATTCTTAAACACCATAGTGACCATCGAAGAGACATCCTTGCCTTTCAGCCATCAGGTTCAGAACTTGGAATACATAATTTGGATTTATTTTTTAGAGTTTTTTTATACTGCTCTATCATTTCAATCAAAGCAGCTTGCATTGCAACTTAAACTTGTTAATCTACATTAAACAGGGACATTGATAACTTGGATTTTTCTGAGGCAATGGAGGGTTAAGTGACTTTCCCAAGGCCAAAGGAGTGCTAGTGGGAATCAAACCCTGGTCTTTTGGTTCTCAAACCAGGTGGATTTAGCTCATGCCTTATACTGGAAGTTCAAGGTGAGCTATACAGTATTTGGGTTTTATATGTGGCTAAAGTGCCTTTTGGCTGTGTGGTAGCCCTATGCACACAGCCAAAAGGCAACTGTACTAAGCACACTGATCTGCCTGAGCAGTGTGCAAATAGGCAGGGATAAAATGGAGAAGGGGAGGCATGTAGATGGTGATGTGGCATACAACATGGCCACACTAGCCACATGCAAGCAGCACAACGATGCTACTAGCGTGGGTGCAACTACTGCCTGCTTCTGTCCAAGTGGTAGTTGCAGTTCTTCATACCAAGCTGAGGTACTGGAGAGGTGCATCCTCCATTTGGTGGTCAGCTGTAGACTGCTGTTCTGCATCTGCCTCTGTCAGCTGTGTAGAGCCCTGTCTTCTTGTGCAGGCTGCTACCCTTTGTCCTGCATTGGTACCCTTTTCAGCAGTGCGGCTCTTCATACTTGCCTTGTCTGTGTCTGATCTGCATGGCACCACTACTCCTCTGTCCTCCTATCATTGCAAATATCCTGCCACCTCTGCCTCCACTGGGGGACACAAATTCCCATCCTCTGCCACCCACTACTGTGCATCAGTACAGCTACCTCCAACATGTTTGTCCACCTTACCGGCAGCCACATAGGATGCCCACAGATATGGCATGTCCATCAGCTCCTGCCCCTCTTTCCGTCCATCACTTGTTCATTGCCTTTCCTTGGTGCTCTATCCAGTGTTAGGGTTACATCTGTTTTTATGCCTTACAGTTCATGCTTGTCAATTTGAAGAACCTTACAGCCCTTAGGGCACCTTAACCTAAGGTGCCTTATAAGGTGCCTTAACCTAAGGCACATTAAAGCCCTTAGGGCACCTTGAATTAAGGTGACTTAACACAGGGTGCCTTAGGTTAAGGCACCTTACTTCAAGGTGCCCTAAGAGCTATAAGGCGCCCTAATGTAAGGCACCTTACAGCCCTTAAGGTGCCTTGAGTTAAGGCGCCTTACGTTAGGGATCCTTAAAGCCCTTAGGGCACCTTGTCAGCCTTAACGTGCCCTGTTTGTTACCTTCAAGTGCAATGTCCTGTTAACGTGCGTTAAACGGCCAAGGTGCCCTTTAACACACGTTAACAGCCCATTGCTCCCTTTACGCCAGAATGCCCCCTACCTGCCCATTTCCTTATATGGCATCGGTAACATTAGCGCTGCACTTATCACTGGTAACATTACCGCCGCTTAGTAAACATACCCCTAAGAGTACACAAATTAATTGTTCTATGTAAACCAGTTTCAAATTGTTCAATGTAAGCCACTTTGATCCAGTGAAAAGGAGTATAAAAATCCTGCTAAATAAATTTCAGTTTCCCTAACTACTGAGACCTCTAATTTGCTGTTTTGTTCAACACTTAGCACACACTCTGTCTCAGATAAAGCATAACCTTTTTACTCTTAATTACAACTGAGTTTACTTCAGTTGGTAAGGAATAGTATTGAAGTTTCTCTGTAACTGGACTGTGACAGCCTCAGTAATCTAGACTTTGGTCAATCCTTGCCACTACTGTGATTAGGACGTTTCACAGGTTGATTCCACCTGACTCCTCCTCAGGGCAGAACTTTTAATTGGGTTTGAAACTCTTCAGTACCATAGATTAAGCAGTGGTTTGATTTTAGCTTATAAAGTTACAGTGTTCTCACTCAGCCAACTCTCGTACATATTCTCAGTTGCAAAATTATGCAGACCACTTTTTAAAATCAGATTGGGGGGCCAGAAAGGAAGGGAGGTCTGGGGTGGAGGAGTCAGGAGGAAAAAGATGAGGACTTGGAACAGGAAAACCAGGGGGAAAGGGGGGGGGGGGGGGAAACAGCTAGGGAAAGTGGAGTGGAGCACAGTGACCTTATTAGAGAAGTAGTCAGCAAGTAAATGCAGGGAGGGAGGAGCAATGGTGGCAATAGGGTGGGACACAGTGAAAGGAGCTGAGAGCGTGCCCAAGACCAAATATAGCTGTCAAGAGGAATTAGTGGAAGAAGCAATAAGATTGGAATAGTAATTTCTCTTGGTAGCATGGACCATGGAGTGGTATTGTGAACAATTGAAGTGAGGTAGGGGAGGGGCACGTCTGCCACAGGCAGTCAGCTAGGTATTCCTCTTGGCATATTGAGTGACTTCATAGCTCTGTGAGAGAGGGTGAAGTAGATAGGTGTGCAAGTGATGTTCTCCTCAACCCTCGCTTTTGAGGGTAAAGACCAAGGCAGAGAGGGTCGTATCCTGAAGATGAATGCATGGTTGTATAAATGGTGTCATTATGAACGTTTTGGTTTTCTGGACCATGGGATGATTTTCCAAGGGCTGCTGAACAGAGATGGTTTCCACCTTTCCAAAAAGGGTGAAAGTGTCTTCCATAGCAGACTGGCTAACCTACTAAGAGGGTTTTAAACTTGATTCATTGAAAATGGGTAAAGAAAGTCCCAAGGTAAGTAAAACATTAAATACCCCCATAGACATATGTAAAAGGGGAAACATCTGGAAAGCAGTGTGCCTTAATGTCTATAGTATGGGAAATAGGATTTCAGATGTTGAGGCCCTTAATGGAATAGGCTGACTTGGATTTGTAGCAGTTACAGAGACATGGTTCATGGGGAACCATGACTGGGATATAATTTATACTGGATATAATTTATTCAAGAAGGACAGAGTTGGAAGAAGGGGAGGAGGAGTGGCAATATATGTAAAAAGTAATATTAAAGCTACAGAATTACAGGGCTTAGGAAGGAAGGAGGAGGAACTGTGGGTTAAACTGGAAAGAGGGAATGTAGCATCAATTTGCATTGGTATGATATCAGTCCTCTTTCACAGGCAGAAGAACAGGACAGAGATTTAATTGAAAACAATTGCAGAATTACTATGAAAGGAGATTTGCCAGATGTTGATTGGCACATCCCTGCTGCGGTATCATCTAGAAGTAAGGAGATCCTGGATGCTCTACAGGGAGAACTATTCTTCCAACTGATACTAGAACCCACACATAAAGGAACCATACTGGACCTAGTGCTTACCAATGGGAAAGTGTTTTTGATGTTATAATGGGTGGTCATCTAGCATCCAGTGATCAGCAGATGGTGTGGTTCAGTACTAGGACTAGAGCTGATCAAGTTCATTCAAAAGTGAGACTTCAGGAAAACTAAATTTGCCAAGATGGGACAATACCTCAAAGAGTTGTAAGTAGGATGGGAGCAATTGGGGGATGTAGAAAAGTAGTGGGCAAAAATGAAAGGGGATATTTTAAGGGTAAGAAACCTATTTACTAGGAAAGTAAATAAATGTGAAAGGGAAAGGAGGCCACTATGGTTCTCAAAAGAAGTAGCTGAAAAGGTGAAGAAAAAGAGGATGGCCTTCATAAAATACAAGCGATCACAGAAAGAGGAAGACAAGCATCAATATTTGGAAAAGCTAAGAGAAGTTAGGAAAGAAGTGAGGAAAGCAAAGATATACATGGAATTAAAAATAGCCAATGCAGTAAAATAGGGGGATACAACATTTGTCATATATGTTAGTGAAAGAAGGAAGTGCAAAAGTGGTATTGTCAGACTGAAAGGTGATCGTGAGGAATATGTAGAAGCAGATGAGGATAAAGCAGAATTGCTTAACAAATATTTTTGTTCAGTGTTTACAGATGAAAGGCCAGGAGCAGGACTTCAGAATACACCCACAAATAGGAGCAGGATTGAAGGGGATTTTCAATGACTTTCAGAAGACTGTGTTTGAGGAGCTTTTTTTTTTCTAAGTGCTTTCAAGTCAGGGCTGACTCCTGGCAACCCAGCAGCCCCTGGGTTTTCTGGGAAAGGTAGACCTTTTCCATGCTACTTTAGAGTTGGGAATGGTGCCAGAGGACTGGAGAAGGGTGCATGTGGTCCCTTTAGACAAAAGTGGAAGTAAGGATAAGGTTGGGAACTACATGCTGTTTAATCTGACCTCTGTGGTGAGTATGTTAATGAAAGCACTGATAAAACATACAATAGTGAGGTTTCTGGATCCAATGGATTGCAGGATCTGAGAAAGAATGATTTTACTAGAGACAGATCTTGTCAGACAAATCAATTAATTTCTTTGACTGGGTAACCAGAGAATTGTACTGAAGTAAAGCCCTAGATGTGGTGTACTCAGATTTTCATAAAGCTTTTTACATTGTTCCACACAGGTGAGCACCCTAGGGAAGGACCCTAAAGTGCCTGGGTTAGAAATTGTTTGAGTGGGAGGCAATAAAGGATACAGGTAAATGGAGCTCTCTCTGATGAGAAGGATCTTATCAGTGGTGTGCTGTAGGATCTATCCTTGGTCTGATTCTTTTTAACATGTTTGTTAGTGATATTACAGAGGGATTGTTGCATAAAGTTTGCCTCATTGCAGATGATACCAAAATCTGCAATAGAAATCCAGGAAGGAGTAGATAACATGAGGAAGGATCTAGCTAAGCTTGAAGAATGGTCTAGAATTTGGCAGCTGAGATTTAATGCTAAAAAATGCAGGGGTCATTTATTTTGGCTGCAAAAATTCAAGGAAATGATACAGTATAGGTGTGAGGTGCTTCTCTCCGTGAAAGAAGAGCAGGACCTGGGTATTGTTTCTGATGATTTTAAGGTGGATAAACGGGCCGAAAAAGTGATGGCAAAAGCCAGAAGAATGCTTGGGTGCACAGGGAGAGGTATGATCAGCACGTTCCTTCTGCTTCAGTTTCACTCCTTTCCCTTCTTTGAAGTCCATTCCATCTGCCTTTTTAGTCCACTATCTCACCAGATAGCTGTTATTTATCGACTTCCTGACAAGTCCATCTCTACCTTTCACATTGACTTTGATTCATGGCTTTCCTTCTTTCTGGATTCATCTTGCTCTTCCCTTATTCTTGTGGATTTTAACATTCATATCGATAAACCATCTGACCCTTATGCTTTTAAGCTCCTTTCACTTATCTCCTCATTCAACCTCCAACTTTGCTGTACTGCCCCCACTCACCAGCATGGCCACTGCCTTGATATTTTCATCTTCTCTAATTGCTTATCCTCAAACCTTTGTACCTCAGTTCTTCTCTTATCTGACCATCATCTGTTAACCTTTACTCTTCACCACCGTCCGCCTCAATTTTGCCGTTATTGACCCATCAATTCTCTCAACTCATGCCTTATCACTTCTTTCCTCCATTATGTCATCCTAGTCTGTTGATGAGGCAGTAGCTTCCTATAACACTGTGCTTTCTTCTGCTCTGGATGCTTTTGCTCTGCCCATACCATGTTCTCTGAGGTGTACTGTACCTCAGACCTGACTGCATTTGACTACTCACTATCTACATTCCTATGCCTTGCATACTTTCTACATTTCAAATTTATGCTTGCCTCTTTCCAGTCAGCCATAGCACTCACCAAACAAGACAATTATGTCCACCTGACTAATTCTCTTGCCGCTGACCCTTGCCGTCTCTCTCCCCTCAAGGTGCCTCCCTCACTGACCCTTCCTTCCCTTTCTGTCCAAACTTTGACCAACTATTTCCATGACAAAGTCCACAAGATTATGCTCCAATTCCCCATGAGATCAGCTCTTCCCACTCTTCCATCCCAACTCATCCCCTCAACCTCTGCCACCCTTTCATCCTTTTCTAAGCTCTCCGAGGAGGAAACCACACATCTTCTTTCTTCCTCCAAACTCACTACCTGCTCCTCTAATCCTATTCCCACCCATCTCTTAAGCTCCATCTTCTCCACCCTTCCATCTCTCATATTCTCAACATATCGCAACTGTTCCTGCAGCCTTCAAGCATGCTGTGGTCACACCTCTCCTGAAGAAATCTTAACTAGACTTGACGTGTCCTTCTAACTATCAGCCCATCTCCTTCCTGCCCTTCATTTCTAAACTATTTGAATGTGCGGTTCACTGCCATTGCCTTCGCTTTCTCTACTCTCAAGCCCTTCTGGAAGCATTGCAATCTGGCTTTCGTCCTTTACATGCTATTGAAACGAATCTTGCTAAACTCATCAGTGACTTGTTTATGGCAAAATCCAAGGGCCTTTATTCAATCCTCATCCTTCCTGACCTTTCTGCTGCTTTTGAAACTGTTGACCACCATCTTCTTCTCAATAACTTGTCTTCACTTGATTTTGAGGGCTCTTTGCTATCCTTGTTCTCTTTTCTCCCATTGCACTTTCAGTGTTTGCTCTGGTGGATCCATCTCTACTGCTATCCTGCTCTCAGATGGTGTCCCCCTAGGCTCTGACTTGGACCCACTGCTTTTTTATCTGTCAATCCAGTCCCTTGGTGCACTCATCTCCTCACATAGTTTTCAATATAATCTTTATGCAGATGACTCTCAGATCTACCTCTCTGCACCTGAAATCTTTCAGGCAATCAAGATCTCTGCCTGGATGCCTCACTGCCATTTGAAATAGAACATGGCCAAAACTGAACTTCTTATCCCCCCCCCAACTCAATTCCTCCCTACCTCCTTTCTCAATCTCTGTGAATAACTCTCTACTACTTCCTGTTTCCTCGGCTCACAACCTTGAGCTTGTCTTTGACTCCTCCTTCTCCTTCTCCAAAGACATCCAACTGATAGCTAAAACCTGTTGTTTCTTTCTCTGTGACATCAGCAAAATTCTCCCCTTCCTTTCTGAACACATTACTAAGACACTTAACTATTCTTTAGTCACCTCTTGTCTACACTATTGCAACCTCCTCCTTGCTGGTCTCCTTCTGAATCATCTTTCACCTCTTCAATCTGTTTAAAACTCAGCTGCATGGCTAATCTTCCACCAGCCTCGATATGCTCATATAAACCCTCTTCTCAAGTCATTTTACTGGCTCCCTATCCATTTCCATATCCATTTCAAACTTCTACTGACCTATAAGTGTTCTCATTCTGCTGCTCCTTGCTACCTTTCCTCTCTTAATTCTCCCTACATCCCTCCTTGGGAACTCCACTCTTCTGTCAATTGCTTTTATCTGTGCCCTTCTCTTTTACTGCCAACTCCAGACTTCGATCCTTTCACCTTGCTGCTCCTTATGCCTGGAACAAACTACCTGAGTCTGTAGGTCAGGCTTCATCTATGGCTCTTTCAAATCCAGGTTGAAAACCCACCTCTTTTTGGATCCTGAGCCGCTTAGTCTCCTTACCATTCTCCTAGATGTATCCTTGTCCTCAGCTGTTGTGTTGTCTGTCTTAACTAGAATGTAAGCTCTGATGAACAGAAACTGTCTTTTGCATGTGTCTTTACAGCACTGCATATGCCTTGTAGCATTATACAAATTATCAGTAGTAGTAGTAGTAGTAGTGGAAAGGAGGAGGTGATAGTTCCTCTGTATAAATCTGTGGTGAGACCTCATTTGGTGTATTGTGTGCAATTCTGGAGACCGCATCTTCAAAAGAATATAAATAGGATGGAGTCCATGCACAGGGTAGCTACCAAAATGGTCGGTGGGCTTCATGTTAAGACATAAGGGGACAGACTTACAGATCTCAATATGCATACTTTGGAGGAAAGGCGAGAGAGGGGCAATATGATAGAGCTGTTTAAATACAGTACCTGCATGGCATAAATTTATAGGAGAGTGTCTTTCAATTCAAAGAGAGCTCTGCAATAAGGGGACATAGGATGAAAGTAAAAGGGGATAGAATCAGGAGTAATATGTGGAGCCAGTAGAATACAGCAGGAGAGGTATGCAACTGAGGTATTTAACACACTGGCAACATGACGGTTTGTTATCAAAAGAAACTGTCTGACTCCCACCTCCCCTGCCTGGAGTCCTTCAAGCAGTGTATACTGTACATGCACCTGGGGGTCCATACCATTAGCATGGCCTATCTTCCTGTGATAGATGGCCCTTCACCTTGACCATGCAAGGATAAGCCTGAGGTTTACCAACTATAAGTAGATACTTAATATTTCTAGCACTGAACATGGGCTTGTCTTGATGGAAGTCACTGATCAGCGTCCACTCCCTGGCCCCTAGGGGATGAGATATTCCATGGATCTAGGGAGCTCTTGTAGACTTGGTTCCATAACAGCCGTGATGCTCAGCCTTTGAGCTGCTTGTTTTTTTCCACCTCCCTTGGGAGTGTATGATTGCATTTTGGTGTTCTTCCCGAGTTCTTCTCGGTGGGGGGGGGGGGGGGAATTTGAAGCATAAGTGCCTTATGTGGATTGCCTCCCATCCCCCTTTGCTGATATCCAGCCACATTGGAGGGGTCCTATATGGTAGACCATAAGAGAACTTCTTAACTATTGACCATATGTGTTAGAGGCAGGGCCGGCCCGTCCATTGAGCAAGAATGTTTTTTGCACAGGGCCCCGCGTGCATCAGCCCAGCTAGGTTAAAAAAATACAAACCGGCTGCTGCTGCCGCTGCCATCGTGGCAGCGGCAGAATCGAGCATCCCGCAGGGCCCCCCTGCCCTGCAGAGTCCTCCATGCAGCCTCAGTTTGGCTGTCAGAGCCGCGCGAAGAGAGAGATCTTCTCCTCTCGCGGCTCTGTTAATCCCGCCGCGGGGCTAATGGGATTTCCCATCAGCCCCACGGCGGGATTAACAGAACCACAAGAAAGGGAAACTCTCCCTTCGCGCGGCTCTGAAAAGCCCGCGCTGAGGCCGCATGGAGGACTCTGCAGAGCAGGGGGGGCCCCGTGGAATGCTCGATTCTGCTGCTGCCACGGCGGCAGTGGCAGCAGCAGCCGGTTTTTGGTTTTTTTAACCTAGCTGGGCTGATAGGGGGGGAGGGGGTTAGGACTGGTAATGGGCTTTGGGGGGGCTAAGACTGGAAGTGGGCTGATAGGGGGGAGGGGGTTTGGACAGGTAATGGGCTATGGGGGGGGCTAAGACTGGAAGTGGGCTGATGGGGGGTTAGGATAAGTAATGGGCTATGGGGGGACCTATGGGGGGGCTAAGACTACAAGTGGGCTGATGGGGGGTTAGGACTGGAAATGGGCTGAGTGGGGGGCTAGGACAGGAAATGGGCTGATGGAGGGGCTAGGATAGGACAGGAAATGGGCTGTTGGGGGGTGCTAAGATTGGAAATGGGCTGTGGTAGGGGCTTGAATTGAAATGGACTCATGGAGGTGCTAGAACTGGAAGTAGGCTCATGGGGGCTTGGATTGGAAATGGACTGAGTGGAGGGGAGCTAGGATTTGACATGGGCTGATGGTGGGGCTAGGAAAGGACTAGAAATGAGCTGATGGGGGGGCTGGGATTGGAAATGAGCTGATGGAGGGACTTGGATAGGACTGGAGATGGATGGGGGAGCTAGGACTGGAAATGGACTGATGGTGGGGCTAGGATAGGATTGGAAATGGGCTGATGGGGGGCTAGGACTGGAAATGGGCTGATGCAGAGACTAGAAGGGAGCGGATGCTGGGTGGGGCTGGAACTAGAATGGAGCTGATGTTGGGAGAGGATTAGAATGGGATGGAGCTGGGATAGTGAAATGAAGAGGGAAAAATATTTTGTGTGGGAGGGAAGACAATTGGCCGGTTATTGGGAGAATAAGTGGGGATTGAGGATGGAGGGGTAAAATTTGAGTGGATGAAATAGGAATGAGGAAAGAGCAAAAGGAGAAAGATTAGTATGTTAAAGCAGATGAAGAGAGAGAATGGAAAAAACTAGAAGAGAGAAGAAAGGACAAATGGACAGCAGACGATGGAGAGTTAGCAGAAGACACAAAGAAACCAAAAGAAAGTGGCTGGAGCAATTGCCACTGAAAAAAAAATGCACAAAAGGTACAAATATATCTCTTTATTTTGAATTTTTTAACTGGAATATGTCAGCTCTTGGAAATGTGCATCATTAATGTCTGCACTTTGTTTAGTACAAGAGGAAATTAATTTCTGGTTTTTTTTCTACAGTGTTGTACATTCCAAGTTTGGCTTTTGGGGTTCTCAGTTTAATTATTGTCTTCCTGTTTTTAAATTGTGATTCCTTGTTTGGTGATGGTCTATGTTCTGCATGTGTAACTGAGCTGAGGTATTCTGTTTATATAATTCCTATTTGACTTTGCCACTTGTTCTCGTTCCCCAGTAGGTCATGTATTGTTATTCTCTGAAATGTATTGGTTTAATATTTGCAGTGTTGCCTTTTAATAGGTAGGGTATGGTGCTTTGTGAGTTCTGGTAGTGCTGTTAGGATACGGCGGGTTTGCTATGGGTTCTAAATGGACAGTGTTTGTAGTAGTTCCTAATGTGCCTGGCGGTTGGTACTGGATTATAGTAATGTAGAAATTTTTTAGTCTTTCTTTATCCATATAATCATTAAGAGGCATGTTTACTAAAAGTTAGTGTATGGTAACATTATGCAAATATTTATGCAAATGAGGCATCTTATGCAAATGAGGCCCCGCACCAAGTCTCCGCATCCCCCTTGGGCCGCCCCTGGTTAGAGGTACCTGCCATCAGGCTGCCCCAAACACGTATCATACTCACCATATCTATGTATTCATTGTGTTTGGTTCTAGCACCCTCCCTCCTCCGGGATACACTCTGCAATGTTTAGAGTGCTGCCCAAGCTACATAACCAAAGTGATTAGAAAGGAATTCCATTCTTACACACCACAGGCCTTGTACTGTGTTCACTGCAGCCTAGGTGAACAGGAACCCTGGGTGCCTTAGAGTGAGGGGGTTTCATATATCTGTTCCACATCTGTGGACACCCTATCTGATCCAATACAAGGCTCACTGTATCTTTAGATGCACATCTCTACAATCTGTGCTGCCAGCAGAAACACCTTCGCCTCTGTGTCGTAACCTAGGGTGCCCCATAGGGCACATTATCAAGTGCCTTGTCGGCCAAGGCACTATATAATGTGCCCTATAGGGCACCCTATAGAGCACTTTATAGGGCACATTTTACAGCACTTTGGCTGACAAGGCACTTTATATTGTGCCCTATAGGTTACTGCAGTGAGGTGAGGGTGTTTCTGCTGGCAGCACAGATTGTAGAGATGTGTCTGACTGTTACAGGCAGGAAAATGGATTGCCTCAGACAGCCTTATTAAATGAGACTTCTGAGGGACTGAACCCATGACCTCTGGCTTAGTAGTCATTGTATTAACCAGTAGGCTATACCTCTATGGCATTTAGTAGCATGGCACTGGCTGGCCATAGAAAGACTGCAGATCACCACACAAAGTGTCTGCTGTGGTTACCAGGATAGGATAAGCCCACCAGTACCCATGTTGCAATGTACATGCAGAACAGCAGTCTACATCTGATCACAGGATGGGGTATGGGCCTCTACAGCACCTCAGCCTGGTAGGGGGAACTGACCCTGTGTGTTACTGGCACAGAGTAGCTACAGACCGTGACATTGTGCAGTCCCTGTGCTCACCCTGAGGGTGAGGTAGGGTGCCCAGCACCAGGTCTGCAGCACCCGGCTTGGCTGAGATAGGTTATGCTGCAGGTCCCCATCAGTGCCAGTGTGTGATATGTAGTTCTTATAGACACACCTGTGTCCATCTGTATTCACCAGCAAAGTCTAGCCCTTTTGGACTATGACACACCCAGAATAGTGCATGTTCTGTGTGGTTGCCATGGTCACTTGTTACAAGAGCAGGGGGGTGTCTGGACCCACATGCGGATTATGTAGCACCACCAACCTGCCCTCTCTGGGTCAGGGTGGGGGGACAGGAAAACCACCAAAAGAACCACACTCTACATCTTTGCAATGGAGGCAGTAGAGGGGACCATCAACCCTAGTCCTGCTGGGGAAGGGTGCCCTCCAGGGCAGTCAATGCAGATCTATACCTATCACATAGGGCATTGGCAGTAGGCCTGGAAAAGCTCAGCTTCCCACCCCCAATATGACATTCACCAGCAGAAGACAGAGTCAGTTTGCACCCTGCAAGGTGTTCCAACCATACACATGCTAACTGCAGACAGCCTGCTAGCTAGCACATAGTGCATGGACCTAGAAAAACTATGTGCAACTAGAAGTAGGACATAAGCACAAACACTGAGCAGGTATGTCAGTGATTGGACCCCAGAAAAGGAACTCACCGATATCACTTGAAAAAAACATTGACTAGCGCTATGGGGGAACCTAGACATGCCAAGGTCACTGCTCAGTCAGGGTGAGAGTGACCTCCCAGCATGATATGCTGTGGCCATCCTGTCCGTGCAGATGGTGGTCGGGCACTACAATATCCCAGCCATTGCCCTATGCCCAGTGCAGATGCATCCTGCCCAGACCACCCTGTCCGGGCCATACCCACAATACCTTGCTCCTCATTATGCACATTGGCAGGCTAACACTGGAAACAGTGTAAGCATTGTGGGCTCATTAAGGTGTAGGCAGCCACAAAACACTGGATAGACATACACACACTCCCACACCTATTTCAGCATTGTGCAAAGACAGAGGTGGTTGGCAGTCCTGCCCGCCACACCAGTCCTGAGCACAGTGCAGGCATTGCTAAGGTATTCAATACTGTTAGGGTCACTCTCCGGGGTGGTAGCACTGTCAGACAAAAAAGGAAACATACTCCACATATGTCATAAAGGTTTCTATGATGAATCTCTGTTAACGAATTGTGTTTAATTTAGGATTTTTTATTTAATATTAATCATAGCAACTGTTCGATATATGTGGAGCGTGTTTCCGTGTTTCTGGCAGTGCTAAGGTATGCAGGTGCTCATAGTGGTAACTGCTGCTCTGCGCCAAGCCCAACAGCCTGACTCTCCATGAGGCTTTGGATAGTGGAGCCTGTGGGTGTGGTTGTTTGTGCCCCTGTTGGCCGATGCGGTAGGGCAGGGGTGGATAATTCCAGCCCTTGTACACACCAATCCAGCCTGGTTTTCATGATGTCCCTAATGAATATTCATGAGATCTATTTGCATCCACTGCCTTCCATTGTATCGAAATAGGCCCATGAATATTCATTAGGGACATCATGAAAACCAGGCTGGATTGTGGTGCGTGGGGGGGGGGGGCAGAATTGTCCACCCCTGCTCTAGGGAGTGCACATGTTTATGTTGTATGTGCTCTGTAGGGTATAATATAGGGACATAGTCTGCAGGAGCCACAGCTGGGACTTGAACCTGTAACCATCTGCCCCTGAACACACTGGCTGTGCGTACTACACCAAACTGTTGCCACAGAGGCAGGTCATTCCCTGGGGATACCATGACTGTTCTTCAGACAGACCTTGTCTGTTGCACTGCATGCCACCCACCTAAACAGGGCTTAGCCTTGGTCTGCTGTGGGCAGATGCCACTGCCCCCTCCACTACCAGCAGCCCTTCCCCACCATTCTGACATGGCCTTATGCCGGTGGTGCCGGTGGTGTGCCATCCCAGGCCATCCAGTGTGCCGGTAGGCAGCTGCCTATGGTGTGGGGTCTGGGGTAGGGGTGCCTACATAGATATCCATGCTTCCCCCCAGCACCACCTGCCAATATTATCTGCCCTTTGGGGTACCTGCTGGGTACTGTCCCCTGGATGGGACACTGTGGCACACACACTCATGTGCATGTTTGATTTTGGTCAGATGCTGTCTTGCTTATTTTCTGTTTCTGCATTCCTATGTGCCACCTAGGCATCTGCTTAGTCCACCCTGTGCCCCAGATGCCCCACTGCATGTCCTGCCTGCTGCCCCCTGTACCTTATTTGCAGCAGCATCATAGTGCCCTTTTATGCTTGGGCACTATGCTGTTTCTGCACATGTAGCACTATGATCACTCTTCTTGGTCTCCCTGTCCTTGCTGTACATTGCTGACTGAAATGGTTTCTCTCACCTGCAATTGTGCCTCTAACGCAAGGTTTTCACTTGCGGTAATTTTCGGACCTTCATTTCACAGTGTTAGTGTAGCAGGAGCCTCTCCCCGCTCACCCCCGCCCACTGACCCCTTCTCTCTGCCCTCTCTCCACCCTCTGCAGGACTTAACACCGCTGGGGACGTTATCGCTAATGTTACATATCGCGCGATAACGTAGCCACTGCGATGTTACTGCAGTTTAGTAAACATACCCCTAAGATCATCAGACACAATTATGCCCAGGTCCTGTTCATCTTTTGTGGACAGAAATACTTCACCCCTAAACTGTACAGCTCCTTTGGATTTTTGCAGCCCAAATGCATGACCCTGCATTTTTTAGCATTAAATTTCAGTTGCCATATTCTAGATCATTCTTCAAGTTTAGCTAGATCCCTCCTCATGTTGTCAACTCCTTCCTGTATGTCTACTCTAGTGCAGATTTTGGTCAGTCAATATATTTTATTTTATTTATTTATTTAGCTGGGTTTAAATACCACCTTTCAGCAGGTCAAGGCTGTTTATATAGAACTGAGAGGTAACTTACATTGAACATTCATATCAACTATTTACAGCATGCAAAGAGTGGTTTTCTCTTAGCTATATACATGATTTTTATATACAACAGTTATTGACAGTCTGGTGTGTTTTGTTCTTGTGTTAGGTGGTTATTCATTGCAGTAGAAGTGTTCCATGAAGAAATGTGTCTTTAATTTTTTCCAGAAGATCTTGAGCTCCGTTAGGTTTCTAAGCTGGTCTGGCAGTCTGTTCCATATGGAGGGTATGTGGAGTTGGAAGGCTCTTTTGCATGACTTTTTATTTGCTTTTTCTTTGATGTGGGGGATGCTGAGAGTGTTCCTCTCAGCATTAGAAGTGGGTAAATGTTTTTCTAGTAAGCTTCACTTGGTGTCAGGGCCAAAATATACTATAAAGACAGAGGTTTTCATTTTTCTGCGGCATTTGTTATTTCATTCTTTGATTTTAGGTTGTCTGGGAGTGCATTCCAGATTGATGGGACATATAGTGAGACAGTTCTGTTGCAAGCTGCTTGTGTGCATTTTGCTTGGCGGGTAGGTATGGTTGAGTTGTCGTCTTGATCTGTTATTGGGGACTTTCTGGATCAGGGTGTGCAGGTGGTCAATTGATAGGTTGTAGAAAGCCTTGAAGATGCAGTGTTGTTTTCTGTCTAATTTGTGCTACTATTAGGAGCCAGTATATTTATCTTAGTATTGGTGAGATGTGGTCATGTCTTGATGTGCCTGTGATCAATCAGGTGCTGTGTTTTGAGCCATTTAGAGAGGGTATAGCGCATGTTTTGGAATTCCTTGGAGAACTGAGTTGTAGTAATCCATCGGGCGCCATCACTGCAGCAGCCGCACCAGCTGATTAGCATCGGGTTAGGGAGTGGGAAGGAAATCCCTTCTCCGATCACCGGCCCAAGGCCAGATCAGCTTCTCCAGGACACAGAATAAGAGAGGAGCGACATCGGGCGCCATCACTGCAGCAGTCGCACCAGCTGGTTAGCATTGGGCCAGGGAGTGGAAAGGAAATCCCCTCCCCGATCAACGGCCCAAGGCCAGATCAGCCTCTCCAGGACATAGAAGAGGAGAGGAGCGCCATCGGGCGCCATAACTGCAGCAGCCGCACCAGCTGATTAGCATTGGGCCAGGGAGTGGAAAGGAAATCCCCTCCCCGATCACCGGCCCATGGCCAGATCAACTTCTCCAGGACACAGAATAAGAGAGGAGCGCCATCAGGCGCGCCCCGCCTGACGGTCCCGCGCCTGAGGGCCTCGCCAGAGGGCCCTTTGGCATGGCCCTTAGGCGGAGAACTTAGGCAAATAAGAAGAAGAACAGAAGATCAAACACTAAGGAACACAGAAACAAATGACAACAGCGAAACCAAGACAATAACAAAAGAGCTGAAACAAAACAACGCAAGAAGAAAACCAAAAGGCTAGATCTTCAACACAAGGTATGATACAATAAGCAACTCTATTCATTTCCATAAGACAAATAATCTATCGGGAAGTTTTTCATCTCAACAATACAACGGAATACATCAAAACTCAGCAGAAAAGTGTTATCTTGAAACAAATAAGCATTACTCAAATCTATCACAAGACTAGGTAAAGTACAAATAAGATTCACTACATACAAGTGTTACTCAAAAGTAATCCAACAACATCATATTTAGAGTACATAATAAACAAAAGAAACAAAGAAGATGCACCTCATAAGCACAATCCTAGCATTAAGCCTTATAGGTCTGGTGATTACTCCAACCAAATCACACACTCTACCCCCAGACATCCACCCAATCCCAGTCATTCATTCTCTTCAGAGCAGCAGAACTGAATCAAGATCACTCAAATCATGGCCCACACACTCGGATCGAAAACAACGGCTCATACAGATCAAAATAGGAGGAGAAGAGAATGTAAAATCTAACACACCAAAAAAGCAACTTAACTTAAAATGCTCATTAATTAACCTAAGATCAATCAGGAATAAGATACCAATTATAAATGATCATATCAGAGATAACAAGCTAGACATTTTGTTCATAACCGAATCATGGCTCACTACCAATGACTTGGTTCTAATAAATCAACTCAAACCTAAAGGATACGAGATATACAACCATCAAAGACCAAAAAAGCGGTGAGGTGGTGTAACCATAATAGCCGGAAAAGAACTACAACTAACAAAAAGAACAAACTATTTTGATCAGGAAATGGATGCTATACTATTAGAGAATAACAACCTGATATTTTGCCTAATGTACAGACCACCATCTTCAAGCAGTAAGGAGCTCACAACTATCCCAGAATTTATTTGCTCTAATAACAATAACAACAAACACATAATCGTTGTAGGAGATCTGAACCTACCATCCACCACCTTACAAGTTGCAAAAGATTTCCTGGACATAATGGAAACCCTAGGATTTCATCAAATAATACAAGATCCCACACACATAAAAGGAAACACACTAGACCTCATCTTCCTCCCATAAGAACTAATCAAAAACAACTCAGAACCAGATATAAGAATTAAAGAAATCCCTTGGTCTGACCACTACTCCATTTATTTCTCCATCCCAAACCTATCCAGAGGAACCTGTATAAATCAAATCCTCACAGACAGAAGGAAATTCAAAAAATTCATCAAAGAAGAATTCATAAAGGAAATCCTCCCACAACGTCACTCGGATAGCACAGATACAGACAACCTCATACACAAATGGAATCTAGTAATAAACAAGGCAGCTTTAGACAAAAAGAGTCACTCCTCTACTAACAAGAAATCAAGGGACAGCTCAATATGGTACACAAAATAAATCAGAGACATCAAGAAGCAACTAAGGGAACTGGAAAGGAGCTGGAGAAAATCAAAAAGCGAAGAAAAAAAAATCTCATACCTGAATAAATTAACAGAATACAGGAACAGCATCAACAACAAAAAGAGGGACTGCCATGCCAAACTAATTTTATCAGCTCTAAATAAACCAAGAGAGATGTTTGACATAGTTAAATCTTTAACATCAAACTCAAAAGAAGACTCCATAACTCAATCTCCAAGCGTACACATAATGGCTAAATGCTTCAAGGAAAAAATGGAAAATAATGCTTTAAAAGAACCATCACCCAAAACATACATTTCATGCTTGTCAACTTGGGGCACCTTACTGCCCTTAGGGCACCATATCTTGGGTCACCCTAACATCCTTAGGGCACCTTATACGGCACCTTAGGTTAAGGCACCCTATAAGGCACCTTATAAGGCATCTTGTCAGCCTTAACGTGCCTTATCAGTCTTAACGTGCAATGTTCCGTTAATGTGCGATAACTGGCCAAGGCGCCCTTTACTGCACATTAAACAGACATTTCTACCTTAATGCCGGTATGCCCACTTCCTTATATGGCGTTGGTAACTGTTACCGCTACACTTAACACCGGTAAGGTTACCGCGCCTTAGTAAACATACCCCTAAGTTTATTTACTTTAGAACATCTACAAGTAATACAAATCTAATTTCAGTTTAAGTATTTCAATATTTAGTATTCATATTTCAAACCAAGATGAGAATAGGGAGTGTTCTGGATTTTTTGAGAAAATATGCACCCTCTTTTCACTCTACATAGGAGACCAGAAAAGGTGCAAATTGCCATAAATTAGGGCCTATCTAAGAATGTCATATAATAACTCTTTGTAAACCTTCTTAGATTGCTCAGAATTCAAATTATGCAGATTTACCATTAGTCTTTTTGCAAAATGCATGGCTCTCCTTATGTATGGCTGTCATGCAGTCACGTATCTAATTCTATCAGCATTTGGAATTATGTTTAGGAGCCCTGTAGGGTAAATGCAGGGGACATACCCAGCATCTGCTTTGTCTTTAAGTTGCAAGGAAGACACCACATGGATGCCTTGCTCTCTGCCTCATTAGGTAGGGCAGGAGTAACACTTATTCTGCCGAGGCAGGGAATGCTGATCTGGTGCCACAGGAGAGTGGCAAGCAGTGCATGGCAGCAGCTGTGATTTCCCACCTCCCCAAGATCCTGTCTCCCTAATCTAATTCTCCCCTATCAAACGCCCCTGATCAATCCCCCATCAGAACACACCAATCAACCCCTTGATAGCCCCCTTGAGCAGTGTTCCTTCAGAACCATTTTCACAGACAGCAAAGGCTTCAGCAACCCCTGAGAGCAGACCCCCCTACCGCCGATTGGAACCCTCCATGTGGGTCACCCTATGCGCCTGTCCCAGCAGTAGTGGCTGTCAGAATGGCAGCTCTGACCTCTAGTGGTAGGCTTGCAGTACTAGCAGAAGTACTATGGGGCTTGTTTACAAAGCCGCGGTAGCGGTTTGCGATCGTAATCGGAGCCGCGGCCCCATTGATTTCAATGGGGCCGCGGCTGCGATCGCGATCGCGAACCACTACCGCGGCTTTGTAAACAAGCCCCTATGAGATTACCAGTAAGAGTCAGGAACAGTCTCCCTCTTGCCCACTGATACCATTAGGGAGTCCATAGATAAGACTTGGGTGAGGCTTGAAATGGTGAGGCAAGATTGTAGTTTGGGTCTTGTGGGGGGCACTGATAGGAGATATGAAGGTTCTGATTAGGGAGGCTGCTAATGCCTTTGCTTTCAGGAAAAAGGTTCTGAAGGTGCTTTCAGGAAAAAGGTTCTGAAGGAGTGATGCTTGGAAGGGGAGCATATGATCAGCATAGGTATCTGATCTGGGGGGCAGACCCAGATTTATGCGCAGGCAACAGAGAGGTTATCTCCCTCTATTTTTTTGAATCAAAGGGAATTTAAATAACCTTTACACTTCAAAAAACAGAAAGGCAGGTACAAACCCTAAGCAAAAGTATGGGGTGGGATAACCTGAATAGACTCTTCCCTCCCCTCCTGACCAAACCAAGTGCTTCTAAATGTTATGCCTATGGAAACAAAGAATTTAAATTCAGCCCTGCTGGGGGGTTTGATTGGTGGGATCTCGTTGAGGGAGTTAGGGCCTTGGGAGTCACTGATGTGGCACAGCATTTCCATATTTTTAGATGGCAAGAGGCCAAGCTACTGGACTGTTAGTAGCACATCTGTGCGACCAGCAGTTGTGAGAGCCAGCGTGTGGCAACGTTCCATGTGCTAGCTGTCACTGACTGGCACACCAGCACTCTGCCCTAATCTTTCCCTGAAGTTTAAGAGCAGTTAGTGTGGGATTTTTACTGTGCTAGTTGCTCTTCAAATTCATCAGTGGTTACCACGGACCCTATGGGTGCTAATGTTCATAGCAACAGCTGCTACAGTTTAGTAAAAGGGCCTCAATGTGTTATGTCTGTCCAGAGCTTATTTATTTGTTTTATTTATTTAAAGTTTCTTATATACCGCGCTATTCATCATCAGCGCGGTTTACATAGAACAAAACAATCTCAGTACATTTGAAACACGTATGAGTTACAGATAACAGGGCAAAAAACTTGGTTAACAAGGGCAACTATCTACAATACCATAACGATTGACTATTTGCATAAAATTTCAGATGTTTTCTTTGTTATAGGCTGAGGATTGTTAGATGGTGAGCTATACATTGATTGAGTTTTTAAAAAAGCAAATAAACATATAAACGAAGTGAGAAATGGGAAGAAAGCAAAACTCATATAAATATTCAACTTTATTTGATGTTGCAAAAGGTCATCTCATATTTATAATGAGCTTGCAGAGAATGTTCTACATTAATTTGTAAAGGTTTACCTATGAGTGTATAGGTCTCCAATAACTTGTTTCTTTAATACAAGGTGACTTCATATACTTTATTTCTGAAAGCATTTCTCAGTCATATGCCATCATAAAATGTTCCTATAAGGAAATAGAGAAGGAACCCTAGTACAGTTTTTCTCAACCCTGTCCTGGAGGTATACCTAGCCATTTGGATTCTCTGAATTGACATCATGAATATTGATGAGGTAGATTTGCATTCACTTTTGGGGTAATTTTAAAACCCCAATGTGGCAGATAAATCCCCAAATGGGCCAGAAAAATGTGGAAACGGCAGGGACATGCAGAAGGCAAATTCAGAAACGTCCCTTGTTGCATGTCCCCATGGTGGTGATGTTCATCTCTGCACTCCTCTGAGGGGGCATTTCTTCAGAGCAATCCTGGGCACTGTTAGGGCAGTACCTTCGGCCAAATGTCCATGACATATCTTGCATAGCCATGAGGTCATGCTGGGCACAATTTTTAAATGTGCCACACAACATCTGCTATAAATCATGAATAGGAATGGTAATTTACTGTTCTTGCTGACCATGGTTTGCAATTGTGTCTGGAAGAGCTTCCACTGAAGAGATTGACCTTCCTGTCATCTCATCTATGTCCATGTTGGAGTCTATGTAGCTATCCCCCTGTATCTCTACTGTGTATACAATCTCCCCACTGTAGTCCCTGTGCCAAACTAAAGTCCATTATCAAACCCCTACAGCCCACATACCTTCTCCCCTGTATCTGACCATTGTGACCTAGCCCCTCACCTGGTACCTGTGTGTTCCCCTGTGCAACCCAGTATGGTTTATAGTTTAATAAATTTGATATACTGTCCTTCAGCAGAGCAGTTTACATAAAAACAATATATTACAGAATAGAAAGGAACTCCATTGTCATTAAAGAAAAGTTGTAATACTCATAGTGAGTGAATAGAAGAGAAGAGTCAGCCAAACAGCGCGATATAGAACACAGGAATTCAGGTATCTTTATCCTCAGGGAAAAGGTTAAAAGCTTTTTGAAATAAGTAGGTCTTAAGTTCAGCTTTGGATCTTTTAATAAACGTTTTTGGTATAGATCTGGAGGTAGAGCATTCCAAAGTCTAGGAGCCTGGAAATAGAAGGCAGCCTCTTGGTAGATTCATAACTAGCGCATGAGACAGGAGGAGAATGGTCTTTAAGGAATATAAAAAGGACTGCTACTGCAGAGAAGAAATCTGCACTTGTAATTATTCTCTAAATCTTGGAGAAAAGAGGATTCTTTAGGTTAAAACTGATAAAATCTGTGTAGTTTAAAATTTGATTGTTTTAAGTCAGTTAAGACAGTGCTTCTCAACTTAGTCTTCGGGGCACACCTAGGCCCATTGGGTGTTCAGGATTCCTATAACAAATATGCATAAGATAAATTTGTATTTACTGCCTTCATTGTTTGCAAATATATTTCATGCATATTCTTTGTGAGAATCCAGGATCTAGGTGGGCCCTAATGACTGGGTTGAGAAGCACTGATTTAGGACATAGTACTACAAGCCAGCTTTCAATTAAATTAAAGCCAGGTATGGTATATCTTAACAGAGAAAGTAGAATAGGGTAAATATTGCTTGAGTATATAGAGATAAATCATTTTCTGGAAACCTTTTAGAAAGAGGCCTTCCAGTTAGGAGGCAAATGAACTGTGAAATTGTTTTAAATATGTGTTAAAGCCAAATGACAGATAAAAGGGTTAACTTGAAAGGCTTCCTCCATAAAACCAAGGGCAGTGTGAATCGCCCAAGAAATAAAGAGATTGCCTTAGAAGCACAGATAAAAATAGGTCATACTTCCCACCCATCCTGGCTCCCATCCACCACAGGCATAGTCCTTTTTTTATAGCCTCCCAAACCAGATAAGAGGAAAAGGGTGATCTTATTCACTTTCAGGTTTAACTGATTATCTTCATCAGCAAGTTTTAGACCTTAGGGTAGATTAATTAACATTAACAGTCCCTTATATTTATAAGGTATAATTTTATTGGTTAAAGTATCCCTATTCCCTTACATACTTTAAATAACTCAACAACTTTAAATAGCTAAAATAAATCTTTAAATCTAAGATGAAGACAGCAGTCCAGCAGTGAGATGGGTGCTATCCAGTCTTTTGCACTGAATGTTACATGTATGATTTTCTCCTAGTTGGTGAGCCATCTTATGGGTATACTAAGTGCAAAGAGCTCTTTTCTCTCGGGGAATGAGTCCTATCTCTGGCGGCTAGAGTAGCAGACTTGAAGGAGCTGAGGCAGACACAGGTATATAGAGACCTACAGGGTTATAGTAGAGAAGTCCCAGCTTCAGTCTGGCCGCCTCTTTGCTGTTGTGGAGGAGAGAGGTTACATGAAAAAAAAAACCATCACCTTGGTGTGGCAGGAAGTTGACCCTGTATGTAAGACCTGTTCTCCAGGTTATTTAATACCCTTACTTACCGAGGATGTGTCTCCATGGCCATGTGCCCATAAGGAAAGGGGTAGTTGTTATAGTTGGTGATTCAATCATTAGGTAGTCTTGGTGGTTGATGGTTACCTGCTAGCCTGGTGCAAAAGTGGCATGCTTCACATGCCACCTAGACAATGTTTTAGGTAGTTCTGGGTAGGAGGCTGCAGTCTTGGTACATGTTGCTACCATTGACATAGGAAAGTGTGGGAGGGAGGTTATGGAAGCCAAATTTAGGCTTTTAGGTAGAAAGTTGAAATCCAGAACTTCTAGGATAGTGTTCTCTGAAATGCTTTCCATTCCATGTGTAGGACCCAAGAGGCAGGCAGAGCTCCAGAGTCTCAATGTGTGGATGAGACAATGGTGCAAGGGAGAGGGTTTGGAATTTGTTAGGAACTTAGCAACATTCTGGAAAGGGGGGGGGGTGCTTTTCTGAAATGATGGGCTCCACTTTAACCAGGGTGGAACCAGGCTGCTGGCATTAATCTTTAAACATGAGGTTGAACAGCTTTTAAACTAGATAATGGGGGAAAGCCAATAGTCTCCCAAGAGTGCATGGTTCAGAATGATGTATCTTTAAAGGCTACTAGCAAAACAGGAAAGGCAGACATCCTGGTAGAGAGGCCAACAAAGGTAAAAGTAACCCAGCTGCCTTTAACTAAAAATCAGAGTTGAAAGATTTCAAGTTAACCTTGGCATCAAATAGCCAGACTAAATATGAGCTAAAAACAAACTTCAAAATGTATGTATGCAAATTCTAGAAATCTAAAAAATAAGATGGGAGAGTTAGACTATATAGCAATGAATGAAAGATTAGATATAATTGGCATCTCAGAGATTTGGTAGAAGGAAGATAACCAATGGGACACTGTGATATCAGGATACAAATTATATAGCAATGATAGGGTAGATCACATTGGTGGAGGAGTGGATTTATGTTATAGAAGGCATTGAGTCCCACAAGATAAAGGTTTTGCAGAAAACAAAATAAACTGGAATATCTATGGATAGAAATTCCATGTAAAGGGTGGAAGGTAATGGCAGTGGGGGTGTACTATCATCCACCTGGACAGAATGAACAAACAGATGATGAAATACTAACAGAAATTAGAGAAGCTAGTAAAGTTTACAACACAGTACATTGAAGAACCATTATGCAGCCCTGGAAGTGGAGGAGGTGAAAGCATCCCTGGAAAGGGAAGAACCAAAGCTTGAGCACCCAAATTTGCAGAATCTGTGACCACAAGGAAGCAAAGGGTATTAGTGGTTGGTGACTCTCTTTGGAGGGGTACTGAGGCGTCCATCTGCTGACCTCCTCGCTTCCCCTGCTTACCATCAGCAGCCCTGCATAACAAACCGCCGCTTCTGAGGCGCGCCCGCGCCTGAGGGCCTCGCCAGAGGGCCCTTTGGCGTGGCCCTTAGGCGTAGGGCCGTGGCGTTTGTGGCTGTGGGTTGATCCGAAGACATGGACTGGGTCGACTTGCTTCTACTTTGTGGTAACTCGCTGTCCCGTGTTCCTCTCCTCTTCTTTTCTGTCTGACTGTCTCTGTCCTCTATTCTGTCCTATCATATAAATGGCGTTCTTTTCTATTTCCTTGAATGATTTGCATTGTAAACCGCTCTAATGCCTCTGGCCTGAGCGGTATATCAAATTCGAAATAAACATAAACATAAATAAACATAAACATATCCAGAGAGGTATGCTGTCTGCCAGGAGCCAAATTATGAGATATCATAGAGAGTTTGCCGAGACTCATCAAGCCCACAGACTATTACCTGATGTTTCTCATCCATGTCGGCATAAATGATACTCCCAGGTATCCATCTGAGCATATCAAAAGTGACTTCATGGGTCTGGGACAGAGGGTGAAGCAGATATGTGCAAAGGTGGTGTTCTCTTCAATCCTCCCTGTTGAAGGTAAAGGCCAAAGCAGAGAAGCTTGCATCCTGGAGATAAATTCATGGCTGCATGGATGGTGTCATCGAGAGTGTTTTGGTTTCCTGGACCATGGGATGCTTTTTCAAGGATTGCAGAGCAGAGATGGCATCCATCTGTCCAAGAAGGGTTGATGTGTCTTCAGTAGCAGACTGGCTAACCTACTGAAGAGGGCTTTAAACTAGATTCATTGGGGATGGGTGAAGAATGCCCCCAGGTAAGTGAAACATTAAATAGCTTTAGGAAATGGGTAAAAGGGGCAACATATGGAAAGCAATGTCTATAAATGTCGATAGCATGGGAAATAAGATCCCAGATGTTGAGGCTTTAATGGGAGAGGCTGACTTGGATTTAGAGGCAGTAGCAGAGAAATGGTTCACGGACAACCATGACTGGGATATAAACTATACCAGGCTACACTTTACTCAGACCCTCACTTGGTTTTCAGCTTGTCTTGATGTGAGGGCTTGTGTGCATCAGTGATGCTGAGGGCCAAGCTATCAGTAGTTTAACTACTGGCAGGGTCTCCCAAGATGGACAGGTCTCAGCTGAGGTGCCAGACCAAGACAAACCACCCATCTGGGCAGCAGCAGAATGGGACAGTGTTGGCAGCGGAGAATCACATTTCTGTGACAACAGCAACAACACTAAACTTAAACTGCACAGAGGAAACGCCTGGCAATCTACTTCTGTATCTTGCCATGAAAACCCATGTGAGCAGCAGCAGAATGGGATGGTGTTGGCAGCGGAGGATCACATTTCTGTGATAATGGCAACAACACTAAACTTAAACTGCGTGGAGGAAAGGCCTGGCAATCTATTTCTGTATCTTGCCATGGAAACCCAATGGATAGTCACAACAAAACAAATTGCACTATAGTGATGGAAGATGAGACCCCCAGGTCGGAAGGCACTCAACTAGCTACTGGGGAGGAACTGAAGATGTTTCAGAGTAAAGCCAGCATTTATGATGTGTCTGGATCAAAGTCATTGGGACGTCTGACTGTGATATAGCTGCGCATGAAATGAGAGTCAGAAGCTGTGAAGATGTCTTATATATTGGGACATATAACGTACGAAGCATGAACCAATGGAAGTTGGAGATGGTCAAGAATGAAATGGAATGTATATAACTTGATCTGTTGGGTGTCAGCGAACTGAAATGGACTGGCATCGGGCATTTTGCATCAGATGATCACATGGTCTACAATGCTGGAAATGAAAGACAAAGAAGAAATGGTGTTGCATTTATAATAAAGAAGAAACTTGCAAGAACTGTAATGAAATACAATGCAGTCAGTGAATGCTTAATCTCTATTTGTCTATGAGGAATGCCTATCAACACAACTGTAATTCTAGTATATGCCCCAACAACAGCTGCAAAAAAGGATGAAATTGATGATTTCTATGAACAAGTACAAGCTGTAATTGACAGAACATGCAAACAGGATATCCTGATAGTCATGGGTGACTGGAACGCTAAAGTTGGCAACAAAGAAGAAAGCAAAGCAGTTGGAAAATATGGACTTAGCAACAGAAATGAAGCTGGAGAAAGACTGATAGAATTCTGCAAGACCAATGATCTATTCATCTCAAACACCTTCTTCTAGCAACACAAGCAGTGACTGTACACATGGACTTCACTCAATGGATTGTATAAAAATCCAACTGACTACATCTGTGAAAGTCAATGATTGAAAAACTCTATAACATCAACAAAGACCAAACCTGGAGGTGACTGTGGTACAGATCACCAACTACTAGTATGCAAACTCAAGCTAAAGTTGAAAAAGAGCAAGCCACTCATGAATGTAGCAGAATATGACCATGAGAATATACCACTGGAATTTAAAGACTGCCTGCAAAATCGATTTGCTACTTTAGATACAAATGACAGAGCTCCAGAAGATCAAAATTTGAAACCCAATCTTCCAATACTTTCATCAGAGTGATCCTGGAGACTCGAGTCCCAGAACGATCCAGCTCAGAACACACACAGTTAAAATCCCCTCCAACAAGCAGTTCCCCTTGATGAAACCTCTGGAGTGCCTCAGACAGATCTAACAAAGAGCTCCCTACCAAGGCAGGGAGAAGATAAACATTCACTAAAGTTTAAGTATCCTGTATAGAACCAGCCAAAATTAAAAAGCGACCCTCCGGATCTATAAATTAATCTATTGTTGTCAGATTTGCGTTCCAACTATGTGTTCCATTAGACAGCGGCCATCTTAGCTGAGTGAGCCTGTGTTACAGAAGCGTGTCAGCCATCTTATCAACAGATGTTTGCATTCCAGGTATGTGTGTCAACTTCTTTTTCCTGTCGAAGCTACAGCACTGTCATGCGTTCAGCCATGTGTTCCAACGGGGCAGAGCATCCATTGTTATTCTCATATTGATATGTGGTTTGTGTCATGCTCAGGGATTTCATGGCTGACCCAGGCAACTATTGGCACTATGGGTCCATCAGACCACGTGATTATAACTATGGATATCTCAATAGGAGAAATGGAAACAACACCACATTGTTGGTCCTTACCTCACGGATTATTGCTCAACCAGGAGTTTTCCTCCACAGTAAGGGAAGGCTGAAGGGAGTTTTTGACATTTAATGATACCTCTGATATATCCAGAGCTCTTCTGTGGGAGGTGGGGAAGGCCGTTTTACGGGGGCAACTCATCTCGTTATCGAGTGCCTTTAAAAGGAAGTTGGAGACTAGACAGAAGGAACTGCGACGAGAGAAAAAATCCACAGATGCAGTCGTGGCTCTAAGGTATGGAAAGTGTTGACCGGCCATCGGGGGGAATTGGAGGCTCTTGAGTCTGAACGTATTGCTTTGCTTCTCTTGCAGACTAGACAGAGATTTTATGAGCAGGGTAATAAGGCAGGGAAGATGTTGATGTGGCAATTGAAACGTCAACGGCAACTTCATAAAATAGTAGTGATCAAATCCCCACAGGGTCAGGTTTTGCATGGCTCCAAAGACATAGCAACAACTTTTGTGAAATTCTATGCGTAGTTATATACTAGTGAGTCATCGGCTGCAGCTATGGATATTCATGATTGGTTGCAGGAAGTTTCTTTCCCACAGCTTTCATCAGAAGGAAGGGAATATTTGGATTGTCCTGTTACCCCTCAGGAGGTCCTACAAGTAATGAGGAACTTAAAATCTGCAAAGGCGGCAGGGCCTGATTTCTTACCGGCTGAGCTATATAAGGTGTTTCCGGATTTATTTGCCCCGACTCTGTTGACAGTTTTGAATGAAATTCTCTCCAAGGAAATGCTTCCGACATCCTTTTTCCAGGCAACCATTGTAGTGATCCCCAAAGCAGATAAAGATCCATTGCAGTGTTCCAACTACCGACTGATATCTTTGCTGAACTTAGATTACAAAATTTTCACCACGGTTTTAGCTAATCGCTTGGCTACTTTAATTCCAGACCTTGTGCATCCAAATCAAACGGGATTTATAAAAAATAGATATGGTTTTGAAAATGTACGTAGGTTTGTTAATGTGTTGCAGGGACTTAGATCTAAAGTAGGGTCTTATGGGATTCTATCACTAGATGCTGAGAAAGCTTTTAACAAACTGGAATGGTCTTATCTTTTACAGGTCCTCCAAGAGTATGGCTTCGGGGTATCCTTTTGCAAGTGGATTACTTCTTTATATGCTAACCCTCAAGCCTCGGTATCCATAAATGGTTTTAGTTCTCCACCTTTTTTATTAGGTAGAGGCACCAGACACCTTTGTTATTTGCCCTTGTGATGGAACCATTAGCAGTACATATTAAGTTAAGAGCTGAGGAATATGGTATCCACCTCAGTTCTGATTGGCACTCTATCTCGTTGTATGTGGATGACATGCTAATTTATCTTAGTAATCCTTCCAAGTCTCTTCCTATAATGGTAACCATCTTAGATCGTTTTTCACAGATATACGAATTCATGGTAAATATGCAGAAGTCGACATTACATAGCTGCGTATCCCGATCTTCAAACAAATTACTGCCTAGTGGGGGAATGTTTCCAGTGGTGGATCACTTCCGTTACCTGGGTATTATAATACATAGAGATTTATCACAGTTGTATATTTTGAACTATCTTTCCCTCCTTAAGACCCTTAGATGTGATATGGAATGCTGGGGATCTTGTTCGGTCTCCTGGTTAGGATGGATAAATGCTTATAAGATGTTGGTCTTACCCAAGCTGCTTTTTCTCTTTATGCAATTGCCAATTTTTCTTCCTAGAGCTTTCTTTAAAAATCTACGGCAGGGGGGGCGGAGCCAACAGCGGAACAGACTGGCCGCATAATCGCTAAGCTCCCGTCACCTATTAAGAATCCTGCCCAATAGCGAAGTCCCCGCTCATCCCCGGGAAACTTTACCAAGCTCTCCGTGCCCCCCGACATGACGGCATTAAAACCTGCACGCCTCGAGTTTCAGTCCGGCTCTACTCCCGCGCCGAAACGGACGAAGCAGGACGTGGGTTCCCCGCAGAAAATGGCGTCGGAGGGAAAAGAAGCGACGGCCGCAGGCATGCAGGTAATACTCGCAGAGCTGAAAGGAGTGAAGAAGCTGATTGTGTCCAACTCATCTTCGCTGAGTAACATCCAGGCTGACCTCAATGTGCTAAAGAGCAGCATGCAGGAGATTTGCGGACGTGTGGAAACGCTGGAGGGCCAGGTCAAAAGGCACGACGCCATTCTTGCACAAGTGGGGGCACTTTCAGCACGCTGCAGGAAAATGGAGGCCCAGATAGAGGATCAAAATAACAGGGCCCGACAAAACAATGTACGCCTCGGTGGGAGTCCCCGAAGGGGCAGAGGGAGCGAATATAATAGCCTTTTTGGAGAAATTGGTTCCGGAGCTTTTGCAGCTTTCTTTCCAGCAGCCCTTTGAACTGGATCGGGCGCATCGGGTTCCCACTCAGACCACAGCTACTACCCGGCTTCCCCGCCCGATTGTATTTAAAGTACTGCGCTACCAACAAGTGCTGCTCATTCTACAGGCTGCCAGAAAGAGTGCCACACTGAAGGTACAAGGACAAAACGTCTCGTTCTACCCGGACCTCAGCAAGCAGACAACAGACCGGCGCAAGGCCCTGTTAGCCTGCAGGCCTCTCATGCAAAGGCTGCAGGCACGGTATGGCTTGTATTATCCGGGCACTATGCGGGTTACATTGCATAATACCACCAGGAATTTTACAGATGCTGACAGCTTAAAAGTGTTTTTGCAAGAATTCAATTCCATGGAGAGTTGAATGTTGTATGTGTAAAGCTGGAGGTTTGGAGATGGGCTGGGGCACTAACGTTGATTAATAAGTTGCTTGTAGTTCACTGTTGTAAGTTCTTGCATGTTGATCCTACTTTGCTGTAAGTGACCATGAAGGACATTGCTGGAACTAATCAGACTGTCAGGATGTTGTGGGCTAAACGGGGTGTGGGGATGTGAATGTTACAATTTGCTTATAATGGGAAACAGAATGTTATGTTTTATCAATATAGGTGATGGAGAGAGACGTCATCTATTAAGCCAGGTGTTAGCTGCTGCAGGTAATCCGCCAAAGTATAACTAGACTTGTATTAAAAATGTATAGGAATGTTGATCATTTTAGTCCAGCTCACCTTCCACGTACGGGGAATGCAGAGACAAGGGATGCAGTTCATGCCTGGTTCAAGCCCCTCATTCGCTGATACAGATGGCTGACACACTGCTAGTACTTATGCTTAATGTCAAAGGCATACTGAACCCCTTGAAATGAAAGAAGATCTTGTCATACTGTCAACAAAAGAAGGCAGACGTTGTGTATCTTCAGGAGACACACCTGACGGAAGCGGAATCCCGGAAAGTTTGCTCCAAAACCTATCAAGTGGCGGCTTTATCCCCCGCTTATCACAAGAAAGGCGGTGTGATCACCTTGCTCCGCAGAACCGTACCCGCCACGGTGCTGGAAACCTCGGCTGACCCAAGGGGTCGGTGGGCAAAAGCGACCTTGCGGCTAGATCAAGAACTATACACCTTCATGAACATCTATGCTCCTAATGTAGATGACCCTGCCTTTTTCCAAAACGTGACATCGGAACTAATGGCTGTGGCGACCACGGAGTTGATTCTTGGTGGAGATTTCAATCTAGTCCTCGACCCACTTCTAGATCGTCTCCCGTATCGGGCAATAGACAAAACTAAGTCACATGGAGTCCTAAGAAGTATGATAGCTGAGCTGCATTTGTGTGATGCATGGCGTCTCTTGCATCCAATAGACAAGGAATTCACCTTCTATTCCATTCCCCATGATACTCAGACCAGATTAGATTTCTTCCTGACCACCCCCGGCATAGTCCGATGGTTAACTGCCTCGGCTATACATGCCGGCACTGTGTCGGATCACTCCGCTGTCTCCCTGACCATAGAACGGAGGATAGAACCTGCACGTACTCCACGATGGACCTTTGATAAAGCTCTACTAGCCGACAGTTCCTTTGTGGCCCACATCTCCACGGTCATAGCGACCTACAACGAAAACAACCTCCCCTCTGAGACATCTTCTTGGGGTTGGTGGGAAGGCTTCAAAGCGACCTTGCGTGCACATATCACATCTTACACGATATGAAGGAACAAGCAGCGGAGACATATCCAAGATGATCTTGAGAAGCAAATCAAAGCGGGAGAGCGTCTGTTGGCGAAAAAGGCAGACCCTCTGGTGTTGATCCGTTTACGGAAACTGAGGCAGCAGCATAACAGCCTTCTACACAGTCAGGTACAGTCAATCGCTCGCTTGCAGCAAAGCACATACTACCTAGAGAGTAATAGAGCAGGCTCCTTATTGTCCAAGCTGCTTAAAGCTAGAAAGAATGTGGCCCCCATCACGTCCCTTCAAAACGCGAATGGGGATCTTCTACTCCAAAACAGGCAAATATTGGAGCGCTGTCGAGAGTTCTACGAAAAACTATACAGCTCAGAGGTCGGATGCGGAGATAGCGAATTCCAAACCTTTGTGTCAGGCATATCTGGTCCATCCATAACGGTCGACCAACGCCGAGAGTTAGAACAAGAGATCACAGTAGCTGAGATACGTCAGGCCATTCAACAATCTGCAGGGGGAAGGTGGCCGGCCCTGATGGAATACCCTTAGAGTTCTATTCAAAATATCAGGGTGAGCTCAGTACCATGCTCCAGACCTATTACAGTGGCCTGGCTGCGGAAAGCCCAGCGGTGGATGCATTGGCCGATGCTTCAATAGTGATACATCCCAAACCGGGACGCGATCCGCAGAAGATTGAGAACTACCGACCCATCTCCCTCCTGAATGCGGATTACAAGATCTACGCTAAAATCCTAGCTAATCGCCTGAACAAGATCATACCCTCCTTGATCCAGACAGATCAGTGTGGCTTCATCCCTGGAAGATCCTCTGCAGACAACGGGCGTCTGTTATCTCGTATTCTGGCCAAAGTCTCGACGGACTCGGAGCCGGTAGTTGGACTGGCGCTCGATGCCGAAAAAGCATTTGATAGACTGGAATGGCCCTTCCTGTTCCGGACTCTGAGATGGTATGGGATGAGCGAGAGCTTCGTCAAGAAAATAGCGCTGTTATACGTAAACCCTACCGCACGAGTGATCGCCAACTCCGAGAAGTCAGCACCCTTTACGCTCCAAAGAGGTACCCGGCAAGGATGCCCGCTCTCTCCGCTCCTCTTCAACCTAGCTCTAGAGCCATTGTTGTTAGCCATCAGGCAACGGGATGACATCGACGGGGTGGTCTTGGCGGATGGACAATGCAAGATATCAGCCTACGCAGACGATCTGCTGCTATTTTTGATGCCCCGATCGTTGCCTGCCACCATGAACTTGTTGGACCAATACTCCTCTATCTCTGGATACAAGGTCAACTTATCTAAAACTACGATTATACCCCTAAATGCTTCAGTGAGGGAGGATCAACTCACAGCGTACGGTTTCCAGGTTGCGCACACCTCATTTCACTATTTAGGGGTGGAGTATGGACGATCTCTCGCGGAGACAGTGGCTATTAATGCGAAACAGTGTGAGGAATTGGTGAAGGAATACGCTCTAAAATGGTCACCTCTGCACTTAACATGGTGGGGCCGTCTAGAGGCTGTGAAGATGGTTCTTGCCCCGAAAATTGGATATATTCTGAGTATGATACCGGTGTTATTCCCGTCAGGGTGGTACAAGAAAATGAATAACCACCTAATCACTTTCCTCTGGAACAAGAAAGTGCCGAGAATTGCGGCATGGAAGTTAAGACTCCCCAAGGCAAAGGGAGGGATTCATTTCCCAGATGTAGAACACCTGCACTTGGCCTCACTATTGAAGCAGGGGACCCAGTGGGCTGGGGACGATGATGACTCTGAATCCCCAAGGTGGCTACAGGTAGAGAGCAAGATCATCGCTCCCTTTCCTAGATACCAGTTAATCTGTCTCTCATCATCTCTGGGGGATCGACGAGATCCGATTCTCGCAGCAACGCAGCACGCATGTAAACTTGCGGCCTTCGCCATTGAAGGTGGAACAGATTATGCTTCCACCACACCGATATGGCTCAACTCTAGATTCCTTATTGGTGGCCGGCCGATCCACTGGAAACCGTGGTTTGAAAGTGGAATAACCACATTAGGGCACCTGATCCACGACAAGACATTCAAATCTTTTGAAACGTTACAGAAGGAATTCGGCTTGCCCAGTAGTTCCTATTATCAATGGTGCCAGCTCCGGCACTGTCTAAGTCAAGCCAAGGTAGCTCCTTTGACATTACGCGCAGAATGGCCACTGTTGACCACTCTCAGGGACTTACAAAACGGAACCCGGATCATATCAAAATCATTAGAGATCTTCCGCACCATCTCAACTAAACAATGTACGAAGACACAGTCGGCTTGGGAAAAGGATACAGGGGAGCGGACCCCGCTGGACACATGGGACGATTTTTGGAACCAACCAACTCGACTGACGAGGGCTGCGTCTTTAACCCAGTCCATGTATTTCTTTGCCCATCGTGCATACTTGACCCCGGCGCGGCTAGCGAAATGGACGCCACAGGGGAATGCTCTGTGCTGGTCCTGCCAGCTAGAGACAGGCACATTCTCCCACATGACATATCATTGCCCGCATCTCCAGGTGTATTGGAAAAGTGTATGGCATCGGATAACTGCCATCTTACCCATACGCACACCTATCTCCTATCAAATTGTGGTGTATAGGGCTGCAGCCGATGGTATCCTTCTTAACAAACAAGAGAGCCGTCTGTTCAACCTCATGATCAGCATTGCATTGAAGCTAATCCTGACCTGTTGGAAAGACAATACGAAGGTTCATAGCGACGGATGGTGGACATTGTTGTGCCAACATAAACTTCACGAAGAATCCTATTTAGCCAAATACCCATCCTCCACCAAATTGGGCTTGAAGTGGGAACCTCTTAATGCATACATTGAGCGTACTGGGAGATCCACATAGGGGCCCTCCCGCTTATCAAGACGCCCCCTTCTTCCGGGTGCTTGATGTCACTCAAGGCGAACTTCACTTGGCTCTGCATACCTTGTGGGAAGGATATTCGGGTGAGGGTGAGACTGGACTAGGTGTATATAGGTTCTATGTATTTCCACGGTCTCAAGTTGTTGTATGTTACCTATGTTGAGACATTTTAATGGCTACGAATCCTGTATGCTCACGTTTACATCTTATTATTATTTGTACCTGTTTTAAAACCCAATAAAAACATGATTACAAAAAAAAAAAAATCTACGGCAGACGTTGTTACGCTTTCTGTGGAACGGAAATCATCCCTTAATTAATTGGCAGATTCTTACGCTACCAAAATGGTCTGGGGGGCTAGGGCTTTCGGATCCAGAGGTGTATTATTCTTGCATTTGTTTATGATCCCTCTTGCTCTGGCGAATTAATGTGGAGGCAGATTGGGCTTCCCTGGAAAAGGATTGGTTGAAGCCGATTCCATTAGAAGTGGTGCCTTTCATTAGTGAATCAAAGGAGGTAGCAAAGATCTGGGCACACCCCTTCATCGGGCCATGCTGGGGGTCTTGGCAGAGGATTTTTCTCCAGTTCGGAATACATTCTTCTCAATCACCTTATCTGATTTTAGGGTTTGTTAGAGATATGAAAAATGGGCTGGACTCTTAAACTTTCCACAACAAGATTGTCCTCTCTGTATGAAGGATCACATCCTTTGCCAAAGAGACAACTGGAGGAGCGTTTAGGGTTTCCTCTTTCCCAGTTTCAGTTTCTTCAGTTAGATCATTGCCTGGACACCCAGTCATCAAAGTCAGATCTCGTAAGAAGCCCTAGACATTGGGAATTTGAACTCTTTGAATCCAGACGACTGCCAGCCTTCATTTTTCGGTTGTATCATAATCTGGCAGAAGATTTACCTGTGCTCTCTACTTTGAAGCTCCCTCAGAGGAGATGGGAAGTGACCTTACCGGGGAAAGAGCAGGACTTTTGGTTAGAAATTTATCAATACTCACATTCATGTTCTATTTCATTGGGATTAATTTACACTCAAATGAGAATTTTATATCGGTTGTCTATAACGCTGCAGCATCTTTTTCATTGGAAACAAGCCAATGATCCTTTATGCTGGCAGTAGTGTGGCCGTCGGGGTGACTTTGATCACATGTGGTGGTATTGTCCTCATATCCAAATATTGGAGGAAGATATGGGAACATCTCACTGGTTGTCTAAAGATATCTTTCCCCTTTGAAATGGAGATTTGTTTGCTGGGGGTACTCCCTGATTCAGCCAGTAGTGCCCCTCTTCACAGGGTGGCTCAGTCACTCTTGCTGGCGGCCAGATCGGTAATAGCTCATTTCTGGAAGCGCAGCACTGTGCCGTCTTTCATAGAGTGGTGATCTAAATGTTGGGATATCTTCCATTTGGAAAAAAAATCGCAGTTTCTGTACATGGAGTTCCCTTTCAGGGAGAGGATATTTGGAGCTTAGTGCTGCACAATGATGCAGGGTATTCAATGCTTCGGTACTTAACAGGCAGTGGCTTTTGGTTTCCTTTTTATTCTCTATCCCTTATTTAGTTCTGGGGTTCTTGCTTTTTATCATCATTACTTCCCATTTCTCAGCTAGATTTTGAGGGGTCCGATTTTTTTTTTTGGGGGGGGGGGGGGTTGGGAGGGGAAGGGAATGGTGGGGAGAGAGGGGTGGAGGGGAAAGTATGAGCAGTGTTTGTTGAGACTTAGTCCCCTTGAGGGTCTAACTCTCCCCTTGTTTGACTCATTGATAGCAGGGATAGCAGATGTTGGGGTTCTTGACCTTACTGTGGGGGGTTCTTTAAATATATATATATCTTAGTCTATTATATGAAGATATTTTCTCTAGAAGGTTTATTACACTTGCCTCTGTTACCTCCAAGATTTTACAGTTGGATACCTTCATGGCTGGGCAAGGTATAACATTGTGTCAAACGCCGTTGCTTGTCCCTTCAAGCTAAGGCGGGGTATTAAGCCGAGGCCTTGTGTTTAACCAGCCCAGAGACCTTGCTTGGCACTCTGGGATATGTAGTTTTTCTTAGGCCAGTCAAAAGAATAAGTTGTGGAAACGAGGTAAGGCTTAAACAGGTTTTATTCCCCTTCCGAGAGGATTCTTTCAGTGGTCAAAACAAAAAGGTAAACAGCCCCACTTTGGGCACAAACAAAGAAACAAAATAGAAACAGAAAAATGCTTATCTTCAGCTTTTAACATGCAAACAAAAGTAGTTAAACAGTCCTTTTCCAGCATACAAAAACCCTTTTCTTTGTAGCTTTAAGGCTTGGCAAGTATCACAACTTGTTCACTGCAAAGAAGATATATTATCAGAAATTGTAAGCGTACAGTCCATGTATTCATTACACGTTGTGTCCCCCTGTACCTCACACTGCATATCCTCTTCTTCTGCCTTTAACCATTCTTCTCTTGCACAGTTCGGCACATCATTAAACAGTCTCTCTTTGTTATTCAGAGATCCTCTTTCTCTCTTTGTGAGAATGTGTGACAGGCTAGTACCACATTCACTGGAGTACTTAATTTGGGAGCCTTCCAAATGCTGAGGACCATAGGGGAAATTACAACATTCACCTTTCCCTCTATTAGCTACAATTGGTTTACCTCTTGGCAGTCTCTGACTCGGGCTTCTCTCTGCTGCTGCAGACACTGGAGTAACGTCAAGTGGAAGCTTTCCACGGCTCCTGCCTTTTGTCCTTCTCCCAGATACAAGATTATCTTCAGGTACAAAAGCTTTACTTTTCCTGTGCCAATTACTAGGGTAAATAGTTTCCTCAGGCTTCCTCCAACTAGCTTCCCAATTGAACTCTCCGTTACCTTTCAGATAACTTCTGCTGAGCTCTGACGCTTCTGTGCTCTGCCTTCCACCACAGGCACCTGGGTTCTCACTCTCTCCCTTGGAATAAAACTTTTTAGCTTTTACAGCTCTTCCACCGGCTTTATTCCAACCTGAGCTTCTCCCAGCACGTCCTTGGCTCTCTGAACACTCACGACTGCCTGTTCCTGTGTTCCTTCCGGGTTCTGTTCTGCTTCTTCCTCTAACTCCATGTGCATTGAGTTTATCTGCTTGTGTGTCAGCTCCACCCCCTCCCAGCTGGCTTTCATCAGTTACTGATCCCTCAGCCTTTCTGCTGCTTGGGCGTGTTTCTCTAGCTCGTGACCTGATTTGTTTGGGTTGCCTATAGCAACATCCTGACATGTGTGCCTCTGAAATGTCAGAATCAGTTTCACTGCCTGCATCTTTGCCTATTTCCATGGGCTCTGTTAAACCTACTTTGTGACAATTGTTAGTGATGTTCTATTTTTGTGATGTTTTATTACGCCATGCACAGCAGGGTTACGGCTTTCTGCAATGTTCTCAGTTAGGGATGCATACTTGTATAGTATTTCTTGCTTCCTTTTTTATCCCCTGTTCTTGTCATCCTGTTGGACATGCTTTGGGAAGTTGTAATGTATCTATGTATCAGCATGAAGATTAATATATATATATATATATTTGAGTGTATGTATGTACAGGATATGATATATGCTTTGCAGATGTGGTTTGATGAGTTTGTATGTATACTTTTTGAAACTGCTCAATAAAATTTATTACACAAAAAAATAAAAAGCAAAGAACACTGAATACAAATTGGTGCACCTACAATTACTGAAAGACTACCACACTGCAACAGATAAAGTCAAATATGAACACCAATCAAAACTACTAAAATTGCAACCAACCAACAAAGAGAAGAGTTTAACATAGTGAAACAGCTGACCTTCAACCAAAAACCAAGAAATCTCATCTACCCCCCCAACAGCTAGCACTACACTACAAGCAATTTCTTCCCCAACCAGATATCTACCTCCCACCCTCCACTGGAAACACCCACCCTGATCCCTGAATATTCTTCACCAAAATTACTGAAAGACAAATAGAAGACACTGTATCAGCCCTGAACACAACAATCTTCCCCCAGGATCCCTGCCTGACAATGTGGATTAAAGTGACCAAGAAGGAGCTTAGCGGTATAATCACAAAATTACACAATCGGTACTTCAACAGGACATCATGCCCTCATGCTTGAAAACCTCTTCCATTCACCCAACATTAAAAAACCTACCCTCGATCCATCTGACCCATCATCATACAGACCCATCACAAGCCTTCCCATCCTAGCAACGATCATTGAAAAAACAGTACAGCACCAACTACAATACCATATCGAAAATCATAATCTTCTTGACCCCCAGCAACATGGGTTCCACCCAAATCATTGAGTAGAAACTCTATTAACCACACTGATAAATACCCTAACACAAGGTATGCAATGAGCCCATCAAGATTTCTTACTAATCTTCCTGGACATTTCCTCAGTCTTCAATACCGTAAACCAGCATCTGCAATAACAATGTCTCCACACCAATGGAATCCAAGGCACAGTGCTCAAGTGGTTCACATCCTACCTTACAGATAGACGACAACAGATAAAGATAGGAAATAACACCTCCATCCCTTGCAAGCAAAGGAGTCCCCCAAGGATCCACCCTCTCCTTCATACTTTTCAATCTCTACCTGCGACCACTCTGCACAATCCTAAAATCGCACAGTCTCAACGTCCACATTTATACAGGCAATATTATGATATATGGACCAATCAACACAAACCAATTCATCCCCTCTGCTCATCAGAAATGTTTCACGGAGGTTTCCAACTGGCTAAGAGACAACAACTTGCAAATGAATTACAACAAGACTGAAGCCCTCTACATAACGAGAAACACCACATTTGTCCCACCCAACCCCCATGATGACACTGAACAACACCACAATCAAGACCAAGGCAGAAGTCAGATACCTTGGAGTCCAACTGGATCAACGCCTAACATTCAAAATCCATATAAACAAAATAAAAACTAAACAATTTACCACAAAACAAAGAAACTCCAATGACTCTAACCATTCCTCGAACCAGAAGACTTCCAAACTATACTTCAAGCATCAGTAACACCCCCCTAGATTACTGCAATGCTATATACCAAGGACTACCTTAGTCCACACTTCTACCACTCCAAACAGCTCTCCACTTAGCAGGAAGAATCTTACAAAAAGCAGCAAGCCAGGATCATATTACCCCAATACTTAAACAGCTTCACTGGCTCCCACTGCAGAAATGTATAAGATATAAAACAATAATGCTAACCCATAAAGCCATTTACTCAGACCCCAACCCCCCTCCCCATACCTCAGATCACTTCTGCAACCTTCCCAATCACAAAGAACTAGACAAACCCCCACAACAAATACCCTGGTAATTCCTTACACTAGGACCAAATCAAACCAACAAGCATGTAAAAGAGCATTCCAGTTATACCCACCCTCCATATGGAACAAACTACCCGACAAGCTCAGACTCATCACTGACCTCAAGACTTTCTGAAAACACTTAAAAACACATCTATGCATGGAACATTTCAACACAACCACATTACTCCTTCTTTCATAAAGAACATAACATGATAGATATCATTACTGATGTACATAGTCTGAAATATATATAGTTAAGAACCCCTCTGGGTCTTGATCGCATGTTGTCTATAGTTTCATACTACTGTTATAATGTATTTATATTTGTTTTATGTAAATTACCTTGACCCGGTGAAAGGCGATATATAAATAAAGCTAAATAAACAAATAAATTGTAGCTTCCTTGCATGTTCCTTTCTATTTTTGAAGGAATAAACAACTAATCTACATTTTATTTATTTATTTATTTAAGGTCTTTTCTATACCATGCTCTTTAAAATCAGCTCGGTTTACAGTTTAACAGCAAATTTGTACAGTGCAGGCTGCACCCACACTGTACTTACAAAGAACAGGTTTTACAACTTGGGCAAACTGGGGTAACTATGTACAGGCTACACAGTAGCTTGGCTACTCATTTAAGTAACTATATACAGGCTAAGCAGTCGGGTCAACAGAAGTGGAGTGGCAACAGGGCTGCTTGGTGACTATTTACAAGATTAGGTGACTACTATATATACATGTGCATACCAGGGTGTCTGGTGGTGCTAGTCTGCTAGACTGGGACCGTGCGTTGTGAGTGTTTTGGGGTGGCTGTCTTGGTGGATGCGTATGGCTGGATGTTGTGTGTCCTTGCTGTTAGAGTAGTGCTGGAGGAAAAGGTGGTGTTTCAGCACCTTCCTGAATTGGGTAAGGTAGGTAATGGCCCGGATGTCGGGGGGGGGGAGGGCATTCCAACATGTGGGTGCATAGTACATGAAGGCTCTGCTTCTTGTTGCTTGAGAGCACTTTGTGATCCTGCTGGGGATACTCAGTGTGTTGGCAGCGACTGACCTTCTGTGTCTGTTTGGGGGAGTGAGGAGGAAGAGGTCCGTGATGGAGGAGGAGGTGAGGCTGTTGATGGCTTTAAATGTCAACAGTAGAATTTTGAAGGAGAGTCTGCAGTGGACTGGCAACCAATGGAGGTGTTTCAGGAATGGGGCTATATGGTCCCTCCTGGCGGCTCCATGTAGTATTCTGGCGGCTGCATTCATTGCAAGTTGAAGTGGGTTCAACGTGTTTTTTGGGAGTCCCTGTAGGATTGAGTTGGCGTAGTCAAAGTTGGGGATTACCAAGGCTTGGTAGATTGTTCGGAAGTCATCTGGCTCCAGTAGGCGTCGTAGATGCCGGATTGTCCGTATTTTGTGGTATACTGCCTTGACAGTGTTGCTTATGCGGGCTTTCATATCCAACTGTTGGTCTAGTGTGACCCCTAGGTAGCGGATCATGGGCTTGCTTTGGAGCTTGGCATATCTTACTTTTAGAGATGCTGGAGGGGTGAAAGTTTGGTTCCTGGTGATGAATAGCGTCTCAGTTTTCTTGAAGTTTATTCTGAGGTTTTGAGTGTGGAGCCAGTCAGTGACAGCGTCGAAGCAGGTAATTAGTGATGAGAAGTCCGGCTGGTCGGTTGAGAATGGCATGTATAGTAGCATTTGCCTGTTCCACTCCATTAATTATTTTATAGACCACTATCATATCTCCCCTCAGCTGTCTCTTTTCTAAGTTAAAGAGCTCTAAACCTTTTAGCCTCTCTTCATAAGGGTATCCTTCCATCCCCTTTACCATTTTTATCATTCTTCTCTGTATCTTTTCTAATTCTGCTATATACTTCTTAAGATATAGTAACCAAAATTTCACATACAGTAATATTCAAAGTGTGGTTGCACAATGGAGAGATACAGCAACATCATAACATCCTTTGTTTATTATCCATTCCTTTCTTTATGATTCCTAGCTTTCTTGAGCGATGATGACCAGTTCCTTTTCCTGGATGGTGTGGAACCTTGCATCGTGTAATTGTAGTTTCAGTTATTTTTCCCTAAGTACATCATGTAGCTATAGTTTGGGTTGTTCTTCCCTAAGTGCATAACTTTGCACTTGTCCACATTAAATTTTGTCTGCCATTTGGATGCCCAGTCTCTCAATCTTTCATGGTCCTCTGGCAATTTTTTACAATTCTCTTGTGTTGAGAGTGCTCACTTCCTGTTACCTGCATTGCTTTGGTGAGTGGTTCCTCATTTCCCGCTGGCTTCTACATCAGTACTGATGTCTGCTGGAAGGGCTTTAAAATATCAGCCCCCCCCCCCCCCACGGGATGCCGAGAGTGCTAATTTCCTGGTTGCCTGAATTGCTTTTGTGACTTGCTCCTCGGTTCCTGGGACATGACTGCAGGTGTGTGCCTGAAGAGGCATGCCCAAAGGGGCAGGTTTCGCCCCTTTGACACCCCTTTGGTGCACAAAGGCATGTAGAGGAAAGCTTGCTTCTCAGTATTGGAAAGTGAATGAAGAAAGTCTCACTTTCCTCCTCACAGAAAGCTGCAAAAGTGGTTGTTCTGTTGGATTCTCATTTTTAGAGCATGGAGAAAGTGTTGGGGTCTTTGATGGGTGAGAAGAACGATCCATCAGTGAGTACTGCTTTCCCTTTCTCTTTGTCTATTATATTGGGTTCTTCCACCACTCCCTACTCTGGATGTATCAGCACAGGGACAGTTCCTGTTCCTGTTATGGATCTTGGGGACCTTCCAGTATCTATCCCCTACAGGAATCCTTCTTGTGTATGGACTCTATAGAGGAATGTGGTTCTACTCTAACTCGCTGTATTGATCTTCCTGTTTTGGACTATGAGAGCCAGAGGAGAAGGGGTTAACACAGTAACACAAAAAAAAATCATCAAAAAGTCTGAATGCTGGAATTGTACTGAGATGTGCACGTGAAGCTTTCAAAGGTATGTGACATCATATGGAAAACATGTGACAACATACTTATCAGTAAATGATGGACCTTGAGAGATGGTAGAAAGGCAATCATGAGAGATAAACATGCCAGCTTAGAATGAAGAAGAACATATGGCCCATAGTATACTTGTCAGAACACGGGGAGTTGAAGAGATATATTTCTTGGAAACTGAGGGGCGGGAGAGAACTAAGCAAGAGAACCAGGTGAAGAACTGAGTGAGGGGGGGAAAGTCAGATAACAATATAAATTTGACAAGGCCCAGGGCCTTAAAAGAAGGTCAATGGAGAGGGGTGCAGATATGAGTAGAATAACATGGCAAATCACACAAGTGGGGCCCTAGACAGCTGGAACAAGAATTAGTTAATTAGAGAAGAATGCCCCAAATAGTAAGAATGGTTCTGAGCAAGGGTATATAATGTGACAGGACCAGAGAGGCGATGAGTTTGTCTCCTGCACAGTGAAGACTGTGTGGGATATAGATTCCCTGGGCTCCCTATGGACCAGTATTCCTGTTGTCATGTCTGAGAGTTTTGTGTGCATGCTAATTTGTCTTGTGTATGTCTGTTACACTGATCTTTTGTGTCCAGGAAAGTCTTTTGTACATTCTCTCACTCGCTGTTGAGTCAAGAAGTAAGACAGAATTATGCAGGCAGGACCAGACATTCTAGCTTGTAGCTGTTTAGAGATCTGCATCTGAGATAAGACAGAATGACCCTGTTTGCTTGCTGTGAGAGGTGGCAAGATCTGTAATTCTACTGAATTGCTTTTTTTCCTTTGTTCTTAGTTTTTTGTTTCTATAAGATAGGGAATAATAAAAGGATCCTTTTGGAAGAAAAATCTGTGAGATAGTTATTACCATGTACGAACGTGTTGTCCTGCATAAGGTAAGATTTTATTGGGAAGTGTAAGTCCTCTCTGTGGTGTTTCTTTTATTGGAAAGTGATATGTCCTCCCTGAGTGGTTCCCCTTTTGGACGGAGCAAGGTATTTGCTTGGGAACTGTCTGGCCCATAGTCCAGCTGACCCTTCGCCCCATACAGGACCATCTGTACCACCATAAGAGGTTTCTTTAAAAGATATTTGGGAAGTGGTGAAGAGGATGGAACTTTCACTTCAACCCTCTTTAACTAAAATCGCTACTTTCTCTCAGAAAGTGGTAGTTACTTTGGACCTGAATCAAAATTTGTTAAAAATCATTGCTCTAGACTTGAATCTCAGTTTGCAATGCTCCAGACAGTGTGTAGTTCTTCTTTTCAGGATTCTCTGTCCCTCCACCACCAGAATTAATTATAAGAGAATTCATTGCATTCAAAAAACTTGTGGGATTTTTTTTATTTTCCTTGTTCACACTCACTTTCACCTTCTGTTTTTGTTTGTCAAATATCTTAAGGATGTTTTGTTGATTCCTGAACCAGAGGCAATGAAGTTGTGCAGAATTTACTATCTTCCAAGAGGTGTTAGAGAGGATGCGAGTGAAATGGTGGTTGGGGGGGGGGGGGGCAGTATCTTGAGAAACTGAATGTGCCTAGTCTGAGTTTCTGAAGATGTCTGTTTAGGATATTCATTCTTAGCTATAAGGACCACATCCTTCTCTTGTATTTTTCTAAGAAACAATTGTCTTGTGTTTTAACAACCTTGAATAATGTTGTCTCATCTGCAAGTTTGAACACCTCACTTATTCCCATTTCCAGGTAATTTATAAATATGTTAAAAAGTGGTGGGTCCAGCACAGAACCTTGGAGTACTCCACAATTCACCTTTCTCCAATGAAAAAATTGGTCATTTAGCCCTACCCTCTGCTTTCTATCTTTTAACCAGCTCCTGCTCCACAATAGTACTTTGCTTCCTATCCCATGCCTTTTTAATTTGCCCAAGGTTATCTCATAAGGAACTTTGCCAAAGGCTTTCTTAAAATTCAGATACACTATATCAACTGGCTCACCTTTATCTACCTGTTTATTCACATCTTCAAAAAAAAAGAAGAGATTAGTACGACAAGACTTCCTTTGGCTAAATCTATGTTGACTTTCTGTTATTAAACCATGACAATCTACATGATCAGTAATTCTTTTTTTATAATAGTTTCTACCATTTTGCCCGGTACTGATGTCAGACTGACTGTAGTTTCTCGGATTACCCCTAGAACCCTTTTTAAAAATTGGCATTACATTGACCACTCTTCAATCTTTTGGTACTAAGGATGATTTTAATTATAGGTCAAGGATTACTAATAACAGTTCTGCAATTGCATATTTCAGTTCTTTCAGCACCCTGAGATATATGCAGTCTGGTCCAGGTGATTTGCTGCCCTTTAGTTTATCAATTAGCTGAACTATATCTTCCTGATTTTTCTAGATTTGATTAAGTTCATATGATACATCACTAAATATCATTTCTGGCATGCATAAGTTTCCTACATCTTCTTCAGTAAAGACCGAAACAAAAAATTCATTTAGTCTCTCCACTATGACCTTGTCCTCTCTCTCATGCACCTTTCTCCCCTCTGTCATTTAATGGTCCAACGGACTTTCTCAATGGTGTTTTGCTATGAATGTACTTGGAAAATTTTTATTATGCCTTTTGCTTTCACAGCAACCTTATTTTCAAATTTTCTCTTTGCCTGCCTTATCAATGCCTTGCATATAAATTGTCAGTACATGTGCCGTTTCCTGTTTTTGACATTTGGTTGTTTTTTCCAATTTCTGAAAGATTCTCTTACCTATAACAGCCTCTATGATTTCATCTTTAAACAATGTTGGCTGTCATTTGACCTTCCTTCCACCTTTTTTAAAGCATTGAATACATCTGGTCTGGGCTTCCAAGATAGTATAGTCTGATGTAAAGTCTTAACCTTTGCAGTTATTCCTTTTAGGGTTTTTTTAACCAATTTCCTCAATTAATTATAGTCTCCTTTTTGAAGGTTAAATGATAGTGAACAAAAGAACATAAGAAATGCCATATTGAGTCAGAACATGGTCCATCAAGCCCAGTATCCTGTTTCCAGCAATGGCCGATCCAGGTCACAAGTACCTTGCAGGCTTCTAAAAAGGTACACAGGTTCCACAATGTTTGTCCCAGGGTAATCAGTGGAATTCCTCGGTCCTCTTTAATAATGATTTATGGAACTTCCCTCCAGGAACTTGTATAAACCTTTTATTAAACCCAGCTACACTAACAGCTTTTACTACATCCTCCGGTAACATATTCCAGAGTGTGATTACACGCTGAGTAAAAAAAATATTTTCTCTTATTACTCTTATATGGGTTGCATTGTAGTTTCATTGCCTGCCCCCTAGTCATTCTACTTTTTGATGGAGTAAACAATCTATCTATCTTTACCTGTTCATTAATTTATGGACCTCTATCATATCTCCTCTCAGCTGTCTCTTTCCCAAGTTGAAGACCCCCAACCTTTTAAGCCTTTCCTCATAGGAGTATCCTTCCACCCCTTTACCATTTTGGTGGCTCTTCTCTGTACCTTTTCTAATTCTACAATGTCTTTTTTAAGATACGGTGACCAGAATTGCACACAATATTCAAGGTGCGGTTGTACCATGGAACGATACAGAGGCATTATAATATTCTTGGTTTTGTCCTCCATTCCTTTCCCTATGATACCTAGCATTCTATTTGCTTTCTTGGCTGTGGCTGTACAGTGGTCATATAGTTTCAACATATTATCCACATTGACCCTTACATTTTTTTCCTGGGTGGTGGTTCCTAATGTGGAACCTTGCATCGTGTAACCATAGTTTGAGTTGTTCTTTCCTAGGTGCATAACTTTGTACTTGTCAACATTAAATTTAATCTGCCATATGGACATCCAGTCTTCCAATTTATCAAGGTCCTCTTGCAATTTTTCACAATCCTCTTGTGTTTTAATAACTGAATAATTTTGTGTCATCTGCAAATTTGATCATCTCACTTGTTATTCCCATTTCCAGGTCATTTATAAATAAAGTATGTTAAAAAGCAGTGGGCCCAACACAAATCCCTGGAGTATTCCACTATTTACCTTTCTCCATTGGTAAATATGGCCATTTAGTCCTATTCTCTCCTTTATATCTTTTAACCAGATCCTGATCCACAGCAGAGCACTGCCTCCTATCCCATGACTTTTAAATTTTGCGAAGAGTCTCTCATGAGGGACCTTGTCAAAAACTTTCTGAAAATCCAGATACACTATATCGATCAGCTCACCTTTATTTACCTGTTTATTCACACCTTCAAAAAAATATAACAGATTAGTAAAGCAAGACTTTCCTTGGCTAAACCCATGTTGGCTATCTACAAACCTGCAAACCATGTAAATGCCCCTAAGCTGGATATTCAGCGGCATTAGCCTGGTTTGTGCCACTGAATATTCATGGGTACCACCGATATATTCCACAATGCTAACCAGTTAGCATCAAGGCATCCGGGAGAATTCCATGGGCGGTACCAGGTATCAGCGGCAATATTCAGCCACTGTCCGGTTATGCTTTGGTGACGAAAGTAAGACGGAGCAAAAGGTGGCCTAACTTTTGCCAGTGAGGATGAATATTGCCACTTCCTAGTTAGCTTCCTGGCCCTGACATTGAATATTCAGGTTTAGCGGTGATGGCTAGGGGCTGTAATCACTCTAGCTGCCTCCGCTGAATATCAGGCCTGCAGTTTTTACAGATGTTAGTCATGACAGCTTATAGGTGGTCATGAGATTTTTGGCAAGATACTGCAGTGGTTCACATTTTCTTTCATAGGTCATTTAACTGGTTGTCCCTGGAGGACGCTCATTCAGTTTCTTACCACACCCATGCCAACTTTGCTTCCAGAATCTAAGACATTCATGTTTTCCCAGAGTGATATATTTGGGCAAATTTATGACTACCTTAAAAAAAATCAGCAAACAAGTTGTTGGCAATATCTTTTCATTGGACTAACTTAATATATTTTTGACAAGCTTTCAACAGCTATACACTCTTCATTAGGTCTCTGAAGGAATAATGCAGTTGCACTGGTCTTAAGTAGTGCATATTCATCTTGGCTGTCTGCATATATTAGTACATGTCAAATCAAATTTTGGCATATGGTGACAATGTCCATCATACTGGTCCTGTCTGATCCCAAGCAGTCTGTATCTCTCAGTAAGTTATAATGCAAAGCATGGGTGTGGAGACAGTAACCTTTTGCATTTTAATGTTTTTTTTCTGGTAATGAGCAAGAATACTAATGTATCCTCAATCAAAACACCAGGGAGAACCTACTGCAATGCAAGAAAAAAAACATGGAATGTGTACCACTAGTGGCAATTTATAGCACAGAACTAGAAAAACTATCAAAGATCGCCAACCTCTATTTCTGTAGGATGGCTTATTAAAAGAAATCTTTCCCACTCCTCTTCTGTCAACCATCCAACCTAAAGCAAAAACTTGCAAGGAGTAAACTCCAAGCAGAATCTCAAATGGAAGAAAATGACATGGTGCAAGTTATGCCAACACATATCACAGGATCTTATCACTATTTCCATGGGAAAGACATTCAAAATAGAAGGTTCACATAAGATGCTCTTCTATGAATGTAGTATATTTGATGCAGAGCAAAAGATGTCAGGAGGGGTGCTACATTGGGGAAACAAGCCAAAACCTAAGGTAATGCCTCAACTTTCACAGGCACATCATAAACTGCTACAGAGAAAAACAGGACACTAAGTCAGTAGGTGAACACTTCTCAAAGTTCTGAAAGAAAATTTCAAGAATACATAGCCAAGGGAAGGAAAACATTTGAAATTAAAATGATCAAATATTTCAACACTGATGATGAAGGGAAGTAATCAAGATGGTGGATACTTGCGCTGAACGGTGAGCTGCAACTCCAAGGAACGCGTGTGCTTTTGGAGCTTCTAGCGTTTTGGCATGGGGCGGAGAAAGCGGAAGCAGGCACCCTTACCTCCTGGGGTGAACCTGTTGAATCCATTGGGCCAGCAAACACTCGGGGAATGCGTTTTTGAGCTTGGTGCTGGAGCGGCGTCTTCAGCTGGGGCATCGGGAGGAGTATCGCCCAGAGCGTCTCTGGTGTATAGCTCTCTCCGGAGCAGTGCACACCTCCGCCGCAACCCGGAAGTTTGACGTTGGCTGCTGCTGTTCTTTCAGAGGCTGTGACTGCAAGTACGCCTCTTTTGGAGGGCAATGGAGGTGCTTTGGCTGAGTTAACTTTCTCCCCTGATGGTGCGGGACAGTGTGAAGCAAGTGCAGGAAGGATTTCATTGGAGGTAGACTTGGCTGTTGACCTGGCACAGAGGGAGGTTCTTCCTGGGATTCCTATATTGGTGAGACCAGCGACTTATATGATGGAAACGCTGTGGGAAGGAATAGCAACTTTGAATCTCTCCTTGACTAAAATCTTTGGGACGTTTAAGACTGAGATAAATGTGGTTAAAGCTACTTGTGTTAACCTTACCAACGCATATGAGGAGCAAGTTGGGAGAATTACCAACCTGGAAAAGGAGTTGGGGGCAATGCGGGAACTTGTTAATGTCCAGATTAAGGACAGTTCTGTGTCTAGTAGAATGATGGAATACCTGGAGAATCAGGCCCGACAATGTAATCTTCGGTTCCTGAGTTTCCACTGTCTTCCTTATTGTCAGCTATTGAGATGGTGCAGAAGTACTTCGGGGAAGTCTTGAAGATTCCCCCGGAGCAGTTTCCCCCCATGACTAGAGCTCAGTATCTGTCCCTGGGTAGTAGGGACAGGGTAAGCGTGGCTCTCTCCACCCCGTCTGGGCTGGGGGACCTCACAGGTTTCTTAGAGAATTCACTGGAGGTCGTGACTGAAAGAACTACCCTTCTTGTTGCATTCGCTTTGGAGGCAGATACGTTTTATATCCTCAGAATGTATTTCAGGAATGCTAGTGAAGTTTTTTTGGGTTCTAATGTTAGGATATTTCCTGATTTGTCTCGAGTTACACAGTTGAGAAGGAAGGATTTTTTGGTCCTTCGTCCCAGAGTAGTGGCCCTGGGAGCTACTTTTCAGCTTAAATTTCCAGTTAAATGTTATGTGGTATTTAAACAAAAGATATATTTGTTTATTGAACTGAAACAGTTTCTGGCATTTCAGGAGGCTAGAGAGGGGAGCATAGTTGAGGTTGTACTTCCTTCTCATATGGGTGACGCGTGAGTCTCCTATCTGCCTATTTAGTCAACTTGTGTTTAGATGGTTAGGATATACCTTTTTGTGTTCCATCTATCTATTTATGTTTCCTGGAACTTCCCTATTTCCTTTATATTGTGGTCTAATTTGATGGAAAAATGGTTTATTATAATTTTCTTGCCTTTTAGTTGTAATTGATATATCCATTTTTCTGTTCATTCATTGTAACTGGTTTGGATGTAATGACCGAATAATTGAATAAATATAAAGTATAAAAAAAAATTCCAACACTGATGAAAAAGGACCGAATAGAGACATTGGTTTCTATACCCATTACCAGACATAAAACATTGAAAGGCAAAGGGTTATTGTCTCCCCATCTATGCCTTGCATTGTAATTTAATAACAGATGCAGATTACCTAAGATCAGACAGGACCTGTGTGATGTAAATTGTCACTGTATTTCATGCTTTGCTTCGATATGTAATGACATACTATATGCAGACAGCCCAGACCCAGACAAATGTGTACTTCTTAAAACTAGTGTAACTGCCTTATCCCTTCAGAGATATGATGAAGAAAGCTTGTCAAAAGTATATTTAGTTAGTGCAAGAAAAAGGTATCACTTACAACTTGTTGACATTTATTTGCACATATCCAAGCGGACTAACATGGCAACTACAATTTGCTGCTAAAAAAAAAAGAGTAAGACAGTCTCAGATCCATTTTGTGTATCACACTCATTTGCTCAAAAAGGAACATTCCCTTCACAGACAACATAATGAGAGAGATTATTTTAGCATTTCATTGTTTCTAAGATATCTAGTCCCCCTGTCTTTACTCTGCATTACCCAACAATCTACAGTAAGATGAGAGGACACTATAGCCACCCTCAAGTTTCCATCGCATGGATAAAATGAAATATCTTATAGAAGCCTATTGACACTTCCTGATCTCTTATTTACAGTACAGAAATTGTGGGTTTACTGAGAAAATCATTAATGGTATTCAAAACAAAACTGATGTCTGAAACAGACAACTGACTGATATCATTGATTCTATCACTTTCTTTCACTAACCATTCAATTTCAGCAAGTTCTTTAATTATAGGAACAACAAAAAAAATGTACCTTGAGCCATATTTTGGCCACTAGAGGCTGCTAAAAGTTGTTGGAGCTGGAATACTGCAGGGTTAACTCAGCTGCAGAAGAAGAAGCTATTGTGGTGTTGAAAGAGAACAGTGACAAGCCAGGATGGAGAGGTTCCTCCAGATTCTGGCCGAAGGGCTGCAACAACAAGAATAGTATTAACAGCAACAACAATAGTATGGGGAGTGATGACAACAACAGTTTCAATGCACCCTACTGGAAGGGCAGCAACAACAGAAGCAGCAGCAGTAGATTCAGGCCCTAGAAAGACCACAAACACTTCTTAAAATGATGGCAGAAGATGAACCGGACACTTTATTTTGAACTTTGAATGAACTGCCCGCGTGGCTAGGTGGCCAGAGGAGATATGGACTACTTATTTGGGGGATCTGCTTTTGGGCAGCAGTCAGGCTGCATTCCAGGATGCCAATCCAAATGGCTGCGCTACATATGCAGCTGTCAAGGCCATAATACTGGAATGGGCTGACCGTACCCCAGAAGCCTACCGCCAGCAGTTCAGAAAGGGGAGGCTCCAGATAAAGGAGAGCCATTGGAGGTTCCTCTCTCGGTTGATGGATCTCACATGGAAGTGGCTCCAATCGGAGGGAAAGACTGGGCCCAAGATAGTCAAGATTGTGCTAAAGGGATATTTATTATTCAGAGAGGTCGAGAGGGACCTACAGGGGGAAGAGGAAGAACAACTTATAGTTCCCCAACCCTATCATTAGCAGGTGTTATCATTGGCCCTTAGCCATTTATTAGGAGCACACTTGGGGGTGGAGAAAGCACTAGAGTATGTTTTAGCCAAATCTTTCTGGCCTGGGGTCCACAAACAGGTATAGTTATATTGCCAATCATGCCCCACCTGCCAACTTCATAACACCTTCAGAATCCGACCTGCCCATCTAGTGCCTATGCCTATCATTGAAACCCCATTTAAAAGAGTGGCCATGGACCTGGTAGGTCCCTTGGAATGTACCACCTGAGGCAGCAAGTATATTTTAGTCAAACTAGACTGCACTACCCAATATCTGGATGCCATTGCTCTAAGGAATATGAAGACTACTACGATCGCTAATGCCCTCTAGGAAGAATTCTCACAGATGGGACTACCCAATGATATCCTCAAAGATCAAGGAACACCCTTTGTATCCAAGGTGATGAAGCAAATGTGTGCCTTGGTGAAGGCTGCAAACATTAGCATATTGCCCACAGACAGATGGCCTCATTGAGCGATTCAATAAAACTCTGAAGCAGATGTTTAAAAGGTTTGTGCAGGAGGCTGGGAAGAATTGGGACATTCTCCTACCCTATTTGATGTTTGACATCCATGAGGTAACTCAGAGTTCCATAGGGCTTTTGCCTTTGAGTTGCTCTTCAGACAATGGCCAAGAGGCATATTAGATGTGGTAAGGGAAACCTGAGAAGAAGAATCCCATGCCAGGCATAATTTGGTGGAGTACATTATAGAAATGTAAGACTGGCTGAGGAAAGCTGGAGAGGTGTCCAAACAGTCTGGAAAAAGCCCAAGCTGAGCAGACCAAGGGCTACAATTGGGTAGTCATGCATTGTACCTTCCAACCGGGAGACAGAATTTTAATCTTGCTGCCCTCATCCAAGAGCAAGTTACTCTGTAAATGGCAGAGGCCCTATGAGGTGGAAGAGAAAGTGGTGCTTATTAACTCCAAGGTTGCCCAGCCAGATAAATAGAAGAAAGCCAAAATTTACCATATTAACCTAATGAAACAGTGGATTCCAGTGATGGGTATGATGATAAAGGGAGATGATTTTGAACCAGGAATTTCAACCCCATCAGATCCAACTTGAGTCTTGATTGGAGACCAGCTCTCTGCTGCCCAGAGAAGAGATCTAAAAGGTTTAATCTACTGGAATCTAAAGATGTTCTCCACCCACCAAGGATGAACCCACCTCATTTGTCATGATATCATTACTGACCCTGGAGTGGTTATCCAGCAACAAGCCTATTAAACTCCAGAGGTCCAGCAACAGGCCATTGCCAAGGAGATGGAAAAGATGCTTAACCTGGGATTTATAGAAGAGTCTATGAGTGACTGGTTGCCACCCATCGTCTTGGTTCCTAAACCCGACGGAAGCATCAGATTCTGCATTGACTTCCGAAGGGTCAATGCAGCTTCTAAACTGGAAGCATATCCCATGCTCAGAGTAGATGAACTAATAGAGTAACTTGGTGGAGCATGCTTCATATCAACCTTGCACTTGACCAAGGGATACTGGCAGGTGTTCCTGACTCCAGTTGCGAAGAAGAAGACTGCCTTTTCAAAACGGTAAGGTCTGTTCCAGTTTTTAGTGCTGCCCTTTGGATTGCATAGGGCTCTTTCCACATTTTTATGCCTAGTCAACCACCTACTGAGACCATACAAGGAGTATGTGGCTGTCCACCTTGATGACAACGTCATCTACAGCAGAGACTGGACCACCAATATAACCAAAGTACAAAATGTATTGACCAGCCTGTGGAAGCCTGGGTTGACAGCTTACTCCAAAAAATGCTATCTGAAAAGTCAGGACATTCAATACTCTGGGGTGTTTAATCATGAATGGGCAGATATGACCTAACTACAGAAGGTGGATACCATTGCCCAGGTCTCCACCCTGAAATTGAAGAAAGAGGTTTGTGCCTTCCTTGGATTGATTTGCATTTACTGCCGGTTCATCCCTAATTGTGATTGTGTCTGATGATCTTATAGTAGCTAAACGGGTAGAAAGGTCAACAGCAAAAGCTTAGGTGCATTGGGAGAGGAATGGCCAGCAGAAGAAAGGAGGTGATAGTGCCTTTGTATATGTCTTTGGTGTGACCTCATTTGGAGTACTGTGTGCAATTCTGGAGACCGCACCTTCAAAAGGATATAAACAGGCTGGAGTTAGTACAGAGGGTGGCTACTAAAATGGTTAGTGGTCTTCATTATAAAGCATATGAGGACAGACTTAAGGATCTTAATATGTATACCTTAGAGGAAAGGCGGGATAGAGGTGATATGATTGAGACATTTAAATACCTCCATGGCATAAATGCACAGGACGAGAGCCTCTTTCGATTGAAAGCAAGCTCTGATATGAGGGGACGCAGGATGAGGGTCAAAGGGGATAGATTCAGGAGTAATATGCGGTAATATTTCTTTATGGAAAGAGTGGTGGATCTGTGGAATAGTCTTCCAGTGGAGGTGGTAGAGATGAGGACAGTATCTGAATTCAAAGAATCTCTAAGGGAAAAAAGGGGACTGTTGTAGTTGTTGATATGGAAGGACAGACTAGATAGGCCATGTGGTCTTTTTCTGTTGTCATTTTTCTATGTTTCTATGTTTAATTTTGCAGAGGTGGCAGAGCCGTTAACCAGTCTCCACTGGAAGAGAGCTCTTGAATGGATCCAGTGGTCACCAGACCTGGACCTGGCCTTAAATAAGAACATAAGATATGTTCAGACCAAGATCCATCAAGCCCAGTATCCTGTTTCCAACAGTGGCCAATCTAGGTCATACATACCTAGCAGTTTCCCCAAAAGACACAGGTTCCACAATGCTTGTATTGGGTCAAGCATTGATATCCTGGGTCCGTTCTTAATAATGGTTTATGGACCTTTCCTCCGGGAATTTGTCCAAACCTTTTTTAAACCCAGCTACACTAACAGCCTTTACTACATCCTCCGGTAACAAATTCCAGAGTTTGATTACACGTTGAGTGAAAAAATATTTTCTTTTATTAGTCTTAAATAGTTTACCCTGTAGCTTCATTGCATGTCCCTTAGTCTTTCTATATTCTGATAACGTAAACAGTCGATCAACGTTTACCCGTTCCACTCCGTTCATTAATTTATAGACCTCTATCATATCTCCCCTCAGCAGTCTCTTTTCCAGGTTAAAGAGCCCTAACCTTTTTAGCCTTTCTTCATAGGGGTATTCTTCCATCCCCTTTACCATTTTGGTGGCTCTTCTCTGAACCTTTTCTAATAATGCTGTATCTTTTTTAAGATACGGCGACCAGAATTGCACACAGTATTCAAGATGCAGTCTCACCATGGAACGATATAGAGGCATTATAATATCCTTTGTTTTATTTTCCATTCCTTTCTTTATGATACCTAGCATCCTATTTGCTCTCTTGGCCACCGCTGCACATTGGGCGAGGGTTTTAACATGTTATTCACAATGACGCCTAAATCTTTTTCCTGGGTGTTTTATTTATTTATTTTATTTTATTTATTTATAGTTTTTCTATACCACACTATTTACCATCAGCGCGGTTCACAGGAAACAAAAATTGTGCAATGAGGAAGAGCCACATTGCACTTACATTAAAACAGGGAGAATAACTTGGTGAACAGGTAAACTATATACAGAGTGGTAACTATATACAGATTGTTAACAGTAGGTGCAGCACCTAACTAGGCTTTATTCATAAAGAACACAACGTGAGAAATAGCTAGTATACACATTTGCATGTTGCAGGCTAGGAGATAGCTCAACAATAGCCTGAGACAGCAGGGAGGGGGATTAATAGGGGAGGAGGAAGGCATTATGACGTGTGGTTGGTTACATAATGTCATCTGCGTTGGGGAAGTACTGAAGAAACAGGTGGTGTTGCAGCGCTCTCCTAAACTGGGAGAGGCTGTTTATTGCACGAATGTTTGCAGGTAGCGTGTTCCAGCAGGAGGGGCATAAAGTGCGAAAGCACGGATCTCCAGGAACAAGCAGGAATGAGTCTTCACATATGGGTATCGTCGGTACCGACGGAGCCTGCGCGGGAACGCTCCCCAGCGTCCAAAAGGAAAGCTTTTGGGAGCATCCCACAGCGCCTGCACGCTGCCTTCCCGCCTTTCCTAACTGCCTATCTCCAGTTCTTCTTTTCCGTGGAGCCAGCAGGTCCTGTTTCCTGTCACCGCTGAAGAATTTCTTATTTTCTTTTATTTTTCTTTAGTCGCGTGTCTGCCTTCTCGACTCCGGACCAATACCACCGGTCTTTTTTCTTTCTTTAAAAAACAAAAACAAAACAAAAACTACTCTTTTCTTACTTCAGTGCATTTTTTCTTCTGGGGCCTTAGGCCTACAGATATATTTTTCCTCATGGAAAAACGTGCCTCCGGGTTTAAAAAGTGCACAAAGTGCAGCAGCACTATTTCTGTCACTGACACCCATGACTGGTGTCTAAAATGTTTAGGTCCTGACCACTCCATTGCGGATTGTGAGTCCTGTTCCATGATGTCTAAAAGAGAGTTACAAAATCGGGCAGCCAAGCTCAGTACCTTGTTTCCCTCCGATGCAGCTTCTGTGGCATCGACGTCTTCCAGGGCTTCTTCTTCATCCCATGGATCTCGGGTAACCAAACTTAAATCTGGCCGGTCCTCAAAGAGTTCATCTCCCTCTAAGTATCGAGATGCCCCCGGGCTTACTCTTGAGGAATCCACACCGGCAAAATTACCCTGGCGGGAGGCTCCGGCTTCCAAAGCTCTACCTATGGGGTCACAGATTGACATCGATGGCTCGGCCTCAACCAATCACCTGTTACAATGTTCTGGGGTACCGGCGGTTACCACCGGTACCGACATCCAGACATTGGTGGCGTCGATGGATCTGAATATTCTCACCATGCAGCATGCCATCACGGCATTCATACAAGCTTCAACGCCTACGATACTGCAACAAACCCCGTTGTTGGTACAGGTACCGATTCCGGTACCAGATCTGAAATCGGTTCCGATACCGGTACCACTTGCATCGACATCAGCATCGACGGCAGTGGTACGCTTTCCAGTGATGCCCATCAGTACCGACTCGGTACCGATTACTCCCGATGTCGATACCTCCCGGTACGCGTATCGGGCTCTGCGAGAGCATCCAGACAGTCGATACTTCGATTCCTCTGAAGACTCTGATACTTCAGAGGCCTCAATTGAAGCATCGGGGATCCTTCCTCAGGAACCCTCTTCTCCAAAAAGGGAAATGTCTCCTCCTGAAGATTTGTCTTTTCAGGACTTCATTAGGGAAGTGGCCAAAGGCCTGTCCATCTCAGTGGCCTCTGAAACTGAACCTAGAGCCAAAAAATTAGATATCCTACAATATCCTAAGGCTCCTAAAGAGGCAGCCACCTTACCAATACATGAGATTCTTTATGATCACATGTTGGACATATGGGAGACTCCTCTTTCCACCTCCCCTCATTCTAGAAGGTTGGACACCATGTATCGTGTTCCTCCTTGTCCTGGGTTTCATAAGACTCAGCTTCCTCACCACTCTATTGTGGTAGAGTCTGCTATGAAAAAGATCAAAAGTACAAAAAGGCACTCCTCTGCTCCTCCAGGAAGAGAATGCAGAACCCTAGATGCCTTTGGCAGGAAAATCTTCCAGGCCAGTATGCTTGTAGCCAGAATCAACTCCTATAGTCTCTATGTGGGGATGTTTCTAAAAGAAGTTACAGATCATCTGCAAACCTTATCCCCTTTTATGTCAGAAGATAAGAGAGAAGAATATATCACCTGGCTTAAACATGCACAGGATGTATCTAAGTTTTCCAACCGTGCAGCCTTTGACTCTTTTGAAGGTGCCAGTAGAGCCTCGGCTATTGCCATAGGTGCACGCAGAGTTGCTTGGTTGCAAGCTTCTGATTTGGAATCCTGGGTACAGGATGGTCTAGGTAACCTTCCCTGTACAGGGGAAAACCTGTTTGGCAAAGATTGGCAAGCAAAGGCCAACCAGATGGATGCTGAAAATTCTGCTTTAGATAGACTTTCAAAGTCTACTACTGCTCCTTTTAAAAAGAGGTTGTTCAAAAAAGGATCTTTCCCAAAAAAAGGGACATTTTCTTCTGGTTATGGTCAGGCCTCTTCTCAAGGTCGTTTTGCTACAAAGAGACAGCAACAACCAAAACAGGCCAAACCTCAGGCTGCGAGGACTGCTACGGCCCAACAGCCTCAGCCTTCTCAGGGCCTTTGACTTTCCACTAGAGAACTTAGCCTTTCTGGCTCTAGAACATCCAGAGCCTCTCACCATCCCAGGAAGGTTAGCTCACTTTGCTCCCAGATGGGAACAAATCACAGCAGAGCAATGGACCCTCTCCATCATACGAGATGGGTACAAGCTTCATTTCTTAAACCTTCCTCCTCACACCATGGTGAAACAGTTCAATTCTCCAACATCTCTCCTCAACCTTCTAGGTCAAGAGATTGCTACCCTTCTTGCCCAAGGGGCAATAGAAGAAGTACCCCTTCTTCAACAGGGCTCAGTGTTCTACTCCCCCTATTTTCTCATTCCAAAGAAAACGGGGGGCTACAGATCCATACTAGATCTCAGAGAATTGAACAAGTTTCTATGCAAGGAGAAATTCAAGATGACTTCTCTCGGAACTCTCCTTCCATACCTCCAGAGTCAAGACCCATGTTCTCATCCATCCAACACACAGAAGGTTCCTTCGGTTCCTTTACCTAGGAAAGCACTACCAATACAAAGTGCTTCCTTTCGGTCTAGCCTCTGCTCCAAGAGTGTTCACAAAATGCATGGCAGTAGTAGCTGCATTTCTGCGCACTCTAGGAATATTCGTATTCCCATATCTGGACGACTGGCTCATCCGAGCTCCATCCCAGTCAGAGGCCCAGATTTCCCTGGCCTGCACAAGGCGTGTTCTTCAGTATCTGGGACTGGTAATCAACATTCCAAAATCCCATCTCACCCCTACTCAGTCTCTAGAGTTCATAGGGGCCTTACTGGATACCACAACTGCAAGGGCCTATCTTCCCCAGGCCCGTTGCCTACGCTTGGTGCAGTTAGCCTCCCAGATTCAGTTAAAATCCCATTTAACTGCTCGAGAGATGTTGCAACTCTTAGGCCACATGGCATCCACGGTGCATGTGGTTCCTTTTGCTCGCCTTCACATGAGGGCAGCTCAGTGGACTCTATCTTCCCAATGGACCCAGGCCTCAGGTTGCTTGTCAGACAAAATAGCAACCTCCAGTCGCCTCTTTTTGTCCCTCCACTGGTGGAAGTCCACTCAAAATCTGTTGCTGGGGTCCCCCTTTCAACAGCTGTTACCCCAAGCAGCCCTTACAACAGATGCCTCTCCAAAGGGTTGGGGAGCTCATCTACAAGATCTCTCCACCCAGGGCATCTGGTCTCCACAGGAGACATCTCTACATATCAACCTCTTGGAGCTCAGAGCAATTTTTCTAGCTCTCAGAGTCTTCCACTCCCTGCTCAGCTACAAGACAGTCCTCATCCACACGGACAACCAGGTAGCCATGTTCTATGTGAACAAGCAGGGAGGGACTGGCTCTCTGTCGCTTTGCAACGAAGCTCTGAGATTGTGGGCCTTCGCCAGAGAGCATCAAATCCATCTCATGGCAGTGTATCTTCCAGGGGTTCTCAGTCGAGTTCTGCTTCCGCACGAATGGTCCCTCCATGGGGACCAGATAGCCAGAATTTTTCAGATTTGGGGTACCCCAGACATAGACCTGTTTGCAAGTCCGTGGAATGCCAAACTTCCCCGGTTTTGTTCCAGGATTCCATGTCAGGGAGTTCAGGCCAGGGATGCCTTCCTCCTTCATTGGGGCCAAGACTTCCTCTATGCCTTTCCACCTATTCCCCTCATCCCCAAGACTCTGTTCAAGCTTCAGAGAGACAAGGGGTCTATGATCCTCATAGCACCACTTTGGCCACGCCAAGTGTGGTACCCTCTACTTCTGCATCTCTCTCAAGCTCCCTCCCTAGACCAGGGGTCTGCTCCAGATCTCCTCTCCCAGGAAGAGGGAACCTTGTGGCACCCAAATCCTTAGTCTCTTCATCTCAGGGCCTGGTTGCTGAAGGCCTAGACCTTCAGGATTTACACCTTTCTCAGCAAGTGAAGGATATCCTTCATGCTTCCAGAAAGCCTTCCACCAGACGTTCATATGCTTTTAAATGGAAAAGATTTTCCATTTGGTGTGCAGAGAAGGGTCTCAACCCTCTTGCAATACCTTTGAATTCTTTACTAGACTATTTGCTGCATTTATCTCATGCAGGCCTTAAAACAAATTCAATCAGAGTCCATTTGAGTGCTATTGCAGCATCCCTTAAGCCTCTCAATGGACAACCTATTTCCTCTCATCCTCTTATACCAAGATTCATGAGAGGCCTTCTTTTGACTAAACCTCCCATTAGACCACCTCCAGTGGCATGGGACTTGAATCTGGTTCTTTGCCAGTTTATGAAGCCACCCTTTGAACCCTTAGCCACTACCTCCTTGAAATTCCTTTCCTGGAAGGTTATTTTTCTCATTGCAGTCACCTCAGCTTGCCGTATCAGTGAGTTGCAAGTTTTAGTGGCTAATCCTCCTTATACAAGGTTCCATCATGACAAGGTAGTCCTCAGAACTAATCCACACTTTATGCCTAAAGTGGTCTCACCTTTTCATCTGAACCAGGAGGTGTATTTACCTGTCTTTTTTCCAGGACCTCATGCATCAAGTGCAGAGAGGAATCTTCATACCCTGGATTGTAAAAGAGCACTCGCTTTCTACTTACAAAGGACACAGCAACATAGAAAGTCCTCTCAACTTTTTGTTGCTTTTGATCCTTCTCATTTAGGACTTCCAGTCTAAGAGAACTCTGTCAAATTGGATTGCTCAGTGTATTTCCTTCGCCTACCAGAGTAAGAACCTTTCTCTGGAAGGCCATGTCACAGCTCACAATGTGAGGGCCATGGCAACCTCTATGGCTCATCTAAACTCTGTGTCCATCGACCAAATCTGTCGAGCGGCTACCTGGGCATCGGTTCATACCTTCACAGCCCATTACTGCTTGGACAAGGACTCCCGCCGGGATGCCTTGTTTGGTCAGGCTGTTCTCAAACACCTGTTCCATACCTAATCAACTCCTACCCTCCATCCCTGACTGGATGCCTGAGATTCATGGGTGGAAGTGGAGCCCTTCCCAGGGACTCACAATCTGGGTGATCTCCCAGGCATCTCTAGCTGGGGAGTCCCCATATGTGAAGACTCATTCCTGCTTGTTCCTGGAGATAGCACAGTTACTTACCTGTAACAGGTGATCTCTGGGAACAGCAGGAATAAGTCTTCACAACCCACCCACCTCCCCTAGGAGTTGTATCTCTCTATCTATCTTTCCTTTCCTCTCTCTCTCTTTGTCTCAGCTTTAAAACTCGAACTGGAGAGAGGCAGTTAGGAAAGGTGGGAAGGCAGCGCGCAGGCACTGTGGGATGTTCCCAAAAGCTTTCCTTTTGGACGCTGGGGAGCGTTCCCGCGCAGGCTCCGTCGGTACCGACGATACCCATATGTGAAGACTTATTCCTGCTGTTCCCAGAGATCACCTGTTACAGCTAAGTAACTGTGCTTTCCCTGTGGCTTTGGAGCATTTAGTGAATGTTGGTTCCTAATATGGAATGTGTTGGTTCCTAATATGGAACCTTGCATCGTGTAACCATAGTTTGGGTTGTTCCTCCCATCAAGAAGGCTGTGTGCTCTGAAACTATCCTGATTAACCCTGATTTATCCCTATCATTTATTGTGCAAACTGTTATCTTAGAGGTAAGCCTAGGAAACATTCTGGACCAGGAATTCAGGGATGAAGAACATCCCATAGCATTCATCATCAGGAAACTGCTTCCTCGGGAGAAGCATTTTGCGGTGATTGAGGAGAAGACCCTGGCTGCCAAGTGGGTGCTCGAATTCTTCAAATACTACCTGTTCATATGTCCATTTATGCTAATAAAGGGCTACCAACCCTTCAAGTGGCTGATGACATAAGGAGTCCAATGACCATATTATGTGAGTCTCCAATCCTACCAGTTCCAGGAATGCCATAGAGCTGGTTGGACACACCTTAATGCAGACTTCCTTTCCCGGGTGAGGGTCCCAGATGAGGCAGGTGCTCAACCAGGGCATGGTTGAGCTGAAGGGGAGGGTGTGTAATATAGAATGTTGCTCATCCCTCTTCAAAGGGATTATCAAGAGTCCCCTTTAAGAGAATCTGCAACCCAGAGTTCAGGACTGAAAGGGTGTGGCTCAGAATGAGAGGTTAAGAGCCCAGAGAGAGAGAAGCCTATCAAAACAGAAATTCTTCCAAGGCAAAAGAGTTCTGAGGTAGAAACTTTAACTGTGGCTGGAGAAAGGGCCAGGAGAACCAGCTTGTGGAGTTTTAACAAGTTGAGACAGAGGTAAAGTTACTTTTATTTTCCCTCAACTGCTATCTGTTCTGGGTTTGCTTGTGGAGGTTTACCAAGCTTGGGGCAGAATAAAAACTGCTTTTGTTTTCCCTGAACTGCTGTCTAGCCTGTGTTGTAAAGAAATACCTTTCCCACCACACAACACACTACCACAGTTAGTAATTCCTGTTATCATTTAAGATGGGTGAAAAGCCATAGCTTAGCAACATCCCCCTCCTCCACAAATGGAACTACTTTTTGTAAGACTTCTTAAATTCGAAGATGAGATCATTTAGATTTTGGAACGTCAAAGGTGTGCTTAGTAGGTTGGACCTTCTGCTCATGCCCAGTACACTATAATAGCCATTGTAGTAAATTACAAGCACTGGATGGTTAAAATAATTTCCTGAGAACTTGATTCTACTGCAGGTTGCAGATTTATTACCCGAGAATGATGGCTTTTAGACATTTGATGGGTAAAAACTCCCCTGGTCATTTCTAATGCTCAGAGCCCTACTTTTGAAAAAGCTGAGGTGCTGTATGACCATATTGCAAAATCTTCATATACAGTAGTTCCATACTGTCAGTAGACAGTCAACAATTGACATGGAAGACCTATAGTTTGGCTGTGGTGATATGGATGGAATGAGCTGCCAGACATTGTTGTGCATCTTTTCTACCATGACTTCATCCACAGGATGGAAGCAGGCTAACTGCACCCTTACCCTTTCCAACAAAATACACAACAAATAACAAATCAGAAGACCATGATAGGAAAGATATAAAGTATGAGCTCTAGCTATAATTAATTGATGAAGGACAGTTTTTCATTGATTAAACTGATAAGAATTGAGCTGTCTTAGGAGATCATTTAAGAAAACCACCAGTGGAGTGGGTGAGTGATTTTTTGCATTATATTTTGACAGATGTACTCCTGAAAAGCATCCATAAGTTCCTAGTGACCTGCCTTTTCACAACTAGTTATGAATTTTTTCTTCAACTTGGCATGGTGTATACAAACACCATTTTTGTACTTTGCCTAGATGACCCTACCCCTGGCATTGCCACTTTTAAAACTTGGAAAAAGTGTGCACGCTAGGACATGTTTCTAAAGTGTGCTACTAGGCTAGCGTGAGGTTAGTGCATGGTTTCTGTGCCACACTAAAAAGAAGCATGGGGCCCCTGTGCTAAAAACCCATATTACCCTAGCAGCATGTGTTGGAGCAGGAATGAGCAGGACAGAGGTGTTCCTGATGCAGCGAGGCTGGTGTGGGTGTTAACTGCCCATGCTAACCGTGCCTCAAACATGAGTATATCTCTCCTTACTGGAGGAGGTATGAATATGCCTTCTGAAAATTGTACCCACATCCTTAAATCTGACTCCAAAGTTGTTACTTTTGTGAGTCTCAAAGTCATTGCGGAAATATGTAAAGGCTTAGTTTTCACATGATCTCTTCCAAAGAATTACGTTTTTGTGAAGGTATAAAGAAGAAACATCTTTTAAATTATATACTTGAGAATTCACTCCATATGAAAATGGCTTAGGTGGTAGAAAATACAGCCAGTATTTGTTTATTCACTGTTAGTCAAAATTAGTTGTCATATCAATATGGCTTTTTTGTGATACTTGGAGAAGGATTTTTCCCTTCCATATTGATATTTTCAAAACTGTCAGGAAACAGCTGCTTCAAAATAAACTTGAGAGTGTTCAAATTATAAAAAGAGTGCTTATAACATGCATTTATTCTCAGTTTCCAAGGTATACTTCATGATTACTCTTGCACATATGTTCCATCCCTAAAATAGCCTGACTCACACATTTTCAATTATAATTGAAAGGAGGTTGATTAATTACTCAGGATGGTTAATTACTTCGATAGGATAAGAGGTTTGTCTCAGATCTTGTAGTTATTTCTATTGCTATTCTTTGTTGGTGTACTTTGGAGTCTGCTAATTTACACTGGAGTTTTGTACAACTGCTTAACACATTCTGCTCCTGTCTCCATGTGTAACAGCTCTATTCCCATGATATTTAAAACAAAAGACTTTAAACAGAAGCAACACTGTGTAAGAGACTAGGAGATGCAGTGGCAGAAGAGAAAAAGGTACACTGGAAATGGAAGGCCATTGGCATTGACCCAAGGCTGGGAAGGTTGGAGTGCACAAGGGGAAAACATTTTCAGCTCATGTTTGGTTCATTAGGGCTTTCTTTCTAATTTTTAGACTTTCTTCTGTTTGTTTCTTGCGCCCTTTTTTTTTCTTCTTTTTTGGCAAACTTTAATACATTTTCAAGGGTACAAAAAAACATTAGGTTACCACATAAAAAATTATATATCTACCAGTAGACCCAATGAGGGCCAGGATAGGATTGGAGGCACCCTACGTGGGGCTCTTTATCCTGTTGACCCCCACCATGACCTCCACCCCCATTGTCACTTCTGCCACCCGTCTCTGGAGCTAGCAGTAGTAGCAGCAATGGCAAAGGAACCACATGCAGTGCCTACCAAAGGCTCTGGCGCTGCATTGTGGTTCCTGCCTGCTATCTTTGGCTACTTCTACCCTCCAGGGCCATTCCCTCCTTGGTTGCTGCCTGACTCCTCCCAACCCGGAAGTGAAGCGGTCGCGGGAACGCGGCCGCGAGCTACGAGGGCTTGCCCGCTCCACCAGGGCCATTCCCTCCTTGGTTGCTGCCTGACTCCTCCCAACCCGGAAGTGAAGCGGTCGCGGGAACGCGGCCGTGAGCTACGAGGGCTTGCCCGCTCCACCAGGGCCATTCCCTCCTTGCTTGCTGCCTGACTCCTCCCAACCCGGAAGTGAAGCGGTCGCGGGAACGCGGCCGCGAGCTACGAGGGATTGCCCGCTCCACCAGGGCCATTCCCTCCTTGGTTGCTGCCTGACTCCTCCCAACCCGGAAGTGAAGTGGTCGCGGGAACGTGGCCGCGAGCTACGAGGTACACTGCTCTAGCTGTATAAAACCAGAGCGCCTGTGGCGCTCGTCGCCGCGGCACGCGACAGGGGAGCGCACCTAAGGAGCACGACGTGCTCCTTAGGGGCGCTCCTTGGGGCCGCTCCGGTAGTGGAGGCCACACCTTTAAGATTAATCTTTTTTCCCTCCTAGCACTGGTACTCTTCTCTTCTTTGTCTCCTGGGATGGATAACCGGCTTATTCTGCCCCTTTTGTCTGTCGGGACTCCAACTTAGCTGACTGAGGTACGTTCCTTCCCCTGCACCTTTGCACGCTCCACCGTACCCCTCTCTTGTTCCATGGCATCGATCCCCGTCTTGTGGGGCAGACGTCCAGACAAACCCTCCTCTATGCGTTCTCGTTGTCCTGCCAATCTTTGCATCTGCCAGCCCTCGCTGTCTCTTTCTTTCCCTGCTCCAACCTCTGTCACTCCCCCCGCCCTTCCTCGAGCCTCCTCCTTTAAACTGGGTCTCCTGAACTGCCGTTCTTTAAGATCGAAAACCCTACTCGTTCAGGATCTCATCCTCCAGATGTCTCTTGATGTTCTCCTCCTCACCGAGACCTGGTTGAGGGAGGGGGAAGATGCCCTTCTTGTCCGCTGCCTTCCTGCCGGTTTTTCTGCCGCCTCTGTCTCCCGCCCAGGCCGTTCAGGCGGCGGTGTGGCAGCCATACTACACCCATCTCTCCCTTTCACCCAGGTCCCCTCTCCTCTATTACACTACCCCGAGTCCCTTCTACTTCACTTACATACCTCGCCCTCTATCCATATTCTGCTTGTCTATTCCCTTCCAGCGCTCCGATCTGATTTATGGGATTCCCTCCTTTTAACTATTTCTGATCTTTCTCTAGCCTTCCCGCACCTGCTCATAGCTGGTGATTTCAACATCCGCTTGGACTCCCCTGTCTCTTCCAGAGATCACGCTTTTGTCTCTTTCCTGCATGATTTATCTCTTTCGCAACATGTTCTTTTCCCCACCCAACCTGCCGGCCACACATTAGATTTACTTCTAACTTCCTCCTCTCTTCCTCTCATCCTCCATGACCTCTGTTCACGTCCATTGCCTTGGTCAGATCATTTTTGTCTCTCTGCCTCCTGTGCCTTTCCTAGGGCACTCTCCCCCCCTCCTCTGTCCCCCAAGTCTCCTCCCCCCCCCGTTACTCGCGTCTCTTAACCCCGCTCACTATTCAGCAATTCCCTCCTGCCACTCAACTTTTGCCTACTAACTTTACTTCCCTCTCCCTCAACTCTCAGGCCTCTCTTTGGTCCTCTACCCTCTCTGCCACTCTCGACCACCTTGCCCCTCTACGTCCTCGTCCACCACATCACCACCCTGTGCATCCCTGGTACCACAATGGCTTGCGTCTCCTTCGCACACACCTCCGCAGAGCGGAGCGGTTGTGGCGTAAGGCCCCCTCCCCAACCTCTCTTGCTTCCTTCAAGGCCCACTCGTCACACTATCGATCGCAAGTTCATCTAGCTAAACGTTCTTACTTTTCCGACGCCATTGCTAGGGCCCAGAATCAGACTCGACACCTTTACGCCACACTTAAGTCTCTTTCCTCTCTCCATTCCACAACTCCTGCTACCACAATTCATCCGTCGCCTCCTCCCTCTCTTCTGGCATCCTTCTTCAATGATAAAATTTCAACTCTGCGAGCCTCCTTGCCTCATTGCCCTGCTCCCATTCATTCACCTCCCCCTGCTGCGTCTCCTCCTCCCACCTTCCACCTCTCTCACACCTGGGCCTCCTTCTCCCTACCTACTACCTCTGAATTGCATCATCTCATCTCCTCCTCTAGGAAAACTTCCTGCTCTCTCGATCCCATCCCTTCCTCTTGGTTACTAACTCCCTCCCTCTCACTTCTTCCCTATATCCTCTCTATTTTCCATTCTAGTCTTTCCACCGGGACCTTCCCCCATCCCTGGAAACACGCCCTAATCTGCCCCATCCTAAAGAACCCCTCTTTGGATCCTCTGGTTCCTGCCCATTACCGCCCAGTTTCTAACCTTCCCTTTCTTTCCAAACTTTTAGAAAAACTGGTCTTTGCACAGCTCACTCACCATCTCGACTCCATTCACTTCCTTCATCCCCGACAGTCAGGATTTTGCACCGGTCACAGTGTTGAAACTATCTTACTCGCTTTCACCAATGCACTGCATGTTGCCCATGAACATGGAGATATCTCGGTGGCTGTAGCACTTGATCTATCTGCAGCGTTCGACTTAGTGGACCACTCCCTTCTTCTTCTTCGCCTTTGGGAAGCGGGTCTTTGTAGTGTTGTCTACCATTGGTTTCATTCCTTTCTTTCCTCCCGGTCCTGCACCGTCCTCTCCTCCTCCCCTTTAACCCCCTCCTCTGATCCATTCCCACTTACCTGTGGTGTCCCCCAGGGTTCAGTATTGGCACCCCTGCTCTTTAACCTTTTCCTGGCCCCCCTCGCTCTGTTAATTCAGCAATCAGGAATATCAGCATTCTACTATGCCGATGACATAGTCCTCCTTCATCACACCTCCCCTTCATGTCCAGATCTTTCCCCACTAAATTCTTGCCTCACTACGGTAGCCTCCTGGTTGACACAAAACTGCCTCCACCTTAACCTCACTAAAACTATTGCAATTTGGTTTTCTTATGGCAATCCACCCCCTTCATTAGCACCTTCTTTTTCCGGCACCCCTGTTCCCCTAGTCTCCACTTTTCGGTATCTTGGAGTGCACTTCGATTCAGACCTCTCTTTTCAAGCCCATGTTTCTCACCTTACTAAGACTTCCTTTATTTTTCCTCCGCCAAATCCGAGCAATACGCCCCTTCCTCTCCCCATCGGCCCTCACTACCTTATTGCTGTCACTGGTTATGTCACGGGTGGACTTCTCCAACTCAGTTCTCATAGGCCTTTCCAAATCCCAACTAGCCCGTCTCCAGAGGATCCAAAACACCGCTGCCTGCCTCCTTACTCACTCCTCCCCCCGGGATCATATAACACCTCTACTCCTCCGCCTTCACTGGTTACCTGTCCCCTTCCGCACCCAGTATAAACTGCTCTCTCTAGTGCACAACATCCTCCATACAAATACTCCACAATACCTAGCCAATCTCATTTCCTTCCACACCCCCAGGCACACACCCCGCTCTTTTCACCTCAATCGCCTCACCCTTCCTTCACCCTCCCTCGCCCATCTGCAATTTACACGATCTTCCGCTTTCTTTTTCATAGGACCTGCCCTGTGGAATTCTTTCCCCTCATCCCTTCGCCTGGAGTCCAATAACAGCACTTTCAAAAAAGACTTGAAAACTCACCTCTTCTCCACAGCCTTCGGCCTTCCCTCCCCATTGTGTGATCTGCCTTAAGTTCTATCTCCTTCCTGTGTGTATCCTCTCCTTGTTTTGTCTTGTCTCCTTTCTCTCTCCTTTCTCAACACCGTTCCATTCTCTGGCCCTGAGCCTTTTCCTTAGTTTGTATATTGTACACCGCTTTGCTTGTTCCAGAAAGGCGGTTTATCAAATAAAATTACCATAACCATAACCATAACCTCCTCCGATGCAGATTTTCAGTTTGGCGTAAACCAGAAATTGGCTTCAGGGAAGGGGCAGAAGTGCCCCAAGATTGTAAGCAGGAACCGTGACACAGTGCCTGAGTCTTTAGCTAGCACTGTGTCGCGTTTTCTTCCCATTTTCGTCAATACTATCCCCAGAGAGGAGCAGAAGAGATGGTAATGGATTCCCTCAAGGGGCCAGCACTCTAGACAACTGTGTAATTTGCCTGATGGTAGGCGCTGGCTCTGGTCCTGATACACAGTGGCACAAAAGATAAGAAAGATGTAACCATAAATAGATTCCACTTCCTCCTCACACCCAAAAAAAGGTGGGGAAGAGACAAGAAAGAAATGAAAAGAGAAAAAGAGAAAAAGAGAAAGAAAATAGACAAGAGAGACAGACAAAAGAGATGACAGAAATCCTAAGGAATAGGGGTGACCAACCCATTATGCACACTAGGCGATTGTCTAGGGCAACAGCTTTTGAATGAAGCAAAGAGCCATATCAGTCAAAGCAAACAACAGATCCTGACAGCCACACCAACTAAAAGAACCATCCACACATTTTTTTAGTGACAGAGAGAGAGGGCACACACGTAAAGCAAATTTTAATATTGAAACGTATGATGTCCTATTACAGTATGCATTTTTAGAGGATTGTTATGGGAATTGTAAGGTTTCCATGATCATGATTGTCAAATGTAATTATAAAAATCTCAGTAGAGGGGAGAATAAAGCTGAAGGTTTATACAGGGCGCCCAATATCCTTGCACCCACCTTAACCTTTGAGAGGCCGCTCATAGAAGCAATTGCTTCTAATACTTAAATGTTATGTATTTTAGTACACTACATGTAAATATGTCAAAAATAAATTTTCAGCTAATTTGGATATGTACTTCCTCGGAAAAAGCATGTTCCATTTGTGGAACGTTGGCCCCCTCCAAGCGTCATTTTTTCAAAAGTTTTAATTGTTTTTTTTATTGAATATCGTAAACTGGAAACAAACAAATACCTCAATTAAGCAATTTTTAAAAGTAATTAGACACAAACGGAGATGACTGTACAGAATAAAGCTTGAAGGGAAAATTTCAGCGAGAGTGAAAATCCGGAAAACATTTCTCGTGCAGGCGCTTGCCACAAAACTGGCACCATTTTTTGTATTCTTCGAGCAGACAATGCAACGACCTTGGCTTGTAGAAGACAAATAGTGACTGGTGTTAGCTGAAGCTGTAATAGCAGAGGTAATCAAAGCTGTTGGGCCACCTTTTCGAGAATGATAGCCCTCGAGTCCAACTTTCATAGCCACCAAAGCAACCTCGCGGTGGAAATCCAAGTGACTCAGGGCTTGTTTGCCTAAAAGATGACATTGCAAACGCCAGGCAGCAACAACGGCCATATTTAGACCATTGGCAAACAAATTCCACCACCATTTTTTGCTTCATAATTTAGGACGGTAGCTACCTAGAAAACGATCTAACAAGTCGACACCACCCATACTTTGGTTATAAGCTCCAATCAATTTTGGCTGCTTGATAATGATTTTTTGCTTTTGTTTGACAGAATATTGATTGGCATTTTGAAGAGGTTTTGGCTGCATCCAATTTGACATGACTGTAACCACACTGTTGTCATTCCAACGGACACACACCAATATTACCATCACCACGGTAATCATATTTGCCACAAGGCTTTTTGGCAAGCTCCTTTGAAGAAACCAAGGGGCACGTGCTGGTACAGTTTTCTTGAACAGTTCCAACAGCAAGAAAGCCTTTTGCTTTCAGATCAATCATGAGATCATATGAAGTGAAATAGTTGTCAAAAAACAAGCTGTGATGATTTGGATTTTCAACAACTGATATCAAATCAAGAACAACTCTAGTGCCAAGTGGAACATTGTACTGAGGACCATCTTTTTCCTTGGCACCAGTGTAAATTTGCATCAAAAATGGATACCCAGCAGGGCAGCACAACATCCACACTTTGTAACCGAATCAAATTGGCTTACCTCAAATAAACATTTTGCAACTGTGGTGCCCGTAATATGCCACCACTGATTCATCAATACTCAAGTTTTCACTGAACACTCCACCGACTTTCACAAACTGTGCTGTGAGGTGATCGTAAAATGGCTCAATTTTTGCTACTTTTCCAGGTTGCAAATTGAGATTATCAACAATGTGGAAGTAAGTTTTCAAATCCCGGAAACGTTTGCGACTCATTATCTTTGGGACAATATTATTGCTCAAATCCTCGGCGGTCGACCAATAGTGACTTTCTTTGGGCAACTGGTGGTATCCACTGAGGAGCAAAATGCCAAAAAGACGAATCAACTCGTCCCCATTTGTATCAATATTTGCCAATTTCTGCTGAGCATAAATATTGGTCATACTGGCAAGATGATCAACGTAATCATCACCAAAAATTTGCATAAAGAGGTCAAAGGGAGATTTGTCAATCAAATCAGTGCGAAGATCGGCTAATTTTTCGGGAGATGCTTCTGGCATTGGAGTCAAAAAGTCATCCCTCTTCATCCATTTTGGGGTTGATTTTATCCACTTACGCTTTTTTGCTGGTTGAGCTGACTGATAATTAGATAAGAGCTCACTGTCACTGTCACTTTCTACCAGCTGATCACTTCCCTCGGATTCCACATTAGCAACGTTTTGAATATCCAGATCTAATTCACCACACACTTCGCCAGGCTCAATAGACTCCAAATTTTCTTCATCAATTTCTTCAATGTCTGAAGCAGCCATTTCATCATTGAGTGGCAAAATCAAAATGTCGACTTCTTCTACATCAGAATCTTCCGCAATGCGTGTTACTGCTTCTTGAAGCATCAGACAATGGTATTTAGGCATTATAACTATATAGAATTAGTTGAATAACAATCCTGCAAAAAATATGGCAGAAATTGTAAAATGAAAAAAATGACACCCGGAAGTCCCAACGTTCCACAAGTGGAACACACGGAAAGAAGTAATCACAAAAACATGAATAGGTTACCGACATGCATAAAACCTGACCAACACACTCATAAAACATTCCAGAGTATGAATCTCACCCTAATAAGACAGATGGACATGTGAGAACAAAATTGTAGAGGGATATATTACATAAACCATAAAGTGCCAACTTTGGTCTACTTTGGCATACTGTAGAAGGGGGTATATCGCCAATTGGAAAAAAAAAGTTATTGCTCAAGAGGGTCAATGTCTATAAACTCATTGACAAAGTTTCATCTAATTTGCTTGAAAATTGATAAAGCTATATCATTGCAAAAATATGTTCCACATGTGGAACGTTGGTGCCTAAAAGGTTAATAAGGACTCCTAAGAGTCATGGAGAGGTGACCCTATCCCTCCTTCCTGAAAACTGGAGCACCAGACAACTTGGTATACAAGTTTAATTCAAGAAAAGGGGATCATATCTTTCTAAAACATTTAGGGGTATGTTTACTAAACCTTCTTAACGTGCGCGCCGCGTTAGTCTGCAGGATGCCATAAAAGGAGTGGGCGGTCCAGTCAAAAATAGCAAAACGGGATTAGCGCATGAGTAACACGCGCAGGAAACATAAGCAGGCGCGCTGATGTGCAAACAGAGGAACAGGGCTGCAGTACAATGGTAAAGACACTGACAGATGGTGCAGGGGTCATGTGTTCAATCCCCCACTGTGCCCAATGAAGAAGGCTGGCTGAGGCACTACCATTTATGTGTAATATGGCATTATGAGGCTTTTTAATTTTATTTTAATTACTGCTGCTAGCAAACACACTCTCAAAGCGCTGTAACATAAGGTGCTGCATAAGGCACCCCATAAGGTACCCCAGAGGGCACATTTTAAAGTGCACTGTCCGCCACAGCACCCTACAATGTTGCTTAAAGGGTGGCCTATAGGGCACCATATAGGGTGCCCTATGAGGCACGGCAAGGTCATAGCACTGTTTTTGATGGTAGCACTGTTTATTTAGTATTTAGTATACATTTTTTTTGTATACCGCTACTTCCAGCGATCAGCAGCGGTTTGATTACAGATTGGAAATTGTCAAATCATGACAGGACATTTTTGAGGTATAAACACATTGATTAGACAGGAAAGCACAGCACACAGAGAACTATTTTACAGGGAACATGGGCTATGGAGGGTTAAGTGGCTTGCCCAAGACCACAAGGAGCACCTGTGGGACTAGAAACCCCAGTCCTTCCGGCCCAAGGTTGCTGTCCTCTAGTGGAATTTGAACCCCCAACCTTCCGGCCCGAAGTACCTTGCCCCAACCACTAGGACACTCCTCCACTCATTGTAACGCATGAAAATATTCAGTAGGTGCGCTGACATGCAAGGAAAAACAGCAGTGTAGCACAATGGTTAAGACACTGACTGATGGTGCAGGGGTCATGGGTTCAATCCCCCACTGTGCCCACTGAATAAGGCTGCCTGAGGCACCACCTGTTATGTGTAATATTGCATTATGAGGCATTTTAATTACTGCTGCTAGCAAACACACTCTCAAAGCGCTGTAACATAAGGTGCTGCATAAGGCACCCCATAAGGTACCCCAGAGGGCACATTTTAATGTGCACTGTCCACTAAGGCACCTTATAATGTTCCCTATGGGGCACCCCATGGAGCGCTGTTGAGGGTGCCATATGAGGGACCTACAGGCTACAGCACTGAGAGTGTTTTTGCTGGCCGCACTGATCAAACATTAAACAATGATCTGCCTCAGACAGCCCTATCAATTGACCCACTGTGGGTTCACACCCATTACCTCTGCCACACAGACAGTGATGTAACCAGTGGGCTACAGCTGTATGGCCACACCCGGGCCCCTGGCAGGCTACAGAGGGACTGCAGGTCTCCACACCAACTGCTGTGGTTATCAGGTTGGGGTTAACCCACCCATACCCTTGATGCACTGCACATGCATATCAGCAGTCCACAGATGATCACAGGATGGGGTATGCAACCCCACAGCACCTCGGCCAGGTTGGGGGGCACTGACCGTGTGCACCCCACAGCACCTCAGGCTGGTAGGGGGTACTAACCATGTGTGTTACTGGTACAGAGTGGCTACAGACCATCACATTGTGTGGGTACCATGCCCACCCTGAGGGGGACGTGGGGCACCCAGTACCATGTCCTCAGCCCCAGACATAGATGAGATACATTATGCTGCAGGTCGCCATCAGTGACAGTGTGAGATAGGTAGTCCTTGCAGATACACCTCTGAATACACCTCCATCCATATTGGTATCCCAGTCCCATCTGGCCCTTGTGGACTATGATGCACCAAGAATAGTGCATATTCTGTGTGAGTGCCATGGCCACATGGTTACTGTGATGGGGGGCGGGGTGCCTGTATGGGCCCATTGGCAGATTAAGTTGTACCACCCAACCTGTCCTCTGGGGCTCAGGATCTCCCACCGACGGCTCCACATTCCTGCGATGGTGGAGGTAGAGGGGACCATCTACCTCAGTCCAGCTAGGGGTACACACAACCTTGGGGGCAGTTCTGTACAGAGCCATACAGCAACAGGAGACAGACAGTAGGGCTGGAAATGCTCTGCTGCCCCCCACACCTATCTGACAGTCCCCAGCCACCACACCCTGCAAGGTGTCCCAGCCATACACATACTAACTACAAACAATGTGCTAGCTAGTCCATAATGCATATTACTGGGGATGCTGTGCACACCCACCGAGCAGTTAAGTCAGTGATTGGCCCCCAGAAAAGGGGACCCACATATATCACTTATATAACATACTATGTGGCACTATGGGGGAACCTAGTCATGCCGTGGTCACTGCTAGGTCAGGGTGGGGGTGCCTTTCCAGCAGGACCTGCTTTGGCCACTCTGTCCATGCAGGTGGCAGCCAGACACTACATTGTCCTGACCATTGCCCTGAGCCCTGTGCTGCTGCATCCAGCCCAGGCAGCCCTGTCCAGGCTTTACCCACATTGCCTTGCTCCTCATTATGCACATAGGCAAGCTAACACTGGACACAGTGCAAACAGTGTGGGCTGCGAACGGTGTGGGCAACCACCACACACTGGATGGACATACACACACTCCCACACCTATGACAGCACTGTGCAAATAGAGGCTCTTGGCAGCCCTGGCCACCTCAGCAGTCCTGGGCACAGTACAGGCATGACTCTGGTACATGATACTGTTGGGGTCACTCCCCAGGGTGGTAAACAATGTCAAACACCAGACCTGATACACACTCCGCAGACATCAGAGAGGTTGGTATGGTACAACTAAAGGGAAGATTGTGCTTAACGTAGGGATTCCTATCCGCCAGTGATCATACCAACCTTTTGATATATGTGTGCCATATCGCCAGGTTTAGTGTGGCATTGCTACGGTATGCAGGGGCTGATATTGGGAGCTTCAGACGGGGCTCGCCATCCTTCTGCTACAGGTGGTTTTGGATGATGGGGCCTGTGGGTGCAGGTGTGTCTGCCCCTGTTGGCCACTGCTCTGGGAAGAGGTTCCCAACTCCAGTCCTGCTGTTCCACAAACTATTCGGGTTTTTCATGCTGTCCCTCATGTATATGCATGAGATACATCTGCAAACCATGGAGGCGGCACATGGGACCGCAGCACAGGCATCTTTCTTGGCGACAGCATGAGACCTGCATGGTGTGTGGCCCTCCAGGACTGCATTAGGGAGACTCTGCTCTAGGTACTGCACATGTGTATGGTGTGTGTGCTCTGTGGGGTAAAATATGGGCGTTGGACGCATGGTTCTGTTCACTGCACTAAAGGTTCGGCCTTTACTTCCACGGTTTCGTACTGTGTAAAATATGGGGAATGGGTTCTCAGGGGCCACAGCTGGGGTTTTAACCTCTGACCTCTTGCTCTTGAACACACTGTCTGTGTGTGCTGCACCACACTGTTGTCACAGAGGCAGTGCATTCCCTAGAGATGCCATGACTGTTTGTCAGCCAGGGCCTGTCTGTTGCAGTGCACGGCACCCAACTGAACAGGGTTCGGCCACGGTCTGCTGTGGGCAGCTGCCACTGCCCCCTCCACCACCGGTACCCCTCTGCCACCATGTTGACATGCAGTTAAGCTGGTGATGCTGGTCGTGCACAGTCTCTGGCCATCCAGTTTGCGGGTAGGCAGCTGCCTATGGTGTGGGTTCTGGGGTAGGGGTGCCTGCATAGACATCCACGCTTCCCCCCCAGCACCTCCTGCCACTGCTCTGTGCCCTTGGAGGCCAATACTGGCAACAGTGCTGGCAGTGTGGGCTGTGGGGTGTGTTTGCAACACCACACACTGGATAGCAGATACACACTCCCACACCTATGCCAGCATTGTAGAACTATAGGGGTGTCTGGCATCCCTGGCCACCGCTCCAGTCCTGGGCACAGTGCAGGCATGGCTATGGCACACAATACTGTTGGGGTCACTCCCCAGGGTGGTAAACACTGTCAGACACAAGACCTGTAGCACACTCCACAGACATCAGAAAGGTTGCCATGATGCAGCTCAATCAGATAATTGTACTTAACCTCAGAATTGGTATCTGCCAGTTATCATAGCAACCTTTTGATAGCTGTGTACTGTATTCCCTGGTTTAGGGTGGCATTGCTAAGGTATGCAGGTGCTAGTATTGGGAGATGCACGCAGGGCCCAATGTCCTGCCTCTCCAGGAGGCATTGGATAATGGAGCCTGTGGGTGCGGGTTTGTCTGCCCCTGTTGGTTGCTGCTTTACGGCAGAGGTTCCCAACCTCGGTCCTGGTGTGTGCAACACTGTTCGGGTTTTCATGCTGTCCCTCATGAATATGCATGGCATACATCTGCATACCATGGGGGCGGAACATAGAAATGCAGCACAGGCATCTTTATTAGAGGCAGCATAAAACCTGAATGGTGCTTGGCCCTCCAGGACTGCATTTGGGAGACTCTGCTCTAAGTAATGTGCCTGTTTCTGGTGTCTTTGCTCTGTTGGGTAAAACGTAGGTGTTTTGGGCATGTTTACGTCATCTGCAATAAAGGTTCTTTCTGTAGTAGCATGTTTCAGGTGTGGGTAAAATATGGGGACTGGGTTGGCAGGAACCATAGCTGGGACTTGAACCTGTGACCTTCTTCTCCTGAACACACTGGCTATGTTCATCGCACCACACTGTGGTCACAGAAATTGTGCAGTCCCTGGAGATACCATGGTTGTTTGTCAGACAGAGCCTGTCTGTTGCAGTGCATGGCACCAACCTACACAGGGCTAGGCCATGGTCTGCTCTGGGCAGCTGCCACTGCCCCCTCCACCACCAGTACCCCTCCGCCACCATGCTGACATGGCCTTATATTGGAGACAGCATAAAACCTGAATGATTTGTGGCCCTCCAGGACTGCATTTGGGGGACTCTGCTCTAGGTAATGCGCATGTTTCTGGTGTCTGTGCTCGGTGGGGTAAAATATAGGCGTTTGAACCATGCGTATGTTCTCTGCAATAAAGGTTTGTCCTTACTATCACGGTTTAGTAGCAGGTATAGTATGGGGACTGGATTGGCAGCAGCCCCAGCTGGGACTTGAACTTGTGACCTTCTGCTCCTGAACACACTGGCTGTGTTCACCGCACCACACTGTGCTCACAGAGACAGTGCAGTCCCTGGAGATACCATGGTTGTTTGTCAGACACAGCCTGTCTGTTGCAGTGCATGGCACCCACCTACACAGGGCTAGGCCATGGTCGGCTCTGGGCAGCTGCCACTGCCCCCCTCCATCTCCAGTACCCCTGTGCCACCATGCTGACATGCCCTTCTGCTGGTGGTGCTGGTGGTGTGCAGTCTCAAGCCATCCAGTGTGCAGGTAGGCGGCTGCCTATGGTGCGTGTTCTGGGGTAGGGGTGCCTGCATAAGCGTCCATGCTTCCCCCCAACACCGCCTGCCAATGTTCTGTGCCCTTAAGGGTACCTGCTGGGTACTATCCCCTGTGACACTGTGATAAACACTCAAGTGCCCATGTTGGGCCCTCATCAGTTGCTGTCTGGCTGCTGTTCAGTTTCAGCATTCCTAAGTGCCACCTAGGCATCTGCCTAGTCCGCACTGTGCCCCAGCTGCACCACAGCATGTGCCGCCTGCAGCCCTCTGTATCCCCTTTCCCAGCATCAGTCCAGTTGCCCATTCCGACATGCCCGCCCTGCTGTTGTGGAACATGTGCATGCCATAGGTAACCTGTCCAATGGAGAGGGAAACCCTGATCAGTGCTATTTCACTGTGGGATCATTCACCTTGTATGGGGACAGAGCGTAGACCCTTCCAAAATTCATATTTATTTTTTGGGGCTTTCTTGGGAGTGTTTTTTGATGTTTCCCATTACTATCACTATTTCCCAGCTTGATTATGACTTTTTTTTATTTTGTTGGGGTCATTTTCAATGTTTCTTTTCACTTTTGTTCCGTGCACATGTATAACACTTATCACTTTTTTGTAGGTTTCCCTGATTTTGCTGTACATTGCTGACAGAAATGGTTTTTTTCCCCTTTAAATCAGCTCTAACGTTAGTTTTGGCCTCGAATTTCACATCGTTAGTGTGCGGGGAGCCTCTCCCCTCCCACTCTCCACCCATTGACCCCTTCTCTCCGCCCCTGGGGAGCCTTTCTCCGCCCTCCGGGAGCCTTTCCACGCCTTCAGTGCTTGTTTGCGCCGCTGCGCGCGTGAGCGTGCACTAAAGCACATTTTTGCCCCGTAAAGCGTCATTAGCGCGCGCTAAGGTACCTTAGCGCGCGCTAATTGCACAGCGAGCACGTTAAGAAGGTTTAGTAAACATACCCCTTAGGGACTTATTTTAAAAGCACTATTCATGCTTTGGATTTCTGAAAATGGGTTTGTAGATGTTCAAATCACAAAGATGTCTCCAGAGACATTTTAGAAACCGTGTCTGTGGACATCCCAAGTGCAAAGACATCCAAGTCAAACGAGGGTAGGGAGGAGGCAGGACCAGCATTCCCAAAAACATGGACATCCCTATCTGATCTCAGAAACATCATGGACTTCCAGAGTCATTTCTAAGATTATACCTGCTCCAAGCATGAACAGGCATCTGAAAAGTGATCACTTTGTCAGGCAAATGTCTGGAAGGTGTGGAGAAGGAGCCACTCTAATACCCCGTTTATTTTACAATCTGTCAACAAACACCAACAGGGAATAAGGGTTCATGTCTCTGTTTTGCTATTTATTTATTTATTTTTATTTATTTCAACTTCTTATATACCGCACTCTTTGACATCAGCGCGGTTGTCAGATGTTCCCTTATCCTAACTTGCATGAGATGGTGGACCCAGCCTCATGCTTTCCTAAGATGGACAACTATTTGGCAGCCAGGGGAGGTTCTTCCATTAGGCCGCCTGAGGCAATCGCCTCAGGCGGCACTCCCATGGGAAAGGCACTCACGATGCCGGTGGCACTCCGGATCTGTTTTAATTTTAGATTTTGCAGCCTCTGGCCTGCCTCTGATTTCCCATGTGGGAAGGCAGAGGCAGGCCAGAGGCAGCAAAATCTAAAATTAAAACAGAGCCGGAGTGCCACCGGCATCGGACAAATCAGCCAAGAGCAAGTAAAGCTGTTTGGTTGAGAGGACGGAGACCGGAAACCCAAAGGCTCTTTTCAGAGCCACCCACACTATCTTGTAAAGAGCCAGTTTCCCCAAATGAATTATTAACAAGCTATATTTGTTTACCCTCGCTCGTTTCCCTAGTGCTTTGAAATTGCTAGTAGTGTAGCATTTCCTCCTTAAAGGTCAGCGATGGTGCAATTAAAAACATATTACGTTTTAGGTCAATCGATGCTAAACTAGAAATTGAGATTGTTTTCACTCTTTGGCTCGTAGGATCTTTTCTTATCACTCAAGCTGAAGAGAAAAGCTTCAAAAGTGTAACTCAATTTGCCCCGACATTCCCTCCAGGGAACAGTGCTCAACAGAGACCTCCGCTGCTCATTGCCATGGTTTATAACACAGAAAAGTAAAAAGAAAACATAAAAAACAGCAGTCTCTCTTCTTCAGTTTTATCAGGAATGAAACATTTTTTTTGACATCAGAAAGATATTAAACAAAAGCCTCCCCGAGATGGTGAAAGGAAGGAATAGAAAGGCGGGAAAAAATTGCATAGCCAGAATATTTCAAAATTTAACGATTTTGAATAGACAAACAAAATTAGTTAGCCAACAGTTTTGAGCCAAATAGCGATAAACAGATGATTTGAAATAAAAGACCCCCGCACCTTAGAAAGAACCTTTGGAAAGATGTTCTCTGCTGTCAGCAGGTTTAAAGTCTCGGCCGGGAAGAATTATTTGACGTGAGTTCGGGAAATGGTATAGTCGCTAGTGAAAGGTGTCACCTGGGGGCCAACCCAGCGCCTAGGGCACGGAGGGTTGGTCTGCCTGGGGATTTTAATTCAGGGAGTATGGCATTTGCTCCTGCAATGCCTTATGGGAATAGTAGTCCCTTTTACCCTTTGAGAGAATTGTAGTCGAGTGGTTTCAGGCAAATGACAAGGATTTAGTTCCCTTTCCAAGAAGATTAAGTGCATGTGGAAAACTTAGGACAATTGCCATATAACTGGCATGAAGAATACATTCAGGAACTAAGGTAACCAGCCTCTTTAGCTTCAGGCTTTAAAACGTGCAGTGCTCAGTACAAACAAAAGCAAACAACAGCTTCTCATAACAAAAGAAAATGTTCCCTTTTCTTCTTCTGCTTTCTCAGCCTTCTTAATATATTGTTCAGCAGAGAGATTCAATATGGTCAGCAAGAGACAAAGTGCAATCCATCTGATTATCTGCTACGTCATTGATATCAGAATCTATCTGCATCTCTTCTAAGTCAGAATCAGCTGGGTGTGTCTGCAAGCTGCTATACTGCGTTTTAAAACAAACTTCTTCTCTGCCTTCACGTGGCTTTCCTTTGTAGCACTCTAACGAGCAGGGCTGTAAAGTACCATATATACTGGAGTTGCTGCTTGGGGAGCCCAATACTTCCTGGCAACTACAAGGAAATATTTTGAAACTAGGTTCAAATCTGGACAATTTGTGAAGCCTACCTTTTGGCTTTAAAGAGGAAGGAATTCTCTGTTCTGCTGGGTCAGAAAGGGTTCCAAACACCGGTTGTGTTTTCTTGCCTTTTAGCTTATCAGCTTCTGCCTCAGATGTATAAATAATCTCATGCCAGTATGTCTCTCTCCCTGGAGCTTCTGAGTTTTCCCAAGCCAGCCTCTCAGGAGGTTTCTCCTTCCTCCTGCCTTTACTGGATGGCACCGGCCCTGTGCTGCTCACACCTGGCTTTTGGGCTTTGGCTTTCTGGGTCCTTACTTCTCCGTGACTCCTTTTGGTCAGCGTGCTCCCTTGCTTGATCCCTTGCCTTTGTCTTTGCTCTTGTCCTGGCATCTCTCCCTCGGAGCTTCCTTGGAACTACTGTTCTTTCTCTTCCTCCTTCCTCCTCATTCCCCTTCCCAAATCTAATGACCACTTTTTATATTCCTGCTTCTCAGGGCTTAGCTCTGCCCCTCCTCCAACCAGATGTTTCTCATTAACTCCTGAGCTTGGGGATAGTTACAGCATGGGTGTGCCTGTTCAGCTCGTGACTCTTTTTGTTTACCTTTTCCTTGAAAACATTGAGCCATGTGCTCTGACTGCCTGTCAGTTTCTGAAATGAAATCCTCTTCTCTCCCTATCTCCATAGACTCAGAAGGGTCTTCTACATGACAAAGGTGATGTTAGCCCTTGAGCAGTGAATTGGTTTATAAATGAGAGGAAGATTGCACAAGCAGTGACTTAAAAGTGAGCTGTAGACTTGCTAAATAACCTATAATCAAACAATTAAGAAGATCTGGCAAATGGGAGGGACTTAGACAATTTCCAATGGAAAAAGGAGGCACTCTAGCTTTTCAAAAGTAGATATTTTGATACCAGATGGGCATGACGTAGAATGAACAAAGAACATTTAGAATAGAAACCAAACTGCCTGAGTTAGCAAAGATGCCTTCCTCTCCTGAAAGCCCTCCAGTACCGTTAATGATAGCCCAGCCTTAATGTCATATACAAAACCTCATGGATGGTTTAGTGCAACTGCAAGTGATCAGGCTGATTTGTGTGGCGGCGGTGGCACTCCGGTTGTTTTAATTTTAGATTTTGCTGCCTCTGCCCTGCCTCTGCCTTCCCACCGCTGATTTATTTTTGTTGAAAGCATTTCTTGAGGAAAAAAATGCGGCGGGAAGGCAAAGGCTGGGCAGAGGCGGCAAAATCTAAAATTAAAACAGCCAGATTGTCCCTGCCACCGCTGGATGAGAGGTGCAGGTGAAGGGAATGGGGACAGGAGGATGACAACAATGAGAGACAACGGTGAGTGACGGGGGGGGGCAAAGGGTGGAGACAGGGGTCATGATGCTGGACAAAGGGAGGAACAAGTGCTGGACAAAGGAGGAGATGGGGACATGCTGGACAAAGGGGGAGACGGGGGACAAGTGCTGGAAGGGGAGACAGGGGACATGCTGGACAAAGGGGGAGATGGGAGGATAACTAGTAGACAAAGGAGAGAGACAGGGGGGCAAATGCTGGACAAAGAGGAAAGACAGGGAGACATACTGGACAGAGAGGGGAGAAATGCTTGACAAAGGGGAGAGACAGTGCGGGTTAAGATTATAATGGGCAGATAGGGGGGCTAGGACTGGTAATGGGTTGATTAGGGAAGGCTAGGACTGGGAATGGACTGATTGAGGGGGGGCTGGGACTGGTAATGGGCTGATTAGGGGGGCTAGCACTGGCAATGGGCTGAGGGGAGACTAGCACTGGAAATGGGCTGATTAGGGGAGGCTAGGACTGGCAATGGGCTGATGGGGTGGGGTAGGACTGGTAATGGACTGATGGGGGGCTAGCATTGGAAATGAGCTGATCTGGGGGGCTAGGACTGGAAATGGGCTGATTAGTGGAGGCTAGGATTGGTAATGGGCTGATGGGGGTAGGGTTGGTAATGGGCTGATTAGGGGAGGCTAGCACTGGTAATGGGGTTGAGGGGGGACTAGCAATGGAAGTGAGCTGATTGGGGGGCTTCGACTGAGAATGGGTTGATGGTGGGGAGGGGAGGATTGAGCTGATGGCCCTGGAAGAAAACTGGGTGCTAGGGCTACAAATGGGCTGATGTGAGGGAATGGGAGAATGGAACTGGAAGGGAGTGGATGCTGAGAGGGGCTGCCATGGTATTCGGACTAGAAGGGACCAGACAGTGGGGAAGGAGGGGGACTGGAAGGGAATGGACACCAGTGGCAGTCATGGGAGTGCAAGTTGACATTGGAAGGTACTGGGAGGGAGGATTGGAAAGGGGTTGATACTGGGAAGGGTTACTGGAACTGGAAATAAGCTGATGGAAAGAAGTGAAGAAAACAAAAGAAGAGATAAGAAATGGCAGAAGGACCATAGACCACAGAAAGAGAGCTAAGAGAAGACAGGACAGCAGAAGCCTCAGATCGGGACCAGCATGATCAGAGAATAAAATGGGCAGACAACAAAGGTAGAAAAATAATTTTATTTCATTTTAGTGATTGGACTTTGTGTAATTTTTATATTTTATACTGTATGGGGGAACTGCATATCTTATTTATCTGATGTTACACTGCTTGAAGAGTTTGGCTTCTTGGGGTTTCAGTTTAAATTTTGTCTACATATTTTTATTTTTACTTTAGATTGTAAGTCACTTATTCTGTATTTGGTGAGAGTCTGTGTTTTATGACTGAGGTCGGGTGTTCTGTTAACATGGAGTTTGTACATAGGTATCTATACTGTACTGTAGTAATTTGGCATGTTCAGCTTTTCAAATAGGTGTATGGATGTTCCAGGGCCCACTGTAGTATTTACAGTGACGCTTTTTTTGGATGGGCTCCTTATGTGAGTTTTGGAAGTTGGTGCTGATATGGTATGGTATGGTAGATTTCCTCTATAGATACTCAGTGACTTTGTTGTAGGGTTTTGTATTAGTTCACAATATGCCTGGTACTGGAGAATGTTTGTTGTTGTTGTTAGTGAGATGATCAGAATCAGATTTTTTTTTTAAGATAATGAGTTCTGTAGGTGAATGTCTTGGTTCTGCTCTGCAACCACTGTTGAAGGGGGTTCTGTGGATGCAAAATATATGTTGAAAAAGAAAAAACAATAACCATAACGCAGTCTATAACAACGAAATAAAAATGAGTTATAATTTAGTTTTATAAACTGTGCTGTGGTTCTCGCTCTCTTTTAGTTCCTTGGTGTGCAGACATCTTGCATTTCCTTTATATAATCTAATCAGCTTTTTGGTTTGCTTCAGTCCCTGATTGGAGTTTTGAAAAAGCCCCACCCCCTCTACCGGGGGGGGGGGGGGCACCATCTCATTCTTCGCCTCAGGCAGAAGATTGCCTTGAGCCACCCCTGGTGGCAGCTTGTGTGGACATCCATCTCAGGGACATCTGTATTACTAAAATTGGCCAGAGACATACTGTAGATGTCCCTGCATTTTTCTGAATACTCCTCCGTGGACATCCCTGATTTAACTTGTATGTCTTTTTCTAAAATCCTCCTCTTAAGTTTGTCTTGCAGTAAAATGTTAATTTCTCCATATTGGTAATTGCTCGAGCTTTGTACCACAAATCCATAAATTTGACAGAATTAGCTTTTTCCAAAATCTTGGGACTACCGATATTGTGGTCAGCAGCAATTCCCTGCTTAATTCTATCTGAATGACTGAAACCCACTCAATGTATCCTATAAAAAGCACTGAAATATAGAATTAACCTAGATCATGTAAAGTCAAACACCTAAGAACATAAAATCATAAGATATGTCATACTGGGTCAGACCAAGATCCATCAAGCCCAGTATCCTCTTTCCAACAGTGGCCAATCTAGGTCACAAGTACCTAGCAATTTCCCCAAAAAGAGTAAGTAGGAATTGAACCCCTGCCCGCTGCATACAGGAGCCTGACACTAACCAGTAGGCTACACCTCCACCTATGGGATGCCAAGGAAGAGCTGTACAGAATAGTGCCACAATAATTCTAAATTACTCAGAAATAAATTTCTTACACACACACACACACACACACACACTTTTGAAACAGACAGGTTTGCAGAGGAATAGGAGTATACAAAAAACACTCTTTACCAGCAGCAGAACAAATGTCTAAATTGAAAGTGCTGAAAATAGAATAATAACAGAACAAAATCCATTAGCAAAACTGTCTTTATTCATTTTAAAAAATGCTTTAAACAATTGTGAAAAGTAAGTGGGCCGTCTTTTCTATTAATTAAACACCTCACCTCCTTTCCCATTAATCAAATAAATAAGCAAGGGAGGGTGAGGGGTGGGGAAGGATATTACAAGGCCAGTAGATTATACCTCCTAGAGAGACTTCCACGCAAATAACATTGCATTGATAAATAAGTGATCCCCAAATTTGTTTATACCAGCCTCAGAATCTACAGATGGCAAGACACCTAAGTAACAAGAAGAACCACTGCCTGCTTTAGCTGTACAAAATGCTTATGCACATTAAGAAAAGCCTGAGGATAGAGTTCTCAGGCAGAAACACCAATGGCACCATTGAAGATTAAACAAACCCAAGGGTAGGCATTACTAAGGTATTATAATTTGCTTTCATCCTTCTGCCTTACCAAATAAAGCAAAGAAACAACTTACACATTATTGCAAAAAAAAAATATATATATATATATATATATATCTTGGGATTTTAATAGGAAGCTGAACAAATGAACAAGAAAATTTGAGGGGAAATGAACATTTTAATAGCATTGATCGTCCCTAAATGGGAAACATACCTCCCCTTCCTTAATAGTAGCTACAAATTTAAAGTATAAATAAAGGGTAAATATTTAGAAATAACTACTCTTAAGTATTTAAAGTGGGACATTACTGGTACACCCAAAGATCTACGCACCACATCAGTCATTGAGAGTCAAGATCTACAGGGCATAAAGACTGATTTAGCATAACTTAACGGAAAAATCCATGAGGTTAGCAGTGTTTGTCAGAACCTTCATTATGGCAGGAAAAAAAATCTAATGAATTTTACAAATATAAGAGAATATCATCTATATTTTGAGATATAATAAGCCACTCCCCTCCCACAAGTATACCATATCTAGGCCCTAGATTTCTAATACAAATAGTCATAGGTTTCAACACCGGGGCAAATAATAAGGGGGGGGGGGGCAGCGAAGAGCTTGATTGTGGTGTTTAAAACATGCCATTTGGAAAATAAAACAGCAGCTCTTAGGGGTATGTTTACTAAACTGTGGTAGTGGCTTCTGTGCAATATCTGAGTCACAGCCACATTGAATTCAATGGGGCCGCGGCTCTGATATCGCATGGAAGTCACTACCGCTGCTTAGTAAACATACCCCATAATGGCCTTGTGAGCATCCTACATAGAAAAAAGATCCACCTGTCCTGTGAGGTTCAGATCAACATAGTTAGACCAGATAGTCTGCAAACCCTTTTAAAATAGTATGTCAGCTAACCAATATTTGCCTATTCATTGTCCAGTATTTATAACTAGAGAGGGTTCACCAGTTGGATCAATGATGTACTAATAGGAGTGTGATCTGACAAGAGGACTGAACAAATTTCATAGGACTGTAAGTATTTCAAAATATCCTGAGGTACATACCATCTGTCTGTTTGAGAGTACAAGTCATGAACATGGGAATAAAGAAAATAATCCTTCGCCTTGATGTAATATAGTCCAAGCATCAACTTATCCAAAAACTTGCAAACATTTCTTGAGAGATTTAATCTTAGGTCTGACCAAAATCCAATTATCAGATCTATCCTCAGTACGTAATGCCCAATTGAAATGTCCTCCTAAAAAGATCTTCACATGTGTACATGTCTATAAGAGGCACAGTAGCCAATGAAAAAAAACAACCCTTCCAAGGTCTTTTTTCTGAGTGAAAATTTACTTGTCAAAATCTAAACAAACTTCTCACTCAATTTTCTCTCTGAATAGCAGAAGCAATTAATATTTGTTTTATTCCAATTATAGTTTCATAACATAACTTATGAGGATGGTCTCAGACTATTACGGCATATTTTCAAGCTATCGCCTGTGATTAAATGCCCTTTTGCATCAACAACCAATACTCGGTATGCGAGCAAAGATAGATTTTTCAGCTGAATATAGCAATTCCTAGGGGGTTGAATGCTAAAATAGACTGGGTAGCTTGTGTTTGACCGACTATCTAAGAGTATGATAAACTGATTGGAGTTATCATGAAGATAGAAAAGGGAGTTTGTGGTTGACAGGACTCACGGTATTATATGGCTCAAGGGATATCTTTAAGGTGATAATGTGTCGCTACATATGACGTCATCAGTTCAGAGGGTATAATACGGGTCTTGAATAGTCATTACGCATGCGTGGCGTTTTTTCGAGTGGGCAGTGTTGAAGTAGTTATAGAAGCTAGCAAAGTAGTCAGGAAGGCAAAGATTCAAAAGGAGGAGGAAATAGCCAATGCAATAAAATGGGGGGATAAGACATTTTTCAGATATATTATTGAGAAGAGGAAGGGCAAAAGTGGTATTGTCAAATTCAAGGGTGCAGGGGAGAAATATGTAGAGGCTGATAAGGATAAAGCAGAATTGCTTAACAAATATTTCTGTTCTGTGTTCACAGATGAAGAACCAGGAGCAGGACCTCAGAAAACACCCACAAACAGGAAAAGAAGTGAGGAACATCTTGAACAATTTTCAGAAGACTGTGTTCGTGAGAAACTAGCTTAACTTAAAGTAGACAAAGCAATGGGACCGGATGGGATACACCCTAGAATACTAAGGGAACTTGGGGACGTTCTAGCAACTCCAATGACTGACCTTTTCAATGCCTCATTGGAGTCGGGAGTGGTGCCAAAGGACTGGAGAGCGGCTCATGTGGTGCCTTTACACAAAAGCGGAAGTAAGGATGTGGTTGAAAACTAAAGGCTGGTTAGTTTAACTTCGGCGGTGAGTAAATTATGGGAAACACTGCTGAAAGAGAAAATTGTGAGGTTTCTGAGTCCAGCGGACTACAGGATCCGAGGCAGCATGTATTCACCAGAGGCAGGTCTTGTCAGACAAATCTGATTGATTTCTTTGATTGGGTGACCAGGGAGTTGGACCGAGGAAAAGCCCAAGATGTGGTGTATTTAGATTTTAGTAAAGCCTTTGACACTGTTCCTCACAGGCAACTTATAAACAAACTGAGGACCCTAGGATGGACCCTAAAGTTACTGCTTGGGATAGAAATTGGTTGGGTGGGAGGCGACAAAGATTACAGGTAAATGGAGCTCACTCTGAGGAGAAGGATGTTACCAGTGGTGTGCCCCAGGGATCTGTCCTTGGTCCAATTCTTTTTAACGTCTTTGTTAGTGATATAGCGGAAGGGCTGTCGGGTAAGGTTTGCCTCTTTGCGGATGATACCAAAATCTGCAATAGAGTAGACACCCAGGAAGGTGTACATAACATGAGGAGGGATCTATCTAAGCTTGAAGAATGGTCTAGAATTTGGCAGCTGCGATTTAATGTTAAAAAATGTAAGGTCATGCATTTGGGCTGCAGCAATCCAAGGGAGCAATATAGTATAGGGGTGAAGTACTTTTGTCCACTAAAGAAGAGCGGGACCTAGGCGTGGTTGTGTCTGATGATCTTAAAGTAGCTAAACAGGTAGAAAAGATGACAGCAAAAGCTAGAAGGATGCTTGGGTGCATACGGAGAGGAATGGCTACCAGAAAAAAGGAGGTGATAATGCCTCTGTATAAGTCTTTGGTGCAACCTCATTTGGAGTATAGTGTGCAATTCTGGAGACCGCACCTTCAAAAGGATGTGAACAGGATGGAGTTGGTGCAGAGGGTGGCTACTAAAATGATTAGTGGTCTTCATTCTAAAGCATATGAGGACAGACTTAAGGATCTTAATATGTACACCTTAGAGGAAAGGCGGGATAGAGGTGATATGATTGAGATGTTAAAATACCTCCATGGCATAAATGTTCAGGGAGAGAGCCTCTTTCAATTGAAAGCAAGTTTTTCTACAAGGGGACATGGGATGAGGGTGAAGGGAGATAGATTCAGGAGTGATATGCGGAAATATTTCTTTATGGAAAGAGTAGTGGATCCATGGAATAGTCTCCCAGTGGAGGTGGTAGAGATGAGGACAATAACTGAATTCCAAAAAGCATGGGACCAACACAGAGGATCTCTAAAGGTAAAAAGTGGACTGTTGTAGTTGTTGATATGGAAGGACAGACTAGATAGGCCATGTGGACTTTTCTGTCATCATGTTTCTATGTTTCTATGTGTCTAGGTTAAGTGTGTGCAGCATCAACATCATGATTTTTACTTTTAGTGAAATGGAGGAAGCATAGTAAGTAAAGAAAGTTAGTAGATGCATAAGCATAACATGAAGATAGTAATGTTAGAATTACGGGTGACTTTTCAGGCAATTGGGATTTTTAATTTTTATTTTTCGATCGGTTGAAAGTTAAGTCTGAAATGAGTGAGTTTCTATAATGTTCAGTTTTGAACTAGAGGTTGTAGGTGTGATATTTTAGGAATAATATGACAATGGAAAGGTGAATAGTGGTTAATGAAAATCTGATTTATTAAAGAAACATGGGAATGTTGGTTTTGTATACAGGGAGTATTAAGAAAACATCATTAGAGGTATGTTTATAGAGATTTTTATATATGTTTTTTTATATATGGTTTTGTATTTGACAGCTTTGTTTAGATATACCCCTGAGGAACTTGACAAAGCGAAATGCAGAGGCGCCGTGGTGAGGCACTGGGGTTAAAGAGAAAGAAAAAGAAATGAGCCAGATTAGTCATATTGGCTGTTTTGTTAATGGAGTCTAAAAATTGTGGGGCAAAAGAAAAAGAATTGAATGAGTTGCATGAGCAGTTTTTTTAATGAAGTTTAAAAGCTGTTGCTTGATATGAGGATTGGTTGTTGATGCAAAAAGGCATTTAATCACAGGCAATAGCTTGAATATATGCCGTAATAGTCTGAGACCATCCTCATAAGTAATGTTATGAAACTATAATTGGAATAAAACAAATATTAATTGCTACTGCTATTCAGAGAGAAAATGGAATGAAAAAAAACAAGGCAGCATCAGAGCTGGTAATATCTACATTGATTAGTGTGACTGGAGTCGAAAAGAGAGACTCTTCCAAATTTTACCTGCTATTAGGATCGGCTATGGCTTTATCCAACGCAAAAAGGCAACCTTTGGACACCAGAATGGCTACCCCATGTTTATTAGATTTGTTAAGGGGCTACATATACCTTTTTAATCTTACCACCTTTCAGTTTGGTTTGCTTGGATTTAGAAAGGTATCTCTCTTAAAGGAAGACAAGAGAGGGAGAAAATCAAATAGAACTCTTCTGCTTAATAGCACTGTTCATACCATGCACATCCTAAGTTATCAAGCTCAGGTTCATTTTTGGCCTAACAAAGGAATTGTACCATTAACAAAATAACTACCCGCGCGGTATGACCACAGCAGAGGCAGGTGCGAGCTATGCGACTGCACCTGGGCAGCACGATTTCATTATTTAATGATGCTGTGATTTTGGGGGAGGTGGGGTTTGCAGGGGAATGGGGGACAGGGCAGCAGTGGGCAGAGAGTGTTGGGGGCATGGGTAGTAGGGGTGAGGGCACGGGGGGCTGGATGTGGGGAGTGGAGGGAGCACAAGGGGAGGAAGGTGAAGTATTCATGGCAGCAACCCAAGTACAAGGGGTTGGGGAGTCAGCTGAGGGTGACCGGCAGTGCATCAACGAGCTGCTGTAGACCCTGGGGCGGATAGTAGCCGGTATCAGCATGGAAATGGGCAGGACCAGGCGGCACAGGACTCAGAGGGGGCGGTCGGTAAAGGGACCCTTAACCCCTGTCCTTACTGCCTGAGAGTTCTGGGGGGGGGGGGGTCACAGAGGAGGTGCTAGCTGGGGAGGGAGTGTTGGTATATGAGCTTAGGCTGGCAGAATACATATGTACTATAGGCGCCTTGGACAGTCATGTGCCGGTCGCTCAGAAGAAGAAAATCTGGAAAGGCGAGTACGTGGGTCTTTTCTCACTACTCATCCAGAGGAGTGGCAAGAATTGTGATTGTTTGGGCTGCCACTACCAGTGCAAGCTGGTCTCCAAGAAAGCTGACTCCATCCCATGGATGACTGCAAACTGGCGCGGCCTTTCGGGTGCTGGCCAGCATGGTCGGTGACAAACACCCAAAACAGTGTTGTGGGCTACCCAAGTACCAGAATAGCATTTTCAAGGCCTATCAGGTGTACGGGGGTAACTCCTGGCTGTTGTATGATGAGCAGTTTCATCAGAACATGGCGGGCAACAAAAGGCTTAGCTGGGACAGGAAGGTCATTGACTTGTGGATACGGTTGATGATGCAAGGCCAGCAGAGCAGTAGAAGAAGCAGTGTCACAGTGGGGAGTTGGCCCAGTAAGTTTCCAGACACTCCACAGCCATTTTGGGGGGACAGCAGGCCCAGCATGGGGGATGGCAGCGGCAGCGCCTACCCCTGGCCACCCAGTTATCCAGTGCGCTGGAGGGTATGCAGGCTGTTTGACGGTGGAACTTGCAGATTTAATAATGCCTGTAAATATAGGCATCCGTGTGCCACATGCTGTGAAGGGCACCCTCGGGTCCGATGCGGAAAAAAGCAAGAAGGAGTTCTCCAGCACCTGCATTGAGGCTGCCTGGCTGGGAGAGGCCTCTACGTCCATCAAGGTCAGGATGCTAGGTTACAATCTTAAGAAAGCTCACTGGTTGATTAACATTTTTACACTGGATTTTACTATTCCTTATAATGGCCCCCCAGGCCCGCAGATGGCAGGGAACTTGAAATCCACCCTGGAGCAGAAGGAGGTGGTACAGATGAAGCTCCGCAAGGAAAGAAAGCTGGAAAGGATTGCGGGACCCTTTGAGAGCAGGCCCCTGCCCAAGCTTATCGTTTCCCCACCTGGCCTGGTCCCAAAGAAGGAGTTCTGGCTCATAGACCACATGTCCTAACCAAAGGGCACATCAGTCAATGACCACCTGGACCCATAAGCTTGCTCAGTGAAGTATGCCTCAGTAGACCAGGCCCTGGAAAAGCTCTGGGACCTGGAGGCAGGGGCATGGCTAGTGAATACAGATGTGGAATCCGCCTTTAGGTTGCTTCCAATCCATCTAGATAGCTTCCACCTGCTGGGGATGCGTTTCGGGGAGCAGTATTATGTTGACAAATGCCTCCCGATGGAGTGCTCCATATCTTGCGCCTATCTTGAGGAGTTCAGCTCCTCCCTCCAATGGATAGTCGAGAGGGAGACAGGCCAGGCAGCATCATACACTACTTAGATGATTTTCTGCTCCTAGTGGGGGACAAGCAGGGTTGCCAGTATAACCTGAGGACATTCCAAAGGAAGACTGCTGAACTGGGGGTACAGCTGGCAGCGAGTAAGATGTAGGGGTCAGCACAGTGCCTATCATTTCTGGTGATAGATATTGACACCACAGAAATGGTGACATGCCTCTCGGCAGAAAAATTGTCAGCCTTGTAGGCCACAGTCAGGCGGTGGTATCCGCAAGAAAAATCACACTCAGGGAGTTTCAGTCTTTGTTAGGGCATCTGAACTTTGCATGTTGGATGATGCCCATGGTGTGAGCCTTTGTACAGCATCTGGCAGATGCCACAAAGGGGCTCTGTAGGGGGCACAATTTCATTAGGATCAACACTCCCATGCAGGAGGACCTGGTAGTGTGCCAGAAATTCATGTTATGGTACAACAGCAGGAACATATGGAGGGCACCAGGAACTATTTTCAGATGCTGCAGGGGGGCTGGGCTTTGGAATTTATTTCAAGGGACAATGGTGCCAGGAACCCTGGCTGGTAGAATGGCACCAAATCTACGTAACCAAGGATATTATCTTCCTTGAAATGTTCCCGATACCGGTGGTCATGGTCCTCTGGAGATTTCAGTTTGCTATCAGGAGAATAGTTTTCTACTCAGATAACACAGCAGTAGTGTTCACCGTCAATAAGCAAACAGTGAAGGTGGAGAGGGTGATGAGATTGGTCTAGATGCTGGTGTTGCTGAGCCTGGGACTGAATGCATTCATTACGGCCAGGCACATCCTGGGGGAGAGCAATGAAATAGCTGACATTATTTCTTGTTTCCTGCTCCAGTGCTTACAGCAGCTCACCCCAAACATGGCCCAAGGTGACTCACATACCCATGGAGATGTGGGCCTTTGGATGCGGAATGCAGGCAGACTGTTGATTGCTTCACTGTCAGACAGTACCTGGAAGGCCTATGGGAGATCCTAGGGTCAGCTGCAGAGCTTTGTCATATGGCAGGGAGCCAGTCCAGGGCAGGTGGTGCCAAGCCAAGCTAAGCCAAGCTGATACTGATATTCGCAGATGATAGTGCAATATTTGCTGACTTAGATGCAGAGGCCACAGACATCCTTTTCCATATCACCTGCATCACCCAATCTTACAGCCTAAGAATTAGTGTGGACAAAACCAAAGTTATGACCATGGATGGATCAAAGACCATTGTTCACCTCAATGGAATTCAAACTGAGCAGGTCCAAAAATTCAAATACCCGGGATCGCTGGTGGAGGAGATGAAGGTGGCATACACCACTGAAGTCCTCAGCAGGATTTTCTAGGCAACAGTAGCATTTGCCTCACTCAAATGGTGCCTCTAGAATAAGGCCAATATCTCCACTAAAACCAAAATTTGCCTCTTCCGAATGCTGATCTGCCAATTCTCCTGTACGGATTGGAAACATGGACTCTGCTCAAATCTGACTTGAACAAACTTGGAGTCTTTTAAATTTGATGCCTGAGACAGATTTGGGGTGACTCTCTTCGTGACTGCCATCAAAACGAGATAATTCAGACAAGGTGTGACCATCAATCCTCAATCGAAGAACAAATCCAAAAATGCAGACTGGGCTGATTTGACCACAAACACCAGTCAGCTGCCATACAAACTCCTCTGGTGAGAGTGGCCTGTCTACTGAAGGGTTCAACGAGCAGTACCAAAGAAAATTTGGCTCAAACACTTTGAAGAAGACCTAAGGAACTAATGGCTGACCATAAAAGAGGCCAGAAATGTTGTCACTGATTTCCAAGGTTGGAAGCGTATTGTGAGCAACACATGGAATCCAGTGGCACCTACAGCAGCATATTGGCTGAGAGGATGGCCTTCTCTCCAAATGCCAGCTAAGGATTAAAGAAGAGAAGAAGAAGAAGATGCTGATGGGGGTGGCCTTCTTTCTCAAGTTGAAAGGCAATAGAGATATGACAAGGGGATTCATGGTGCAGAAGGTGATGGAGGGCTGGGCCAGGGATGCCACTCCATGGCCCGATGGTCACCGGCCGGTCACTCTGCCCATGCTGTATGGGGTCATGCGACAAACAGCAACTATCACAAGGGATGTGTTCAAGAACAAACTGTTTAGGCTAGCCGTTCTGCTGATGTTTTTTGAGGTCTTCCTCATGTGTGAAACCCTGCCCTGGTCCACTGGGATATGGCCGGCACTGCCATACAAATAGGGAATGCCTCAGTGGAGGGGGGCAGGGTATGCCTGTTTCTGACCCTGTCAAAGCAGATCAGCTTGGGAGAGGGAGGACAGTACGGCTGAACACTACAGTGGTCCAGGAGCTTTGCCCAGTTGAGGCCATGAGTATTTGTGGGTGTGCCCACTGTTGGAGGGCCCCTGCTGCATCACACGGATGGGTCTTGCCTCTCCCAGTATCAATTTAGGGCCCTGTGGCTGTGGGTGCTAAGGGAGGTGGGGTTTGACACCAGTGGGCTGACACTGCATTCCTTTAGGATAGATGGGCAACATGGTACATGGGTTGCACCTGAAGCCTGGTGAGATTCAGGCGATCAGGAGATGGGCTTCAAACCAATACAAGCTGCATGTTAGGCCGTAAGGTCATTCACTGTTACTGCTTTTCTCTTGACCACTAGGTCCTGGAATGATAGCAGTCTGGATTATAGTGCATTTCTATGTCTGCTGTGCGAGAAGAAGAGTGGTGGAGCAACACTTCAGCATGCAGCTCGGCTTCCATCCTGACAGCATCCAAATACACTGGATGGGTAAATGGGGGATGCAGTGGTCCTGCACCTTGGGGGTAATGATCTGGTGTCCACAAAGAGAATAGATCTTATCATGAAGAAGGCAGACATGACCTGGATTCATGCCGAGCTGGGGGCAGGGTCATCTGGTCCCACATCATACTAAGAAGCGAAGGATAGTGGTGGTTGGTAACTCTCTTCTGAGGGGTACTGAGGCATCCATCTGCTGACCAGAATTGATGTCCAGAGAGGTATGCTGTCTGCCAGGTGCCAAAATCCGAGATATTACAGAGAGTTTGCCGAGACTCATCGTGCCCACTGAATATTACCCAATGTCGCTCATCCATGTTGGCACAAATGCTATCACCAGGTATCCCTCTGAGCATATCAAGAGTGACGTCAAAGTTCTGGGACAGAGGGTGAAGCAGATAGGGATGCAGGTGGTGTTCTCTTCAATACTCCCTGTTGAGGGTAAAGGCCAAGGCAGAGAAATTTGCTTCCTGGAGATAAATGCATAGCTGCGTGGATCGTGTCATCAAGAGCGCTTTGGTTTCCTGGACCATGGGATGATGTTCAAAGGGTTGCAGAGCAGAGATGGTATCCATCTGTCCAAGTCTAGCCAGTCTTCAGTAGCAGATTGGCTAACCTACTGAAGAGGGTTTTAAACTAGATTCATTGGGGATGATTACACAAGGCTTACATAATGTTTGTACAGAGTTTACAATTGCTATTGTTATAGTTATGATTGTTAACAGTGCAATATCTTTGTATCTGTAAGCTGTGGCCTTTAAGATCCACCAAAAAAGCAAGTTGCAAAGCAATAGATAAGGATGTTTTTGTTGCAAATGGAAATGGGGGAAAAGGATGGGGTAGGCAGGGAACAGAGGAGGCCCAAAGTCCATCCAGCTTGGCCAGGGTTATGCATCCTTAGGGAAAATGCAATGTTCATTTTGCATTTGGTGCACTTGGTAAGGGTCCATCCTTAACAGTTTAAAGTGTTTTTGTAGAGATGACCAAGGCAGGAATCATTGCGGCCAGTTCCTAATGCCAAGTACCATTTGATGCAAGGTATATTCTGACATAAATGTTCATATTTACATTCTCTTATGCCATATTAGGGTGCACTGGGATTACCTAGCACTTTTCAGGGCCTGTAGAAGACTGGTATGTGGTCTAGGTTGAAGCAGAAGTCATTTCTCATTGGTATTTATGTCTAATTTGCAACAGCACACAACTGTCAGTGTGAAGTGCAGCTTAAGAGATGCATGTTTTTCCCAAGAGGCATGACATCCGTGAGTACATCATGGAGATGTGCAGGATCCAAAATGTATAACTTTTCAGAATACATGGGCATAGGGACGTCCAAAACATTTACCATGTCTGATAATATTGATGGGGACGTATTTCTCCATTATATCACATAGCCCGTGCCTGCATCCACACACGAGCATGAATAGTGCTTTGCCCATGCTACATCAAACATGTCTACCTCCCCAATTCTAGACCCACGGGCGCATCTAGACCTATGGATGCGAAATTATGTTCAAATGGGGCCCGTTTTTAATTTAGATGTATCTGCGGGCCAGATGTGTATGTTATGGAATTGGCTTCCACGTGAACAAGTTTATTCTGACAAAAAAAAATGAGTCTGAAAATCTTTGGTGTGCACATGCTTAACAACAATATTTGCCTAGCGGAATGCATCAATAATAAAACCTCATTCTTCCAGTATGTGTTGCTTGGCTATTTGTATGGTCCTGTTATAAACTGCCATGCTTGAAGTTGCATGATTTATAGTGTATCCTGGAGTATGAGTGTCCTGGGTTTGGCAGTTGGGCAAGTGATCAAATGTTCACTGTCTCAGTTTGTGTGGTTTATGTGTTTCCAATTTTTGGTTCACTGAGAAGGTTCTGGGGATTGGTGCAATCCACAGTTTTTTTCTGGTGAAGAGAAGGAGTTTTTACCAGGGGTGCCTTAAGGTCATAAGAACATAAGAACATAACATAAGGTATGCCATACTGGGTCAGACCAAGGTCCATCAAGCCCAGTATCCTGTTTCCGACAGTGGCCAATCTAGGTCATATGTACCTAGCAGTTTCCCCAAAAGACACAGGTTCCACAATGCTTGTAATGGGTCAAGCATTGATATCCTGGGTCCCTTCTTAATAATGGCTTATGGACCTTTCCTCCAGGAACTTGTCCAAACCTTTTTTAAACCCAGCTACACTAACAGCCTTTACTACATCCCCCGGTAACAAATTCCAGAGTTTGATTACATGTTGAGTGAAAAAATATTTTCTTTTATTAGTCTTAAATAGTTTACACTGTAGCTTCATTGCATGTCCCTAGTCTTTATATATTCTGATAACATAAACAATCGATCTACGTTTACCCGTTCCACTCCGTTCATTAATTTATAGACTTCTATCACATCTCCCGTCTGCCGTCTCTTTTCCAGGTTAAAGAGCCCTAACCCTTTTAGCCTTTCTTCATAGGAGTATACTTCCATCCTCTTTACCATTTTAGTGGCTCTTCTCTGAACCTTGTCTAATAACGCTATATCCTTTTTAAGATACGGCAACCAGAATTGTACACAATATTCAAGGTGTGGTCTCACCATGGAATGATATAAAGGCATTATATTATCTTTTGTTTTATTTTCCATTCCATTCCTTATGATACCTAGCATTCTATTTCCTCTTTTGGCCGCCGCTGTACACTGGGCCAAGGGTTTTAACATGTTATCCACAAAGACACCTAAATCTTTTTCCTGGGTGGTGGTTCCTAATGTGGAACCTTGCATTGTGTAACCATAGTTTGGGTTGTTCTTCCCTAGGTGCATAACTTTGCACTTGTCCATATTAAATTTCATCTGCTATTTTGACGCCCAGTCTTCCAATTTATCAAGATCCTCTTGCAATTTTCCACAATCCTCTTGGGTTTTAACAACTTTAAATAGTTTTGTGTCATTGGCAAATTTGATAACTTCACTCGTTATTCTACTTTCCAGGTCATTTATGAATATGTCAAAAAGCAGCGGACTCAGCCCAGATCCCTGGGGTACACCACTATTCATTCGCCTTTCTCCATTGGGAAAATTGGCCATTTAGCCCTACCCTCTGCTTTCTATTTTTTAACCAGTTCCTGATCCATAGTGGTTCACTGCCTCCTATCCCATGACTCTTTACTTTTGCCAAAAGTCTCTGATGAGGGACCTTGCTAAAGGCTTTCTGAAAGTCCAGATACAATAGATCAACCAATTCACCTTTGTCCACCTGTTTATTCACATCTTCAAAAAAACATAACAGATTAGTAAAAAGATCTTCCTTGTCTAAAGCCATGTTGGCTGTCTCCCATTAGGCCATGACTATCTTCATGCTGAGTAATTTTATTCTTTATGATGGTTTCTACCATTTTTCCCGGTACTGACGTCAGGCTCACCGGTCTATAGTTTCCCGGATCACCCCTGGAACCCTTTTTAAAAATTGGTGTTACGTTGGCGATCCTCTAATCTTCAGGTATTAGAGATGATTATAATGATAGTTCACAGATTACTAATAGCAGGTCTGCAATCTCATATTTCAGTTCTTTCAACACCCTTGGATGCATACCATCCGGCCAAGGTGATTTGCTACTCTTCAGTTTATCTAATATTTGTAATACATCTTCCGGATGTATCTATATTTCCTTCAATTCTTCCACACCTTTAAATACCACTTCAGTCATGGGTAACATCCCTACATCTTCCTCAGTAAAGACTGAAGCAAAGAATTCATTCAGCCTCTCCGCTATAGCCTTGTCGATTCTTAGTGCCCCTTTAACCCCTCTATCATCTAATGGACCAACTGAATCTCTCACAGGTTTTTTGCTACGAATGTACTTGAAAAAGTCTTTATTTTGCACTTTTGCTTCCGCAACAAGCTTCTTCTCAAATTCTCCCCTTGCCTGCCTTATCATTGCCTTGCATTTGACTTGACAGTGCTTGTGCTGTTTCCAGGTTTCGTCGTTTGGCTATTTTTTCCATTTCCTGAAAGATGCTTTTTTGGCAACAACAGCCTCTCTGACCTCACCTTTAAACCATGCTGGCAGTTTTTTGGACTTCCTTCCACTTTTCTTAAAGCATGGAATACAGCTGGTCTGGGCTTCCAAGATAGTATTTTTAAACAACACCCAAGCTTGATGTAAGTCTTTAACCTTTGCAACTGCTCCTTTTAGTTTTTTCTTAAGTATTTTCCTCATTTTATCAAGTCTCCCTTTCGAAAGTTAAAAGGTAGTACTGTGGATTTTCTTACTATCCCTCCTCCACTAATTAAATCAAATGCAATCATGCTATGATCACTATTGCCAAGTGGCCCTAACACCCTTATCTCTTGCACTAGATCTGGTGTTCCACTAAGGACTAGTTCTAATATGGCTTACCTTCTTGTCAGTTCATGAACCAGCTGCTCCAAGAAGCAGTCATTTATTTCATCTTGGAACTTTGGGGTATGTTTACTAAACTGCGGTAATCGTGAATAATGCGCGTTATGTAACGTTAACGATCGTAAAGCCCCGCGGCACGGTAAAACAACGCAGAAGGTGGAGAGAGGGCGGAGAGAAGGGGTCAGTGGGCAGAGAGTAGGCGGGGAGAGGCTCCCCTCACACTAACGCGCTGATTTTCAGGGCTGAATTCCAACGCGAATGAAAACCTGCCGTTAAAGGCACATTACAGGGGAGAGAAACCATTTCAGTGTCAGCAATGTACAACCCAGGCAGGGAAACAAAAAAAAAGTGATAAGTGTGATACATGTGCACAGAACAAAAGGGCACAGAAACACTGAAAATGACCCCAACAAACTGGAAAAATACAATAGCCAAGCTGGCCAATAGTGGCATCAATGAGAAACATCAACCCCTCCCCCCCAAGTAAGCTCCATAGAACAGATATAAATCGTGGAAGGGTCTATACTCCGTTCCCATACAAGGTGAATGGGCCCACAGTGAAATAGCGCTGCTCAGGGTTTTCCCCACCATCGGACAGGGTTCCTATGGCGTGAACATGTCCCGCAACATCAGGGCAGGCATGTCGGAATGGCAACTGGACAGATGCCGGAGAAGGGGTTACAGAGGGCCGCAGGCGGCACATGCTGTGGTGGAGCTGGGCCACAGTGCGGACTAGGGTGATGCCTAGGTGGCCCATACGAATGCTGAAACAGCGGAGCAGCCAGACAGCAACTGCTGAAGGCCCAACATGGGCACGAGTGTGTTTCCCAAAGTGTCACAGGGGATAGTACCCAACAGCTACCCCCAAGGGCACGAAACATTGGCAGGCGGGGCTGGGGGGAGCATGGATGTTGATGCAGGCACCCCTACCCAAGAACCCGCACCATAGGCAGCCGCCTACCTGCACACTGGATGGCCTGAGACTGCGCAATACCAGCTCCACCAGCAGAAGGGCATGTCAGCATGGTGGCTGAGGGATACTGGTGGTGGAGGGGGCAGTGGCAGTTGGCCAGAGCAGACCGTGGCCTAGCCCCCTTCACGTGGGTGCAGTGCACTCCAACAGACAGGCCCTGTCTGACCAACAGTCATGGTATCACCAGGGAATGCACCATCTCTGTGATGACATGGTGGTGCATTGCACAAAACCACTGTATTCAGAAGCAGAAGGTCACAAGTTCAAGTCCCCGCTGTGGTCTCCACCAACCCAGTCCTCATATTTTACCCACTACTATAACGTGCTAATACAGACAGAACCTTTCTTGCAGATGACGTAAACATGCCCAAAACACCTACATTTTACCCTACAGAGCACAGACACCATAAACATGCCCATTACCTAGAGCAGAGCCTCCCAAATGCAGTCCTGGAGGGCCAAACACCATTTTGGTTCCATGCTGCCTCTGATAAAGATGCCTGTTCTGCATTTCTATGCGCCACCCCCATGGTATGCAAATGTATCTCATGCATATTTATGAGGGACAGCATGAAAACCCAAACAGTGTTTGGCACCGCAGGACTGGAGTTGGGAACCTCTGCCGTAAAGCAGCAGCCAACAGGGGCAGACACACCCGCACCCACAGGCCCCATTATCCAAAGCCTCCTGGAGAGGCAGGATGTTGGGCTCTGCATATATCTCCCAATACTAGCACTTGCATACCTTAGCAATGCCACCCTAAACCTGGGAATATGGTACACATCTTTAAAGAGGTTGCTATGATTACTGGCAGATAGCAAGTCCTAGGTTAAGTACAATTATCTGAGTGAGCTGCATCATAGCAACCCTCCTGATGTCTGAGGAGTGTGCTACAGGTCTTGTGTCTGACAGTCTTTACCAACCTGGGGAGTGACTCCTACAGTATTGCGTACCATAGCCATGCCTGCACTGTGCCCAGGACTTGTGTGGTGGCCTGGGCTGCCCAACACCTCTATAGTTGCACAATGCTGGCATAGGTGTGGGGAGTGTGTGTCTGTCTATCCAGTGTGTGGTGGCTGCCAACACCCTCCACAGCCCACACTGCTAGCACTGTTGCCAGTATTGGCCTGCCAATGTGCATAATGATGAGCAAGGTACTGTGGGAATAGCCTGGATAGGGTGGCCTGGCCTGGATGCATCTGCACACGGCATAGGGCAATGGCAATTGTAGTGCCTGGCCACCATCTGCACGGACAGGGTGGCCATAGCATGTCCTGCTGGGAGGTCACTCTCACCCTGACTGAGCAGTGACCATGGCATGGCTAGGTTCCCCCCATAGTGCTTTATAGTATTTCTCTCATGTGATATTTATTGGTTTTCTTGTGGGGCCCAATCACTGACTTATCTGCTTGGTGTGTATGCTGACATCCCCGTTCTGGGTACATCCATCTTCTCCAGGACCATGCACTATGGACTAGCTGGCGAACTGTCTGCAGCTAGTATGTGTCTTGCTGGAACACTGTGCAGCGGCTGGAGGCTTGCTGCTGGAGAATATCAGATAATGGTGGGGGGCAGCTGAGCATTTACAGGCCTGCCGTCTGTCTGCTATTGCGTTATGGATGTGTACCGCTCTGTCTCTTCCCCAGCAGGACAGGGGTTGCTGGTTATCTCTACTACTGCCATTGCAGGGAGGTAGACTGTGGATCTATTGGTGGGTGATCCTGTTTCCCACCATGTGCCCCAGAGGGTGGGTTGTGTGGTGGTACATGATCTGCCCATGGGTCCATACACCCCCCCCCTTCACCTACAGCAGGTAACCATGGCACCAACACAGCATATGCACTATTCTGGGTGCATCATTGCCCATAGGGACTAGACATGACCGGGACATACAGCAGGGCACAGATGTATCCTAGTTGTGTCTAACGGAACTACCTATCACACACTGAAGGGGACCTGCAGCATGGCATAGTTCAGCCATGCATGGTGCTGTGGACCTGGTGCTGGGCGCCCCACCTCAACCTTAGGGTGGGCACAGTACCCGCACAATGTGACTGGCTTTGGCTACTCTGTGGCAGTACCACACACGGTCTGTTCCCCCTAGCTGCCCAAGGTGCTGTGGGGGTGCATACCCAATCTTGTGCCCATCTGTCGACTGCTGATTTGCATGTGCAGTGCATCATGGGTACGGGTGGGTTTATCCTATCCTGGTAACCACAGCATACAGTTTGTGTGGTGACGTGCAGTCCTGCAGCCAGCCAGGTCTTTGTTCACAGCCTTATATGGTGTCCTATAGGGGACATTATAGGGTGCCTTGGCGGACAGTACACTTTCTAATGTGCCCTATGGAGTGCGTTATGGGGTGCCTTATGCGGCACCTTAGGTTATGCCACCGTGAGGGTGTGTTTGCTGGCAGCACAAATTAAAATACATGTCAAATGCCTCACCAATCACAACTTAAATGTAAAGGGTGCTGCCTCAGCCAGCTTTATACATTATGCCCACTGGGGAATCGAACCCATGACCCCTGTACCATCTATCAGTGTTGTAACCATTGTGCTACAGCTCTGTTGCTGTGATGGCATGCCTGTGCGCCTTCTTAAGATTAACGCGCGGTAACGTGCCCTGTAGCGCTAGTTCATTTATGGCGCCTTGTAACGCGCGTTCTCGGCGCGTTCTCGGCAACGATGTACCGCCCATGTCCTTATTTGGGATTTCTAACCCGGCTCCTAACGCGAATCGCACTAACGCAGTTTAGTAAACATACCCCTTTATCTCCCTAGCATGTCCTGCCGTGACACTGACCCAGTTGATACCGGGGTAATTGAAATCACCCATTATTATTACTGCTCTGTAACCTTTGTTAGCTTCCTTGATTTCTTTGAGCATTTCATCATCCATTTGTTCATTCTGGCCAGGCGGTCGATAGTACACCCCCAATTCCATCGTCTTCCCCTTTTAACATAGAATTTCAATCCATAGAGATTCTACAGCAAATTTTGTTTCCTGCAAAACCTTAGTCCTTTCTGACTCAATGCCCTCTCTAACATAGAGTGCAACCCCTCCACCAGTTTGGATCAGCTCTATCATTATGATATAGTTTGTACCCAGGTATCACATTGTCCCACTGGTTGTCCTCCTTCCACCATGTCTCTGATACTCCAATCATATGTAACCTCTTATTTAGTGCTATATATTCTAACTCTTCCATCTTAGTTTTTAGACTTCTAGCATTTGCATACAAGCATTTTAGAGACTGTATTTTATTCATATTAATTTGCTATTGGTAGACATGGGTAATTTGGGATTTTTAAGCTCTGTCTGCTCCATACTCAAGGTCATTTGGGCTACTTTACTCTTTTTTTGGAACCTCACTGCTTTTGGTAGTATCCTTCAAGGATACATTCTTCCGAACCATGCGCTCTTGTGCGACCGTTGGCTTTCCCCTATCTAATTTAAAAACTGCTCTATCTCCTTTATAAAGGTTAATGCCAGCAGCCTGGTTCCTTCCCGGTTAAGGTGAAGCCCATCCCTTCAGAAGAGCCCCTCCTTTCCTCAGAATGTTCCCCAGTTACTAGCAAATCCAAACCCCTCATCCTTCCGAATAATCCCCCCTTGGGCGATTGTCGGCTTTTCCCTATTATCTAGTTTAAAAGCTGCTCTATCTCCTTTTTAGAGGTTAATGCCAGCAGCCTGGTTCCATCCTGGTTAAGGTGAAGCCCATCCTTTTGGAAGAGCCCCTCCTTTCCCCAGAATGTTCGCCAGTTCCTAACAAATCCAAAACCCTCATCTCTGCACCACTGTCTCATCCACACATTGAGACTTGGGAGCTCTGCCTGCCTTTTGGGTCCTGCACGTGGAACGGGAAGCATTTCGGAGAACGCTACCTTGGAAGTTCTGGATTTCAACTTCCTACTTAAAAGCCTAAATTTAGCCTTCAGAACCTCCCTACCACATTTTCCTATGTCATTGGTACCGACATGTAACAAGACAGCAGACTCCTCCCCAGCACTATCTAAGACCTTATCTAGGTGGCGCGTGAGGTTTGCTACCTTCGCACCAGGCAGGCATATTACAAGGCGATCCTCACGTCCACCAGCCACCCAGCTATCTACATGCCTAATGATCGAATCACCAACTATAACGGCTGTCCTAACCCTTCCCTCATGGGCACATGGCCCTGGAGAAATTTCCTCAGTGCGAGAAGGTTTTACATCACCTGGAGGACAGGTCCTAGTTACAGGATCACTTCCTGCTACACCAGGGTGATGCTCTCCTGTCACGTGACCTATCTCCTCCATAGCAACAGGGATGCTGCCAGACTGGAGGTGGGACTTCAGGACTATATCCCTGTATGTCTCATCTATGTACCTCTCTATCTTTCTTATGTTTTCCAAGTCTGCTGCTCTAGCCTCTAGAAAACAGACTCATTCCCTGAGAGCAAAGAGCTCCTTGCACCTAGTGCACACGTAAGACCTCTCACCAACTGGGAGCAAATCATACATGTGACACTCAATGCAAAAGACTGGAAAGCCCCCATCTCGCTGCTGGACTGCTTTCTGCATCTTAGTTTTAAGTTTGTGTTTAGATCTTTAAGTTCTTTACTTACTAAGGGTTGCTATGGATATTTATACTAATAAAACTGTACCCAATACGTTTAATATACCTTGTTCACCTGAAGCTTAATTAATCTCAGGTCCTTAGTGTATGACTGATTTGGGTAACGCGCTTCACCTGAGAGGGAGGGAGGGAAATAACACTTATTAAAAGAGGGCTGCTACACAGTACCCTGTCCTGTGCTGCTGAGGTAAGCTATATTCTGATTTGAGTTAAATTATAGCTCTTTGCTGCTTCTAGGCTCTAACTTATTATAAAATTTAAACTACAAGCTCTCTGCTGGGTTCTAAATTTAACCAGAAAGCTCTCTTCTGTGTTTTAAATAGCCAGAAAAACAAATCCCAACACCCAATCAGGTGTTGACTTATAAATGAAAGATCTATACGTTCAAAATGGCCAGTGGTCCACGACCTGATATCTCAACACAATCTTGATATCCTAATGATAACCGAAACTTGGCTATCAGACTGCGATAATGCTCTCATCCACCAGATGTCACCACCTGGCTTCATCATCCACACTTGCCACAGATCTAATAAAAAAGGAGGAGGTACACTCATCCTCACAAAATCCAATCTCCAGTTCAAAACAAGCAATGCATCCAGCACCACTCACCTTGATATGATTACTATAACAAATGAACTCTGCTCTATCAACCTTTTATATCGAGCTCCAACACCCTCACCAGACGAATTACCAACAATAATCAATCTTGCTTGCAATTCCAGTATCCCAAGCTGGATAATGGGAGATTTTAACCTGCCTTCTCTAACAACTGCACATGCAACAGCCTTCATTGATGCTATGAAAGATCTGGGATACAATCAGATTATTGAATCACCTACCCACATCAAGGGAAGCACACTTGACCTGATCTTCGCCCCACAGATAGCAACAAATATAGCTCACCACTTCACCACATCAATAACTTCAGTACCCTGGTCTGATCATGATCTTATCACATTTCAGATACCCACCATCCATCAGACTAACAGCACTATCAAGGCACAAGCCCCACCGAGCTCTCTATCTACACGTTTTAAGCCTTTTGTTAAGGATAAAGCCCTTGAGGAAATCTTACCTCGCCTTATTATCACACTATCTGACCCAGATAAACTAGTTCCAACTGGGACCACGCCCTTAAATCAGCTGCCTCCCTTCCAACCACAAGAATAAACATCAAGAAGCGAGAACATGCTCCATGGTACACCAATGACCTTAGAGCGTCGCTCCTTCACTTACGTAAACTAGAGAGACACTGGCGCCACGCCCGGTCCCCTGAATCTCTATGTACATACACCTCTTATCTACAATCTCATCGAGCAATGACGATGGAAAAAAGAAAACAATACCATGCAGATATTCTAAAGCGATCGCTTAACAAACCCCATGATCTGTTCAGCATAGTTAAGTCCCTAACAGGTGACCCAGCTCCCGCCCAAACAACTATGCCTCACCCACAAGATTATGCAAACTACCTACAATCAAAGATAATCCAAGCCAACAAGTTATCAACCTGCACAACCTCCTCTACTACATGTAAAACCCCTCTACTCAAATTTTGCGAAGTATCCAATAAAGAAATACAAGATATTATCACATCCATTAATCTTACCACTGCCCCTAGTGACCCATGTCCAGCTAGTTGGATCAAAGAATTACGCCAAGAACTTAGTCCCGCTATAAGCAGAATCACAAACCAATCCCTCTCCATAGGATCTTTCCCACAAAGCCTGAAATTTACTTCAATCCACCCATTATTAAAAAACAACAAACTTGATTCCTCCAAAGTTGAATCCTTTCGCCCAATATCAAGCATCCCCCTACTCGACAAAATCATTGAAAAGGTAGTTCAACAACAAATCCAACAACATATTGACGATGTAGCTCCACTGGATCCATCTCAACATGGCTTCAGAGAAGCTCATGGTGTCGACACCATCCTCACAACTCTCTTCAATGATCTAGTTACAGGACTTGATAACATCCGCCAGGGATTTGTCCTCATTTTCATGGATATTGCTGCAGCCTTTGATTCAGTCAACCATGAAACTCTGATACTTCGTCTTGTGGAGAAAGGAATACAAGGCTCAGCTATAGCATGGTGCAAGTCCTACCAATCTAACAGATGGCAACAAGTCAGAACAGGTCCCATGACTTCTGACCCATTCCCTCTCAATCAAGGTGTACCTCAGGGTTCATCCCTATCTGCATTAATGTTCAACATATATATGCAACCAATTTGTACCCTAATCCACTCCTTCAACATCCAGTGCCTAGTCTACGCAGACGACGTCCTAATCTACTCACCATTCCTGATTGATCAACCTGACTTTTCACCTATATCAAGCTGCTTCGAAGCTGTATCACAATGGCTTACAACACAAAATTTAAGGATCAACCATAGTAAAACAGATGTCTTATACCTCACCAAGAACCAGATGTTCTCCCCACCCCCCACATTAAAAGTAAACAATATTGAATTGATAGCAAAATCAACTATCCGCTATCTCGGCATCACGCTTGACCAACGACTCGACATGTTTACACATGTGAAGAACATCACGAAAGCAATTTACCATAAGGTTCGGATACTACGTCACCTGCGCCCCCTATTGGACTTTAATGACTACCGAACTATCTTCCAAGCCTTGGTGCTCCCACATCTAGACTTTGCAAATATTATCCTTTATGGCCTCCCTCAGTCAACACTAGGACCTCTTCGCCTTGCAATGAATGCTGCAGCAAGGGTACTTGCAGGTACATCAAGAGCTAAACATATAACCCCAGTCATGATGGATCTCCACTGGCTTCCACTTCAGGCTAGAATCCAGTATAAGTCCCTAGTACTAACATTCAAAGCCCTAAGGAACCAGATCACCTCACCCATCAGCAAACTCATTCAAAGACGGCCGTTCAACAGGATCAGGAGATCTAATCAAGCAAACACTCTAGAGATCCCCAACATTCTAACTAAGTGCAAAAAGGCTACTGCCAATAGAGCCTTCTCCTTATTTGCACCCATGACCTGGAATGCCCTCCCCACTGAGCTCCGTTCCACCCCAGACCTATTGTCATTTAGAAAAGCCCTCAAACAACACCTTTTCCTCATCCATTACCCAGAATCCAATCCCAGAAACAACCACCCATCCTCACATCCTACACCCTACTCCACCCCACCCAAAATCCAACACCATAAAGAAAATGACTAGCTCTACCACCATATCCCCTCTCTTATTTATTATTGGTACTGATCACACATCTTATTGATTAAACCTCTTATAAATATGTTGAAACCAAGCTATACTATATGTATAATTTCTCAGCATACTATAGGTATAATTTCTCACCATACTCCATGAATAATTACTCTGTAATTAGTTACCCCTGTTACCTCCAGGTTATCTCGTCCATGTTCAATGTAAAAACTCAATTGTCGTGTGACATTGCAGTATGTTTTTTGTTCAATTGTAAACCGCACTGATTTTAATAGCGCGGTATATAAGAGAAGTAAATAAATAAATAAATCAATAAATAAATAAAATAAAATAAAAGTACTTTGCTGATACTAGGCCCTGAGTGACTCTTAAATTTAAACTACAAGCTCTCTGCTGGGTATGAAATATAACCAGAAAGTTCTCTTCTGTGTTTTAATTTAAACTTAAACTGCTGCTACTAGGCCCTGACTGATTTAACAAAAATAGTGGGTTCACAGATTAATTAGCTTTAATGGAAAGAATTCCTTTCAGAAAATTCCCAGAAGTATATACCCACAATTGCAGATCTCTCTCCAGAAGTAACAGTCCCCTTTTCTAGTCCTTCAAGACTGAGGATCACTGAGCTCTGGTTGAGCTATTTATGCCTGTGCTGCTGAGGTAAGCTGTGACCAACTTCCTGGGTGATTAATATTCCTTGCTTGGATAGAAGGAGTCTTTCAAAATGACCTTTTGACCTGCCACCTGGTGTTAACACCTATTGAAAAAGTTTCACAGGTCTCTTGCCCCCTAAGTAGAAGGCCTCTTTGTAAAGTTCTCTAGAAAACTTTATTTGTTGCTCAAAGAGTACTGACCCTCTTTTGCCTTTTGTGCTAAGCTATATTCTGATTTGATTTAAATTATAGCTCTTTGCTGCTGCTAAGCTCTAACTTATTATGAAATTTAAACTACAAACTCTCTGCTGGGTTCCAATTTTAACCAGAAAGCTCTCTTCTGTGTTTTAAATTTAAACTAAAAGTACTTTGCTGATACTAGGCCCTGAGTGACTATTAAATTTAAACTACAAGCTCTCTGCTGGGTATGAAATGTAACCAGAAAGTTATCTTCTGTGTTTTAAATTTAAACTTAAACTGCTGCTACTAGGCCCTGACTGATTTAACAAAAAATAGTGGGTTCACAGATTAATTAGCTTTAATAGAAAGAATTCCTTCTCTGGAACAAGAGATGGGATGGTACCCCCCCTAAGGTCCCAAAAAGCCCATCTTCAATGCTGCCACCAATGTCTTCTCACCCAGGCCCCTTTGAAAACCATATTGTTGGAGACCTAAGATCACATGATCCATCAATAAAATTTTGCAGCTGATACCGCACTATACAGTCTATGGCTTTTGCTAAAAAAGGCAAGCTTGATATGTGACAATATGAATCATCAGCATTGGGATCAATGTAGATTTCTTGAGTACAGAGCATGCACTCACCTCAAAGCATTAGACATGCATCTTGTCTGTAATGAACTTCAAAGTATTCCATATAAAAAGGAAATACCTTTGGCAAAATAAATTTCGCCCAACTAGAAGGACATAAGTCCAGTGCAGATGTAATATTATGCAAAGCTTTAATTTACACAGAATCATCATTCATATCATGAATGCCCCAGACACACATGCCTCATCTTTAATTTAGCTTGCAATCATTCTACTTTTTGAACAAAATAAGATCCCATCAACATCGGGTCTAATATAAATCTGCATTAAATTTTAAATCAAGTTAAATGTGGAGATGGGCAGGATCCGAAATGTGTAACTTTTCAGAATGTGGTAGGCACAAGGACTATTTAGGGGTATGTTTACTAAACCTTCTTAATGTGCGCCCAGCATTAGTGTGCAGGATGCCATATAAGGAGTGGGCGTTTCAGTTTAAAGTAGCAAAACGGGATTAGCGCGCGATAACACGCGCTGCTGCGCACATTATCGGGCAAAGCGCCGCTAAGCGCGTTACCACACAGTAATCTTAAGTAGGCGCACAGACTTCCAAACGTGGAAACAGAAGTGTAGCACAATGGTTAATACACTGACTGATGATACAGGGATCATGAGTTCAATCCCCCAATGTGCCTAATGCATAAGGCTCGCTGAGGCATCAGCTTTGACATCTAAGTATTGTTTCCTGAGGCATTTTATTCGTATTTTAATTTTTGCTGCCAGCAAACACACCCTCACGTGCCGTAACCTAAGGTGCCACATAAGGCACCCTATAAGGCACTCCATAGGGCACATTATAAAGTGCACTGTTTGCCACGGCACCCTATAATGTCTCCTATAGGGCACCCTATAAAATGCTCTATAGGACACCTTATAAGGCCCCTTATATGGACTGCAACCATAAGGTGCCTCAGAAGGCGCTTTATAGGGAGCCCTATAAGGCGCCTTCTGAGGCACCTTATGGTTACAGTACCCTGAGGGTTTTTAGCTGGCAGCACTAATGTACATTAAAAATAGACAATGCTTTGGGCAGCCTTATCAAATAACTGCACTGTGGGTTTGAACCCATGACCTCTGGTTCCACAAGCAGTGAAGTAACCAGTGGGCTACAGCTCCATAGCTGCTAGCAAACCCCTGGCTGGCTGCAGAAGGACTGCACGTCACCACACAAACAGTCTGCTGTGGTTACAAGGATAGGGTTAACCCACCCATACCCATGATGCACTGCACATGCAAATCAGCAGTCTACAGATGATCACAAGATGGGGTATGCACCCCCACAGCACCTCGGCCTGGTAGGGGGAACTGACCGTCCGTGGTACTGGCACAGAGTAGCTGCACACTGTCACATTGTGCAGGTACAGTACTCACCCTGAGGGCGAGGTGGGGCGCCCAGCACCAGGTCCCCAGCAGTGCTAATGTGTGAGATAGGTAGTTTCTGCAGACACACTTTAGATATATCTGTATGTCTCAGTCAGGTTTAACCCCTAAGGACTCCTAGGAGGATTATGTACCACCACCCTTCTCTTCCTCCAGGGCTGAGGGTGGTAAACAGGGTCTCCCACCAACAGATCCACATTTTACCTCCCTGCAATGGTGGCAGTAGAGGGGACCATCAACCCCAGTCCTGCTGGGGAACAGACACCCTACAGGGCAATCAATGCAGCTCTGTACACATCCATAACGCAATAGCAGACAGACATTAGGCCTGGATATGCTAAGCTGCACCCCACTACTATCTGATATTCTCCTGCAGCAAGCCTTCAGCCGCTGCACCATGCAAGGTGTTCCATCAAGACACATACCAGCTGCAGACAGTCTGCTAGCTAATCCATAGTGCATGTTCCTGGTGGAAATGTGTGCACCCAGAACTGGGATGTCAGCATACACACCAAGCAGATAAGTCAGTGACTGGGCCCCAAAAGGAAACCCATAAATATCACATGAGAGAAAAGCTATATAGCACTATGGGGGAGTCTAGCCATGCCGTGGTCACAGCTCAGTCAGGGTGAGAGTGATCTCCCAGCAGAACATGCTGTGGCCACCCTGTCTGTGCAGGTGGTGGCCGGGCACTACAATGCCCCAGCCAGTTCCCTATGCCCTGTGCAGATGCATCCTGCCAGGCCACCCTGTCCGGGCTATACCCATCGTACCTTGCTCCTCATTATGCACATTGGCAGGCCAATACTGGCAGCAGTGCTGGCAGTGTGGGCTGTGGAGGGTGTTTGCAGCCACCACACACTGGATAGACAGACACATACTCCCACACCTATGCCAGCATTGTGCTACTATAGAGGTGTTTGGCAGCCCTGGCCACCACACCAGTCCTGGGCACAGTGCAGGCATGGATATGGTATGCAGTACTGTTGGGGGTCACTCCCCAGGGTGGTAAACACTGTCAGACACCAGACCTGAAGCACACTCCACAGACATCAGAAAGGTTGCTATGATGGAGCTCAATAAGCAAACTGTGCTTAACGTAGGAATTGCTATCTGCCAGTAATCATAACTACCTTTTGATAGCTGTGTACCGTATTCCCAGGTTTAGGATGGCATTGCTAAGGTATGCAAGTGCTAGTATTGGGAGATGCACGCAGGGCCCAATGTCCTGCCTCTCCAGGAGGCATTGGCTAATGGAGCCTGTGGGTGTGGGTGTGGGTGTGGGTGTGTCTGCCCCTGTTGGCTGCTGCTTTACGGCAGAGGTTCCCAACTCCAGTCCTGGTGTGCCAAACACTGTTCGGGTTTTCATGCTGTCCCTCATGAATATGCATGAGATACATCTGCATACCATGGGGGCAGTGCATAGATATGAAGCACAGGCATTTTTATTAGAGGCAGCATGGAACCTGAATGGTGTTTGGACCTCCAGGACTGCATTTGGGAGACTCTGCTCTAGGCAATGCACCTGTTTATGGTGTTTGTGCTTTGTAGGGTAAAATGTAGGTGTTTTGGGTATGTTTACGTCATCTGCAATAAAGGTTCGGTCTGTATTAGCACGTTGTAGTTGTGGGTAAAACATGGGGACTGGGTTGGCAGTGAGCAGTGAGTGAGAATCAGCTGTGCCTACTTAGTTGGGAACTGCGTGTGAGAGAAAACTGCAGCCAATCTGAGCACTTTTCAAATCATTTAGAATCCCTTCAGCAAAGGCTCCAACGATCCTGTGAGCAGTGAGTGAGAATAAGCTGTGCCTACTTAGTTGGGAACTGTGTGTGAGAGAAAACTGCAGCCAATCTGAGCACTTTTCAAATCATTTAGAATCCCTTCAGCAAAGGCTCCAACGATCCTGTGAGCAGTGAGTGAGAATCAGCTGTGCCTACTTAGTTGGGAACTGTGTGTGAGAGAAAACTGCAGCCAATCTGAGCACTTTTCAAATCATTTAGAATCCCTTCAGCAAAGGCTCCAACGATCCTGTGAGCAGTGAGTGAGAATCAGCTGTGCCTACTTAGTTGGGAACTGTGTGTGAGAGAAAACTGCAGCCAATCTGAGCACTTTTCAAATCATTTAGAATCCCTTCAGCAAAGGCTCCAACGATCCTGTGAGCAGTGAGTGAGAATCAGCTGTGCCTACTTAGTTGGGAACTGTGTGTGAGAGAAAACTGCAGCCAATCTGAGCACTTTTCAAATCATTTAGAATCCCTTCAGCAAAGGCTCCAACGATCCTGTGAGCAGTGAGTGAGAATCAGCTGTGCCTACTTAGTTGGGAACTGTGTGTGAGAGAAAACTGCAGCCAATCTGAGCACTTTTCAAATCATTTAGAATCCCTTCAGCAAAGGCTCCAACGATCCTGTGAGCAGTGAGTGAGAATCAGCTGTGCCTACTTAGTTGGGAACTGTGTGTGAGAGAAAACTGCAGCCAATCTGAGCACTTTTCAAATCATTTAGAATCCCTTCAGCAAAGGCTCCAACGATCCTGTGAGCAGTGAGTGAGAATCAGCTGTGCCTACTTAGTTGGGAACTGTGTGTGAGAGAAAACTGCAGCCAATCTGAGCACTTTTCAAATCATTTAGAATCCCTTCAGCAAAGGCTCCAACGATCCTGTGAGCAGTGAGTGAGAATCAGCTGTGCCTACTTAGTTGGGAACTGTGTGTGAGAGAAAACTGCAGCCAATCTGAGCACTTTTCAAATCATTTAGAATCCCTTCAGCAAAGGCTCCAACGATCCTGTGAGCAGTGAGTGAGAATCAGCTGTGCCTACTTAGTTGGGAACTGTGTGTGAGAGAAAACTGCAGCCAATCTGAGCACTTTTCAAATCATTTAGAATCCCTTCAGCAAAGGCTCCAACGATCCCGTGAGCAGTGAGTGAGAATCAGCTGTGCCTACTTAGTTGGGAACTGTGTGTGAGAGAAAACTGCAGCCAATCTGAGCACTTTTCAAATCATTTAGAATCCCTTCAGCAAAGGCTCCAACGATCCTGTGAGCAGTGAGTGAGAATCAGCTGTGCCTACTTAGTTGGGAACTGTGTGTGAGAGAAAACTGCAGCCAATCTGAGCACTTTTCAAATCATTTAGAATCCCTTCAGCAAAGGCTCCAACGATCCTGTGAGCAGTGAGTGAGAATCAGCTGTGCCTACTTAGTTGGGAACTGTGTGTGAGAGAAAACTGCAGCCAATCTGAGCACTTTTCAAATCATTTAGAATCCCTTCAGCAAAGGCTCCAACGATCCTGTGAGCAGTGAGTGAGAATCAGCTGTGCCTACTTAGTTGGGAACTGTGTGTGAGAGAAAACTGCAGCCAATCTGAGCACTTTTCAAATCATTTAGAATCCCTTCAGCAAAGGCTCCAACGATCCTGTGAGCAGTGAGTGAGAATCAGCTGTGCCTACTTAGTTGGGAACTGTGTGTGAGAGAAAACTGCAGCCAATCTGAGCACTTTTCAAATCATTTAGAATCCCTTCAGCAAAGGCTCCAACGATCCTGTGAGCAGTGAGTGAGAATCAGCTGTGCCTACTTAGTTGGGAACTGTGTGTGAGAGAAAACTGCAGCCAATCTGAGCACTTTTCAAATCATTTAGAATCCCTTCAGCAAAGGCTCCAACGATCCTGTGAGCAGTGAGTGAGAATCAGCTGTGCCTACTTAGTTGGGAACTGTGTGTGAGAGAAAACTGCAGCCAATCTGAGCACTTTTCAAATCATTTAGAATCCCTTCAGCAAAGGCTCCAACGATCCTGTGAGCAGTGAGTGAGAATCAGCTGTGCCTACTTAGTTGGGAACTGTGTGTGAGAGAAAACTGCAGCCAATCTGAGCACTTTTCAAATCATTTAAAATCCCTTCAGCAATGGCGCGCCCGTGCCTTGCGGGCCCGCGCCTGAGGGCCTCGCAAGAGGGCCCTTTGGCGTGGCCCTTAGGCGGTGGACCGTGCGGGACCCACTATCTGCTGCTATATGCTCATTCTGTTCAGCGATATGCTGTTTGTAGTTAATGTAAGGTAATGTAATGTAAGTTATGTACTGTGTTCCCTGTTTGTACTCCTAGTGTTTTGTTGTGATGTAATGATAATGCAATGTATGTTTCCCTCACCTTTGTTTAACTTTGTGCTGTATTAACCGCTTTGATTGAAGGAAAAGGCGGGATACAAAACATGTTAAATAAATAAATAAATAAATATTTGAACCTGTGACTTTCTGCCTCCAAACACACTGGTTGTGTGCACTGCACCACCGTGCTGCCACAGAGACAGTGCATTCCCTACTGACACCATGACTGTTTGTCCGGCAGGGCCTGTCTGTTGCAATGCATAGCACGCACCTACACAGGGCTAGGCCATGGTCTGCTCTGGGCAGCTGCCACTGCCCCCCTCCACCACCAGTACCCCTCTGCCACCATGCTGAAATGCCCTGGTGCTGGTGGTGTGCAGTCTCAAGCCATCCAGTGTGCAGGTAGGTGACTGCCTATGGTGCGTGTTCTGGGGTAGGGGTGCCTGCATAGATGTCCACGCTTCCCCCCAACACCACCTGCCAATGTTCTGTGCCCTTGGAGGTACCTGTTGGGTACTATCCCCTGTGACACTGTGATAAACACTCTCATGCCCATCTTGGCCCTCATCAGTTGCTGTCTGGCTGCTGTACAGTTTCAGCATTCCTAAGTGCCACCTAGGCATCTGCCTAGTCCGCACTGTGCCCCAGCTTCACCACAGCATGTGCCGCCTGCAGCCCTCTGTATCCCCTTTCCCAGCATCTGTCCAGTTGCCCATTCCGACATGCCCTCCCTGCTGTTGTGGAACATGTGCATGCCATAGGAAACCTGTCCAATGGAGAGGGAAACCCTGATCAGTGCTATTTCACTGTGGGATCATTCACCTTGTATGGGGACGGAGAGTAGACCCTTCCAAAATTCATATCTTTTTTGGGGCTTTCTTGGGAGTGTTTTTTGATGTTTCTCATTACTATCACTATTGCCCAGCTTGGTTATGTTTTTTGTATATTTTGTTGGGGTCATTTTCAATGTTTATTTGTACTTTTGTTCCGTGCACATTTATCACACTTATCACTTTTTTGTAGGTTTCCCTGGTTTTGCTGTACATTGCTGACAGAAATGGTTTCTTTTCCCTTTAAATCAGCTCTAACGCGAGGTTTTCACTTGCGTTAGTTTTGGCCTCGAATTTCACATCGTTAGTGTGCGGGGAGCCTCTCCCCTCCCACTCTCCACCCATTGACCCCTTCTCTCCGCCCCTGGGGAGCCTTCCTCCGCCCTCCGGGAGCCTTTCCCCACCTTTAGCGCTCGTTTGCGCTGCTGTGCGCATTAGCGCGCACTAAGGCACATTTGTGCCCCATAAAGCGTCATTATCACGGGCTAAGGTACCTTAGCACGCGATAATTGCACAGCGCACACGTTAAAAAGGTTTAGTAAACATACCCCTTAGTGTTTCAGGCAATTTGCTACTATAAAAACTCCTCTTCGTGTAGTCAATAAGCAGTCAATATTCAGCTAAAATTAAATCATTAGTTAATTTATCAGCCTCTTCTTGTGTTAACCTCAACCTCTCAACCTTGCGTATCTGACAGTTTTATTATGCACGTCATAATGAAACCCAGAGGTTACATATGCTCTGGAATCAAAAGACTCAACAACTTCTACCAGTTGACCATAAGGGGGTATTATTCTCTGGATCTACTAAATCAGCACTCTCAAAGGTTCCTTTCAAGTTCTGCACCAGACTCTTTCTCAAATGTTCCATAATCCTGAGCATAACACTGGTTTCTTTTGGCAGGAAAGAAACACTATCAACAGGTAGTTTAAAAGAAAATAAAATAATCTGTCCATGGGACAGGAACTATAAAAAGTGACCTTACTACATTTAATCCTTTTGATGAGCAGGCAGATTCACACTTCTGAAAGTCTAGATGCAGTGCAAAAATAAAAGCATTAGTGGCAGAATTGCACAAAGGATTAATAAATGTAAATGTAAATCTCTGAACCCCACTAATGTACTCAAGTCTACACTAGCATTAATTAAGCTACTTAGAAGTGCATACGATCTTCATTAACAGATGGAGAGCGATAAACCAAACATAAATAAATATCCCCAATACCCACTAGTAATGCCTCTAAGGAGTAACACACCTCTAATTTCTTTTGACTTAAGTGCAGGGATCATTTTGCAAAGCACAACACCCCTCATGCCCTTCAGGCAAGGAAGATGTAAACAATCATGATCAGGCGGACAAAACTTGATGAAGAATGAAGCAAACCAAACCAAAGGAACAAGGCATGAAAGCTGGTTTTTATTTTTTTACATTTGTTTGGTTTTATAGAGGAAGAATTGCATAACACAATTGGATGGAATTTGTGAAATATAACTCTTTAAAATTTATAATTCTTTTTAAAAGAAGGTATCATAGAAAAAGCTGCCCTAGCACTTAGCATTTGCCCAGTAGTGACAGAATTCAAAATGCCATGGGACAGACACAGTGGATCCCTTTATTGAAACAGGATAAAATCCAAATAAACTCAACTGTCTCTGATATCTCAACAAGTTTAGAAATTATAAAAAATATAAAAGTTTACAAATAAATACATAAATAAATAGAGGTGACCTGCACAGAACGGTGGGTATACCCCTAAACAAAGGCATGGGGAGGGGTGACTTGCACAGAGCGATAGGCGCACCTACTCTTGCCACCTTGCTTGGCAGACTAGATGGACCATGCTGGTCTTTATCTGCCGTCATATATTATGTTACTATGTTATGACACAGTTCTCTGGCAGCAATGATCTTATCATATGCTTTTCATATGCATTTTTTTAAAGAAAAGGACTCAGTTACTGATATAGAAGCAATCAGTTCATCAGTTGGTATTGTAGCAAACAGTTCTTCAGTCAGTGCTGTAAATGTATATTTGTTCAGGAAGAAATTACATCTACAGCAAAACTGATGAAATGTTTGATACAGTACCAACTGATAGACTGATTGTTTTCAATTCAATGTCATATGTCTTTGGTTGATATTGTTGTGCTATACCTTTCCTTCTGTTTGTAGTCTGGTTTCATTCTTTCACTGGGGGGCAATTTCTCCAAATGGGTTAGTTTTCCACATTCAAAACCAATAAATGACCAAAAGCCACAAAAATAATTGTACCAGAGCTCAGAGCCAGGGTCCCGGGTCCGATGAGTAACTGGGTGCCCTAGCACCTGCGGGCCTAGGAGACTGTGGGGTATGGTGGGGTGGCATCTTGTGCTGCAGGGAGAGGGGACAGGGGCTGTTGTATATGAATTGGGGCCTCACTTCTGGTGCAGTACCTGGCGGGTTTTCTTCTTTTCATTTTCCACAGGCTGCTCCAAATATCTTCTAGTTCATTTCAAAATATTACATATTCAAATATAAATTCAAATTTAACCCGTTTTGGACAGCTTGCATATTCTTTCTCTGTTCTGGATGATTTATTAGATTTGTTACACTCAAACAACTATGAAATACCGGCAATAATAAAAAATATTAAAACTTTGCAGAAAATAAAAGTTTCACATAATGTATGTTTTTCATACATTGGTTCAATATAGTATATTGTCCATCTTCAGAAAAGATAGGATTCAGTTCCAATATTCATTGACATAAACATACTGTATGATACTATTGAAACTGCAGTTTTCATTTAAAACACTTTATTATCATATAATATAGTTTGTCAACAGTCCATTATTATGGCGGAATATATTAAAGCATTATAAGCTACTTACTATTTTTTGTGATCTTTTTATGTTGAGCCGCCAGTACCATCAAAATCAGCAAACATTGAATACCTATTAAACTAATTAGATCTCAGATAAAAAAATCTGTATATAACGCTTTTTGACATAACGATAATAGCTAAGCATAGTTCTATTTAATTTATAACCATTAATTAGTAAACAGTTGAGTAGTAAGCATGGAAACCTTATGTATGTAAAACATACGCTGGTCCAAAACGGGTCATGCAAAAAAACACTAAAAGATTCAAAATAGGCACATGAAATAGCGCAACCCATGGGCATGCACTTATCAAAATAATAGCCATCCTCAAACTGAAAAAACAATAATGGAAAAGCAGAGGGGTGCATTGGGAGGAGCCAAAAAGTGGATTCTATATCCACCTTTGCCATACAGGCCCAGACCCACATTGTCGCTCCAGCAAGACTGTGCAGTTGAATGACACGTAAAGAACGTGGGTAGCCCTGACACCTGTCCAATCACTCCCCACCTTCTGAGAACTTCCACCCCTTATTACTTCTTCCTCGTTCCCCACCCACAAATATAAACACACCTAATTGGTGAACAAAATATGGTTGCAGCTTTATTAATACAACTTTGTTTCAAACCCGACCTGAGCCAACAATAACTCATTACAAAACATATTCCATCTCTCTCCCCTTACCCTTCCCCCCCACCAGCCATATTATTAGCAAAGTGGTGCATCATCATCTCTTTCACCCCCCCTCCCCCACCACTGCCAACCTCGCCATATTATTAACAAATGCCGGCCCCTCTCCACCCATCTCTGGGCAAAGACCCCCACTGAGATCTCCGCCCACCCCCCGAAACCAAGAACTGCACTCCCTTAGTTCCTCATACCAGTCGTTAGGCCCCACTGTCACAGCGCTCATTGGATCAGGACTCTGCCCCCTCCAACTGCGACAAATCCATTGCTCCACAACCCTTTTATAAGGGAGTGGGGTGGGAAGGCTGCAACCCCTGCCTGTCCACCTGCTGATGAGACGTGCACTGGGCCGGAAAACTCGCGAAAACCCTCCCACCTTGCTCACCCTGACTGCTTGCCTCCCTGCCGCCAATGAAATCTTCCAACTTGTCCAAAACCAATGTCCTTGCCAATGGCGCAAAAATAACAGCCTGCAAAAATCCTAGCTGTACAAAACCCACACCTCTGTATAATATGGGATCTTAATCAAAATCTACAAAAAGCAGGATAATTCAAAGAAAAGCAACTTTCCAAAGAGGTGACAGGATGACAGAAAAGTTGGAAGATTTTGAATGTACCTTCCTCTGGTAGATTATCCTAGATTTTTATTCAACTCAGCTAAGCGGTTTTATGCTTGCGTAAGACACTATGGGGTATGTTTATTAAACTGTGGTAACATTACATACCACACGTTATGTAACGTTAACGATCGTTAACGTTACTTAACGCTCGTTAATGTCCCCGGCCGTGGTAAACACTGCAGAAGGTGGAGAGAGGGCGGAGAGTAGGGGTCAATGGGTGGAGAGTGGGTGGGGAGAGTCCCCTTTCACACTAACGTGCTGAACTGAAGGGCTGAATCCTACCGTGAATGAAAACCTGCCGTTAGATGCATATTTGCAGGAGAGAGAAACCATTTAAGTGTCAGCAATGTGCAGCCTAGGCAGGGAGCCCAAGAAATGTGATAGCAGTGCTCCATTTTCAGCAACACCACAGTGCCAAAGTATGAATGGCCACTATGGTGATGTTGCAAATGGGGCATAGGGGGCCGCAGGCGGGACATGTAACATGGGCAGCTGGGGCACAGGATGGACCAGGCGGGCGCCTAGATGGCACATAGGAACAAAGAAACCGGAAATCAGCAAGACAGCAGCTGACCAAGGCCAAACACAATCCACCTATATCTATCTGGTTCACCCTAGTCAATAGTTGCTAGGGCACTGACCTGACATCCCCCCAGCCATCCCGCCCCCATGTGGAAGGGACATAATATTGGTAGGCAGTGATGGGGGGATGTGAGGATGTCCATGTATGGCCCCCCACCCCGGGATCCGCTCCCTAGGCGGGCATCTACCTACACAGTGGATGGCCTGGGACTGCGCACTACCAGCACTGACAGCAAATGGCCATGTCAGCTTGACAGGGGGGGGGGGTGCCACCTCCCTGCAGTGGACCTAGGCCATGCCCTGCATCAGTACGTGGTGTGCAGTGCAACATACAAAGTCTGGCTGAGGAAAAGTACAGGTAGCCCCAGGGACTATTTTGCATCTGTGGCAACAGTGTGGTGCAGTACACCCAGCCAGTGTGTCCAGAAGCAGAGGATCACAGGTTCAAGCCCCAGCTGTGGTCCCTGCAGAGCATGTCCCTATGTTTTACCTTACAATACAGATACATCAGCAACATGTGCAAAGCCCAAAGCAGCGGCGAACAGGTGTACAAACACCCACCTACACAGGCTCCACAATCCAAAGATGCATGGAGAGTCAGGCTGTTGGCCCCAGCATTGAGCTGAAGTTATCACCAGAGCACTACTTCTACCCCCTGCACAGTTTAGCAATGTCAGCACTGTGAGCAGGACCAGTGTGGCGGGCAGGGTTGCCAACCACCCCTATCTTTGTACAATGCTGCAATAGGAGTGAGCGTGTGTGTATGTCTATCCATTGTTCTGTGGCTGCCCACCCTTCACTGGGCCCAAAATGTCCCACTGTTACCAGCGTTAACCTGAATAGGTGCATAATGAGGAGCAAGGTATTTTGGGTATGGCCCGGACAGGGCAGATTGGCTAGGATGCATCTTCACAGGGTGTGGGGCAATGGCTGGGACTCTGTAGTGCCTGACCACCACCTGCATGGACAGGGTGGCCACAGCATGGCATGCTGGGAGGGCACTCACTCTGACCGAGCAGCGACCATGGCAGGTCTAGGTTCCCACATAGCACTCTATACTATGGCCTCCAGTGATATATTTGTGTTCCCCAGTCCTGGGGTCTTATACACTGAGGTGCCTGCTTGCTGCACATAGTTCCTCTGTGAACAGGCTGGTGGCCTGTCTGTAGTTAGACTGTGCATACTCAGAACACCTATAAGGTACAGTCTGACTGTGCTGTCTGCTGTTGCCTAGCAGACAGTGGTGGGAGGCAGTTGGGGTTTTCCAGAACTAACCCCAGCATTGCTGCTGGTCTGCCACTGCTCCAGTCATAGGAGGGCTGTCTCATACAAACAGGGTGGACATTGTTTCCCTGGGGCAGGGGTACCTGTTCTTTACCTACAAAAAGAGTGATGTGGGCCCTTTGGGGGATGTAGTATATACCACTGCAACCTATAAAGGCACTGCTACACATACCTCATGCAATTCTTGGAACCCCTATGCCCTGATACCAGCTGTCTATGTCAGCCAGACCGTAACACAGGGTACACACCACTCTGGCTGGTGTCTGGTCCCACAGGACCACATGTGATTGCAGGATACAGATGGACATCAAATTACCTTCGGCTGCATTGCAAAGAACACCTGTCACACACTGGTAGTGATGAGAATGTACAGCAGGACCTATCTCTAGCACCACATGTACTGCAGACCTAGTGCTGGGCACCAATCCTATCCCTCAGGGTGACCACAGAACTTGCACAATGGCATGGTCTGTAGCTACTCTGTGCCAGTATCACACACTGTCAGTTCGTCTTTCTAAGCTGAGGTACCGGAGAGGTGCAGACCCCATTTGGTGATCAGCTGCAGACTGCTATTCAGCATGTGCATTGCATCATGGGTATGGTGGGGTTACCCTATCCTGGCACTCAGAGCAGACAATTTGTGCGGTGACCTAAAGTCCTTCTGTACCCAGACATTGCTGTGACATACACCATGGAGATATAGCCTACTGGTTAATACAATGCCGTTCATGGGTTCAGTTCCTCATTGTTCCTCTCTCTCATGCCTGTCCTACTCATATAGTGTGCATGCCTGTAGAGGTCATATTTTTGCAGATCTGTGCTTCCAGCCCATAATACCCTCGCCACAATTGCCAACATTCCCTCGGTCCGTCTATCTGCGTCTGTCAGCTGTGTAGAGTCCTGTCTGCCAGTGCAGGCTGCCACCCCATGTCATACCCTTTCCTGCATTGCGGCTCTTCATGCTTGCCTCGCCTGTGCCTGATCTGCATGTCACCACCACTCCTCTGTCCACCCATCATTGTAACTATCCTGCCACCTCTGCCTCCACTGGGGGACACGTATTCCCATTGTCTGCCACCAACTGTTTTTCTGGTACTTTACATTGCCAACACCCTGTGCTGTGGTACAGCTGCCCCACCATGTTTGTCATCAGTACTGGCAGGCACATGGGATGCCCGCAGATATGGCAGGTCCAGCGGCTCCCACTTCTCCCTCCTTCACTCACCTGTTCATTGCCTTTCCTGAGTGCTCTATCTAGTGTTAGGGCTACATCTGTCTCTGTTCCTCACAGGTCATGCATGTCATCCTGAGGCACCTTGCAGTCCCTAGGGCACACTAACCTAGGACACCATAACCTTGTTAGGCCACCTTAACTATGGTTCCATAGCCCAGGGTGCCTTCTGTGGTGCCTTGTCCAAGGGTACCTAATATGGCGTTTGGCCTAGAAGGCCCTATAGGGCGCCTTATGAGGCACCTTACAAGGCACCTTACATGGCACCTTATAAGGCACCTTACAAGGCGCCTTACAAGGTGCCTTGCAAGGTGCTTTACAAGGTGCCTTACAAGGCGCCTTGTAACGCTCATTAGTCTAAGGAGACTTGTAACGCGCTTTAGCTGTCAGCTTGCTGTAACGATGCAACGCCCATGCCTTTATATGGGCATCTCTACCTTTTCCGCAGAACCTACCGCGAATGACATTACCGCAGTTTAGTAAACATACCCCTATATTAACTTGCAGCATTTTGAAATGATTGTTATATGACATGATGTTGCTTATATCTGAGTGCTGTATAATAGTATCTTCATCATAGTTTTTTTATTTTATGGTTGCAAGCAACACGGGGGAGGTTTTATCCTTGTTTATGGCACTTTAAGAAGAGAGTCAGGGTGACGATAGCTTTGCATTGTTATACAGCAGTTGTGAATTGATTAGTGCATTTTTTAATTATTTTTGTTTCCAGTGGATTTCCTTTGGCTTTTGCAAATATGTGTATCTTTTCAGGGGTCTCCTCTCACATTGTATGATTGATTTGTATACATGGGGACATTGTAGGTATGAATGTTTAGGAGAATGTATTTGAATTTAAATTTGAAGTTACATTTGAATGTGTAATATTTTGGTATGAACTAGAAGATATTTGTGTAGTACTGTGATATGATTAAAAAAGATTTGTGTACGTTTTGTATTGTGACCTGATTTAGATGTTGGGGGCTGCATTTTATATATTAGTTTCTACATCAGTTGAAACCAGTAAAACAAAATAAATCAGCCCTTACCATCTTCAAAATAAAAAACAACATAACAGTCAGTATCTTGCAGGAACTTATATGTATCAAACCCAAAAACAGACCTAAGAGAAGCAGTAACGAGAAGGCCGCAGCAGGCCACATATAACCGGGTGGGCGGCGCGGTGCATGGCCCCGGCTTTAGGATGGAGGAGGAGGCGTGGAAGGGGGCTGAAGCGGCGAAAAAGCTTATTTTTTAATTCATTGGCTCCCGCGGGAGAGCGAGGTACGTGGGAGCCAATGACTGCGGAGCGGGAGGGTGGGGGCGCCTTGAGGGGAGCAGGAGCATGCCGGTTGCTGTCAGTTCGGTGAAGCGAGGGGCAAGGACGGGCGTCCCCTCCCTCCCACCCTTATGTCAGGATTTCGGGGAAGTGGGGGTTGCAGCTGGTAGGGGGGGAGGGTGGGATCCCGGAGGTGTCCGGGGTCTGGAGTATTGGCGCTCTGCAGGGCGGGGGGAGGGTACCCCTGACTCGGGGAACCCCTCGTGGCTTTTGCTAATAATATGGCGAAGCCGGAGGAGGGGGGGATGGAGTTGCCGGGGGACGGTTCCCGGCGGAAGCGAGAGGGAACTCACTTTGTTACTCACATGGCTGGTGAGGGGTCATCTCACTGCCGGAGCCGGCATGTTGAAAGATGGTTGTTGTTTGATGTTTTGGATAATGTTATGCTAATAAAAGCTGCGACCAGTTAGAATGCCAATAAGTGGTGTTGTGATTATTGCGGGGGAGTGGGGGGCGGGGGGGTGGTAAAAAGGGGCGTGAAAGGGGTTGGAGCGCCGCGTCCGCCTTACCTGGTTACATTTATTTATTTATTTATTTATTTAACTATTTCTTTTATACCGCCCCTTCCAGAGATCAAGGGCGGTTTACATATAACAGATTAACAGTCTTGTACACAATTTGTATACATTTTACATAGAACAGTAGAAATCAACTATTTACATTGAACAGTAAGTATAAACTTTGTAGGTATTGTAACAAAAAACAAGCAAACATATCAAACTTTGTACAAAAGTATATTTACATCGTGTAGTGTGTGTGGTGTATGGGGTAGAGATTGGCGTAGGTGCTGGAATTTAGATTAACACCATACCTACACCCAACCTGTTCGCAAAGGCCAAAAATTTGACTGCAAAGAGGATCCTTTCACTTTCCACCCCCATCTATCTGGAATTCTCTTCCGGACAAACTAAGAACAACCACAGACTTAAAGGACTTTTGGAAACAGCTCAAGACCCTCCTCTTCATCGAGCACTTCAATGAGCTCACCTAACGCCACAGCATTACTCTGATCTCGTGTCCACTCTATGGGGTATGTTTACTAAAACTCCGGTAATGTGCGGGCCGCGCTAGTGTGCGGGTGCCATATAAGGAGTGGGCGTTTCGTTCTGAAAAAGCAAAACCGGGATTTGCATATGCGCTAAGGTGCGCGGCGCCCATGTGCGCCCCACACATTAGCGCATGAGATAGCTGCGTGTGAGACATAAGTGGCGCGCTGATGTGCAAGCAGGAGAGCAGAGCCACAGCACAATGGTAAAGACACTGACCAATGGTGCAGGGATCAAGGGTTCAATCCCCCCACTGTGCCCAATGAAGACAGCTGACAGAGGTGTTAATTTATGAGTCATTTAAATAATGGGCAGCATAAGGCAGAACACTGATGGGCATAAGGCAGCATGCTAATGTTTTCAGAGGCATTTTAATACTGGGCAGCATAAGGCAGCGCGCTGATGGGCATTAGGCGGCGCACTATTGATTCAGGAGGCTTTTTAATATTGGGCGGCATAAGGCAGCGCGCTAATGTGCAAGCAAAGGAACAGAGCCACAGCGCAATGGTTAAGACACTGACCAATGGTGCAGGGATCAAGGGTTCAATCCCCCAAAGTGCCCATTGAACAAGGCTGGCTGAGGCATTACATATTATGGGGAAGATTGCTCTTGGAGTCATTTTATGTTTATTTTAATTATCACTACTAGCAAAAGCACTCTCAAAGTGTGTGAACATAAGGCGCCCTATAAGGCACATTTTAAAGTGCACTGTCAGCCAAGGCACCCTAGAATGTTGCTTATAGGGTGCTTTAGAGGGTGCCGTATGAGGTACCGCAAGGTCAGAGTACTGTTTTTTTATGGCAGCATTGTGCAGTTTAAGGAATGAAAGGCAAACATAGGTGCGCTGACAGGCAAGGAGGAGCAGCAGTGGAGCACAATGGTTAAGGCACTGACTGCTGATACAGGGGTCATGAGTTTGCTCCCCAGTGTGCCTAATACGTAAGGCTGGCTGTGGTATCAGCTTTGCATTGTACATATTTTTTCCTGCAGCACTTTATTTTTATTTTATTAATTGCTGCCAGCAAACATGCCCTCACGTGCCGTAATTGAAGGTGCCATATAAGGCACCCTATAAGGCACTCCATAGGGCACATTATAAAGTGCAATGTCCGCCACAGCACCCTAAAATGTCCTCTATAGGGCACCCTATAAGTTGCATCACAGGATAATGTATAGTGCACCTGATATGGACGGGAACCATAAGGTGCCCTATAGGGCGCCCTATAAAGCACCCTCAGAGGCACCTTATGGGTACAGTACGCTGAGGGTGTTTTTGCTGGCATCAAAATATGTACATTAAAAAATATAATGCATTGGACAACCCTATCAAACAACCCCACCATGGGTTTGAACCCATGACCTCTGGCTTCATAGGCAGTGAAGTAACCATTGGGACACAGCTCTATAGCTGCTAGCAAGCCCATGGCTGGCTGCAGAGAGCCTGCACGTCACCACACAGACAGTCTGCTGTGGTCACCAGGATAGGGTTAGCCCACCCATACCCATGATGCACTGCACATGCAAATCAGCTGTCCACAGATAAACACAAGATGGGCAATGCACCCCCACAGCACCTCGGCCTGTTAGGGGAAAGTGACCATGTGCACCCACACAGCACCTCGGCCTGGTAGGGGGTACTGACCGTGTGTTTTACTGGAACAGAGTAGCAACACACCGTCACATTGTGCGGGTACTGTGCTCACCCTGAGGGTGCAATGAGGCATCCAGGACCAGGTCCAAAACACCTTGGAGTGTAGACCTTTCCAAAAATCGTTTCTTTTTTTTGGAGCTTTCCTGGGAGTGTTTTTTATTGTTGTCCATTGCTATCACTGTTTCCCAGCTGACCTATAATTTTTACAATATTTCTTGTGGCCATTTTAATGTTTTATTTGACATTTTGTTCTGTGCACATGTATCACACTGCTCACGTTTTTTAGGTTTCCCCGGTTTTGCTGTACATTGCTGACGGAAATGGTTTCTCTTCCCTTTAAATCGGCTCTAACGCGAGGTTTTCACTTGCGTTATTTTTTGGAATGAAATTCAGCCACGCTCCTGTGCAGGGAGCCTCTCCCCTCCCACTCTCCACCCATTGACCCCGTCCCCCGCCCCTCGGGAGCCTTCCTCCGCCCTCGAAATGCCTTTCCACGCCTCTATTGCACATCAGCGCGCCACACACATGTGCGGGCCCGTTAGTGTGACGCGCACGTGTGCGGGGCCCAAAAATGCACTATTAGGTACCTTAGCGCACGCTCAAGTGCTCCCCGCACAATTGCGCGGTTTAGTAAACATACCCCTCTATGATCAATTGTTTATATATTACCTTGTGCATAATTCATGTTTTAGCACTCCAAGTTCCCCCCTCCCTTTACATGCAATAAAGTTGTCCAGTTATGGTTTAAATTGTTAGCTGTAATTATCGCAAGTTCTCTGTAAAATTGAAGCTACAATGTAAACCACCTTGATTAGAAGATAAGGCGGTATAAAAAAATGTGTCAAATAAATAAATAAAATACCAAAAAATGGGTCAAAAAGTCTATAGAATAACAGCTGATTGAAACCCACTTAATATGTCTTCATAAAATGTGGAATTTTTTTCAACAACTGGGGCTCAATCCACGGGCTGACAGCAGCAAAGTGCCGCATGCCACTCACAAACCGTCATCATCGCCCCCAATTAACAAAATATCAAACTTTCCCAAAAGTGCTCCTTTCTCTTTAAACATATGTTATATTACTCATAGTATGCTCAACTTAATTTGCTGGCACTGACTCCTCCAGGCATTAAATCAGGCTAAAAGGACGATTAACACCAGTCAGATGACAACGGCCATTGGTTTCGCCGCAAAGTGCCTTTATCATAACCAATGGTTATCGCTTATCGATACACATCCTTTCTGTAGAAAAGCCACATTCCACATCCATGACAGTCATGAACCTCACTCCTATGCCAGGGTATGTGGAGTATGATTTCAGTCTCTTAAATTTACTGCTAACGCTCGCCGTAGAAATTACATTTTGCCAAAGAGAGCTTCCTTCTGGAGTTCATCAGATGTAACATGTATGAATAATTTATCAAGGCATGACTGGATATTCTTAATCAGGCCTATGGCCCCCAATATATTGGGAAATATTTATGTTTTTCTGCCTCATTTTCATGGTCTCTGACTACATTTCTTTGTACTTCAGGATTGTCGCCCTCTCCATGTGATGGAAAAGATCCTGAAGAATCAATAAATGCAGTTCCATTATGTTAAACCTGTTCTATTTATTTGCAGATCTGTGAACAGCACTGATGATGGTTTTATTGTTCAAATAACAGTAAATGAAATACATAATAATAATAATATCACACATGGTGTTCTTTTCTTTAAAAATGAATTTGGAAGGAATGACGTTTTGCTGCCAGAGTGCTGTACAACCCACAATAGCACTAGCCCTGTTGAGCAGATGTTGGGCACTAGGATATCCTACTATACCTTTGTAAATGTTCTTTTATAAATTTGAAGAGTTAAAAATTGAAAAATAATTCAATGCAGTTGTTTGGACTCAATAACTATTTATTTTATATAAACATTCACGATCTATTCCTTCTTTTTTGTTTTGAGAGTTTTATTGGTAATTTGGTTGGATCAGTGATATCATATTTATTGATGGACTCTTTTTATTGTCTTAAAAGTAAAGCTCCTATCATCTTTGCAAATGCAATCTTGGTCATCTTTATTCATTTTATGCTTTACAGCAGCATATAGCCCATATCCCATTGTACATAGGAAGTAAAACATGGAAAATATAAAGTAAGCCTTCCAACAGCAATGTGCTTGAAAAAAAAAGTTTTGGTTCTTTCCAGACATTTTTTTAGTTTGTTAAATTTTAATGTGTGCTCTACAGTTTTAATACACACACACTGAATTTATTCATGAGAATTCATAAATTAGCATGCCTTGAATCGTGTTTGCATGCAGTGATTTTTTAAGGCATGAGAAAGAAAGTAGATTCCTTTCTTCCAAAGAGAAATACAATATGCAGTTTCTGAATGAATTATTTTAATGACAATACTAGTTCCATTTTGATGAATTACTATGTTTTGAAGATGGATTCTTTTTAGCTTTTAGTACATTTTATTGGCTAACATAAGAATAATCAAAAGATTCAATACATTTGTTTTCAAGACCATATAAACCCTTCTTAACATTATGTATGAAGATAGGGCCTATGCAGCCTCAATAAATTATAGTGTATTATTATTTGAAATACACTATACGTTATAGTGTATTTCAGTTATTCTTATAGTACTTTGGTCAAATGGAAAGCATCATGGCTTATAAAGAAACTTTTTTTCCCTAGGACTAATATTCTTAGAGCTCTGCTCTACACAATGGAAGATGCGTAGTTTGTGATGTTAAATTGAATGTTTTACAGATTAATGCCTAACATATGGTACTGAAAATGTGTCTGCAGGCCTCAGCATGAAAGAGAAATGTGTCAGATTGACCAACATAACCATGGATTCACATATGTCTGAGGTGTCAATTAAAGAAATCTTGGAAAGCAACAGTGTTGAATTCAGAATGTCCCCAGGTGTTAAACTGCAGCAAATGAGTACATGAATGACACCACTTAGAGGAATACTAAAACCTTGCTTTAGAAAACTATCTATTTTATTGATGGTCTTTATTATTGGGCAACAGTTCACACATCTTCAAAGCATTCATACATTGCAATATATATATTAAGAGGTATGTTTACTAAACCGTCTTAATGTTCCCGGTGCTAGTTGCAGCGATAATGTGAAGGATGCCATATAAAAAGTGGGGGTTCCGGTCTTAAGGTAGCAATCGCGGGTTATCGCGTGATAAAGTGCGCCGTGTCCATTATCTCGCGATAGAGGGAGCCGCACACGTTACTGCGCGTTAACCTTAACTTTGCGTGCTGACCTGCAACCACAGCAATAGAGGTGTAGCACACTGCTTTGTACAATGAATGCTTGAACAGCGGTCATGAGTTTGATCCCCAGTGGGTTTAATGACTAAGGCTGTCTGAAGCATTACCCTTTACTTTAAATCAGTGCTGTCTGAGACATTTTTTTTTTTAATTTAAATTAGTGATGCCAGCAAACACACCCTCACAGTGCCGTAACCTAAGGTGCCGCATAAGGCGCCCTATAAGGCACTCCAGAGGGCACATTATAAAGTGCACTGCCCACCAAGGCACCTTAGAATGTTCCCTATAGGGCGCCTTATGGTTGCAGCACTGTGAGGGTGTTTTTGCTTGCAGCACTAATTTAAATTTAAAAAGGAAATGCTTCAGACAGCCCTATCAAATAGTACCACTGTGGGATCAAACCCATAACCTCTGCCTCCACAGTCAGTGAAGTAACCAGTAGGCTATATCTCTATAGCTGCGAGCAGCCCCCTGGCAGGCTACAGAAGGACTGCAGGTCACCAAACAAACTGTCTGCTGTGGTTACCAGGATAGGATTAACCCACCCGTACCCATGATGCACTGCACATGCAGATCAGCAGTCTACAGATGATCACAAGATGGGGTATGCACCCCCACAGCACCTCGGCCTGGTAGGGGGGAACTGACCGTGTGTGTTACTGGCACAGAGTAGCTACAGACCGTCACATTGTGCAGGTACTGTGCTCAACCTGAGGGCGAGGTGGGGTGCCCAGCACTAGGTCGTCAGCACCTGTCTTAGCTGAGATTATACTGCAGGTTGCCATCAGTGCCAGTGTGTGATAGCTAGTCCTTGCAAATGCACGTAGGAGGCACCTGTGTCCATCTGTATTTCCCAGTCACTTCTAGCCCTTGTAGACTATGATGCACCCAGAATAGTGCATATCCTGTGTGGGTGCCATGGTCACATGATTTAAGTGCAGGGGGGTATTTGGACCCATAAGCAGATTATGTAGCACCACCCAACCAGCCCTCTGGGGCTCAGGGTGGGGGACAGGATCTCCCACCAACAGATCCACATTCTACATCCCTGCAATGGTGGCAGTAGAGGAGACCATCAACACCCATCCTGCTGGGGAACAGACACCCTACAGGGCAGTCAATGCAGATCTGTACGCCTCCATAAGGCACTGGAAGACAGACAGTAGGCCTGGAAATGCTCATATGGCTGCCGCTGCCACCACCACCATCACCATCTGACATTCTCCAGCCACTGCACGCTGCAAGGTATTCTAGCCATATGCATACTCATTGCAGACAGTCTGCTAGCTTGTTAATAGTGTATGTTCCTGGAGAAACTGTGTGCACCCAAAAATGGGATGTGAGCACACACACCAAGCAAATCAGTCAGTCAGTGATTGGGCCCTAGAAAAAGAAAACCATAAATATCACTTGAAAAAAATACTATATAGCACTATGGGGGGAACCTAGCCATGCCGTAGTCACTGCTCAGTCAGGGTGAGAGTGACTTCCCAGCAGGACATGCTGTGGCCACCCTGTCCGTGCAGGTGGTGGCCGGGCACTACAATGTCCCATCCATTGCCCTATGCCCTGTGCAGATGCATCCTGCCCATGCCACCTTGTCCGGCCAATACCCACAGTACCTTGCTCCTCATTATGCACATTGGCAGTTTAACACTGGAAACTGTGCAAGCAGTGTGGGCTGAGTAAGGTGTAGGTAGCCACAACACACTGGATAGACAGACACACACTCCCACACCTATGCCAGCATTGTGCAAATATAGAGGCTTTTGGCAGGCCTGGCCACCACCCCAGTCCTGGGCACAGTGCAGGCATGGCTATGGTACGCAATACTGTTGGGGTCACTCCCCGGGGTGGTAAACACTGTCAGAATCAAAAACTGAAACACACTCCACAGATATCAAAAAGGTTGCTATGATGCAGCTCTATCAGCAAATTGTGCTTAACTTAGGAATTGTTATCTGCCATTAATCATAGCAACCTTTTGATATATGTGTAAAGTATTCCGAAGTTTAGGGCGGCATTGCTAAGGTATCCAAGTACTAGTATTGGGAGATGCTGCTGCGCACAGGGCCCAACAGCCTGACTCTCCATGAGGCTTTGGATAGTGGAGCCTGTGGGTGTGGGTGTTTATGCCCCTGTTGGCCGCTGCTCTAGGGCAGAGGTTTCCAACTCTGGTCCTGGTGGGCCAAACACTGTTCAGGTTTTCATGCTGTCCCTAGTGAATATGCATGAGATACATTTGCAGACAATGGGGGCGGCGCATATTAACGCAGCACAGGCATATTTATTAGGGACAGCATGAAATCTGAATGGTGTTTGGCCCTCCAGGACTGCAGTTGGGAAACTCTGCTCTAGGGATTGCACATGTTTATGGTGTCTGTGCTCTGTAGGGTAAAATATAGGCATTTCAGGCATGTTTATTTTATCTGCAATAAAGGTTCCGTCTTTATTACCACGGTTTAGTACTGGGTAAAAGATGGGGAAAGGGTTAGCAGGAGCCACAGCTGGGACTTGAACTTGTAACCTTCTGCTCCTAAACACACTGGCTGTGTGTACTGCACCACACTGTTGCCGCAGGGACAGTTCGTTCCCTGGGGATACCATGACTGTTGATCAAACAAACCCTGTCTGTTGCTTTGCACGGCACCTACCTAAATGGGGCTAGGCCATGGTCTGCTGTGGGCAGATGTCACTGCCCCCTCCGCCACCATGCTGCCATGCCATTATGCCGGTGGTGCTGGTGGTGCTCAGTTCCAGGCCATCCAGTATGCTGGTAGGCAGCTGCCTATAGTGTGGGTTCTCGGGTAGGGGTGCCTACATGGACATGCGTGCTTTCCCCCCCTCCCCCCGCACCGTCTGCCAATGTTATATGCCCTTGGGGGTACCTGCTGGGTAATCTCCCCTATGACACTGTGGGACACACACTTGTGCCCATGTTGGACCCTCGTTAGTTGCTGTCTTGCTGCTTCACAGTTTTGGCATTCCTATGTGCCACCTAGGCATCTGCCTAGCCTGCACTGTGCCCCAGCTGGACCACAGTGTGTGCCGCCTGCAGCCCCCTGTATTCCATTTACAGCATCAGTACAATTGCCCTTTCCTACGTTTCCACTCTGCTGTTGCTGCACATGTGCATGCCATAACAAACCTGCCCAATCTAAACGACAGAATCCCTGTTCAGCACTATTTTAATGTGGGATCATTCACTTTGTAGGGGGACAGAGCATAGACCCTTCCAAACATGATATCTTAATTTATACGCTTTGTCAGTAGTATTGCTTTATGTTTATCATTAATATCACTATTGGCCAGCTTGGCTATTGGGATTTTAGATGTGGTTCTGGTCCTTTTATTTGTTTATTTGCCTTTTTAGTCCCTGCAGATGTATCACAACTATCACTTTTCTGTGTTTCCCTGCCTTTGCTGCACATTGCTGACTGAAATTGTTTCTCTCTCCTGCAAATGTGCCTCTAGCACGAGGTTTTCACTGGCGCTAATTTTCAGACCCTGATTTCACGGAGTGCATGGAGCCTCTTCCCGCCCACTCTCCGCCCACTGACCCCTTCTCTCCGCCCTCTGGGAAGCCTTACTCCACACTTCAGGCCCGGATTTCACAGCGTTAGTCTGCCTATAACTCCGTCGCTGCGTTATCGTGTGATAAGTGACGTTATCGCACAATAATGTTACATTATCGTGCAATAACATCACTTATCACGTGATAATACCACTGCTGCGACGTTAAGACGGTTTAGTAAACATACCCCTAAATGTTTCTGTCTTTTCGGTTAGTATTTTTTTAGTATTCTTTTCCTCTTTAGTATGTTTCATTCTCCTTTCTCCAAGTTTAGTTGTCTTTACAATTAGATAATGATGTTGATGTTCTAAGCTATGATTTTTTTTGCTAGAGGAATATTGTACAATACAATGCACAAAAACTCCTAGAGACACACAATAAAACAAAGCTTGACATTTTTGCATATTTTAGAGCACAGACTAGAGAAAAAGTTGCAAGAAATCAACACTTTTGTAGTAAACCTTTAAGCTTAGTCAACTTTGTGAGAGGATTGATTCAATTTTATTAAAACTGATTTGTTGTAAAGCATAATAATGCAAAGCAGCTCATTACAAAGTTGTGGAAAAAATGCATATGGAACGTAATGTAGTTATCTATTTTTCTTAGACCTGGAGCTCTCCTTTGCACATGGTGGGCAGATTTTAAATGGGTTGCAAAGCCTCCATGAAGGCCCCTCTGTGGCACAAAAGCCTATTGAACCAGTAGGCTCATGTGAAGCTCATTCTAGGTTTGTGCCTACTGAAAACATAAGAGAAATACCCCAGTTGCCAATACCTACTCCTTATGAAGCCCTGACCTTGGAAATATGAGGCCAAAGACCCTACTAGGTAGCAGCAAAAGTCATTTTCCAAGATAGTAACAGTAGTGTAATAGTGAGCTGCAATTACCTAGTGCAACTACTGTCACGCCACCACCACTCGCCTGTAGCTTAGAGGGGCATGGTTATTAGAGGAACTTTCTGCTATCCGCATTTTCAAACTATTTCCCCGCAGTGCCCTCTGGGAAATGTAGTCTTTGTTTAGCTGTATGGGTGCATCAGGCAGAAAGGTGTAGTCAGGATCAAGGAGGTAAGGCAAATGACAGAAATTTATTTTGTACACAATGGTTCGATCATACCACATACAGGATTGTTCATTCACGACTCTGAAGTAGAGCATTGTCCAAAAACAAACCCAAACACAAAAATGCTGTTTTAAAGGTTCTCTATAGTTCAGGATACACAGTCTTTAACAGCAAGAATATTGCATTCCCTTCTTAGCCTTGCTGGCTAAAGCACAAAAACAAAATCACATTTAAAGTCTGTGGTAGTTTAGCTTCTATTCAGCTTCAAACCTTTCTTGGTTACCTTCCAAGTAACAAATATAATCCAGGGCAACAGAAAGCTTTGTTCCAATAGCTACTTTAGCTTACCCCAGTGTCATCCTTCCAGCAACAGGTGATTAACAAGCTTATCACAGATCCAGGCTTGCTCCTTAGTCCCCATAAACTTCCCCTTTACAAACACATGGGAATCACGGCCACCCTGCTTGTGGAATATGGGCACCTTTTTCCTGGAAGACTTTCTTTCAGGACTGGTTTGCTTTCTCTACGTTCCCAGGTTTAAAGCTTGGCAAAAGGAACAGTCCATGGGAGTCTCCTCATCATTCAGCTTCACCTCGGGCTCTCCCAGCTGCATAGGTTCTGACTCCCTGTCTTGCTCACAGTGCTCAGCTAACAGCCTCCCGGGGGATCTTGGAGTCTCTCTTGTTCCTGGCTCCAAACTCTCCTGCAGACGTGCTATATGCCAATTAGCACTTTCCTCTCCTGGAAGCTCAGTTCCTTTGCTCTGCTCAGCACTAGTCAAGCTTCCCTTGCTTGCATCTGTGCCTCTGCTCGTGGCAGCCTGGCTTCCTGCTTCTCCTCCCCTTCTCTCATACTCTGGCCTAGGTTTATACTTCCAGGGCTCTAGCTCCAACCCCTCCCTACTCAGGTGACGGCAATCAGCCTGACTTCGGGCACCTGAGAGCTTGGAGAATTCACTGCCATAAGGGTTCTGGGCTCTGTATCCTCTCCCCTTCATTCCACTAGGGGGAGCATGAAATGTGGGCCACGTGGAAGTTTTCTGATTCTTGGAGGTGTTTATGGCTTTCCTACCCTGACTTGGTGAAAGGGGGCCCTTTACTAGGGTGAATTTCCTGTCTCTTTGTCCTCCCCCAGACTCCGGATAGGCCTCCTTGCCACACTACTCAGACCTACATAAGAAAAAAGGGGAAGGGGGACAACTCCTACCAACAGAGCCATACCAAGGGCTTCTACTACTACTACTACTACTATTATTAATCATTTATAAAGCGCTACAAGGCATATGCAGCACTGTACAAGAACATAAAGAAGACAGTCCCTGCTCGTGGATCTTACAATGTAATCAAGACAGACAGTACAGAATAAGAGAAACAAGGGGTTCAATAGAGAAAGAAGACACAAGGAAAATAAGGGATTAGGATCCAAAAGTAGCTACAAAGAGAGAAGCTTTTAGCATGGACTTAAAGAGGGGAAGGGAAGAGATTTGACATAGAGATACAGGGAGTTTGTTCCAGGCATAAGTAGCAGCAAGGTGAAAAGATGAAAGTCTGGAGTTGGCAGTGGAAGTAAAGGGTATAGGGAAAAAAACAGAAGAGGAATGGAGTTCACGAGGAGGGGTGTAGAGAGAAAGGAAAGAGGAAAAGTAATGAGGGGCAGAAGAGTGAATGCATTTATATGTTAGAAAGATAAATTTGAATTGGATGCAGAAAGGGAAGGAAAGTGCTCACATGAAGCCTGCTGACCTTTAACCTTTCCCGGCACTCAGTAGACTTAACGTGAACACAGCACGAGTGATAGAGCACACTGCTCTTCACCACAGCACTATGCAGAGGCGAGCCAGGGCCTCTGGCATCCTCGGTTCCTTTGTAAGCCACTCAGATAGGTGCAGAGCTCTTAGGGGTGGGGGTGGGGGCTAGGATAGGACTGGAAATGAGCTGATACGGGGCTTGGACTGGAAATGGGCTGATGGGAAGCTGGGATAGGACTGGGAATGGCTGATAGGGGGCTAGTAATGGAAATGGCTGATGGGGGGGACTTGGACTGTATATGGGCTCATGGGGGACTAGGATAGGACTGGAAATGGCTGATGGGGGGCTAGTAATGGAAATGTATTTATTTATTTAACAGGGATTTTTATACTGCCTTATCCTAAAATCAAAGTGGTTTACAATATAACAACACAACTTTACAGAGAACTTATGGACTAGGTAAGGGTGTCATGCAGTAAACGCTTGCAAGCATAACTCATTTACATTGTAACATATATGCATTTAAAGGACAGCATATGACATAAATCTGTGGGGGGGTTAGGTTTGAGGGTAGTCCGGCATGTGGTGTGCTCGGAGAGCTCATTGAAGTGTTCCATAAAGTGGAAGGTTTTCAGCTTCTCCCTAAAGTCTTTTAAGCTCATGGTAGTCCTTAATGCCTCTGGAAGAGAATTCCAAATGGTGGGTGCTGCAAGTGATAGAGCTCTCTTGGTCATAGAGTTGTTGGCTTTGGTGAATGAGCTGGATGTTTGGATGAAGTTTTTATTGTTCTGCCTTTGTGGTCTGATGCTGGGCTTTATCCAGATTAGGTCCTGGAGTATTTCAGCTGACATGCTGTGTCTCATTTTGAAGATGGTTAGTGCTGTTTTATATTTGGCCCTTGAGGTGATCGGGAGCCAATGAAGTTGGAACAAGATGGGCATTATGTGATCATATTTCGTTGCACTAGAGATGATACGGGTGGCGATGTTTTGGCGCAGTTGCAGGGGCCAGGTTGTTTGTTTCGATAGACCATTGAAAATGGATTTTCAGTAATCCAGTATAGGCATAATAATAGTTTAGCAGACTGTGTGGAAATGTTCTTGGGCAAGGAGGGGTTTGAGTCTTTGGATGGTAGCCATTTTGTGGAATATGTTTCACGTGATTTTGTTGATGTGTGGTTTTAGATTCAGGTTACGATCCAAGATAATTTCAAGATACCTTACTTCTTCTTTTACTGGTATGGATGTGTTTGCCATGTTGATTGAAGTTGGGGGGGGGGGGATAAAGGAGGTGTCTCTCATAATTAGAGCCTTGGTCTTTTTGAAGTTGATAGTTTGTTGTTTGAAAGCCGTTCATCTCTTGTATGCATTTTGTTGTAGTTGTGTAGTCCAGTAGGTCTAGGTTTAGTGGGGTGCATACCATAAAATTGTCTGCATATTTGGCATACTGGATGTCATGTTTTCTAAAGATGTTGCATATTGGTTGTTTATAAAGGTTGAAGAGTAGGGTGGGCAAGGAGGAACCTTGTGGGACTCCCTTTTCTATGACAAATGGGATGGAAGTGTTTTCCCCAACTTTTACTTGTTGTCGCCAGTCAGTGAGGTAGGAATGAAACCACTTAAGTGGTGTGCTGGGGGCTAGGATAGGACTGCAAATGGCTGATTGGGGGGTTAGGAGTGGAAATGGACTGATGGGGGAGGCTAGTAATGGAAATGGGCCGATGGACTGGAATGGGACTGGAAATGGTCTGTTGGGGGGCTAGGATTGGGAACGGGTTGATTGGGGGTGCTTGGATGGAAATAGGCTGATGGGGGGCTAGAATAAGACTGGACATGGCTGATGGTGGAGCTAGGAATGGAAATGGGTTGATAGGGGGCTGGGATAGGACTGGAAATCACTGATGGGGGCACTAGGACTGGAAATGGGCTGATGCAGGGGGAAGGGAGAATGGGATTAGAAGGGAGCGGATGCTGGGTCGGGCTGGAACTAGGAGGGAGTTGATGTTGTGGGAGGACTAGAAGGGGATGGGGCTGAGGATGGAGAGAGGAAAATATATTTTATATGGGAGGGAAGAAAAATCTACGATTGGCCGGGTATTGGGAGAGTAAGTGGGGATTGAGGATGGAAGGGTGAAATATGAGTGGATGAAAAAGAAATAAAGAAAGAAATGGAGGAAAGAGCAAAAGAGGAAGATCAGTATGTTAAAGCAGATGTAGAGAGAGAATGGAAAACAAACTAGAAGAGAGAAGAAAGGACAGCAGACAATGAAGAGTTAGTCAAAGACACAAAGAAACCAGAAAAAAGTGACTGGAGCAATTGAAACTGAAAAATAAAATGTACAAACAACAAAAGGTAGAAAAATATTTTTTTATTTTGAATTTATTAACTGGAATATGTCAGTTCTGTGAAATGTGCATTGCTAATGTCTTTGCATTTTTGTTTAGTACAAGAGGAAATTAATTTATAGTTTTATTTCTCGAGTGTTGTTGTACATTCCAAGTTTGGCTTTTGGAGTTCTCAGTTTAATTATTGTCTTTATATTTCTAAATTGTGATCCCTTGTTCTTTGTTTGGTGATGGTCTATGTTCTTCATGTGTAACTGAGCTGAGGTATTCTGTTCTTGTAGTTTCAATTTGACAGTGCCACTTGTTCTCTTTCCCCAGAAGAAGATATATTGGTTTAATATTTGCAATGTTGCCTTTTGATAGGTAGGGTTTGGTGCTTTGTGAATCCTGGTAGTGTTGTTATGATACGGCGGGTTTGCTATGGGTTCTAAGTGGGCAGTGTTTATTATACTTCCTAATATGCTTGGCGGTTGGCATTGGAGTATAGTAATGTAGAAATCTGGTAGTCTTTCTTTATCCAGATACTCATTAAGAGATATGTTTACTAAAAGTTCACATTCACATTATGCAAATATGTATGCAAATGAGGCCCCACAATGAGATTCCACACATGGCCCTGCACCCCCCTTGGGCTGCCCCTGCATCTAGGGCAGCAGCTTCTGGAAGACAGCAAAGAGCAGAAACATTCAAAGTAAAACAATGGATTCTGATAGCCACACAATCTCAGAACCATCAGAACATTATTTTACATGCAGGAAGAGTAGGCACACATACAAAAAAATGTCTAGGATTTTGATGTCCAATTATGCATTTTTACAGGATTGCTGTTGGAAGGATGGTGTTCATATGATCATGAATACTGAGTTTAATTCTCAAATCTTGGGGGGAGGTGCATACGGCTGACATTTTGCCTGGATCTGGTTCTGATTATAATCATTTTGCTTTATTCTTGTTCCCATTCCTCATAATTTTTTACATTCTGTTTGCTTTTTTGGCCACTGTTGCACACTGAGCAGAAGATTTAAATGTATTGTTCATGATGACACCTAGATCCTTTCATGCGTAATGACTTCTAATATGGAACCTAGCATCATATGGCTAAAATTTGGGTGGTGCAATATCCACGCTAGCATTTGTAGGTATGCTGGGCATATTCCTATGTTACATTACCTTCCACATGATCAGCATGGGTCAACTTAACGCCACCTACTGAGTTGGTGGAAAGTGCACCTGCACTGTGCTACATCAAGATGCATGCCAAAACGCCCACACTTCCTGCAATGTGGACACTGTCCAACAGCCACCTATTTTCTGCCCCAATTCATGGTATTTGTGGCCATGCTAAAAATCCCACACTACCCATTTTCAACGCATAGTACTTTTTATCATGGCACACTTAGCTGGCATTGAACTCTGCACTGCCTGGTAGCACACTTTAGTAAACATGCCCCTATGTGTGTCACTTTGCTCTTGTCCATATTAAATTTCATCTGCCATTTGGATGCCGAGTCCCCCAGTCTCAAAATTCCTCACTGCAATTTCTCACAACTCATCTGTGATTTTACAACTTAGAATAATTGTTGTGTCCTCTGCTAATTTATCAGCTCACTTGTTGAATCTGATCTTTATCTTCTAATGCTGTATTCATGCAGTTGTCAAATGGGCAGCGACAAAAAGCCATTTGATGTGTAAATTGTGTTTCCTCAATTCTGAATAACTGCTCCTTGATGCAGAAAGAAGCAGCCTCATTAAAGATCAGATCCAGAAAAATGTGACTGCTGTGAAGCCAAAAGAAGACAGAAAAGTCTCACTTCAAATCATTCCTTACAAGGCTGTAGTCCACACGCTACTGCTTAACTTCAACTGTAATAAGCTTAAAAGTGTCAAGAAATTCAAGATCATCAACATTCTAACAGCTTAACAAACTGTAGCAAGAAAATTGTCTTCAATATATAGAACCTTCTTTTGAGGAAGCAGCTCTATGTATGAGTCCTCTCTATTGATATTTTAACACTGATTCAGACTTGATGGGGTCAATTGATTGAATCTGGTTGACCAAGCATACTGTGTGTAGAGGCTGGAATTCTCACCAAAGCTGCCACTTTAGCTAGTCTGGGCTGCCATGTAATGCTGGTTTCAGATAAGCAACCAACTTCAACTTTTAAATCTAAGCTACTCTGCTGTGTTTTTGCAGTAGCTCCATTAAATTCAGTAGTATATTTGTCCCTGTTGTTAGCTCTAGTATATTGTATTAGTGCTGTTTGGGTATTTATTTAATTATATCAGTAGAAGGACACACAGAAGATATGAAAAGAAGAAAGAAGAGACTACATATCAATTTGGTGTCTTCCTTCTCACCTGCCGACTTTCTAAATCCCTCCCAGCTACCCTCCACCCACCCAAGTCTCAGCTGATACTGCTTATATAATTTTCTGACTCATTAAAACTACAATTAGGGGCGGAGTGTGGCGTTTAGGCTCCTGACTTAGGGGCATGTTTACTAAACATTCCTAACGTGCGGGGCCGCGGTAGTGTGCCTGTGCCATATAAGGAGTGGGCGGGTCAGGCAGAAAAAAGAAAAAAAACGGGAGTAAGCGATCGCACATTTGCGCGGCGCGCTAATGTGCGCAGTGCAAAATAGTGTGTGGGAAGGCTAAGTGGCGCCCTGATAGGCACACACAAAGGAACAGAGTCATAGTACAATGGTTAAGACACTGACAGCTGGTGCAGCTGCCATGGGTTCAATTCCCCATTGTGTGCAACAAAAAGGGCTGGCTGAGGCATTAATTTTAATGGGTAAAGGTGCTTTAGGAGGCATATTAATTTTGGGCGGCATAAGGCAGTGCGCTGATGCCTAAGCACAGGACCAGAGCCACAGCACAATGGTTAAGACACTGACCAATGGTGCAGGGATCAGGGGTTCAATCCCCCACAGTGCCCAATGAAGAAGGCTCACTGAGGCAGTGCATATTATGGGGATGAGTGCTGTAGGGGGCAATTTATTTTTATTGCAGTTATCACTACTAGCAAACGCACTCACAAAGCGTGTTAACATAAGGCGGCCCATAAGGCACATGTTAAAGTTCACTGTCCGCCAAGGCACCCTAGAATGTCCCCTATAGGGCACCATATATGTTGCATCACAGGATAATGTATAGTGCACCTTATATGGACAGCAACCATAAGGTGCCCTATAGGGTGCCCTATAAAGCACCCTCAGAGGCACCTCATGGGTACAGTACACTGAGGGTGTGTTTGATGGCAGCAACATATGTACATTAAATCTAAAAAAGCTTTGGACAACCCTATCAAATAACCCCACTGTGGGCTTGAACCCATTACCTCTGGCTCCACAGGCAGTGAAGTAACCATTGGGCTACAGCTATATAGCTGCCAGCAAGCCCCTGGCTGGCTGCAGAGAGCCTGCATGTCACCACACAGACAGTCTGCTGTGGTAACCAGGATAGGGTTAGGCCACCCATACCCATGATGCACTGCACATGCAAATCAGCTGTCCACAGATGAACACAAGATGGGGAATGCACCCCAACAGCTCCCCGGCCTGGTAGGGGGACGTGTCCGTGTGCACCCACACAGCACCTTGGCCAGGTAGGAGGTACTGACCGGGTGATTAACTGGCACAGAGTAGCTACACACAGTCACATTGTGCGGGAACTGTGCATACCCTGAGTGTGCGATGAGGCGCCCTGGACCAGGTCCACAGCACCCTCCATGGCTGAGAGAGGCCATGGCAGAGCTCTAAAACAGTCGTAATCTGTCAGATAGGTAGTTTCTGCAGGAACACCTTGGATATCTCTGTCTGTCTCAGTCAGGGGAACCCCCACGGACCCCTTGGTGGGCCATGCACCACCACCACCACCCCCCCCCCCCCGAGGGCAGCAAACAGGGTCTCCCATCAACAGATCTCTTTCTTCCCCCCCCCTCCCCCTGCAATGTTGGCAGTAGAGTGGACCATCAACCCCAGCCTTGTTGGGGAACAGACACCCTACAGGGCAGTCCAAGCAGCCCCACACACTCCCAGACCACAATATCAAACAGACAGTAGGCCTGGATATGCTAAGATGCACCCCACCACCATCTGATATTCCCCTGCATCAAGCCATCAGCCACTGCACGGCACATACCAGCTGTGAACAGTCTGCTGGTTAGTCCCGCTGAAAATGCATGCACCCACAACTAGGATGGCAACAAACACAAGCAGATACATCAGTGACTAGGCCCCAACAGATGACCCATATATATCACATGAGAGAAATGCTATGAAGCACTATGGGGGTGCCTAGCCATGCTGCCGTCACTACACAGTCAGGGTGGAGTGAAAGCCCAGCAGCACATACAGAGGTCACCCTGTCTGTGGAGGTGGTGGACGGCCACTACAATGTCCCTGCCAGTGCCCTATGCCCTGTGCAGATGCATCCTGGCCAGCCCACCCTGTCTGAGCTATACCCATGGTACCTTGCTGCTCATTATGCACATCATCAGGCCAAAACTGGCAACAGTGCTGGCAGTGTGGGCTGTGGACAGTGTTTGCAGCCAACACACACTGTATAGACAGACACACACTCCCACACGTATGCCAGCATTGTGCTACTATAGAGGGGTTCAGAATCCTTGCCCACCACACCAGTCCTGGGCACAGTACAGGCATGGGTATGGTATGCAGTACGGTTGGGGGTCACTCCCCAGGGTGGTAAACACTGTCAGGGGCCAGACCTGACGCACACACCGCAGACATCAGATAGATTGTTATGATGGAGCTCAAAGAGCAGACTGTGCGTAACGTAGGGATATCTATCTGCCAGTACTCATAGCAAACGTTTGAGAGCTGTGTACCATATACCCAGGTGTAGGGTGACATTGCTAAGGTATGCAAGTGCTGGTATTGGGTGCTGCACGCAGGGCCCAATGTCCTGCCTCTCCAGGAGGCATTGGCCAATGGGGCCTGTGGGTGTGGGTGTGTCTGCCCCTGTTGGCTGCTGCTGTACGGCAGAGGTTCCCATATCCAGTCCAGGTTTGCAATACACTGGTTGGGGTTTCCTGCTGTCCCTCATGAATATGCATGAGCTACATCTACATGCCATGGGGGTGGTGCATAGATATACAGCACAGTTATTTGTATGTGTGGCAGCATGGAACCTGAATGGTGTGTGGTCCTCCAGGACTGCATTTGTGAGACTCTGCTCTAGGTAATGCCCCTGGTCATGGTGTCTGTGCTTGGTGGTGTAAAAGATAGGCGTATGACCAATGCGTATGTCCCCAGCAATAAAGGATTGCCCTTACTAACATGGTTTAGTTGTGGGGAAAATATGTGGACAGGATTGGTAGTAGCCCCAGCTGGGTTTTGAACCTGTGACTTTTTGTTCCTGCACACACTGTCTGTGTGCACTGCACCACTGTGTTGCCACAGATGTGCTGAATTCCCTGGGAAGTCCATGACTGTACATCCGACAGGGCCTATGTTGCAGTGGACGTGCCAGCCTGCACATGGCTCGGCCACTGTCTTCTGTGGCTAGCAGCCACTGCCCCCTCCACCACCTGTACCCTACCGCCAACATGCTGGCATGTCCGTATCTTGGAAAAGCATATGACCTGATTGCGTTGTGGCACTCCAGGACTGCATTTGGGGGACTCGGCTGTCGGTAATGCCCATTGTTATGGTGTGTGTGCGGTGTTGGGTACAAAATGGGTGTGTGAACCATGCTTATGTTCTCTGCAATAAAGGAGTGTCTGTACTATCTCTGTTTAGTGGTGGGTAAAATATGAGGACTGGGTTGGCAGGAGCCCCAGCTTGGATTTGAACCTGTGACCCTCTGGTCCTAGAGGTACTGCCTCTGTCCGCTGCACCACATTGTGGCCACAGTGATAGTGCAGTCCCTGGGGGTGGGAAACCTGACCAACAGAGTCAAAAACCCTGCTCTGCACATTTGTACTGTGCGCTCCGTCACCATGTCTGGTGACATAACTGCAAATACACCCCTCAACCGACCACGAACAACTGGGGATAAATATAACCAAGCTGGGCAACAGTGATATTAATGGGCAACCATAGCAAACACTCCCAGGAAGGCTCAGAAACAAGGAAATGGTTTTTGGAAGGGTCTCCCCTCCGTAGCCCCTTCCAACCTTCATTTCATTTTCTTTGAGCTTTCCTGGGTGTGTTTCTTATGTTTGCCCATTATTATCGGGGTTCCCCAGCTGCCTTCCTATTTTTAATATGTTTGTTTGGGTCTTTTTCTATCTTTATTTGCACTTTTGTTCTGTGCACATGTATCACACTGCTCACGTTTTGCAGGTTTCCCCGGTTTCCCTGTACATTGCTGACGCGAAATGGTTTCTCTTCCCTTTAAATGCCCTCTACCGTGAGTGTTTCACTCGCGCTATTTTTAACCTGTGAATTCGGCCCCGATCATGTGCGGGGAGCCTCTCCCCTCCCCTTCCCCGCCCATTGACCCCGTCTCTCCGCCCCTCGGGAGCCTTCCTCCGCCCTCAGAATGCCTTTCCACGCCTCTATCGGACATTTGCGGGCCGGGTACTTGTGCGGGGTGCGTTGGTGCGGCGCGCAATTGTGCGGGGCCCACGCGCACTTTTGCGGGGCATTTAAGAGCGTTTCTGAGCGTTTGAGTGCCGCGTTTCCGTGCGCTATTGTGCGGCACGCAATTGTGCGGCTTTTAGTAAACATACCCCTTAGTTTTACTGATGGGTCATAAGAGGAAGGTTAGGCACAGTTTAATGCCCCAGACACCCACGCTGACCTCAACTCCGGTTTCTGGTCCACTGGATGCCTTTGTTATTCACCATCAGGAGCCGCAGTCAGCACTGGGGGACAGAGGCTTGGCTGGAGGACGGTTGGGGCTGGGTAGGTTGGCGTCTCCCTCAAGCAGCGATCTCACGCCCCCGGAAGTGCATCGAACCTCGAAGCAGCTGTGCCCGGAATCAACTCGGTGTAGCGTGGAGGTCCCGGTCTCTCTGGAGTTGGAGGTTCCTGGGTCCTCGCTGGGGCCACATTCACCAAGTATGTCAGAGGGGAGTGTCTCTCTGCCGGAGCAACTTGCTGGACCAGCGCTCAAGAGTGGAGGATCTGCTGAGGTGGTCGATAGCGACCCTGGAATCTCTCCCCAGGCTTTGGAGTCCACTGGAGCTCTGCCAAGCATTCAGCATGGGCCTGTTTTTTTCCTTTTCATTACCGCGTCCGGAGCATTTCACCCTGGAGTCAATTTAGACTGCTATTAATCATTCGGGAGAAACTTTTATGTCTCAGATAAATGGAATTCAAGATCAGGTTTATGTTTATGTTTATGTTTATGTTTATTGGAATTTGATATACAGCTCAGACCCGAAGGCATAGAGCGGTTTACAATATTACATCATTTAGGGAAACAAGAAAGGAACGCCATTTATAAGATAGGACAGAGTAGAGGACAGAGACAGTCAAACAGACAAGAGGAAGAGAAGGACATGGCACAGCACATTACCCTGATACATGGAAGGGCATCCATACTTCATCAAGGACTCCAGGAACAGATGCCACGGACCAACGCCTAAGGGCCACGCCAAAGGGCCCTCTGGCGAGGCCCTCAGGCGCGGGCCCGCAAGGCGCGGGCGCGCCTTGGCAACGGCGGTTTTTATGCCGTTGGGCCCCGATGGAAAGAGGCGGGCTCTGGGAGGAAGGGGGAGCTCCTGCTCACACCCCCGTCGAAAGCGCTGCTGCTCCTGGGCCCTGGCAACGGCGGTTTTTATGCCGTTGGGCCCCGATGGAAAGAGGCGGGCTCTGGGAGGAAGGGGGAGCTCCTGCTCACACCCCCGTCGAAAGCGCTGCTGCTCCTGGGCCCTGGCAACGGCGGTTTTTATGCCGTTGGGCCCCGATGGAAAGAGGCGGGCTCTGGGAGGAAGGGGGAGCACTGCAAATGTTGCACAATTGGTACAGGATTTGAGTTCAATGAAAGTTAAAGTGGAAGTTTCTGAAAAAACTAATCATTTGGAGACTTTGTCTGAGATGTTTATTAAGGACTCTAACCAGTTGAAAGTTAGGTTGCAGCAATTAGATAATTATTCTAAAATGGCTAATCTTTGTTTGGTTAATTTTCCTTGCTCACCTACTCTTTCAGCCAAAGAAATGTTTAAACAAGATCTGTTTAAGATTTTGGGGGGTCCTTCTGGAATCCTGTCCTCCCATTGTAAAGATATATTATCTTCCCAGGGCCCGGAAAGCTTCGGGTTCTACTGAGGCAGCTGGACCTGGGCAATTTGATGAGTTAAATATTTCTGAATTGTTGGAAACCTCAGATACAGCTTTAGTTAGACCTGCAACTTGTTTATTCACCTTTGCTTAGATTTCAGATTGTGAATGGTTATTAAGGGGTATGTTTACTAAACTGCAGTAATGTTATTCGCGTTAGGTTCCGCAGTAAAGATACAGATGCCCATATAAAGGTGTGGGCGTTGCATCATTACAGCAAGCTGTAGCAGCTAACGCGCGTTACAAGGCGCCTTAGACTAACGAGCATTGCAAGGCACCTTGTAAGGCGCCTTATAAGGCACCTTGTAAGGTGCCCTGTAAGGTGCCTAGTAAGGTGCCCTGTAAGGTGCCTCATAAGGCGCCATATTAGGCACCCTTGGACAAGGCACCGCAGAAGGCACCCTGGGCTATGCAACCATAGGTTAAGGTGGCCTAACAAGGTTATGGTGTCCTAGGTTAGTGTTCCCTAGGGACTGCAAGGTGCCTCAGGATGACATGCATGACCTGTGCAGAACACAGACAGATGCAGCCCTAACACTAGATAGAGCACTTAGGAAAGGCAATGAACAGGTGAGTGAAGGAGGGAGAGGTGGAAGCCACTGGACCTGCCATATCTGCGGGCATCCCATGTGCCTGCCAGTACTGATGACAAACATGGTGGGGCAGCTGTACCACAGCACAGGGTGTTGGCAATGTAAAGTACCGGAAAAACAGATGGTAGCAGACGATGGGAATACGTGTTCCCCAGTGGAGGCGGAGATGGCAGGATAGTTACAATGATGGGTGGACAGAGGAGTGGTGGTGCCATGCAGATCAGGCACAGGCGAGGCAAGCATGAAGAGCCGCAGTGCAGGAAAGGGTAGCAGTGCATGACATGGGGTGGCAGCCTGCACTGGAAGACAGGACTCTACACAGCTAACAGACGCAGATAGACGGACCGAAGGAATGTTGGCAATTGTGGCGAGGGTATTATGGGCTGAAAGCACAGATCTGGAAAAATATGACCTCTATAGTGTCACGGGGTAGAGCAGGAATTACCTATGGAAACAGAAAGGGCAGGGCTAGGTAGATCTGAAACTGACAGATCCAAGCACATGCTGCAGGGTTGCTATAAGCAACCATGGAAAACAAAGGTAACCAGAGGTAGAACGTGCTCCTGCAAAGGATTACCTCATCCTCAATCAGTTAATGAAAGGCAGCTGAGAGCAGGGCAAGGTCAACAGAATGCAGGTAGTGACGCAGTTAAAAGGCATACAGAGTCACTTACCGGGAGAACTAAGCAGGATTTCTCAGAGAGCAGAACTAAGCAGGATTTCTCAGAGAGAGGAGCTAACTGGGATTTCTCAGAGGAGAGAGACATTAAGGATACTACAACAGCTGGGGCAGAAAAGGAGAATACTTCTCATTGGAGTTTGAATAAAGTTCCTAAGGAAAGAATATCCAAGGGCAATTGCAGGGTGCTAGGAAGCACGGAGCAAGAGGCCAGTGAAAAGAATCACAGAGGAATTCAATCCAGCAGGAAAGAGAAACCCTTGAGAGACGGTCCTTCTGCTAACAGGTACCCAGAAAACAGTAAGGGGTTTAGAAGGGACACTTACCTGTTTAAGAACCAGCCAGTGGCTAGAGGCAGTAAGAAGCCTGCTTTTAGAAGTATCAACGCTGACTTTCCATGCTGTAAAAGCTCGAGAGAAATCCTCCCTGAGGACTGGCTGAAAGCCTGTAATAGAGAGGGCTTTAGAAGCATAAGTTTTCCCTATACACAACTAGGAAGGTTGGGTCCCCTAGGGGCAGACTGTGAGAAATACGGTAACTTCCCATCCTACCTTGGTGAAGGGGGGAAGGGAAGTCTTGCAGAAGACGGAAGCTTGCACAGCCAAGAAAGGAGACACAGCTGTTCAGAGAGTAGCAACCAGGGAAGCTACGAGGCAATGGACTTTGAATTAGCTGAAGATAATACAGAGGTATCTCAAATGGAATGTGCTTTGACCTTGGCTAATGATGTGTCTTCCTTATGCTAAGCTGTGCTAAGAAGATAACCTTTTAAAGAAAAAGGATTTCTGAAAACTACCTGTATAAATTTAGTAGCTGTTATATTTTGAGTTAAGCTGAAATGAAGCGCTTTTGGGTTCCAGTAGTATTTTTATTTGTACCAGAACACATGGTCTGTTTCTGTTAATTTCTCACGTGCAAGAATCCACCCGGAAAGGGATAATAAAAATACCTCTTACTAAAAAGCCTGGCTGCTCGTCACAACTACAACCTTTAGAACGGCTAGTGGGAGATAATTCCCAGGGGGCCTTAAAAGAGCCCCAGCTACATTAAAGAAGAGGCCCCACTGAAAGTCCCCTAGGCTGCCTCCTAGCGGGGTAAGTAGGTGGGTGACAATAGGCATGCATACTATTTATGTAGGACAGGCATGAGAGGAGGGAATAATGAGGAACTGAACCCATTAACACTGCCAAGAATGGCATTGTATTAACCAGTAGGTTATACCTCCATGGTGTATGTCACAGCAATATCTGGGTACAGAAGGACTGCAGGTCACCGCACAAACTGTCTGATCTGAGTGCCAGGATAGGGTAACCCCACCAGTACCCATGATGCAATGCACATGCTGAATAGCTGTCTACAGCTGATCACCAAATGGGGTCTGCACCTCTCCGGTACCTCAGCTTGGAAAGATGAACTGACAGTGCATGATACTGGCACAGAGTAGCTACAGACCATGCCATTGTGCAGGTTCTGTGTTCACCCTGAGGGATAGCATGGGTGCTCAGCACTAGATCTGCAGTACATGTGGTACTAGAGATAGGTCCTGCTGTACATCCCCATCGCTACCAGTGTGTGACAGGTGTTCCTTGCAGTGCAGCTGAAGGTAATTTGGTGTCCATCTGTATCCTGCAGTCACATGTGGCCCTGTGGGACCAGACACCAGCCAGATTGGTGTGTACCGCATGTTAGGGTCTGGCTGACATGGGCAGCTGTTATCAGGGCAGAGGGGTTCCTAGAACTGCATGAGGTGTGTGTAGCAGGGCCTTTATAGGTCGCAGTGGTATACACTACATACCCCAAAGGACCCACATCACCCATTTTGTAGGTAAAGAACAGGGGCCCCAGCCCCTGGGGAAGCAACCTCTACCCTGTTTGTATGAGACAGTCCTCCAGGGTTGGTGGGCCAGAGCAATACCTATGACTGGGACAGTGGCAGACCAGCAGCAATGCTGGGGTTAGGTCTGGAATACCCCAACTGCCTCCCACCACTGTCTGCCAGTCACCAGCAGAAAGCACAGTCAGACTGTACCTTATAGGTGTTTTGACCATGTACAGTCTAACTGCATACAGTCCACCAACCAGTCCATAGTGCATGCTCACAGAGAAACTATGTGCAGCAAGCAGGCATCTTAGTGACTAGGACCCCAGCACTGGGGAGCACAAATAGTGTAAAGCGCTATGTGGGAACCTAGACCTGCCATGGTCACTGCTCGGTCAGAGTGAGTGCCCTCCTAGCATGCCATGCTGTGGCAACCCTGTCCATGCAGGTGGTGGTCAGGCACTGCAGTGTCCCAGACATTGCCCCACACCCTGTAAAGATGCATCCTGGCCAATCTGCCCTGTCCGGGCCATACCCAAAATAACTTGCTCCTCATTATGTACCTATTCAGGCTAACACTGGTAACAGTGGGACATTTTGGGCCCAGTGAAGGGTGGGCAGCCACAGAACAATGGATAGACATACACACACGCTCACTCCTTTTGCAGCATTGTACAAAGATAGGGGTGGTTAGCAACCCTGCCCGCCACACTGATCCTGATCACAGTACCAACATCGCTAAACTGTGCAGGGGGTAGTAGTAGTGCTCTGGTGATAACTTCAGCTCAATGCTGGGGCCAACGTCCTGACTCTCTATGCATCTTTGGATTGTGGAGCCGGTGTAGGTGGGTGTTTCTACCCCTATTTGCCGCTGCTTTGGGCTTTGCATATGTTGCTGTTGTATCTGCATTGTAGGGTAAAACATAGGGACATGCTCTGCAGGAACCACAGCTGGGGCTTGAACCTGTGACCCTCTGCTTCTGGACACACTGGCTGGGTGTACTGCACCACACATGCACAATAGTCCCTGGGGCTACCTGTACTTTTCCTCAGCCAGACTTTGTATGTTGCACTGCACACCATGTACTGATGCAGGGCATGGCCTAGGTCCACTGCAGGGAGGTGGCACTGTCCCCTCCAGCACGGGCACAACCCCCCTGCCAAGCTGACATGGCCATTTGCTGTCGGTGCTGGTAGTGTGCAGTCCCAGGCCATCCACTGTGTAGGTAGGCTCCCGCCTAGGGAGCGGATCCCGGGGTGGGGGGGGGGCATACATGGACATCTTCACATCCCCCCCCCCATCACTGCCTACCAAAATTATGTCCCTTCCACATGGGGGCGGGATGGCTGGGGGGATGTCATGTCAGTGCCCTAGCAACTATTGGCTAGGGTGAACCAGGTAGATATAGGTGGATTGTGTTTGGCCTTGGTCAGCTGCTGTCTTACTGATTTCAAGTTTCTATGTTCCTATGTGCCACCTAGGCACCCACCTGGTCCACCCTGTGCCCCAGATGCCCATGCTACATGTCCCGCCTGCAGCCCCCTATGCCCCATTTGCACCATCACCATAGTGGCCATTCATACTTTGGCACTATGGTGTTGCTGAAAATGGAGCACTACTATCACAATTCTTGGGCTCCCTGCCTAGGCTGTACATTGCTGGCGCTTAAATTTATTTATTTATTTATTTTATTTATTTGCAGTCTCTTTTATACGGCGCTATTCGACATCAGTGCGGTTTACAATGAACATAAGAGTTGCACATCTCAATTTCGTGATTTGTGCTTACAGTGAAACAGGTATAATAACTTGGGTATACATTAAACAGGAAAATTAAACTTGGGTATGCATTAAGCAGGTATAACAGGTAAAATAGGGTATAAATAACCAGTCCCTTAACAAGGAGACACGATGAATAAATACAGTCTACTTTATGTAACAATATAATGAGTTATGCGGCACTGCATAAGTTTCTCATGGTGGTTGGAGGGGAAGGTGTGATTGCAAGTGATCAGTCTGGGTTTCTCTCTCCTGCAAATGTGCATCTAACAGCAGGTTTTCATTCGCGGTAGGATTCAGCTCTTCAGTTCAGTGCATTAGTATGAAAGGGGCCTCTCCCCACTCACTCTCTGCCCTTTGACCCCTGCTCTCCGCCCTCTCTTCACCTTCTTCTGTGTTTACCGCGGCCAGAGACGTTAATGATCGTTAAGTAACATTAACACGCGTTAACCTTACATATCGTGCGTTAACGTTACCTAACGATCGTTAACGTTACATAATGCATGGTATGTAATGTTACCGCAATTTAGTAAACATACCCCTAAGACTCTTTTTAGGAAAAGAATTGTGTTATTCAAGGGGTTTCTGGTTTGGATTTTTCCTGACCTGGCTCGGGAAACCCGTCGTCGCAGGAAGGAGTTTTTAATCTTGCGAGCATGGGTTCTCCAACTCGGTAGTCTATTTTTTCTAAAATACCCATGTAAATACTTGGTAAAATTTCAGGGAAATTCCTGTATTTTTCTTTATCCTTCACAGTTGATTTCTTTCTTAAATTCCAAAGGATCAGTTGGGGGTGAGTGAGTGGGTTTTTCTTCGATGTTTAAAAGTTTCTGACTGCGTCAGCTTGATTACCTTAAATTTGACATTGATTTTTCTTTCTCTTGGATCTATTAAGTGGTGGGCTAGTGGAGGGGTTTACTTTTTTGATAGTTTTCTTGGTATTTTTTCTAAAGTGTCCCCCATTTCCATTGCAAGTGTGTTTTGTGATTTATTTGAAAATTAATAAAATATTAAATATAAAAAACAACTACAATTAGTAGGTACACCTCGGGCCACTGGTGCTTCTCTCCTGCCCAGCCATTTCTCCTCTAATCTATAACCTATCCTCTCCATCTTATTCTTATGACTCCACTTCATTTTGTCCTCTTAATGCTATCTCTCCCTAATCATTTCCCTTCTTTCCAGCATATTTGATCCTCTACTCCTCATCATCCTTTCTCTGCTTCTGTCATCTGTCCTGTCATTTTGTCTCCTACTTTATCATCTACTATTGATCTTCTATGTTTCCTTTTCTCTTTCATCCTTTATCACTCTTTCTGAAAGCACTCCACTGCTGCTACCATTGTGCCACATCTTCTCTCCCCCGTATCTTCCTGCAACTTCTCCTTTCATCTGGGGATATCAATCAAAATCCTAGCCCCCTTAGGCATTTCAGTCGCATCCTCTTCAACTCTTCTGATCTTATTCAAATCTCCTTTCACTCTTCCTTTCTCATGTGCCCTGTGGAATGTCCACTCTGCCTCCAACAAACTTTCCTTCATTCAAGACCTCTTTGTTTATAATGCTCTATATCTATTTGCCCTAATAGAGACTTGCCTTCTCACTGATGACTTTGGTTCACTTGCTGCTCTCTCTTATGGAGGTTATTATTTCTCCCATGCACTTTATCCAGTCATCTGTAGCAGTGGTATTATGCTAGTATCCTCTCCTTTCTGCTGGTTCAAACCCCCTCCTTCCACCTTAGTCTCACTCCTTATCTTCCTTTGAAGTTCACTCCATCGACCTATTTACTCCACTACTCCTCTGGGTAGCTGTCATTTATAGACCCCCCCCCTCCTCTCCCGACAAGTCCATTCCTCCTTTCTCATTAATTTTAACTCCTGGCTTACCTTATTTCTGGATTCATCTTTGCTTTCCCTCATTATTTGGGATTTTTTCATCGATATTGATGATCCTTCTAACATCTATGCCCCAAGCTCCTTCTGAAATAACCCTTGCCAAAGTCTCCAGTGACCTCTTCTTGGCCAAATCCAATTGCTTTTATTTAATACTCTTCCTTCTTGATCAATTTGCTGCTTTTGACACTGTTGATCACTGCCTTCTCCTGGATATCATATTTTCAATTGGTTTTCCTCTTATCTCTATCTTCACACCTTTAGTGCATGCTCTGCTGAATCTTCCTGAACTGCTAATCCCCTTTCAGTAGAATTACCTTAGGGATCTACTCTTTTCAATCTATAATTGGTGATCTAAGCTCCTCTTCTGGTTTTCAGTGCCATCTTTATACTGATGACTCTCAGATTTACCTCTCTGCCCCTGAAATCTCTTCAGGATTCCAGGTCCATATCTCAGCCTGCTTATCTGATGTTACCACCTGGATATCATGCTGCTGTCTAAAACTGAACATGGCCAAGACAGAGCTCATTATCTTTTCCCTAAACCCACCTCGCCCTTCCTCTTCTCTCTATTTCAGCGGATAATACTATAATCCTCCCTGTCTCCTCTGCTTGCAACCTTGTGGTCATCTTTGACTCTTCTCTCTTTCTCCCCACACATCCAACAGATCGTTAAAACCTGCTGTTTCTTCCACTACAGCATCAGCAAAATGTGTCCCTTTTCTCTTATTGACTCTCTAGTCACCTTCCATTTTGACTATTGCAACCTGCTCCTCATTGGTCTCTCCCTGAATCATCTCTCTCCTCTTCAATCCATTCAAAACTCAACCATGAGGTTAATCTTCCAGAGTCACTATAACCCCTTTCCTATCTGTTTCTGCATCCAGTTCAAACGTCTCCTTTTGACCTACAAGTGCATTCACTCTGCTGCTGCTCTTTACTTCTCTGTCTCTCCCTGAACCCCTCATTGGGAATGCCATTCATCAGGAAAATCCCTTCTATCCTGTTCCCTTCTCTTCTGCTGCTGACTCCATTCTTTCCACCTTGCTGCACCGAATGCCTGGAACACACTGCCTGAGTTGGTGCATCATGCTGTCCCTCTGGTCCTATTTACAGTAAATCCAGGCTAAAAGCCCACCTTTTCACTGCTTTTTGATTCTGACTTTTAAGCTCCTGTAACATTCATATGTACCAAGATCATCTTTAGTCCCTTCTTTGTTTTGTGTCCCTCTTGCTTGAATTGTAAGCCCTATGAGCAGGGATTGTCTCCCATGTGTATATGTACAGCACAGCATATGCCTTTGTAGCAATATACAAATGATAAGTAGTAGTAATAATTTATAAATTTTGCTAAAGAGCCCTGACCTCAGTGTAGATCCCTGAAGTACTCTGCTATTCACCTTTGAGAAAACTGATCATTTAACCCTACCCTTTTCTATCTTTCCCATTCAATAACGGGACATTGTCTCCTATTCCATAACTTTTAAATTTCATCAGGATTCTCTTTCATCGTTTTCATCGTTTTACATCTTCCAGGTTCATGGAAATGTGTTTCAGTTTTTCTGAATCTTCACCATTTAATACTACTTCTTGCATGGGTAACTCCCTTATATCTTTCTAAGTAAAGCAAAACAATCCTTTAATCTCTCAGCTATGACATTACCTCTCTAAATGCTCCATTCACCCCAAAATCATCTAATGGTCCAACTGACATTCATATAGGATTTTGACCTCAAATGACTCGAAAAAAGAAAAAGGTTTTTATTATTTTTTTTGTCTCCCTATCAATGCATTGAATTTATCTTGGCAGTGCTTACACTGTTTCCTATTTTCTTCATTTGAATCTTTTTTTTTCACTTTTTTTGTAAGATGTCTTTTAGCTACAATCACCTCTTTAACCTCATCTTTTAACCACATCAAGTGTGATATGGCCTTCCTTCTGGCTTTTTTAAATATATGAAATACATCTAGCCTGAGCCCCATGAGACTAAAGGACCCTTTTTTCTAAAGTTTGCTAAATGGTTAAAGTGCTTTTTAGAACACTGCAACCATTAGTGTGGCACTGTAGCAACTGTTACCATGCTGGAATTCCCATGTTTATTGCTCATCATGCAATGGGGTGGGGAATAAGCAAGGTATGAGCGGAGAGTGGGTGTGGATTGTACATTGCAGTTAGCACACGATATTTACCATGTGCTGTCAATGTTATATTTATCTATGCATTTATTTAACAGGTTTTCTGTACTTCCTTATCCTAAAATCAAAGTGGTTTACATAGCAACTTTGAACAATTTACATAGTAAGAAAGTGAAAGGGGGAAGGGGAAGCATGCGGGAGATGCTGAACAAGATAGTCTGTATAGAATATGTACAATGAGGTGGCAAAGGTTTGGGGGAGGGGGTCAGAAAGAGAGGCCTAGGTACATCTTGGGGCCAAGGGAAACACTGAATGGAAGGGGCCTATTACATGTTACGTAATGCTGCTGAAGCGTTCCATGTTTAGAAAGATTTTCAAAAAAATTTTTAAGTCCTTAGTGTCTACAGAAGCTCTTAGATCATCCAGTAGGGAGTTCCATAGGGCTGGCACAGTGAGGGAAAATGCCCTCTCAGATGTGGACCACTTAGACTTTGTATAAGCACTAGCGCTAATAAAAAGGTTTGACTTGTGCCTTCTTGGTCGGTTGTTTGGATCTCTATTGATTAGAGTCTTCAGGATGTCAGCGGATATATTCTGCAGGATTTTGAAAATGTTCAGAGCAATTTTAAACAATTAGCATGAGTGCTCTTAATGTCACCTCAACAAGTGACATTATGTGCACCCACAAAAATCGTGAATGACCTTAATGCATGGTTAGGGACTTTTCAGCGTGGTAATTACAGGAAACAAGCTGGGTATGACCTCTACGGTTCCTGCATGACTTTTGTATTTACCACGCATTAAATTTTACTCAGAGTACATAGTAGTGTCTACACTTGTTAGTTTTTCAAACCATTTTCCTCATTTTATCATAATCTTCTTTTTTGAAACTTAAATGCAAGTGCAGTAGATTTCCTTAGTGTCCTCACTCTAGTAATTATGCCAGATTTGATAGTTTTCATTATTATTGCCAAGTGGTCTCAAAAGAGTTACTTCTTGCACAAAATCTTGCATTCTACAAAGATTTAGGTCTGAGATAGCTCCCTCTCTTGTTTTACATATGGGTGATGTTGGTACTGACAGAACCCGCGCGGGAACGCTCCCCAGAAACCATTTGGAAAGCTTTTGGGAGCACTCCACTGTACCTGCGTGAATGCCTTCCTGCCTTCCCATCTCCCTCTCTTCAGTTCATTGTTTTCCATGGAACCAGCAGGAAGCAAATCCTGTCACCACAGAAAAACTCTCTTTTTGTGGATAGCACCTCTGCTTTCCCATCGACACTGCACCATCGAAGACATCGCAAGTTCTCTTGTTCTTTTCTTTTAATTCTTTCCTTATTTTTCTTTCAAAAAAATATAAAATAAAAACTTGGGCATTGATACCCTTTTTAGGCCTTAAGCCTAGCATAGCCTTCACATCTTCAAAGGCATGGAGAAACCGATTAGTGGTTTCAAGAAATGTTCTAATTGTGCCAGCACCATCTCAGCGACTGACACATATGACTAGTGCTTAAAATGCCTTAGCCCAGACCACCAGCCAAAAGACTGTCCCTTCTATCAGAAAATAACACTGAGAGGCCAACAGAACCAGGCTTCTAAATTTGGGGCACTCTTCACCTTGGACGCGGTATCGCTGGCATCCACTTCGTCAAGGGCCTCATACTCCTTCCATGGATCTCAGGTATCTTTGAAGTCCAAACACAAGGCTGCATATAAGTCGGACACAACCTCCAGGGGAAGATCTTGCTTGAAGCATCAGATCCCCCAGTGTGGCATCGGAGGTGGATTGGCATGCCAAACAGCTCTGGCAGGAGGCCCTCTCCTCCAAAGCCATGGACGGGTCCCAAGATGCTCCCAAGGCCTCGACCTCCGGAGAGTTTCTGGTGCCATGTTCTAGAATGGTAGTGCAACCACCCACAACCAATACCCAGACATTGGCAACCTCGATGGACCAGTGCATCTGGCCATCAAGCAGAGCTTAGCAGCCCTGCTGGCAGCCTTGGTTCTGCTAAGATCCTTGGCTCTGGACACCACTTCATCGATACTGGTACCAACATCGACCCCGATTGCAGGATTGGCATCAGGGTTATTGCACATTACATCAACATTGTTGCCACCCATACCCTCACTTGAAACGGTCACCAATATCGCTATCAAACCCAAATGGCTCACCAATACCAGTACCTCGGAGCGTCAGTACCATCATCTCAATACGGGTGAGAACCACCCAGAGTCTTCTGATTCCAGTGCCTCAGAGGTGAAATCGGACAGTTCTTGGGGGCCCCAAGACATACCTTTGGAACATTTCCCTCCACAACAGCGATGCATGTTGCCTCTGGAAGGCAAGTCCTTTCAGGAATTCATTCGAGACCTAGTTAAGGGTCTCTCCATCACGGTAACATCAGAGGAGGAACCAAGGGCAGAGGATCTGGAGATCCTCCAATACCCAACAGCACCCAAGGAGGCAGCTACTCTGCCAGTGCACCGCATCCTTCATGATCTCAGGCTCCATATGTGAAGACTCCTCTTACAGTTTCACTGCAGAGCCGACATCTTAATACCATGTACTGGGTACCGGAGTATCCCGGCTTCCAGAATCTACAGCTTCCCCATCATTCTATGGTGGTTGAATTGGCTATGCGCTGAATCAAAAATTCCAAAACTCATTCTTCTAACCCTCCTGGTAGAGAATCAAGAAACTTCGATACCTTTGGGCATCGGTGCTTCCAGGTATCCATGCTCTCAGCTAGGATTAATTCCTATATCCTCTACATGGGAATGTTCCTCAAGGAAGTATCAAGGGATCTTGAGACCTTTGCCTCATTCATTACAGATGACAAGAGAGCAGACTATCTCACCTTGCTCAAGCATAGCCAAAATGTATCAAAGTTTGTTAGTAAGGCCACCTTCTATACTTTTGAATGCACAAGCAGGGCCTCAGCAATCTGCATCGGTGCCCGCAGAATTGCATGGCTTCAAAACTCAGATCTTGAACAGTGGGTTCAAGATAAGCTGGGCAACATCCATTGCACAGGTGAAAACCTCTTTGGCAAGGACTGGCAGGACAAAGCCTCTCAGTTAGAATAAGAAAATACAATTCTGAAGAGACTATCTAAAACAACAGCTGACCCTGTTAGAAAAAAGGCAACTGCAAGGAAGTCTTTCTACAATAAGAAGAGATTCTACCATTCTTACGCTCCTGCTTCTCAGTTTCAGAGCTAGGGGCCACAAAAGAGGCAACAGCCTCCTAAGCAGCAAAATAATCCACAAGTGGCTAAGCTTTAACCAGCTCTGCAGCCACAATCTGTGCCTGTTTTTTTTTTATTCTTTTCTAGAGAACATTGCCACCCTGCCTCTGGAGGGCCCTCACCCCTTCCACATAGCAGGCAGACTTTGCCACTACACCCACAGATGGCACCTCATCACTTCAGAGCAGTGGACACGAAGCATAGTCCAAGAGCAGTATAGACTTCATCTCCAAACTCCCCCCCCCCCCTCAATGTTCCTAGGGGAATTTCAAACTCAACCCCTACTCATTACTCTCTTAGAGGAAGAGGTGTCTTTTCTTCTGTCTCAGGGCACCATAGAGAATGTTCCAACATCTCAGCAAGGAATGGGTTTCTACTCTCTGTACTTTCTCATTCCAAAGAAAACCGGAGGATACAGGCCCATTCTGGATCTCAGAAACCTCAACAAGTTTCTGGTCCACAAAAAGTTCAAGATGATCTCTCTCGGAACTCTTCTATTTTAGCTCCATATTCAGGACTGGCTCTGTTCTCTAAATCTAAAAGAAGTGTTGTCACCCGGTGAGGGTCCCCAGGGCTGGAGCCTGGGTAATTCACCGGGGCTACTTCAATACTAGCAAAAGTGGATGATTACAATGCCCTCTGGGAGTTGTAGTCCCAATTGCTGAATAAAGAAGGTGAGTCGTGGATGAATAGTAAGGCTTTCAAACAGGACTTTTAATTCCCCTTCCGGGTGGATTTTTTAAAGCAATGGGAACAAAAGGCAAAACACCATGCTTCTGGTACAAAAATCAAAAGGAACAAACTGGAACCAAAATATGCTTATCTTCAGCTGAACTCAAAAGTAACACAAACAGTCCGTTCAAAACAGGTAAGTTTTCCTCACTGCAGTTTGCTTATACTTTAACAGCTTTTTCAACAGAAAGAAGTAATGTCATCTGACATAATTAAAGTACAGTCCATGCATGTATCTGATATTGCTTCTTCATAATCATTACATTGCATTTCCTCTGGTTCCTCCTCTGAATAACATTCTTCAGGGTTATAGAAAACGTTATCTTTAGGCAAACTCTGTTCTCGGTAATTACACTTCCCTTCTTCCTGGTTAAGAGAGTGCAGTGAATAATTACCACCCTCTCTTGAGAGCTCCCTTTGTGAGTCACACAACTCCTTATACGTACAGGGCAAATCACTATATTCAAAGGCTCTTCTATTAGAAGGAATTGACCTACCTCCCAACTGCCTTTTCTCTGAGCTCCTGCGTGTGAGTGAGTTATCAGAGCACTGCTGAGACGGAGACGTTTCTCTGCCTTTCTGTCTTGGCTTTTCCTTCAACATAAAACTTTCCCCAGGACAGACTTTCCCTCTTGTGCTGTACCTGGTTTTAGGAAGATCAAACTCCTCAGCTTTCCTGAGCCTGGCTTCTGTACCGTAGCTTCTCCTAGCTTTCTGGTAAGTTTCACCGGGCACGTCCTTAGCTGGGCACTGCTCTCTGCAACAGGCTGCTGTGTTTCTTCCCGTATACCTTTCAGTTCTGCTGGCTTCTGAACTCTCTCTCACTCCTGTGTCTCTGCTTCTAGAACTGGAACTTGTTCTGCTCCTCGCCCTGCCTCTTCTTCTTCTCTCCTCACTAACCTCAGGTGAGCATGTTTTAACTACGTGTGTCCCTGTGCTTGGTTGGGCTCCACCCCTTCTCAGCTGCCCTTCATTTCCTAATGAATCAGGAACCTGCTTGCTGCTCGGGCGTGTTCTCCCACCATGTGATAGTGTTTGTTTTGGTTGACTATAGCAACTCTGCTCCATATGCTGATCTGAGCTGTCATTTTCAGATCTGTTTTCATCTGTTCTACCTATTTCCATAGGCTCTGATGTCTCTACCTCATGACAGATCCCCCCCCCCCCCTTAAAATATTACGGGCTGCTGAATCTTTCAGACAGCACGTAATCCTGGAGAGCGCATCTGCGTTCCCATGCAGTTTCCCAGCCCTATGCTGAATTATAAAATCAAAGGACTGTAGCGCCAAATGCCATCTGGTAAGACAGGCATTACTATTTTTCATTTGATTAAGCCACTTAAGAGGAGCGTAGTCTGTAACTAAAAGAAATTTTCTCCCCGTCAAATAAAATCTCAATGCCTCCACGGCCCATTTTATCGCGAGGCACTCTTTTTCTACGGTGGAATAGTTTCTTTCAGCTTTGGAGTGCTTCCTGCTAAGGTAGGTAACTGGGTGTTCCACCCCCTCGAACTCCTGAGACATTACTGCCCCCAAGCCTGTCTCTGAAGCGTCTGCTTGTACTATGAAGGGCCAGCTAAAATCTATCCCTCGCAGTACTGGGGCCTTACAGAGTTTCTCCTTAAGGGAGGTGAATGCTTTCTCGGCGTCAGGTGTCCATCTCACATTGTTTGGTGTGTTTTTTATTCAGCATCTCAGTGAATAAGACACTCTCTTCCGCGAATCGGGGTATAAACCTCTGATAATATCCTATTAGCCCCAGGAAGCTACGTATTAGTTTTTTGGTCAGTGGTCGGGGGAAATCCCTCACGCTCTCGACCTTGCTCGCTAGGGGCTTGACCAGTCCCCTACCGACCATGTGACCCAAATACTTGGCTTCTTCGCTGGCGAATAAGCATTTTGCTAGGTTAAGCGTCAAACCTGTCCTGCGCATCGCTCTCAGCACTGCCTCTACCCTAGAGAGGTACTGAATCCAGGTGGTACTATGAATGATAACATCATCCATGTCGTCCAGCACATGCTCATGATGGGGCCTCAATACATGGTCCACTAAGCGCTGGCATGTGGCTGCCGCCCCGTACAGCCCAAACGGCATTCTCTGAAATTGAAACAATCCTATCGGAGTGCTAAATGCCGTTTTTGGTTTCGAATCTCTCGTTAAAGGTATCTGCCAATACTCTTTAGTGAGGTCTAAGGTAGTTAAATACCTTGCTTGTCCTAGGCGATCTAGTAGGTCATCGATGCGTGGCATCGGGTAGGCATCAAACTGGGAGATCCCATTCACCTGATGGAAATCTATACAAAACCTGAGAGTCCCGTCCGGTTTTGGAACCAGGACTATCGGACTCGACCAGGGGCTCCGGGACTCCTCTACTATGCCCATAGCCACCATTTCCTTTACCTGTTCGATCACCTCCTTCTTTTTTGCTTCGGGCATTCTGTATGGGCGCTGTCTGATTATCTGCCCGGGTATAGTAATTATCTCATGAGCGACCATATGGGTTTCTCCAGGTTTTGTGGTTAAGACATCAGAAAACCGTTCTAACACCTGGGTCAACTCCTTTTGCTTTGTAGGGAGAGCCCTGTTCCTATCCTGGGTTTTGGTTTTTCTTCCCAGTCGGCTGTCTGAGGACCGAGGTCTTCCTCCTTCCTCTCCTCAGCAAGGGCCGTCATATTCTTAACCTCCCTCTGCCCAGTAGACCCGAACCCACTTGTCCCTCTGGTGGTGGGTGATAATGAAGGAACTTCCTCAACTGTGGGGAATCCTGCGCGCTCGCAGATTAACTGAGCAATGCGATCACCTACATGCACCTTAAAATCCTTCTCTCCGAAATTAAAAAGCAGGACTTTCACCACGCCCCTATAATCAGGATCTATAACCCCTGCCCCAACGTCTAAAAAGTATTTGACCGCTAGGCCCGACCTGGGTGCTATGCGGCCATAGCATCCCTCTGGTATTTTAACCATTATGCCAGTGTCGACTAGCGTTTTTCCCCCCTTTAAAACTATATTCTCCTCGGCACTAAAAAGATCATACCCTGCTGCAGCTATGGAAGCTCTTTGTGGGCTTTTAGCCTGATCATTGGCCTTACAAAACTGGAGTGCAAATTTTTGCTTTGTTTGGGGTACTTCGCTTACTCGTGACTGGGGTCGGTTGCTAGTCTTTTGTGTTTTCTCAAACAGAGGACTAGGAAGTCTGGCAGCTAGGGCCTCTAACCCTGTTCCTTTTTTTTCCTGCTGGGAGCTGGGTGGACTTCTGGCCCTGCTTATTAAGACCTTTTTCCATTTCCTGAAAAAATGGAGGCCAGTCTCGTCCTAAGACGACCTCATGGGGTAGCTTCGGGATGATAGCTACCAGTATCTGCTTCTTAGTTCCCAACCCCTTAATAGACAGCTTGTGTAAAGGATAGTGTGAAGATGCGCCGTGCACGCACCTTATCCGCACCTGGCCTTCTGCTTGACTCGGGGCTGACTGACGGCGCCCCTCAATGGCTTCCCAGAGCTTGCGAGAAACCATGCTCTGGTCAGCCCCCGAGTCAAGTAGTGCCAGTGCTTCCACGCCCTCTACCTGCACTCTGAGGAGGAAGCCTTCCTGGACCGGCTTGTCGGTTCCGGCCACGAGGACTGTTCTCTCACGGCAGTTCCTCTGGAAATGTCCTGTTTTTCCACAGTTGAAACACTTGCCCTTATACATAGATAAAACATTGGCAACATCATCAACGTTCTTATCATACACATCAGGCCTTTTACATTTTTCATACTTTCCTCTCTTGCTAAAATTTTCCATACCCGCTGCCCTTAAGACAGCTACCCTTGAGGGGCCAGCCTTCTCAGCCTCAAAATATCTTTCGGCTAGGTTGGCTGCCTCCTCTGTGGTCTGGCAGTCTTGCAATGTAAGAAAAGTTTTTACCTCGGCTGGCACAGCCTGCATAAATTGCTCTAAAATCACAGTGTCAATTATTGACTCTATGGTTCTGCGTTCGGGAGTTAGCCACTTCCATGCGATGCTCTTAAGCCTTTGGTACAAAGCTTTTGGCGTCTCCCTAGGCCTAATCTTAGCCTCACGAAACATCCTTTTGTAATGCAGAGGGATTAAGCCCAATCTGTCTTTCACCGCCTTTCTAACCTCCCTATAGTCTGAGGTGAGAATTGCAGGCATTGCCTTGTATGCAGATAGTGCCTCACCCGTTAGCGACATAGCAAATCGGGTGGCCCACTGCTCCGTTGGCCACTTTAATGCCTCGGCAATTCTCTCGAAAGCATCTATAAAATCATCAAAATTGTCAGATGGGTTTAACTGTCCCAAACTGAAAGCATTACAGGTACCAAGTCCTACCCCCTGTAGCATAGAGGGCATGGCGACTCCTGCTTCTTATGGCTTCTTGAGTAGTGCCTCTATAGTTTTGATGAGGGGTCTCTGCTGCTCCCTTATCGCGATGGCGTTTTGCTCTTGGATGTGGCGTGTTATCTCCATCTGTTTGTCCCACTGGGCTTGCATCCAATGCATAACGTTCTGGGGATCCATCTTCTTCTGTGTCTGCTTCCCTGTGGAGAAAAGAAAATAGAAGTCCCACCAAGTGCGGCTCTTATGCTCCTTTTTAACCTGTCTATCTTGTGCACAGTAGCACCCGCTTTCTCACCCTTTGTCCTGCTACACTAATGACCCAGGTAACTTTACCTTAGCCTTCGCGTAGCTTCAGGCTTTGTGAGAAAGGTTGCTGTGTTCCCTTTAATATTGTCCTTTGTTGCCCAGGCCAAAAAAAAAAAATCCGCAACAACTACGCCATATGTCACCCGGTGAGGGTCCCCAGGGCTGGAGCCTAGGTAATTCAACGGGGCTACTTCAATACTAGCAAAAGTGGATGATTACAATGCCCTCTGGGAGTTGTAGTCCCAATTGCTGAATAAAGAAGGTGAGTCGTGGATGAATAGTAAGGCTTTCAAACAGGACTTTTAATTCCCCTTCCGGGTGGATTTTTTTTAAAGCAATGGGAACAAAAGGCAAAACACCATGCTTCTGGTACAAAAATCAAAAGGAACAAACTGGAACCAAAATATGCTTATCTTCAGCTGAACTCAAAAGTAACACAAACAGTTCGTTCAAAACAGGTAAGTTTTCCTCACTGCAGTTTGCTTATACTTTAACAGCTTCTTCAACAGAAAGAAGTAATGTCATCTGACATAATTAAAGTACAGTCCATGCATGTATCTGATATTGCTTCTTCACAATCATTACATTTCATTTCCTCTGGTTCCTCCTCTGAATAACATTCTTCAGGGTTATAGAAAACGTTATCTTTAGGCAAACTCTGTTCTCGGTAATTACACTTCCCTTCTTCCTGGTTAAGAGAGTGCAGTGAATAATTGCCACCCTCTCTTAAGAGCTCCCTTTGTGAGTCACACAACTCCTTATACGTACAGGGCAAATCACTATATTCAAAGGCTCTTCTATTAGAAGGAATTGGCCTACCTCCCAACTGCCTTTTCTCTGAGCTCCTGCGTGTGAGTGATTTATCAGAGCACTGCTGAGATGGAGATGTTTCTCTGCCTTTCTGTCTTGGCTTTTCCTTCAGCATAAAACTTTCCCCAGGACAGACTTTCCCTCTTGTGCTGTACCTGGTTTTAGGAAGATCAAACTCCTCAGCTTTCCTGAGCCTGGCTTCTGTACCGTAGCTTCTCCTAGCTTTCTGGTAAGTTTCACCAGGCACGTCCTTAGCTGGGCACTGCTCTCTGCAACAGGCTGCTGTGTTTCTTCCCGTATACCTTTCAGTTCTGCTGGCTTCTGAACTCTCTCTCACTCCTGTGTCTCTGCTTCTAGAACTGGAACTTGTTCTGCTCCTCGCCCTGCCTCTTCTTCTCCTCTCCTCACTAACCTCAGGTGAGCATGTTTTAACTACGCGTGTCCCTGTGCTTGGTTGGGCTCTACCCCTTCTCAGCTGCCCTTCATTTCCTAATGAATCAGGAACCTGCTTGTTGCTCGGGCGTGTTCTCCCACCATGTGATAGTGTTTGTTTTGGTTGCCTATAGCAACTCTGCTCCATGTGCTGATCTGAGCTGTCATTTTCAGATCTGTTTTCATCTGTTCTACCTATTTCCATAGGCTCTGATGACTCTACCTCATCACAGTGTACATACATATCTTCATCCATCCAAGTCACAGGAAATATCTATGCCTCACCTTTCAAGGAAAACATTATCAATACAGAGTCCTTCCCTTCAGACTCGCCTCTACCCCAAGAATATTCACAAAATGCATGGCGGTCATGGCCACATACCTAAGGTTTCTGGGGATATTTGTCTTCCCTTACTTAGACGACTGGATCATAAAAGCAGACACCTCCCAGGAGGTACAACTTTCCATGCATCATATCATCACTAAACTTCAACACTTGGGATTTGTCATAAACGTCCCAAAATCCCAGCTCGTTCCAACTCAAAGGCTAGAGTTCATCAGAGCCCTGCTGGACACCCAACAATCCAGGGCATGTTTGCCTCAGCTCTGCTGTACAACTCTAATCCAGTTAGCGTTCCAGATGCTCCAACGGGACCATCTGACCACCTGTGAGATGCTGCAACTCCTCGGGCACATGGCCCCTAAGGTACATGTTGTCCCATATGTTCACCTATATATGCAGACAGCCCAATGGACTCTTGCCTCCCAATGGATGCAAGCCTTGGACCATCTCCGGGACAGGATTCAGGTCACTATCCCACTAATCACATCCCTTCAGTGGTGGTACTCTCCAGAAGATCTGCATATATGTTCACCTTTTCAGATGCCTCCACGTCAATGCACCCTGATGAAAGATGCCTCCAAACTGGTTTGGGGAGCACACATGGGCAACCTGTCTACACAAGGGCTCTGGACATCACAAGAGTCATAACTACAGATCAGTCCCCTGGTACTTCATGCTATCTCTAATGCCCTCCAGGTGTTTCAACACCACCTCAGATCACAACAGGTCCTAGTCAGGATGGACAATCAGGTTTATTTTATTTATTTATTTAGACAGTTTTGTATACCGCCTTATCCTTCAATCAAAGTGGTCACAACACAATTGGGGGATACATTTAACATGTGGGGATATGAGACACATACACTAATACTTACAGGGAACATGGGCAATGGAGGGTTAAGTGGCTTGTCCAAGACCACAAGGAGCATCTGTGGGACTAGAAACCCCAGTCCTTCTGGCCCAAGGTTGCTGTCCTCTAGTGGGATTTGAACCCCCGACCTTCTGGCCTGAAGTACCTTGCCCCAACCACTAGGCTACTCTTCCCTCTATGTTACCTTGGTCTATGTGAAAAAGCAGGAAGGAACAGGCTCATGGGCCCTCTGCAAAGAGTCTCCCCACCTGTGGTCCTTTGCCATTTCTCATCAAATACAACTCCAATTGGTGTACCTCCCCGGAGAGCTCAATGTCTTGGCAAACAAACTGAGTCAGATCCTTCATCCCCATGAATGGTCTCTTCATCAGGACAAAACATCCTACATCTTTCAAACCCAGGGAATTCCAGATATAGATCTGTTTGCGACACCGCAGAATACCAAGCTGCCTCACTTTTGCACAAGAACTCCAACATCCAGCAACCAACAGGTGGATTCCTTCCACCTACACTGGAGTCTGCTTTATGCTTTCGTTCCTATACTCCACATTCTCAAAATACTTTTCAAGCTTCAGTCTGACAAGGGCTCCATGATTTTCATAGCTCCTCATTGGCCATGGGAACTGTGGTTTCCACTGCTACTACGTCTGACTTAGCCTTTGTGAATGGGATCTATGATCTACTTTCTTAGGGAGATGGCTCACTACTCCATCCCAATCCACAGTCTCTTTGCCTCACAGCTTGGCTGTTGAGAGCATAGCATTGCAAGGCATTGACCTTCCACAAGATGTAAGGATATCATATTGGCTTCTAGAAAGCCCTCCACCAGATGTTCATATTCTTTCAAGTGGTGTAGATACTCTGGTGTTCCCAGAAGGATCACAATTCCTTTTCAGCCCCAGTGAATTCCCACATAGGGACAAGCAACCTCAGGCCAGAGGGTCTGGAGTCTCTAGTCCCATGACCACTCCTTGTGGCCTTGGGCAAGCCACTTAACCCTCCATTGCCTCAGAAAAATCCAAATGATCAATGCCCCTGTTTAATGTACATTACTAAGTTTAAGTTACAATGTAAACTGCTTTGATTTAAATGTTAAATAAATAAATACCCAGTTCCACCATGACAAAGTTGTCCTTAGGACTCACCCATACTTTATGCCAAAGGTGATGTCTCCATTTCATTTAAACTAGTCAATTAACCTACCAGTCTTCTTTCCTAAATCACGTGTGTCTCGAGTGGAAGTAACTCTGCACACTCTTGACTGAAAGCCTGTGTTTGCCTTGTATCTCCAAAGGACACAAGGTCATCTTAAAGCCTTTCAGTTGCTTCTCTCATTTGACCCTAGTCACCTGGGTTTACTTTTTTTTTAGCATACACTCTCCAGATGGATACTGGACTGCATTTCATTTGCCTATGACAAAGCAGAACTCTCCTTGGAATGGCATGTCATTGCTCACATTGTTCGCATCATGGCAACCTCAATGGCAAACCTATGCTTGGTAGCCATTGACAAAATCTGCAAGGCAGCAACTTGGTCTTCTGTCCATACCTTTTATGCCCATTATTGTCTTGACAAAGACTCCTGTTGGGATGCCATGTTTGGTCAGGCTGTACTTTAGCAACGCTTTCAGACTTAGATGCAACTCCTACCGTCCATCCCGAACTTTGACGATATCAGAAATCCATGTAGGATCTATGACCTCTTCAAGCCTACCTGAGGCAAACCGCCACTGGTTCTGAGGCCACTTCATCTAGCATCTTGGAGCTAGAGAATCCCATATGTGAATACCACATGCCTGTTTGTTCCTGGAGATAGCATATTTACTTACCTGTAAGAGGTGATCTCCGGGAACAGCAGGAATTTAGTCTTCACAACCCACCCTCCTCCCCTAGGAGTTGTAGGGTTTCATTTAATTTCCTTTCTCAGCTACAAACTCAACTGAAGAGAGGGAGTTGGGAAGGCAGGAAGGCAGTCACACAGGCAGAGTGTAGTGCTCCCAAAAGCTTTCCAATTGGATGCTGGGGAGCATTCCCACATGGGCTCCATCAGTACCGATATTACCCACATGTTAAGAATAAATTCCTGCTGTTCCCAGAGATCATATGTTACAGGTGAGTAACCATGCTTTACTTCATTTAGCGACTTTACCCTATAGCATTATCCTGTCAACACTGGGGCAATTGAAATTGCTCATTATTCTGTTTGACTCAAAGTTCTCTTTTAACACATAATGCCACTCCTCCATTAATTCGATCTACACTATCATTGCAATAAAGTTTCAAACTATGTTTTTGTATGTGTAATGTTTTGGGAACCTGACAAGTACTTGTGACCTGGATTGGCCATTGTTGAAAACAGGAAATTGGCTTGATGGACCCTTGGTCTGACCCAGTATGGCATTTCTTATGTTTTTATTAATTTTTTATATGTTGGCATCTGTTCTGTTCCCTACATATTTCTGACCCTTTTCATCCCTCTGCTCCCTTGCCTTACATGTGTCTTCCCTCTGCACTGATCTTTTGCCTTGAGCAAAAGGCACTCACTTGTGTGTTGCATTTTCGGCAGTTACTGAGCAAGAGTCTGGTAGATCTGCTGCTTTATTCATGGTCAGTGGAATATTCAGCGGCATTAAAGCTAACCTGATAAACCACGTTGAATATGCTCCCCTCCATATGTACTTGAAAAATATGCATTTACACCAGCATAAATGTGTGCAATAGGTCACTTACAGTAGTATTTTATAAAGGAAGGTATGCGTCTACTTGACTTTATAAAATAGACTTAACATAGAGGCCTTAAAACACGTCTAAAATAGGTTTAACATAGAAGCCTTAAAACATGTGTTAACTAGACATGTGTATGCCTTTGTTTAGGGTTGTTCCTGCCACTCTCTGTGGGTTACCCCCTATATGCCTTTGTTTAGGGTTGCACGCCCACCAGTAAAGTATACGTTATTACATAAATTTCATACTTTTATGCTTGTTGGTATTTTGAGGCTATTCATGAGTATATGTAGGAAATAAGTTCACCAAGGGATGAGTATAGAGAAAGAAATGGAGAGGTCCAAAGACAGTGCCCTGAGGTACACCAACTGAAAGCTGGATGGCAGTAAAGGAGGATCCACTAAACGTCAATGGTTTTGCTCTTTCCCCTCTCTTCAGTCTTTCACTGTTTCAGTTGGTACTGACTCTTCATCTACCCTTTCTATTCCTTGTGGTGTCCCCCAAGTTTCTGTGTTAGCTCCACTTCTATTTAACATTTTCCTAATATCACTTACCCTACTCTTTCAGCAACTTGGCATCTTGGCGCACTACTATGCCGATGATATCATCTTGCTCTAATCACACTAGACCTGTCTCCCCTGATCTCACCCCCCTTGTTATCAACTTTCTCCACCTTAACCTGCAGCTTGTAAAAGGGGGCGCTGGGTGAGAATGTCCACAGTCTTGGCAAAGGCAAATATTAATATGACTTGCAAAGGATTGTGGGAAATGTAGTCCATTCATTCCAGAATCAGCCGTTCACAAAAAAATTAGTTGTGCTTGCTCGAGTGTTTAAGCAAAGAAAAGATATTTTATTTATGGGGTTATTTCTCCCAACACAGATTTTGCTTGGTAGCACAGAAAAGGATACTTGCTTTCAGTATTATACTTAGAAAAACAAATCAGGAAAAACAACAACTGAACTTCTTAAGCAATCAAATCAAATCATAAAGATCTTGATGGAAACAGAAAGGTCTTTTCTGTGGGCTCCTGCTAATATCTTTTTAGCAGTGCTTCAAAAACAAACCAAAACCCACAAAGTAATGAAAAACTGTTCTTTTTCAAGGCTAACTTCTGGTATTTTCACACACACCCAGAAGTGTCTCTTCAGAGCTCACAGGCAATTAGGCAAGGCTCAATTGCTATCAATTAACCAGCTGCAAACCTCTTGGCTGGTTTACTTTCTAAACGTGGCTCAAATCCTGCTCAAAAGCTTTTCTGAGTAGATCAAAGAACAAGTTTATATTTCTTTGTGATGGTTGTTGTATTTTGTACAAGTATATTACCACAGAAGTTTAGACAGAGAGCAATCCATGTATTCACGCTGCTCATTTACAATATCCCCTTCTTCTTCCACTATCATAGAGTCAATATCATGGATTGGCACAGAGGAATTTCTTAATTGAGCATTCTCAGAACAATACTTGTTTCCCTGCTGTCTTCCAAGTGAATAGCTAGGGCATAGATCAGTGTTCATACCTGAGCTTCCATTGCTGTTAGGGTTCCTCTCTAAATATCCTGGCCAGTATGTAGTCCAGTTTTTATGTCCAGCCTTCCAATCAAGATCCCTGGACACTGGGTCTCTCTTCACATACCTTCTTGCACTGGTCTTAGGGCCCCTTCCAAATGCAGCCGTCTCCCTCACAGGTCCCGTCCAGGGATTCCTGGCTCTGCAACCCCACTCCTCTGGTTTCCTCCAGTCCAATGGAGTATGCCTGCCTCTGGAATGCCTCCCAGCACACGTACTCCTATGGACTCCTTTAGACCTCCAAGATGCTTTTCTCTTCTTTCTTCCAAAGTGTTTCTTGCTCTCTCTGTCCTTGAGCTCTGGCTTCTGCTGCCTCTGCTCCTGCTGAAGATGGTGATGATCATGAAGATTCTGCTGATGATTCTGCTGTGTAGAATAAGCTTTACTTTTAACCTGTTTAGAGGGCTGCTCCACCCTAGCACAGCGCAGCTGTGCTGAATCAAGCCCTGCCCTTGGAGATGAGTGCTTGGGGATTACCTCATAGCTCTCCTGATTGAACACACGTTTCCCCACTTCAGCTCTTCTAGTGGCTGTTGGAAACCTGGTGCATTCTGGGACTGGTAGTCTTTTATGAGAACATTCTGTTTTATTATTTCTAACAGAAAAGACAGGTTGCTTGTTCAGAGCCAATTCACCTCTATTATAGCTCCTTCCTGAACTATGATAAGCTTCCTTATCACAAGCTATCTGATTCTTCTTCCACTGTCCCCCACCATGGCTTGCGCCTTCCCTCACCGGTTCTTCAATTCCACTTGTCACACATTCCGCTATTTAGGTATTACCCTAGACTCCTCTTTATCCTTTCATGCAAACCTTACCTCCTTGATTCGTCGCTTATTTCTCACGCTTCTACAAATTTGTATCTTTCGTCCTTTTCTTTCCCCTTCTTCTTTGACCACACTTCTGCTTTCACTGGCGATATCAAATCTTGATTATTGTAATGTCATCTTCCTAGGTCTTCCCCAGTACTAGCTTCATTGCCTCCAACTAATCCAAAATACTGCAGTTTGCATTATTTCACATGCATCCCGGTTTGTGCATGTCACGCCCCTCTTCAATCAGCACCACTGACTCCCCATCAAATAACGCTTGCGGTTTAAATTCCTCACCTTGGTTCATCAAGCACTTCATACTAGTTCCCCTGCTACCTTTCCGATGCTTTGCTTCTCCATTCTCTACATTGCATACTTTGTAATGTCCATGCAAATCGGCTTCATCTTCCCTCCACGTCCCAGGCCCACCTTGAATTGACCTGATCTTCTGCTTTCTATTTTATTGATTCTGCTTCTTGGAATGCCCTTTCCCTTGCTCTCTGGTTTGAAACATCTTTTCCCAGATTCAAGGCCCTCCTGAAAACTCACATTTTGAACACTGCATATGACCTGCCTGTTCGTAACTATCTCCTTGCCCTGTGTTTTAGCCTCCTGCCCTCCCCTTCCTTCCTTCCTTTGTTTCCCTCCCTCTAGGTTGTGAATGATTTGCTCTTTCCTGTCCCCACTGGCATTCCTCTCTCTTTTATTTTAAGTGTGTTTTTTTTTTTTACTTTGTACACCGTCCTGCTGATATTTTTACGTGAAGGGCTGTCTATCAAGACCAAATAAACATAAACATACACTAAAAGTGTGATGGCAGAGATAAGAGGAAAACCAGGACAGAAAAGAGTCCCTAAATCCAAGGGAGGACAGGGTATTGGGGAGAAGGTGGTGATCAACAGTGTCAAAGGCAGCAGAAAAGTCAATAAGGATTAGAATCGAGTAGAGGCCTAAGGCACTTATTTCCTCTCATGATTTTCAGTACCATATTTATGCTGACAACTCTCTGATCTACCTTTCTGTGCCTGACATCTCTCCAGGAATCTAGGCCCAGATTTCTGCCTGCTTATCCGACGTTGCTGCCTGGATGTCTCTCCGCCATCTGAAACTGAACATGGCCAAAGCTGAGCTCCTTATCTTTATCTTTTATCTTTATTTCACATTTGATATACTGCCCAGACCATGGCTTCAGGGCGGTTTACAACAGAACATTAATGCTGCAGTCAGGAAATGGAAAAGAACGCCATTCAGTGACAGGAAAGAAGAAACAGGAACAGCAACAGCACACAGTTCTAAAACAACAGGAGAGACAGTAGGGAGGGGAGAGGGACTATTGAGGACTGGTAAATGGGATGTCATAGGCTTGATGGAACAAATGTGTCTTGAGATGTGCCTTGAACCTCTGATAGGAAGATTCATGGTGAAGTGAAGATGGCAGTGCATTCCAGAGTACAAGACTAAATCTTTCACTCTAAACCCAGCTCCCCACTAACTCCCTTCTGTATTTCTGTGGATAGCACTACACTCCTCCCTGCTTCCTCAGTTCACAACTTTGGCGGGATTACGGAGGTTTCGGGGGTCCGGAGCCTTTGGCAATACTCAGGGCGGGGGTGGGGTACCCCTGGCCCGGACAACCCATGGGGGCTTTTGCTAATAATATGGCAAAGCCGGAAGAAGGGGAAGGGTATTGAAGGATAGCCATGGACCGGTATCTGGCGGAAGCGGAAGTATGTCACCTTGCTACTCACATGGCTGGTGAGACAGCTGTCCGCTGGAGGGCCAGTTAGGCGGCATGCATTTGAAATGTTGTTGGATTATGTTAAAGTGTTAATAAAGCTGTGACCAGTTGACATTCCAACAGAAGTGTGTTGTGGTTATTGAGGGGGAGGGTAGGGGGGGCATAGCCGGGGGAGGCACCGTGTATAGTGTACCCCAGTTAACCCTTCACAAAAATATAATTTTTATGTAGAACTCAGTTAAAACTCTTTAAAATACATAGATTTTCATAATATTGTGCTAAAGGGCAATCAAAATAAAACAACGGCAACTAATTGAATTTGGAAATATTTCCAATAATGTGCTTTTCCTTTAAATATCTAAAAGCTGATATCAAATTATTATTTATCATTTTTTTAAAAAACGTGTTGTTAACAATTATCTTACAAAGTTCTGCTGTCGTTAGATGTATGAACATCAGCAATGCAATCCATCATTATATAACTATTAACAAACGGGCGCTGCTGTAAACGTGCCATCCAAAAAGCCTGTAGTAATTTGTAAAACTAAAATGCTCACCAATGCAAAGTCTTCCACAGCTATATATTGATTTTTAAGACATATGTCTTAAATGCACAGACATTAATAAAGCAAGCAAACGCGGCAAACTAATATGAGATTACTTTCACTAATAGGCGTTCTTCATATCCAAAGCCTAATATCAATTTATTACTTATCCTTTTAAAAAAAATGCATATATTCTTAGCAAAACGATATATATCCCCAAGTGCTAATGCTGTTACAATCATGAGTGTCGGTATCCATAAAAACGGCCCTCCGAAGTTCCTACACCCAGTAATAACATACCCGACTGTAAAATGCACAGATGCAATTATTTCTGGAGTATACAAATTTTAAAATATATGTTTTAAATGCACTAGGTATTAAACAGAAGACACTACCGTCTAAACAGTTTAAAGAAACTTTACTATCAGTATTTTACACGCCTTCCCGTTAAAATTTCTTGTAAAACCGATCGTAAACTAAATAAGAGGACCATCATTAAAAATAACCTTTAAGATCATAAGGCTTTCTTACTCACAATATACCATCACGATCAATGATTATAAATTCTAATCCTCTTCACTATAAATCCTTGCTCTACATTTAAATTACCAATTCATACTCAGAGGTAAGAATAAAAATACTAGATGTCGCGTATTCAGATATAAAATTGATTATATATATGATCCCAATTAATTCTGGTGACTCATATATATAATCAATTTTATATCTGAATACATGACATTTAGTATTTTTATTCTTACCCCCGATTATGAATTGGTAATTTAAATGTAGAGCAAGGATTTATATTAATTCTCCCCCCCCCCTCTAAATTCAGGTAGCCGTCTGGGTTGTGATTTACATACTCCTGTCAATCTTGAGAATAGTGTTATATTTCCCGCTAAAAAACCTGCCTTTTCACAGCGCAGATGCCGGCGTCTTTTGGCAGACGAGTCGGTCGTGAATTTCAAAACAATAGGATGATTACTAAAACAGATTTTAAATTTCATGGCCAGTAACACAGCTTGAAGTCTGAACTATCAGCTTTTTCATTCCATGAGGAGGTCTCAATCATTTTTATATCATTCTACAGTTTATTTATTTTGAAAAGATATTCTGCAAATTTTTCTTATATAATAAAGAATTTCTTATCTAAGTGAACTAGCAACAGTTGCAAAAGAATATCCCTTTAAATCTGACTAATGCTCTGTACTGTTTTAACTAGATTGTAAGCTCCGATGATCATGACTCTGACGGGCAGGGACTGTCTCTTGTATGTTGGCTACCTCTTGCAGGTTAGCTGTGCAGCGCTGCGTGCATGGCGCTTTATAAGTGCTGAATAGTAGTAGTAACAATAGTAGTAAAGTTATTCATTTCTCCCTCAGTGCTAACAACATTTGTTTCCAGCATTGGATATTTCTCATTATTTATTATTTCTATTTATTTAATAGTTTTAGCATACACATAAAAGAAAAAAAATGCTTTGAGCTTCAAGAAGAAATGGAAAAAACATAATAGAGCCTACAATTTTCTAAATTCAATGCTAGTTCTCAAGCAAAGAGCTCACCAATAGAATATGAAGACTTAAAATCCAACACGCACAATAAAAGAAATCTCAAAGGCCAACTAAACACTGTGTCCTTAGCTCCAATTCTTTCCAGATCAATCAAGTCTAAAACAAAGAAAACAAGAAATACTAAAGAAACCCGAACGGAACTAACCCTCTAATTTTCAGTCACCAAAAGAAAGAAGAGAATCACTCAACAATAACTCTGACTATTGCTTGCCTGACGTAAAAACAACAACCTTATAGCCGATCAATGTCAAAGTAGAGGAAGATTTCTGACTGTAAATAATCTTACAATTGCAGGTATAATTAGGGTAGAATGAAGCTTCAGGAGCAATTACTTCTTGTCTTTTCTCCTACGCAACTGAATCACTCTCTAAAATATATATATTTTTTTTCATCAAGAAACTTTTTAGCCCTGCTAGCTAGAAATAACAAAATTCTTTGCATTTCTCTGGTTCCATCACAAAACTCCATAAAATATTACTGTCAAAAGCACTCATAAGGTTGGCTTTGGGTGCTAGCAGCATAAATGCTTTGCTCTTCACATGTTCTCTTATAAATTGAGGAGGGGCCAGGTGTATTTCAAGGGTGGGATCAAAAGTAATTCTTGTGGATGGCAATTTTATAAGAACTTTTATAAAATTAGGTCAGGCCTAAAAATACGTATGGTGCATGCTGGTGTGTACTTCTAAAGTAGGCATTTAAGGGAAAAGTTTGAGTACAGTCATGATTTACACATACATTTAGAAAATACTCATAAATACTCATAATGTCCATACTTTTAATGTAAGCACAATTTCTGCATGGTTTTTCTAGTGTTTTATGAAGATACATAGCAGACTATGGGGGGTTTTACTAAAGGGTACTAAGGAGTTGCATGTAATACACCAATAATGCTAAAACTATGGCATATTTATTTATTTATTTAACATTTCTTTTATACCGCGCTCTTTATCATCAGTGCGGTTTACAGTTAACAGAACGACTCGAGGACCGCAGGGCACTCCCGAGTTTAGATCGAACAGGGAAAACAACTTGGAGAAAAAAACAGGGAAAACTATGTACAATTTACATACTGCTGTGTCAATAATGTTACAAGGGTAGAACAGGGGATGATGTTACAAGGGTGGAGCAGGGAGTGAGAACCAGTGTGGACCGTGTTCCATTTACGGGCCACTTCCTCTTATGAAACTTATGTATAAGGTGCAAGACCACCATGTAAACTGTCAGGGGCATGGGAAGTATTTTCGTGGCAGTTAACATGGAACCCTGTCCCCTATCGTGCACTGCATTAGCGGGGATGCACTTAGCGCCACCTATTGAGGGAATGTAACCGGGTAGCCAGACCCGGCACTCACCCTTTAATTATACCTTGCTTCCCCACCCACCCACAGACCCCTACCCCCTTCTTTCAACCAATTTTCTCTTTTCCTTTCCAACAAATTACTCTGATAGCCAAGTATGGTAACAACTGGTCGCAGCTTTATTTCACATAACAACAAAACCATAACAGGAACAATGATCCCAAACCCCCCCCCCCCAGCGGAGCGATGCATCACCAGCCATGCTACTAGCAAAGCGACCTCGCCTCCGCTGTATCCATGGTCACACCACTGGCAACACTCCGACCACCCCTATCCGACTTCGCCATATTACTAGCAAAAGTCTTCCAGGGGTAGTCCGGGTCGAGGGCACCCCGCCCCCGTCCCGAGTCGCCTAAGGCTCCGGACCCCGGAAACCTCCGGGATCCCACCTCACCCCCCCCCCCAGCTGCGACACCCCTACACCAGCCTCGCTACCGCAAAGGCTGGGTGGGCGGGTGAACTGCCGCGCCTCCTGCCAAACTGCCTGTGCTCTGGCGAGTCTCGCGCACGCCAGAGCACATGGCTGCCTGTACCCTGATTGGCTCCGCTCACCCCCCTCCCGAGCGGAGCCAATCAATTTAAACAATGCACCGCATGCACATCGTGCATGGCCCGCGTGGCCCCCAATTCCTACCCCCCCTCCAACCCCCGTGCACGAGCAGGGTCCCGCGCCGGGCAGAGCACCCGGTTACGAGCAGGCACCAGGACCCTGCCCGTGCCTTTATTCTAACCGGGTAGCCAGACCCGGCGCTCACCCTTTAATTATACCTTGCTTCCCCCTCACCCACAGACCCCTACCCCCTTCTTTCAACCAATTTTCTCTTTTCCTTTCCAACAAATTACTCTTCCAGGGGTAGTCCGGGTCGAGGGCAACCCGCCCCCGTCCCGAGTCGCCTAAGGCTCCGGACCCCGGAAACCTCCGGGATCCCGCCACCGGCACAGAAAACTTTAGCTGTGCCGCCCCCCCAATTACCCCAAGCTGCGACTAGTGCGGCCACCCTGAACAACTCTCTCCAACACCTCCTGCCAGTCGTTCAAAAGCAAGTCCATCCGCACTGGCGAGAGATGAACACCATCCGCCCTATACAACCCTGTACAGGCTACATCAACCCACACATGCTGCACCTGGTACCCCCCTCTTCCGTAGACCCATCTCCCAATCTGCCGATTTATCTTGGTCAGCCCACGGGACCATCTCCGCTGGCCCCATGACGCCGGTCGCGGGATAATGTCCGACCAAATCAAGATGACTCTGTCCAGCAAATGAAGCAAAGTCGTAAAGTCCTTCTTCGCCGCCCGTATAAGCTGCTTGCAAGACCACTCCGACAAATCGTTGCCTCCAAGATGCACCAGCACGACCGCTGGCTGTCCTCGAACCCGCAGATGATGACGAAGCAAGGGCAGCAGTTGAGTCCACCTCAGCCCCCGCTCACCCAGCCATGAGATCGCCACCTCAGCCGGGTCGAGCCCAAGATTTTTCCTGATAGGCCGCACTGCCGCTCTCTGACCAGCCCAAAAGACAAAGGAGTGTCCCAGCATCCAGCAGCCCCTCTCCATCAGCCCCACACCTGCAACAGAAAATAACAGCATTAATAACCCCCCCCAACCCTAACGGGCTTCTCAGAGCCGCACATAACCGTGAAATGCCTTAGATCGCCATCGGCCAAAACTCTGGATCTGATCCCCCGACATACCCGCCGCAGCCGCACTGGTGGCAGCCCCGATGCGAAAAGAGTGCGCCAAAAACAACTCCGGATCTTCGCCGATCCCGCGCAGAGCCAGTCGTAAAACCGCCGTCACCTGATACCTGGTCACGTATGAAGAATTCTCATGGACGAACAGCGCTTCGCCACCACCCGGGCGTACACCCAAATAGTCTTTGAGGGCCGCTACCGGGCAAGTTAGCCCCCCTATACTCCCCAGCACCACCCACAAACCTTTACCCTTTTGGTCAGTTTTTGACTTGGCTAAAAGTACAAGAATGCGTCCCGGCTCCCTCCACACGTGCTGCAACCGCAAACAATTACCCAAACCCACCTTCATCGAATCCGCCACCAACTCACCGACCAGAAAGGCCCCAAAAAACGCTAAACAAAACACCGCTCGAAATAGAACCACCTCGTAAGGCGACGCCGCCACCCCCGACAACGCGTGACAAAAGCGCTGCAACAAGTCATGGGTAATCGGAAGCCGCTGATCACGCCGCAGCGGCAGTGCCTGCTCCCACTCTTGCATTAAACGCCAAGCCAGGCGCCCCCGCCCTATGCCCGGCCAACTCACCGCCCGGGCAAAAAATTCAAACCCCGCTAGATGTCCTCGCACCGCCGATCTTGGCAACCCCTTCTCCTTTGCCCACCCAACATAGCTCCCCAGCATATACTCGGACACCTCACTTCCCACACACCCCTCACCATGCAGATACTCCCACACTCGCGCGCACCCCCGTTGATAAGAATCCCACGTGCGCTCAGCTACTGAATTCTTTAATAGGTTCTTCATCTCGGTAGGCCACAGCTCCACAAGTTCCAAGGGACCCCGAACCCTTCCTCGTCCGCCTCCGGCGCCAACTGCTGAAACCGCTCCCACTGAAAACGAGAAAGAGCATCAGCGATGGCATTAGTACGACCAGGAATATGGCGGGCCTTCAAATCCACGTTCAAACGCAAACAGGCTAGAATGACTTGACGCATTAAGGCCGCGACCGTACAGCAGCGTGGAGTATAACGATTCACGACGGCCACCACCGCCTCGTTATCACACCACCACACCACCCTACGGTTGGCCAATCTCTCTGGCCATAAGGCAAGCGCCACTAAGATGGGAAACAATTCTAGAAAGGTAATATTCTTCAAAAGCCCTTCAGCCTCCCATTCCGGCGGCCACTGTTCAGCACACCAAGCGCCACCGAAATATATACCCAGACCAACTCCACCCGCCGCATCAGAATACAGCTGCAAATCGTCACTGGAGATCTCCGCTTCCCGCAACACCGAAGTGCCATTAAAGTCCTTCAAAAAGAGCTCCCAAATCCTCAAATCCTCTTGCATAACCTTTGACACTCGGATACGATGGTGAGGCTTCCGGACCCCCGCTGTCGCCGCCGCCAAGCGCCGAAGGAAGACCCTCCCTATGGGAATGACCTTACAAGCAAAGTTAAGAGATCCTATTAAGGCCTGCAGCTCCCGCAGATTCAACTTAGATGAGGCCAAGGCATTAGCCACCAGCACCTTCAATTTTCCGACCTTCTCTGAGGGCAATCGGGCCTCCAAACTTTGTGAATCCAATTCGACTCCTAAAAAGGTCAACCTTGTCGTCGGGCCCACCGTTTTACTTTCAGCCAATGGCACCCCCAATTCGCGAGCCAGACTACCAAAACCAACTAACAGCTCGCTGCACCCTACGGACTCTGCTTCACCCACAAAGAAAAAATCATCCAAATAGTGGACAACCTCCCCCCTACCAACTCTCCGCACCAAACTCCAGTGCAAGAACGAGCTGAACTTTTCAAAGTAAGCGCAAGATACCGCACACCCCATGGGCATACACTTATCAAAATAAAACGCCCCCTCGAACTGAAAACCCAACAACCTGAAGGAAGACGGATGAACCGGCAGCAAACGAAATGCCGACTCGATATCAACCTTCGCCATCAGTGCCCCCCGCCCCGCTCTCCTGACTAACTCCGCAGCCTTGTCAAAAGACTGATAACGCACCGTGCACAAATCCCGTGGAATCAGATCATTCACGGAGGATCCAGCCGGAGAAGATAAATTGTGAATTAGACGAAACTTTCCCGGTTCCTTCTTTGGAATAATGCCTAACGGCGATACCACAAAATCAGGGAACGGCGGCTGCCGAAAAGGCCCCGCTATCCTCCCCAACCGTAATTCCTCTGTTATCTTCCCCCGTGCTATAGCTCCCCAGTGCCGCACACTGTGTGAATTGCGTGGCGAAGAAACCACAACCACCCCATGCACCGGAACCACAAAACCCGAACTAAATCCCAACTGCAACACTAACCTATCCTGCCTCCGCGGATAAGAACGCAACCATGAACACAAAAGCGGAACCTGAATCGGCGAAGGGGCCAGATCAAATGGCCTCCACTTATTTGAGGCCAGTCAGCGGCTGAGCCCCGGGCCCTTTTTTAACACATTTTGCTGCCGCATGGGGACCTCCACAGCTCGAGCACGCATGCCGGAATTTACAATCCGGGAAGGGACACATCGACCAATTAAACCTCCAGCACACATCACTCCCTCCTCCGGGGGTCGGCCGAGCCGGTCCAGTGGCGACTCCCCCCCGAAAGGAACGAGCCGCCCCCCCAACGACCACCGACCCCATCTTACCCCCGCTGCCCCCACTCCCCCCTCCCTTGACCGACATCTGTGTTAGCCAAAGGTTAATGTCTTGCGTGCCCCACGTTAAAAATTTATTCTCCTCCATTTTATCCCTGAATTTCTCGTCGTAATTAAGCCACGACCAGCCTTCATGCATTTGACACGCTTCAAGAATCGAATCCGCATAGGATAACAACATCCCGGACTGGCGAGGAAAATGATGCCCCCACACACTCGCCAACCGCAAGAATGATCGCACCCAATTAATTACATTCCGCGACACCTTCCGAAGCTGACCCGCCTTCTCGTCCTCCATTTGCTTTTTCTTACTGTCCCCAGAATGCTTCCTTCCTTCCAGCAAACGAAAAATATCAATATATTTCCGCTTCCTAATCTTTCGCCTCAGCTTCTTGGGGACCCCTTCCCACAATTCCGACAATGGAACCAAAGGAGCCGAACCCCCACCCGCTAAACTCGCCTCAACCCCACCCCCCACGGCCGCCCCATGCCCCTCACCGGCAGCCTCCGAGGCTCCAGACGAATCCGAAGATGAGGAGGAGGAAGAAGAGGAGTTACGCCGATAACGACACCCCCGCTTCCTCTTTCTACGCGCCTTGCCTGGCTGATCAGACCGCGACCCCCGCTCGAGCGATGCACCACCGTCAGCCTCTCTCAACTCACCTGGCGTGTCATCGATGCTGCGGGCCCCGGACGAAAGCAGCCCATCGCCGCTAGGCCCCGCTGACCGCTGCTGATCCGCTGCCCCAGAAGCCTGGACGCCGACTCCAGCTGCACCCACTTCAGCAGGGGGCCTCGAATCAATACTCCCCTCACTGCAGGACACCACCGCAGACAGAGCAGGACCCAACGCTGCCATATAAGGTACCTGTGAAGACAAAAGGGGAAAACCCAATGAAGACAAGTCCAGAGCACCCCTCGGGGGCCATGCCCCAGTCCAATCCACCCTAGAGGAACCCTGCCCCCCTCCCAACCAGTGTTCCCACCCAGACCGCTGCCCCGACGGCCCAGACCACCCGGAAGGTGGCAAACCAACTACAGGAGGAACAAAACCCCCAACCGGAGACATCCACCCCCAAGCGTCCCCCCCAGCCGCCCCAAATACCTGCCTAGGTCCCCCCCCATTGGCCCAAGGAGCCGACTCCCCACCCATGCCCCTGCTCCTGATCCATCCTGAGATTCCCGCCATCAATGCCTGCCACCTGCCCCCCTGGAACCCATCCCCCCTACAGGGGTCTCAACTGTCCCTGCCTCTGGGGCCACTGTCCGCTGCTGAGGTCCAATACTCTCAGCCTGCCCCGCGGGCCTTTCAAGAAGCCCCTCTCCAGTCCTCGGCCCCCTACGCCCCCTAACCAAACCCCCAGCACTTCTCGCCCCCCTTCTCCCAACCCCATGTGCACTGGCACTCACAGACCTTGCACTCACCTATTTGTCTACCCCCCTCCCCCTCTGCCCTTTTTCTTGCCTCCCCCTGGCAGCCTGACCCCCCCCCCCTGCCGCCCCCCCTGCCGCCCCCCCCTCTTGCCTGCTTCTTTCCAGCCATCCCTTGTGTTTGCTTTTTTTTTTTTTTTAATTTATATTATGTAGATGAAAATTGCGTCTAATCCCGCCCTGCAGTGCTCGTTTGTGGGTTTTTTTTTTTTTTTTTTAATCAAATGGCCCACTTCGGAGCACTGCCCCAGGCACTCCTCCCTACCCTGCCGAAATCTGTTTCAGGCCCTCCCCAACGCGGCCTCCAGCTCGTGAGCCCACCCCGCTGCCAACCAGACACTTGCCTGTCCAGCGAGCTTGTGCTCCAATGAAGCTTGTCCACAAATCGGAACCACCGCAATCACTCTCCCTCCTTAAACGCACGCGACGTCCGCTCTCGTCCCAAACTCCCGCCGCGATTACAGGACGATCTCACCCCGCCGACCACACAGCCCTCCTGCCGCGCCTCCCGCCAAACTGCCTGTGCTCTGGCGAGTCTCGCGCACGCCAGAGCACATGGCTGCCTGTACCCTGATTGGCTCCGCTCGCCCCCCTCCCAAGCGGAGCCAATCAATTTAAACAACGCACCGCATGCACATCGTGCACGGCCCACGCGGCCCCCAATTCCTACCCCCCCTCCAACCCCCATGCACGAGCAGGGTCCCGAGCCGGGCAGAGCACCCGGTTACGAGCAGGCACCAGGAGCCTGCCCGTGCCTTTATTCTTAGGTGAAGTCACGCTGATGCAGTTAGTGCACAGGGTGAACACAGCCCTAACTGAACTGAGCTCACCACACCATCTCTTCACCTTTAACTTTCATCCCTAATGTAGGCTGCACAGTTAGCATGGGAATCATCCTTGTGCCAGACAAATCTGATTGATTTCTTTGACTGGGTGACCAGGGAGTTGGACCGAGAGAGAGCCCTAGATGTGGTGTATTTAGATTTCAGTAAAGCCTTTGACACTGTTCCTCACAGGCGACTTATAAACAAACTGAGCACCCTAGGGATGGACCCTAAAGTTACTGCTTGGATTAGAAATTGGCTGGGTGGGAGGCGACAAAGAGTACAAGTAAATGGAGCTCACTCTAAGGAGAAGGATGTTATCAGTGTTGTGCCCCAGGGATTTGTCCTTGGTCCGATTCATTTTAACATCTTTGTTAGTGATATAGCGGAAGGGCTTTCAGGTAAGGTTTGCCTCTTTGCGGATGATACCAAAATCTGCAATAGAGTAGACACCCAGGAAGGGGTAGATAACATGAGGAGGGATCTAGCTAAGCTTGAAGAATGATCTAGAATTTGGCAGCTGGGATTTAATGTTAAAAAATGTAAGGTCATGCATTTGGACTGCAGCAATCCAAGGGAGCAATATAGTATAGGGGGTGAAGTACTTCTGTCCACTAAAGAAGAGCGGGACCTAGGCGTGGTTGTGTCTGATGATCTTAAAGTAGCTAAACAGGTAGAAAAGGCGACGGCAAAAGCTAGAAGGATGCTTGGGTGCATACGGAGAGGAACAGCTAGCAGGAAAAAAGGAGGTGATAATGCCTCTGTATAAGTCTTTGATGCAACCTCATTTGGAGTATAGTGTACAATTCTGGAGACCGCACCTTCAAAAGGATGTGAACAGGATGGAGTCGGTGCAGAGTGTGGCTGCTAAAATGGTTACTGGTCTTCATTATATAGCATATTTATTTATTTATTTAACATCTTTTATATACCGCACTCTTCGTCATCAGCGCGGTTTACATTTTAACAAATTGTACTTAAGCATGAACATATGTTAAGTTTACAGATAACAGGGAATGAACTTGGATAACTGGGGTTAAATAGATAACAAGAATTCAAACTATTTACAGCAAGAAATCACATGTTTATAGTTCAAAGGCTTGGGGCTCTAAGGGGATTTGAAATGGGGTGAGAAATGAATATGGGGGTGTACTTGACTAACCATGATCATTGGTTCGTTTTGGGAGGGAATGACTTAGGGAGTTCATACTCTGAGGGAAGTGTTGTAGGAAGAGGTGTGTTTTTATATCTTTTCTAAATTGTGAGAGGTCATTTTGTGATCTGATGTTGGGTGGTAGCATGTTCCAACATCTAGGGGCAAAGGATGAGAATGCTCTTGTGCTAGTTGTCTGGTTGAGTTTTGATTGGTATTTTGGGATCACTAGTGTGTTTTCTGTTGTGGAGCGTCGGGATCTGGTACTTTGTGAGTAATGCAGGAGGTCAGATAATGATGATGATGAGATTTGGTGAATTGCCTTGAATGTGTTGAGAAGGGCTTTGTATAAAATCCTATATGATATCGGGAGCCAGTGACGTTCGAATAGGATAGGAGTGATATGATGACTCCTTGGGGCTCTGTGTAGAACTCTGGCAGCCGTATTGACTTAAGGATCTTAATATGTACACCTTAGAGGAAAGGCGGGATAGAGGTGATATGATTGAGATGTTTAAATACCTCTGTGGCATAAATGTTCAAGGGGAGAGCCTCTTTCAATTGAAAGCAAGTTCTGCTACGAGGGGACATGGGATGAAGGTGAAGGGGGATAGATTCAGGAGTGATATGCAGAAATATTTCTTTACGTAAAGACTGGTGGATCTGTGGAATAGTCTCCCAGTGGAGGTGGTAGAGATGAGGACAGTAACTGAATTCAAAAAAGCATGGGACAAACACAGACGATCTCTAAAGGTAAAAAGGGGACTGTTGTAGTTGTTATGGAAGGACAGACTAGATAGGCCATGTGGTCTTTTTCTGTCGTCATATTTCTGTTTCTATGCTTCTATGTTTCAACTGCCCTGGACCTGCTCTAGCTGGGAACGCATGTCCCAGCACATTCAGCACCTGTCAGAACATACTCTTCCAGCTAGTGACCGTTAGTAAAGGACCCCCTAGATGTCTTTATAAAATAAGCTAAAATAGGAGCATTCCCGCCCTACTAACTCAGGCATTCTGTTATAAATTAACCCTCTAAAGTTAGGATTGCATATTCATACTGAGGAGTGGGAGTGAAGAGGGCATTCTGGCACTAGAATTGGCAGCTGTTCAACAGGGGAGGGGTTTGGCTCCAGAACACACAGAGGAGTAGGAGGATCCTGGAAAGGGAAGCTCTAGGCCACTGGTAAATGGTAGGATTTTGAAACTTGCAGTCATTACTTTAGAATTGCTGTAGGACACTATTACTGCTTTAAACTACTCTTTCATTGCTTATATGGGGGGACTTTAAGGAAGATTTAATTGCTGTTAAATCTACTACAACTGCGGTCTCCCATGACTAAGGTTGTCAAGCTGGAAAGGTAGTTTAGTTGGAGGAATAGCTAGGAGAGCTCCTAGTATTGGACATGGCACAGGCCAAGGACATGGTCATGCTAGCTAGCAAGATGGAGCATTTGGAAAATCAACTGAGGATGTTGAATTTTCTTAACTTTCCCTTCCTATATCTTCTAGAGATAGATCAGAAGTAAGTTTGTGAAGTGTTAAAAATTCCCCAGAATGATTTGCTTCCCTTAATTCTTGTGCAAAATCTGCCACTTGGCACTGGACGCAAGGTGCTAGGAGGAGGTTAAGGAAATACCCAGTTGGGTGTGATAGACCTTACTATATTTTAAGACAGCTCACTAGAACGTATAACACTCCTTGACACCTTTTCTCTCAAGCAAGACTGTAATATTATATTATGGTGAGGTGTTTTTTTTTTCAAGAATACATCAGTCTAGAATTTTTTAAAAGTTGTCTGTGTCAGAGACAAAATCTGCCAATTCTTATAGATTTTTTTTTTTTAAGTTTCAAAATATCTTTATTGGAAAACTAAACAGGAATTACAACCAAGTCCACATCAAGGAGAGAGCTAGTGGAGCCATACAATACCACAATCCTTAAACATAGTTACATAAAAAGAAATATGCACAGAGTCCATGAATTATAATAACAGCCCTATTTACTTGGACAGGATGACAAAAACCATTAACCGGACTCTTTGTTAAGTAAGAACACTTCCAACTGATCCGAATCCATAAAAATGTATTTGGTCTTCTCATAAATCAAAATCCACTTACAAGGATATTTCAATAGAAAAGAGGCACCTATTGCCAAGGACCAAGATTTTAACAAAAGAAAAGCTTAACAAAAGAATATAAACATAGAAATCCTTTCACATTCCCTCAGAAGAACACCTTGAAACCATGATAACCAACATAAAGACAACTACATCTCCTCTAGATCCATGTCCAACCACATGGATCAAACTCACAAAAGAATATCTAACACCCTCTCTACTGGAAACCATTCGATCTTCACTCATGCAAGGATACTTACCCTCTCATCATAAACAAGCATCGATATGACCCATTCTAAAATGCAAGAACCTCGACACCAAGGACATCAACTCATATCAGCCAAAATCAAGCCGATCCATAACAAAAGTGATTGAAAAAATAGACCTACAACAATTACAAGACGACATAGATGAACATGCCCCTTTAAACACACACCAGTATGGCTTCAAACTAATCACAGTGTGGAAACACTAATTACATCACTCCTTGACACCATAACAAATGGCATAGACAACGTACGACAAAGTTTTAGCCTGTTTTTCATTGACATCATAGCATCTTTTGACGCTGTCAAACACAGGACCTTGCTGCGAAGGCTTCATGAAAAAGGGATCCATGGAACAGTGATGAACTGGTTCACATCCTACCTATTAAATCAAAAACAACAAGTGAGATCCGGCAGCCAACAATCAAGACCATTTGCACAGCAACAAGGTGTCCCACAAGGCTCTGCCGTCTCAGCATTGCTTTTCAACATTTACATACAGCCACTCTGGAACATCATAAAGCAATATAAAATCCAATACAAGATACACGCAAATGACATAAAGGTCTTTACCCCAATAAATACTGAACAACCTAATTACAGACAGATTAACACATGCCTGGAAGCAATGACTGGATGGTTTAAAGAACAAAACCTCAATATAAACTTCAAAAAATCAGAAGCACTACACTTTACCAAGAACATACTATTCTCTCCACCTGAATCGATAAACATCTGAGACTATACTCTAAGAGTCAAGAATGAAGTCAGATACCTTGGAGTGACGTTCGACAGACAGCTCAACTTCCAGACCCACATCAAGAGAATAACCAACACAACATATCAAAAGCTAAGAACCATGCACAGACTCAAGCCCCTATTCAGTGAAAGCAACTTCAGATCAGTCTGCCAGGCCATTATACCCCCAGCATTAGATTTTTGTAATTTAATCTATCAAGGTCTCCCAAAGAAAACAACACTTCCACTTCAACTTATACAAAACACTACTGCGCACATAACAACCGGAACAGCAAGATACTGCCACATAACCCCCACACTACAGCAACTATAATAGCTTCCAATAGCCACATGTTCCAAGTAGAAGGCCTTACTGATGATCTTCAAAATAATCCACAACCTCGCAGTTCCAGTTCTTCAACAGCTGATAAAAAAGATACCGGAGGACAGAACAAGAAGAACCTTGATTAACAACACTCTGAAGATCCCCACACACAAGAGGAAAGCCAAACAAATGGCATGTAAAAGAACATTCTCCCTGTATGCTCCCTCCCTATGGATGACTTATCTAACTCAATAAGAGCTATCAAGGACATATCCTTAGTCTACCTGAGTGACTGCCCCTCCCCCCTGCTGAGGCATTGTTGTAGACCTCCATTTCCTGTTGTGCATGTGGGCTTGCTCAGATTGCCTTTCTGTTTCTTGAGAAGAGCAGTGCTTCCCAGGGCTCTCCCAAAAGGTGATTTTTGCTGAATTTGCTGCTAAATTGTGAGTTTTGTCTGTTTGTCTCCACATATTTATCTATCTATTTGCCCTTCTTGGTGGGTTCCCTTACCTACTCCCTTGCTGTGTGCCCACTGTTCAGGACCAACCTCCATTGCTGTAGAGTTTTAAACTATCTTTCTCTTAGTCTACCTGAGTGACTGCCCCTCCCCCCTGCTGAGGCATTGTTGTAGACCTCCATTTCCTGTTGTGCATGTGGGCTTGCTCAGATTGCCTTTCTGTTTCTTGAGAAGAGCAGTGCTTCCCAGGGCTCTCCCAAAAGGTGATTTTTGCTGAATTTGCTGCTAAATTGTGAGTTTTGTCTGTTTGTCTCCACATATTTATCTATCTATTTGCCCTTCTTGGTGGGTTCCCTTACCTACTCCCTTGCTGTGTGCCCACTGTTCAGGAACAGCCTACTGGCCAGAGACACCTAGGTTCCCGCCCACCCTACCCCTCACCCCACCCACCCCAGGGGCTACATTGCCTATATAGTGGTCACATACATACCATCTGTCATTCCTAACTTGGGTAACGCCCACATCTTCAACTTTTCTTATTATTCTTCCTCTTCTGGGACTGCTTAATCAACATGTCGTGTATTCAGTGCAATAACTGTGGTACTTTCATTCAAAGAAGAAACATTTGGAGCCTAAGAGCTTGTCCTATATGCCTAAAGTCAGCTGCCATGCATGAAGAACTGACCCTACTAAGGAAAGACCTAGCAGCCATGCATAAAGAAGTGTCTCTACTGAGGGAGGAACTGGCTGCAATGAAGCGCACCTCTTCTAGGATACAAACTGAACAAAGTCCACCACCGCTCCCACAAAGAATCAAATACCCCAGGAACAAATGGATCACAGTGGGTTCCGGATGATTGCGACCTGTAATGCAGAGATATCCTACACATCAAGAGATATCCCTGCAAAATGCCTTCTCTGCCTTGGCTAATGAGGATGTCCAACCCAAAGAAACTGAAGGGCCCTTAAATGAGTCAGACAATGCCCAATCTCCTGCTAAAGCACCAAATATGAAGAAAACCTCACCAAACAGAAAACTATTACTACTTGGAGATTCCATCATCAGAGGAACCAACTTGGGAACACAGTTCAAAGGAGAGAAGATAGTCATGTGCCTACCAGGCTCTTCAGCCAGCAGGAATACAAACCAAGTTGTTGAAATACTTAGGGCAAAAAGTGAGCACTCCAAACCAGATGTTATTATCCACTTGGGCACAAATGACCTGGCTAGAAACAGTGCCTCTATAGCCCAAAAGGACTTCCAATCTCTGGGAGAGAAACTCAAGCCCATTGTTAACACTGTTGCATTCTCAGAAGTTCTACCTGTTCTTGGTAAGGGGAAAAAAAGGCTGCATCGCATTAACAACTTTAATACATGGCTCCAGACCTGGTGCAAACAAGAAGGATTCAGATTTATTGGCAACTGGGGCAACAGATCAACCAACAAGAGACTATACTGTACTGATGGACTACATCTATCTGTCGCAGGGAAAAGAAACCTAAGTGAAAAATCCAGGCAGTATGTGGATATGCATTTAAACTAGGAAAAGGGGGTGACGGATGTGGAAGGTCAACATCTGCATGCCACTCCCTGCAAAAGCAGAACAACATCAGAAACAGCCACACTCTTAAACCACACATCAAAAACAAGTGGGAAGAAGTGGGCAGAATAAAATCAATGCAAAATACACACAAGCCAGGTAAATGCTGGAAAGCAATGAGCACAAATGCTCGAAGCTTAGCCAAAAAAATTCCAGACCTGGAAGCCCTAATGGTGGAAACGGATTTGGACATCGTGGCCATTACGGAAACATGGTTTAATGAATCACATGATTGGGATATAGCCATAGCTGGCTATAATCTATTCAGAAGAGACAGAGAAAATGGAAAAGGAGGAGGAGTAGCCTTGTATGTCAAAAGCAGTATTAAAGCTACTGAAATGCAGGGAACATGGGGAAAAGAAGCGCTCTGGATTGCGTTGGAAAGAGGAGATGGCACTGTCATCCATATTGCTGTAGTCTACAGACCTCCGACTCAAATTGAAGAGAGAGATAACGAATTGATTATAGATATTGCCAAGATAGCAACAAAGGGGGAAGCGATCATATTAGGTGACTTTAATCTACCTGATGTGGATTGGATTACTCCTTCTGCACATCTGGAAAGAAGCAAAAAAATTGTGGATGCTCTCCAAGATGCATTACTTAGACAAATGGTGATGGAACCAACCAGGGAAAGCTCAACGCTGGATGTAGTGCTTACCAACAGTGATAACGTGTCGAATGTCTTCGTGAGTGCCCCTGTGAGCAACAGCGACCATCACACGGTGTGGTTTGAGATAAAAGCCATGGTACAGGCCAATCATAGCAAGCTCAAAGTCCTAAACTTCAAAAACACTGACTTCAATAAAATGGCCGAGTACTTAAAGTAGGAGATGACGGGGTGGAAGGAGATAAGGGAAGTGGAATTGCAATGGACTAAACTAAAGGCGGCAATAAAAGGGGCAACAGATAAATATGTAAGCAAAATAAATAAAAACAAGAGGAGAAGGAAACCTATTTGGTTTTCCAAAGAGGTGGCTGCACAAATAAAGGCAAAAACACAGCTTTCGCAAAATTCAAAAGCTTGCAAACAGAAGAACACAGAAATGAATACAGGATCCAACTCAAAGAGTCTAAAAGAGTAATAAGGATAGCAAAATCAAAGGCAGAAGAAAAGATGGCTAAAGATGTTAAGGGTGGCAACAAAACTTTCTTCAGGTATATTCAGGAAAGGAAGAAGATCAGAGTTGGAATTGCAGGACTCATAAGTGCTGGGAAAGGACTCGTGGAAAGTGACACTGAAAAAGCGAAATTGCTAAACAAATACTTCTGCTCTGTTTTTACTAAAGAAGATCCTGGAGATGGACCAGCTGTGACTCCCAAATATAAAAATAGGACTGAAGTAGATACCACACCATTCACAGAAGATGAGGTGTTAGAACAACTTGCTAAACTGAAAGTGGAAAAAGCCATGGGACCAGATGGGATAAATCCCAGTATACTGAAAGAGCTCAGAGAGGTTCTTGCAGGACCATTAAAGGATGTCTTCAACAGATCCTTGGAAACAGGAGTGGTTCCTCAGGACTGGAGAATGGCTAATGTTCTACCTCTACGCAAAAGTGGTGACAGGGAAGAAGTGTCAAATTACAGGCCCGTGAGCCTTACCTCGGTGGCAGGAAAAGTAATGGAGGCGCTCCTGAAAGAGCGAATAGTGAACTTTCTCAAAACCAACAGGTTGCAAGATCCAAGGCAACATGGTTTTACCGAAGGACGGTCTTGCCAAACAAATCTGATTGAGTTCTTTGATTGGGTGACCAAGGAACTAGATCTGGGGCATGCAATGGATGTCATCTATCTGGATTTCAGGAAAGCCTTTGATACTGTTCCTCATAGGAGGCTTGTCAATAAACTCAGTAGCTTGGGGATGGGTCCCAAGATAGTAAACTGGATTAGAAATTGGTTGACTGACAGACAACAGAGGGTGATGGTACATGGAGCTCACTCGGATGAGAGGAAGGTGATTAGCGGGGTGCCTCAGGGTTCAGTCCTGGGCCCGGCACTGTTCAATATATTTGTGAGTGATATTGCTGAAGGACTGAATGGAAAAGTCTGTCTTTTTGCAGATGACACAAAAATTGGCAACAGAGTGGACTCCCCCGAGGGAGTGGATAACATGAGGAAAGATCTACAAAAGATGGAAGACTGGTCTAATGCTTGGCAACAACGATTTAATGTGAAAAAGTGCAGTGTCATGCACTTGGGTAGCAGAAATCCAAGGGAAAAGTACACAATAGGGGGTGAGAGGTTGGTATGCACGGTTCAGGAGAAAGACCTTGGTGTGATTATCTCTGATGATCTCAAGGTGGCAAACAGTGCGACAAGGTGGTGGCAAAAGCCAGGAGGATGTTGGGCTGCATACAAAGAGGGATTACCAGCAGAAAGGAAGAGGTACTTATGCCACTGTACAAGTCACTGGTAAGGCCTCACTTGGAATACTGTGTTCAGTTTTGGAGGCCATATCTTGCAAAAGATGTAAAAAGACTGGAAACTGTTCAGAGAAAGGCGACCAAAATGATTTGGAGCCTGCGTCAGAAGCCTTATGAGAAGAGACTTGAAGACCTAAATATGTACACTTTGGAGGAGAGGAAGGACAGGGGAGATATGATTCAGACCTTTAAATACTTAAAGAGAAATGATGAACAAACAAACCTCTTCCAAAGACGGGGAAGCTGTAAAACTAGAGGGCATAACATGAAGCTGCAAGGTGGTAAATTGAAAGGCAATGTCAGGAAATATTTCTTCACTGAAAGGGTGGTGGATGCTTGGAATGCCCTCCCGATGGAAGTGGTGAGGGCAAACACGGTGATGGAATTCAAAACGGCATGGGACAAACACAGTGGATCCCTTTACAGCAACAGGATAAAAGCAAAATAAACGGTACCATCTAACTTCTGAACTATCTAGCGTCTGAACAAATAAGGGTGTCCTACATGGAGTGGTGGGTTCACCCCTAAACAGAAACAATAACATGGGGAGGGGTGGCCTGCACAGAGCGACAGGTGCACCTACTCTTGCCATCTTGCTGGGCAGACTAGATGGACCATGCCGGTCTTTATCTGCCGTCACTTACTATGTTACTATGTTACTATCAAACTTCAGAAAAGAAATAAAGACCTTCCTGTAGTATTTACTGAATACTACAGGCCGCTGCCTCTCAAGCTAAAAAAGACTATTACACCAAGATACTTAAGAGTTCCTTAAATTGCCCCAGAGAACTCTTTTACATGTTCAAAACACTATGCAAAGACCACACAAACCAAACAAATAAATCCAACATCACACCACAAGCAATGGCTGACTACTTACAAGCCCAAACCTCAACACACCCCAATAATACAAACCAACACACAACCACAACAAACAAAACCACACACCTAAGCATAAGGACTTCATTCCTGAAAGTCGCACCAGAATATCCAGAGAAGATAATTTCAGATATCAACACAACTACCTCTCCGCTTGACCCTTGTCCAGTTAACTGAATCAAAGCAGTCAAGAAAGTGCTCATTCCATTAGTGTTAAAAATCATCTAACCATCGCTATCCATGGATATGTACCACCTGAACTCAAGTAAGCCATAGCCATAGCCAGCCTCCCATTCTTGACCGAGATATTGTAAAATACCATATGCAGACAGCTCCAAGACTACATAGACATTAATTACTCACTAGATCACCAACAATATAGTTTCAGATCATGCCACAGAGTAGAGTCACTCATGACTACCTTACTTGACAACCCTATCAAAGGCACTGATAAGCCCAAATCCGGGTTCATCCTCATTTTCCTGGACATCAAAGCAACATTCGACTCTATCCTCCATAACCTCATAATACAATGACTACAATCAATTGGTTCATCAAATACCCTCCTCTCTTGGTTCAAATCTTACCTAACAGACTGAAAAATTCAAATCAAAATAAACAAAAAAAACTCAACACCATACACCCAAACCCAAGGAGTCCCCCAAAGCTCAGCCCTCTCAGCCTTACTGTTCAAGCTCTTTCTACAACCAATAAGCACCATAATTAAGTCATGCGACATCCTGTACCACGTCTATATGGATGATGTGATGATATACACACCTATCAACACAATAAGCCTCAATATCACACCCATAACAAGCTGCTTCTCCACACTCTGCAACTGGCTAAAAGGTCAGAACCTGAACATAAACCTAAAAAAGACGGAAGTCATGTTCATCATCAGAGACACTAACTTCACACCACCTGCCACCATACCGATTGATGGAACACTTATCCAAGTGAAACAATGCATAAGATACCTTTGAGTCACCACAGATCAACACCTCACCTTCAAAACACACATATGGAACATAACACAGAGCATATATTTCAAGCTAAAAGCAATCAAGAACCTTAAACCACTCCTAATAGACCACAACTTCTGTTCTGTCCTTCAAACAATGATATTTCCCCACTTTGATTACTGTAACATCATCTTCCAAGGCTTACCAAACTCAACTATCCTCCCCCTCCAACTTGCACTTAATGCAGCTGCACAAATTCTCTTCAATTCAAAATGATCAAACCATATCACACCTCTCCTCATGCAATTACTTTGGCTCCCCATAACTGAACGTATAAAGTTCAAATCCATACTAACAACTTTCAGAATCCTAAATGATTATGCTCCAACACACCTTCAAACCCAGATCCAGATCACACTTGACAACAGAAGACGATGGACAAACAGAAGGAACACGCTACAGACACCATCGATGATCACAAAAACCAACACCACTACAGCTAAGTTTGTAACTCTATCCCAGAAAAGCTAAGGACTACAATTGACATAGCTTCCTTCAGGGAAGTTCTCAAACCCCACATATTCAAAGAATGCTACCCATTAACATTGCCCCCCAGCAGCTCCTCCCAACCCTCCCTTGAAAATCCCCTAAATCACTCTACCCCAGCCCCCACAATAGATGGATGAAAATAGTTAGCCCTACTCACATGTATCAAAGTTCTCCAAGTTGACTATCCTGTTTACTGTAAATGTTCTGTTTCATTGTAAACCGCTTTGACCGAAGGATAAAGTGGTATAAAAAAAAGCTGTTAAATAAATAACACCCCATGAACAGTAGATACAAACTGAAACACCACAGTATACAGACCTTATTCTTCCCACCTGTCTACCCTCTCATTCCCCCCAACCCAAACTAACCCTCTCTCATCCTTCCTGCTCTGCCTCCCAAAGAGCATACTCCATACCTTCTGCAATGTATCACCTACAAGAATGATACATGTGAATAACCGGGTAAGGCGGACCGGTCCGCTGCCTCCCCCTCGCAACCCCCCCCCCCCCAGACCAACATTAACAATACTACACAACACTTATTGGGAATTCAACTGGTCGCAGCTTTATTAAACCTTAACAATAACCATCAACAATCCAAACATTAAATTTACCCCCCCCCCTCCAGCAGAGCGAACTCTCACCAGCCATGTGGGTAGCAAAGTGACGCTGCTTCCGCTTCCGCCGTGTCCAGGCCCCGGCAAATTGCCTAGCCTCCCTCTTCCGACTTCTCCATATTATTAGCAAAAGCCTGAGGGACTGTCCGGGTCGGGGGTAGCCCACCCCCGCCCTACAGCTTGGCTCCGGCTCCGGACCCCGGAAACCTCCGGGATCCTGCCACCCCCCCAGCTGCAACACCCCACTAATGCCCAAACCGACACTCGTGCCCTAAAAACGGGGTGGGCGAGTGGGACGTCCGACACCTCCGGCTCCCGCGAGGGAAAGGCCGGAGGACGCTGTGACGCCACAAACCCCCAACGCCTGGCTCCACATTCCTCCCATTGGCTCCCGCACCCCTCCGTGCCCCGCAGGAGCCAATGGGAGCCCCGCACGGTGCAGGCCCGCCCCCGCAAACCACGAGGCCAGAGCCCGAAGGGCGCAAGACCGGCCGCCCCCCCCGGTTAACGCCGGCCACGTGCAAGCAGGGGGGGCCCGCGGCCTTGCCATAACTGGGTAAGGCAGACCGGTCCGCCGCCCCCCCCCTTGCCACCCCCCCCCCCCGACCAACATTAACAATATTACACAACACTTATTGGGAATTCAACTGGTCGCAGCTTTATTAAACCTTAACAATAACCATCAACAATCCAAACTTTAAATTTACCCTCCCCCCCTCCAGCAGAGCGATCTCTCACCAGCCATGTGGGTAGCAAAGTGACGCCGCTTCCGCATCCGCCGTGTCCAGGCCCCGGCAAATTGCCTAGCCTCCCTCTTCCGACTTCGCCATATTATTAGCAAAAGCCTGAGGGACTGTCCGGGTCGGGGGTACCCCACCCCCGCCCTACTGCTTGGCTCCGGCTCTGGACCCCGGAAACCTCCGGGATCCTGCCACAGGCTCAGGCCCCTACCGACCTGAGCCGCCCCCCACCCCGGCTAAGCTGCGACCAGTGCCCTTCCTTTTCAGCATACCTTCCAAAGCCTCTTGCCAATCATTCAGGAGCAAATCTATCCCCACCGGGGATAGATGTACCCCATCTGCCCTATACAAGCCAGCACACTCCACGTCTGCCCAGGAGTGCAAAATTTGGCACCCACCCCGGTCCCCCACCCATCTGCCTATTTGGCGATTAATCTTCGTTAACCCTCGCGACCACCGCCGCTGAGCCTTGCAAGATGGCCTTGGAATGATATCTGACCAAAGCAGAAATACACCAGTGAACATTGCCAGGATCGCTCCCAAGTTCTTAATGACAGTCCGAATCAATTGCCGGCAGGTCCATGACACCAGGTCGTTGCCACCCAAGTGTATCAACATGGCGTCCGGTGTCCCTCTCATCCGCTCGTGGTGCCGCAGCAAAGGCAAGAGCTGAATCCACTGCAGGCCGCACTCGCCCAACCATGAGACGGTCACCCCAAATGCGTCCAATCCAATATTCCACCCCACCGGGCGTGTTGCTGCTCGCCGAACGGCCCAGAACACAAAAGAGTGGCCAATCACCCAACAGTGACATGATCCTGGAAAAACATCTGCAAAACAAAGAGATCCACAGTTAGCCAGCCCCCCACCGCCCTTACAGGCGTACGTACCTGTAAAAGGCCCACGACTTCCACCTCCAGATTCGCTGAATTTCCTCCTCGGGCAACCCCACCGCTGCCGCAGTAGTCGCCGCCCCAATACGAAAGGAGTGCAGCGCAAACAACCCCGCATCCTCTCCGAGTTGCTGTAAGGCCAACCGGAGGATCGCCGTAAACTGAAACCGCGTAAGCACCCTTCTATCCTCGTGGACAAACAGATTATCCTCCCCCCTAGGCCGCACCTGTAGGTAAGCCTTCAGCAGTGCCACCGGGCACGTGGTTGCCCCTCCCGTAGCTCACAACTGCACCCAAGTTCCCCGCCCCAACTGGTCCGTCTTGGAACGTGCCAAATATAGACTGACCCCATACCCCGCCCACTTCACATGGTGCAACTGTAGGCCGCCCACTCCGGCCGCCCTCCCCGACTCCGCAATCAATTCCCCAATGCGGAAAGCACCAAAAAAGGCCACGGAAAATACAGCCCGAAAAAGGACACCCTCAAAGCCGGATGAAACCACCTGGGGCAAGGCCGCACACAAGCGTTGGAGCAAAACATAAGTAATGGGCCGCCGGCCATCCCTGGGCGAAGGACAGGCTTGCTCCCAGCCCTGCAGAAGTCTACGCGTTAGGAAGCCCCCCCCCCAACAGCCCCCCATCCCGCCGCCTTGGCAAAGAACGCGAACCCAGCCAGATTCCTACTCACTGTAGCTCGAGATAATCCGGCAGCCTTCACTGCCAACACATACAGACCCATAAGCTGATCAGGAGGCGGGCCCCACCGCCATCTGCGCTCCTCCAGGAATATCACCACGCTGTCGCAGCCCCGCTGGTAAGCCGTCCACGTAGCCGCCGACACTGAGGACTTCAAAAGCTCAGTCATCTCTCGAGGCCAATCTGCCATAAGTGCTCGGGGACAGACTGCCCCTCCTCTTCTGCCTCCGCCGCCAATGTTCGGAACAGCTCCCACTTGAAATGGGAAAGAGCATCGGCGACTTTGTTAGTACTCCCCGGAAGATGCCGTGCCCGGATCACCGTATTCAGTCCAAGCATGCTAACACAACCTGCCGCATCAAGTCCACCACCGGCTTGCAGCACGGCATGTAATTATTTATGACCGTTGCAACCACTTTGTTGTTGCACCACCACACGAGCCGACGATTGTGAATCCTGTCCGGCCACAATGCCAACACCACGAGGATAGGGAACAACTCCAAGAAGGTTATGTTAGCTGTGAGATCCGCTTCCTTTAATGAAATTGGCCACTCCGCCATGCACCAGGAGCCCCCAAAGTACACCCCGAGGCCCAACCCCCCAGCCGTGTCGGTATACAATTGCAAATCCCGACTGGAAATCTCCATGTCCCTAAGCACCGTAGTGCCATTAAAATCCCGCAAGAACTCCTCCCAAATTGCTAAGTCGGCTCGAATGCTCCGCGACACCCAAAGCCGGTGATGCGGCTTAGAGAGTCCGGCAGTAGCCGCTGCCAGCCGTCTCATGAACACTCGACCCATCAGAATAACTCAGCAGGCAAAATTCAAAGACCCGATCAGTGCCTGCATCTCCCGCAAAGTCATTCTCTTGGAACACAAGGCATTCGCCACCAGGACCCGGAGTTTCGATATCTTGACCGCCGGCAGGGGTGCCACCATCTCCACAGAATCCAGATCAATTCCTAAAAAGGTTATCCGCGTTGCCGGGCCCTCGGTTTTCTCCGCCGCCAACGGGATCCCCATGCCCGCGCCAACTGCACGAGACCGTCCAACAATGCATTGCACTGCCCCGTCCACGCTGCCCCAACAATCAGAAAATCGTCCAGGTAATGCACCACCTGATCATACCCAACCTGATCCACTAAGGCCCAATGCAAAAATGTGCTAAATCGCTCGAAGTGTGCACAGGAAATCGAACACCCCATGGGCATGCACCTATCGAAGTAATAGCTGCCCTCAAAACGAAATCCTAACAACGGGAAAGCCGACGGGTGCACCGGTAATAAACGGAAAGCAGATTTGATATCCACCTTTGCCAACAGGCACTGCTGCCCGCAGTTCCGCATGAGATTGACTGCCACGTCGAAGGATGCATACCGTACCACGCACAGATCCTTGGGGATCAGATCATTAACCGAAGCCCCACTGGGGAAGGACAGGTTATGAATCAGCCGGAATTTTCTGGGCTCCTTTTTCGGTATGACCCCCAGCGGGGACACCACGAAATCTGCGAAGGGCGGCTCCCCGAAAGGGCCCGCTACCCTCCCCAAAGCGATCTCCACCGCTAACTTGACCCTCACGATGCTGGCAAAGTGCCATACCGAAGGAGCATTCCGGACTGTGCTCGCCGCCACCAATCCCTTCGCCAGAATCCGAAAGCCCTCCTGAAAGCCCCCTCTAAAATAACCCTATCCTTCCTTCTGGGATACCTCCGCAACCATTCCCGCAATGCCTCGATCCTAATAGGAGTCGGGGCCAGCCCCCACCAGCTCTCACTGCTTGGGGGGGGCAAGCTGGCTCCAACCGGACCTCTCTTAACACATTTAATGGCGGAATGCCCCCCCATTACAGACTGAACACGCATATCGGAATTTGCAGTCCATAAACGGGCAGGAGGACTTGTTGAAATGTCAACACATGTCCCCTGTGCCCCCCTCCCACCGCTTTCTGCCCCGCCGCTGACTTGCCCTCCCGAAAGGGCCGAAGCGCCCCAGAAGCAATGGCTACCCCGCCCTTCGGGCCACTCGCTGGCCCACTAACCGATATGGCCGACATCTGCGTGAGCCATAAATTTATGTCCTGTGTACCCCATGACAGCGTCCGATTCTCCTCCATCTTGTCATGGAATTTCTCATCGTAGTTGAGCCAAGCCCAACCATCATGCAACTGAGAGGCCTTGAGGATGGAGTCCGCATAAGCCAACAGCATCCCGTAATGCTCTGGATGCACCCGCCACCACACACTGGCCAGCTGCAAAAAGGCCCGCGTCCAGTTCGTCACATTGCACGCAACTCTCCACACCCTCCCCGCCTTCTCATTGGCTTTCCTTTTCCTCCTACTATCCCCGGAACGCTTACGACCCTCAAGCAACCGAAAAATATCAACATAACGCCGTTCCTGGATTTTTCACCTCAATTTTTTCGGTACGCCTTCCCAAAGTTCTGAGAACACCATCACGGTAGACGCTGCCCCCGTCACACCTAACGTTCCCCCCTCACCCTCTCCATCATCGCCCGTGCCTCCTTCTGACGCAGATGATGGCGACGAAGACCCCGAGGACGTAGACGACCCGTAGCCCGAGGCCCGACGCTGGCTGCATGAATGCCGCCACTTTTTCCTGGACGCTCTCCTCCCTTGCCGCCCGCCGACGCACCCGCCGTAGTTGCCCGCCCTCCAGACTCACCTGCCGCACCAGCTGCTTCTGCCGACTCTGCACCAGCCTCCTGCCGCTCCGTCGCTACGCTCGCCGGGCCCTGAGCCTCTCCCACTGTTCCGACAGGTGGTTGGTTCCCCTCTACTCTCTGCGACGATCTGGACCCCGATAGCAGGCTCCCCCGCCAATGGGTTCCGGTGTACTGCCATCCGGGAGGTACCTGCGGAGAGAAAAAAGGGAAAGGTGCCACGGGACCTGCCGCGGCCCAGGGCTGCTGCCACGCCCCCAGCCAGTCCACCCTCAAAGAGCCTTGCCCCCCACTCTGCCAATGCTCCCAACTAGGCGAGTAGCACCCGCCGATAAACCCTGGCCCACCCATGTGGCCCCGCCAACCCCCCCAATCGCCACTGCTCACCCCCCCCCGCTGATGGGACCTCACCTATCGACAGACCCGCCCCCACCCCCAGTCCCCCCACAGGTGCCTGCAGCAGCCCTTGCCCTACCGCCTCCCTATCCAGCCAGCCTACAGCCGAGCCCGGGACCGACCGTGCCGCCCACCCGCTCTCCACTGTTATGCCCCCCCGGGGACCCCCCCTCACTGCTATGCCTCGGCGTGGAGCCCCCCTCGACCCCCCGCCCCCCCTGGGACTTCTGCCCCGGATGGCTGCGCTGCTCGCAGCACCCTTGCGCCCTGCTGTACTGGTTACGGGCCCACTGCGCTGCCTACCACTACGCCCCCTAGACCCCCTGTCCACCTGCATCCCTCGGCTATCTGGGCCCGCCTGCTCCCCCCTCTCCGCAGCCCATGCAGCCCATGCAGCCCCACGCCCCTTAGCTGCGCTCCGTCCTGCCACCCCCCTGGCCCCCCTTTGGGTCTGCCTGCCGGAACCCACCATCCTCCCACTGGCAAAAAGACCCTGCTGCCTCTGGCAAAAAGACCTTGCTGGCCACTGGGAGACACCCGTTTTTTTTTTTTTTATTATGCCCTTACAACCCCGTCCGAACCCGGCCCCGGGCACCTTACTCGTGCAGCACGTGCTGTCCAGCCTGCTCACCTCTGCCACATGGCCCTGCTCAGACTGCAGCACACGTCCGACACCTCTGGCTCCCGCGAGGGAAAGGCCGGAGGATGCCACGACGCCTCCACAAACCCCCAACGCCCGGCTCCACATTCCTCCCATTGGCTCCTGCACCCTGCCGTGCCCCGCGGGAGCCAATGGGAGCCCCGCATGCCGCAGGCCCGCCCCCGCGAACCACGAGGCCAGAGCCCGAAGGGGCGCGCGACTGGCCGCCCCCCCGGTTAACGCCGGCCGCGCACAAGCGGGGGGTGGGGGTGGCCTGCAGCCTTGTCATTATCTATAACCCCATATAATCATCCAAGATAAAACACTCTTGTTCAATGTAAACTTTTATGTTATTGTTGGTTCATGTTATATGTAAATCGCTCTGAATCCTATGATAGAGCGGTATAGAAAAACTGTTAAATAAATAAATAAATACAATTATTAAAAACCTAGGTCTTTTCATGTGTTTATGGTTACCATATATATGAACTTAATAATATTTCACCTGTCATCTTTGTTTAAAAGTTTAAAAATCAGCCAAAGGGTTATTTAAATACAGGTAGTCCTCGCTTAACGACCTACCTGTTTAGCGACCGCTCGCACTTACGACCATCGCTTCGCCGTTACGACCGCTCACACTTACGACCATCTCACCGACGGTTCCACCACGGGGCAGTATTCTTTATCCAAAGCTTTGTCAGAAATGCAGCATAATAGCAACAGGATGTGTATGGAAGCGCTAAAATCACCTTATTCTGCGCGTCGATTTCTCCCATAAGCTGTAAGATGCCGTTTAGTGAGCCACGAAAACGTTCCTCGCTTAACGACCAATTCGCTTAACGACCGGGTCGTTGAAACGGAACTCGGTCGTTAAGCGAGGAATGGCTGTACAATTTTTTTAAAAAGTTAGTATGAAACTGAAAGCAAGAAATGACTATGTATGCATTAGTATTCAATTCAGATCTTATTCCGTATCCACTCTGTGTTTCTTGACTCGTCTCATGTATTCTGTAAACGGAGTATCTCTTGTCACTGTCCAGCAATGGGCTCCATTTGCCTTGATATCTTTTCTCCATTGCTGTAATGTCCTAATGAAATCGCTCGCCATGCTCATCATTCAATGCCCTGCAGTTTGGTGGAAAAAATCAAGATGAGAGTGCAAAAAATGTATCTTTAGTGACATGTTGCAGCCAAGACTTTTGTATGTATTGAGGAGTTCTTCCACCAACGTTCTGCAGTTGTCTACCTTGTTTCAGAGAAAATGTTTTGCCCCTAACTGGAAGGCTTTCCATGCCGTCCTTTCTTTGCCATATAGTGCACGGTTAAATGCATCATATCGAAGTAGTTCACAAATCTGAGGATCAACAAAGATACTTTCCTTTATCTTAGCTTCACTTAGTCTTGGAAATTTCCTGCTGAGATACTAGAAAGCTGGTTTTGTTTTGTCCATGGCTTTGATACAATGTTTCATTAGACCCAGCTTAATGTGTAAGGGTGGTAACAAAATCTTCCTTGATTCAACAAGTGGTAGATGATGCGTACTTTTCTTTCCAGGCTTGGAATAGCCAATCTCTCTTGATGCAGTGGGAATCTTTTGCACTACTATCCCATTCACAGAGAAAATAGCAGTACTTTGTGTATCCAGTCTGCAGACCGAGCCACAGACTTTCCTCTGACCTCATCAGGTGTTAGTGGTCCTTGATTAATTGCTTAGCAGCTAGGCAGTGCTGTATAAGGGTTACAGTCTCTTGCAAATACTGACAAATGGGGAGGATAAGACATTTTTCAGATATATTAGTGAAAGGAAGAAGGGCAAGAGATAGAAGAGATCACAGAATAGAGATCAAGTAGATCAAGTAAAGGAGCTCAGAGAAGAGGTGGTGAGGCTAAATAGCATTTGAGACAGTGAGACGTTAATTGATGAGATGCTTCTTGAAACATCCAAGCTCTCCAACAGAGGTGAAGATGGGAGGTTACAGGATGAAGAAAGTTGGACACAAGTCATCAGAGCCTGCAGAATCAACACTCAAACTCCTCCAGCTCTTGAATTTAAGAATCAGTATGCAACCCTGAAGGTGGAAGAGGTGAAAGCATCCCAGGAAAAGGAAGAACCAGAGTTTGAGCACCTCCAAAGTTGCAGAATCAGTGACCACAAGGAAGCAAAGGGTAGTGGTGGTTAGTGACTCTCTTCTGAGGAGTACTGAGGTGTCCATCTGCCAACCAGAATTGATGTGCCAAGGGTTGCCATATAAAGCAAGAAGCTCACATAGGGCAAGAGTGATATTGTCAGACTCAAGGGTGAAAGGGAAGAATATGTAGAAGCTGATGAGGATAAAGCAGAATTGCTTAAAAAATATTTCTGTTTTGTGTTTACAGTTGAAGAACCAGAAGTAGGACCTCAGAAAACACCCACAAATAGGAACAGAAGTGATGGGGAGCTCAAATGATTTTCAGAAGACTATGCTCATGAGGAACTAGCTAAACTGAAAGTAGATAAAGCAATGGGAACAGAAGAGATACATCTGAGAATAGTGAAGGGACTTGGGCTCTAGTGGCTCCACTGACTGACCTTTTCATTGCTTAGAGGGGGGAGGCTTTGGGAGTGCAGAGGGGAGGGGGGCGGGGTGGAGACCCTGGTTCAGCAGATGGCTGGGGGGCACGGGGTGAAGGGGCTCCCCTGAGCCCGGGGGGAAGGGGGAATTGGGGTTCTGACAGTCCCTTTGCCAGTGGCCTGCACATGTTTTATCCAGGCTGGGGGGAGCAAGGGGGGCGGGGCCCATGTGGAGCTTCACGGCTTGGGATCATTGGGCAAGGGGGGGGGCAAGGGTCCTAAGGAGCCGAGTGGCTAGGAGCTTGGTGGCTGGCCTGGCCTGCGGATGTTTCTTCCCCTGTTTTTCCTGCTGTGTCTCCACAGATGTCTTCGCGGGGAGCAGGCGCAACAGCGAGGGGCGGAGAGGGCTCCCAGGATGACGTTCCCCAGTCGGCTACTCAAGAGCACGGAGGAGTTGGAGCCAGCTCGACGCTAATTGAACGACCGATGAGTCCTGCTGGAGCAGTTGGGGCGTGGCTGGACAAGGGAACCCAGGTGAGTTAACTGTGGGGTGCGGTGATGCGTCTGGGCACAGGAAGAGGTCGGCAAAATGCTCCGCGAAGCGGCGCAAGAAACATAGGCGGGGTGGTAAGAGACAGCGCGGATCGGATTCATCGTCCTCTTCGTCCAGTTGGTCGTCATCCTCCTCTTTGCTCGGAGATGGCGCGGGGCTTCGGGCAGGTGGTGGTGCGACGGAGCTACCTTTGGGGGGCGCTTCTTCGTTGGCGGCCTATGCAGAATTGTGGGTAGGAGTCCCTAAAAAATTACGTCGGAGGATCAAAAAGTGTAGATATATTGATATTTTCCGCTTGATGGAGGAGAGGAGGCATTACGAAGACAGCAAGAAGAAGAGGAAGGAGAATGAAAAAGCGGGTAGAGTTAAAAAAAATCTCGCGGAATGTCGTGAATTGGACGAGATCTTTTTTGCGCTTAGCGAGCGTCTGGGGCCATTATCATCCTGAGCAACACGGGATATTGCTGGCGTATGCAGATGCTATTTTGGAGGCAGCGCAAATGCATGAAGGTTGGTCGTGGTTAAACTACGATGAGCGTTTTCGGGATAAAATGGAGGAGAACCCTTCTCTGTCTTGGGGCTCCCAAGACATTAACTTATGGCTCACTCAGATGTCAGCCAGGGGTGGGTCTGGGGGGTTCGGTGGCGGGAAGGTAGGGGGCACGGCTCAGGGGAGCGGGGGTCATTCCTTTCGGAATTCCGGAGCTGGGTTGCCACAGAAGGGATTGGCAGGGGGATCCGGGGATGTGTGCTGGAGGTTTAATAAAGCCTCGTGTTCCTTTCCTGACTGTAAATTTCGGCATGCCTGTTCAAGCTGCGGGAGGGAGCATCCCGCTGCCAAGTGCGGCAAGAAGCCCCCCCTCCAGGTGAGACCCTGCCAAAGTAGGGCATTACGCACCTTAGCCCCTACCCCAATTAAGGTACCAGCGTTACAAGCTAGGTTGGCCGGTTATCCCAAAAAGGGGGACAGGGTAATTTTAGACGAGGGGTTTCGGGTGGGTTTTATCATTCTGGTGGTGGGTGAAGTGTGCAGCAGGTTGTCGCGCAATTCACCTTCCGTTCGACGGTTGGCGGCCGTTGTACAAGAAAAGTTGTTAGCTGAGTTGGAACTAGGGCATGTGGCAGGTCCCTTCCTTGATCAGCCATTCCCGGAGTTTGTGTTTTATCCATTGGGGATTATCCCAAAAGAAGAAGAGGGGAAGTTTAGATTAATTCATAACCTGTCCTTCCCGGTACGTGAGTCGGTTAACGATCAAATACCGCGTGATATGTGCACGGTGCGTTATGCGTCATTTGATCGGGCGGTTGAATTGGTGAGGCGTGCTGGTCAAGGGGCGTGGATGGCGAAGGTCGACATTGAGTCGGCCTTTCGACTCCTGCCGGTGCATCCAGATAGTTTTCCTTTGTTGGGGTTTCGGTTTGCGGATCAATTTTATTTTGATAAGTGCATGCCGATGGGTTGTTCAGTATCCTGTGCATACTTCGAAAAGTTTAGCACCTTTTTGCATTGGGCATTAGTGAAGGAGGTCGGTTGTGCAAATGTTGTTCACTATCTGGACGATTTTTTGTTTGTGGGAAGTGAGCATTCCGGGGATTGCCAGGCGCTAGTCCATGGTTTTATGGTATTGGCGGGTGAGTTGGGTGTTCCGCAAGTGGACGGAAAAACGGAGGGCCCCGCGCGGTCCTTGACCTTCTTAGGTGTAGAATTGGATTCGGCTGCGATGATGGTGCGTCTCACTGGTGATAAAGTGGTCCAATTAAGGGTGTTGGTAGCCAATGCCAGGGCATCCCGTAAGTTGACATTGAGGGAAATGCAGTCCTTGCTAGGGGCGTTGAATTTTGTGTGCAGGGTAATTCCGATGGGTAGAGTGTTTCTACGTCATTTGGCGAGGGCTACCGCGGGGGTGCTCCAACCACAACATCGAATCCGGGTGTCCGGTGTGATGAGGGTGGACTTACGGATTTGGGATATCTTCCTGAGGGATGTTAATGGGTCTTTGGTCATGCTGGGGGAGGAGCTGTCCTCGGATGAGTTGCAGTTGTTTACGGATGCGGCGGGGGGGATCGGGCTGGGCATTTATTTTGCCGGGGCATGGTGTGCCGAGAGGTGGTCGCAATGGTGGTGGGATACGGGTCTGGTCAAAAATGTAGCTTTCTTGGAGCTCTTTCCCATATGGGTGGCCTTGGAATTGTGGCCTGACCGCTTTCGTAACAGGCGTATCTTATGGTGGTGTGATAATGCCGCGGTGGTGAGTGTCATTAATAACTTTACCCCCAGGTGTCGGCAGGTGACGGAGCTCATGCGGGAGGTGGTGTTGTCATGCTTATGGTTAAACGTAGTGATTAGGGCTAGCCATATTCCGGGTTGCTGCAATGAGTTGGCTGATGCTCTTTCTCGTTTACAGTGGGAGCGTTTTCGCAAGCTCGCGCCCGGAGCGGCGGTCGACGGGTGCCCGGTCCCCGAGCGCTTGTGGCAAGTTGGCCTGGAGAGATGATGAGCTTGCTCCGGAGCTCAGTAGCACGCTCCACCTGGGCAGCTTATTGGCGTGGCTGCGGCAAGATCGAAGAGTTCTGCGAGGTGAATGGATGGAGGCTGGACACGGTTTCCGATCGGCTGTTGGCTGACTATGTGGTAGCAGCGAAATCTTGCGGGCTGTCAAGAACTGCGGTCCGGTGTCATCTGGCGGGGTTCATGTTTTTTGCAAGAGCGGTGGGTTGGGCCCCGGCTGGGGCGGGTTTCTTAACCGGGAGATTGCTGCACGGTTGGGAGCGTATTGAGCCGACTCCCAGGGACCGTAGACGGCCTATTACCCACGTCTTGCTTGAGAGGCTGTGTGCTGTGCTACCCGAGGTGGCATCGTCCAGCTACGAGGGGGTTCTGTTCAAAGCGATATTCTGTTTAGCGTTTTTTGGGGCTTTTCGGGTGGGGGAGTTGGTGGCCTCTTCCGGAACTTCGGCAGGGGTGGGAGGTTTGATGTTTCGGCATGTACTGCTTGACAAAGCAGTCTTGCGGGTCTTGTTGGCACGGTCCAAGACCGATCAGTTGGGGCGAGGGCGGTGGGTGGTACTTCGAGCGTTGGTTGATGCCTCTACTTGTCCGATGGCGGCCATAAGGGGTTATCTTGACCTTCGTCCGGTGGGCGGGGGTTTGCTGTTTGTACATGCTGATGCTCGACCGGTGACTAGATTTCAGGTCACCGCGGTGTTACGCTTGGTCCTGCGGCAGGTTGGGGAAGAGCCGCAGTTTTTTGCACCGCATTCCTTCCGCATAGGGGCCGCGACTAGTGCAGCTGCGGTGGGTTTCTCGGCTCCTGATGTGCAGCGCATAGGGAGATGGCGGTTGTGACAAGGCAGAGCCCCAGAAACAGGAGAAAATGGGTTTAAATCACTTTCTGTCACCTCAGAGGCTGGAAGAGGCAGGACAGGAAGGGGTTAAGTTTCCTGCTCACAAACATTCTCTGCAGAGAAGAGCAGGGAAAGAACCACACCCTAGCTCTAGGCTAACCCAGAGACATAGCCAATCAGGGAGGTGGGAGGAGTCAGACCGGATTGGGCCACTCTGCACTCATAACCAGGAAGCAGCAGTTAGTAGGGAGAAGGGGCTCGAGGAGCAAGGCCTGGAGAAGAGGAACTGGTTACAGAGCAGTGCAAGCAGAAAGGCTGAGCCCAGAGGAACTAAGGAGAGAACCAGGGAAGGGAGAGTTCCTGCAAGTGGTCCAGGAAGAGACACAGGCAGACCTCAGCTCCATGAGAGAGGAAACCTTGGAGGTGACCCAGAGCTGGATTCAGAAGCCTGGAATACTGACTTGGAGTCAGGGGAGTTCCCCAGAGGCAGTCGCTGCAAAAACCAGGTCAGAGCAAACTCTTCTAAGCCTTGTAAAGTAAATAGCTTTGAAAGAAGTCAGTTTATAGGAACTGACAATATACTGCTTCCTAAAGGAGGCAGGGATAAATCAGGCCCTGAATATAAACCTGAAGTTAATAGAGGGAAGAGGGGCTATAGAAAAATCCCTGTTAGAAAGCTGCAAACATTTCCCTACGATAGACAGCGGGAGCTAAGCTCTAGTTCAGAAGAGCACACACCTGCTTGCCAGCAAGAAGCTAATTGGCAGCAACCGTGCAGAGAGCTAAGAGAAGCCTTTGAAGACCAGGCAGAGCTGAGGGATCTTACAAAGCAGCTACCTAAGGATTTGTATGATAGAGTGAAGAAATATAAGTATTCCTAATTGATGATTGAGTGCTGAGAAGCCTTAAGCCAATGTTCTAGAACTTGCCTGAGAGACAGCAGCGTTCTAGTGAATGGAATGAATCCAAGCTTCATGTGGTACAGCTGTGAATAGAAGGCAATAGAGAGAAACTGCTCCTACACAAGAAGGCAGTCATTAATAAGCCAGAGTTGTGGAGATTTCCATTTCTATGGGAAGCTGATTGACCCTAGAAAGAAGTACAACAGGAGAAAGATTCTTTATTACCAGTAGATACTGAGAAAGCAGTACTAGAAGATTGAAGCCCTGTTGTAGTAATGAAGCTGGAAGAAGGATGAAAGTTTGTAAATATTTTATGTGTCCCTGAGAAGTATCAGGAGAAGCTATATAAACACTTGAACTTTTATTTGGTACAGAAGGTTACCATTATACTTCTGTGGCGGGGGAGTAAGTCCTGTACGGTGTCCCTTGCTATACTTTGTGCAAATACCTTATGCATGAATAAAGCATTACTTACTTTGGAAACCCAACCTTGGCTGTCGTCACTCACTCCACAACTACAGTAGGAAGGCTTCAGCACTGACAAGGACTCTTTTAAACTCACCCCACTGTGTGGCTCACATCTCCTTGGCCTGCTTACGCCACAGGCTAGGCGGTGCGTTGTCACACGGTCTAAGGCTTTTTTGGATTATGTCCGTTTCTAATGGGGGCGGGGGATTGGGGATGGGGGAAAACTAATGCTGTGTTTCTTTTGCAGACCGGGAGTGGACTTCATGTGGCTGCTGGCTGATTGACCACTCTTACATGTTCTGGGCAGGTCGCTGTGCAGCTGTGCGGCCTGTGGGGCCAAATTTAGGCCTGGATTCAGCAGTGGTGACCGTCTCATGGCTGGGTGAGCGGGGTTTGCGGTGGATGCAATTGCTCCCCTTGCTTCGGCACCATGCCAGACTTCGAGAGCCGCCTCGCTTACTTCTACTGCATTTGTGTGGCAATGACTTATCAGCATGGACTTGTAAACAGTTAATACGAGCTGTACAGAAGGATTTGGATCTGGTTTTGCACCTATTCCCGGGCATTATGCTGCTCTGGTCGGACATTATCCCTCGGCCGATTTGTCGGGACCAGCGGCGGTGGTCGCAGGGCCTGGCAAAGATTAATCGACAAATCGGCCGATGGGTCTGTGAGCATCAGGGATACCAGATTCTCCATTCCTGGGTGGATGTGGGTTGTGCGGGTTTGTATAGGGGGGACGGCGTTCATTTATCCCCAGTTGGTCTGGATCTCTTATTGAATGATTGGCAGGAGGCTATAGAGTGGGTTGTTATGCAGGATGCTCGCTGGTCGCAGCTTTGTTCTGTGGGGGCGGCGCAGTGATGTGCAGGACAACTGTGCCGGTGGCGGGATCCAGGAGGTTTACGGGGTCCGGAAGCTTCGATAAGCTTGGGACGGGGGTGGGTACCCCCGACCCGGACAACCCCCTTGCCTGGGTTTTTGCTAATGATATGGCGAAGCCGGGGGCTAGGGGGGGGGGAAGTAGGAATAAGCGGAGGCCCTATCACCTTGCTAGTGATATGGCTGGTGATGGGATGAGTCCACTGTTTTTTGGTTATGGGATGTTATATATTCATGCATTTAAATAATTAATAAAGCTGCAACCAGTTTGTTGACCAATACGCCTTATTGTCTGTCTATTTTGTGCCTCTGCGGAAAAGGGGGGTGGGGGGGTGAATTACCCAAAAAGGGGGGCCATGGGAAAGGAGTCAAATCAAGGAAATCGAGGAGCGGTAAGTCCGCGCTCCTTCGGTTAGTGAAGGCCGCGTGGCGGAATCCAGGCCGGCCGCCTGTAACCGGGCGGCGCGGCAAGCGACGAGAGGAGGCACAAGGGGGGGAGGGGGGTTGCTAGGGGAGCAAGCCGCGTCCTTCAAACTCATTGGCTCCCGTACTACGCGAACGCGGGAGCCAATGAGGGAAGGCACCGGTCCAGAGAGGCGGCAGTTGAGTTCGGGGCCCGGAGGGATCGGTGAGGAGCCGGGAGCGTTTTTCCCGCCCGCCCACCCTCTACTATAGTTTAGGCTGTACTGTTAAGGGTTTTGAGGGGTGTCACAGTTGGTGGGGGATTGGATTCGGCGGGATCCCGGAGGTTTCTGGGGTCCGGAAGCTTACGATAAGCTTGGGACGGGGGTGGGTACCCCCGACCCGGACAACCCCCCTGGCTGGGTTTTTGCTAATGATATGGCGAAGCCGGGGGCTAAGGGGGGGGGGAAGTAGGAATAAGCGGAGGCCCTATCACCTTGCTAGTGATATGGCTGGTGATGGGATGAGTCCGCTGGTTTTTGGTTATGGGATGTTATATATTCATGCATTTAAATAATTAATAAAGCTGCGACCAGTTTGTTGACCAATATGCCTTATTGTCTGTCTATTTTGTGCCTCTGCGGAAAAGGGGGGTGGGGGGTGAATTACCCAAAAAGGGGGGCCATGGAAAAGGAGTCAAATCAAGGAAATCGAGGAGCGGTAAGTCCGCGCTCCTTCGGTTACAGGTAGGTCTAAGGAAAAAGTGTTTGTAAATTTAGGGTATTTAACAAGAGTTTAACTAGCATGCAGATATCATGGGTTCAGCTATCATGAGGCATGCTCTTGAGGTGGCGTTAAATGTCCCACATTATCTTTCACCTTAAAATTTAGCGCATACTAATGTTTTACACATTACTTGTAGATACATGGTCTCTAATCACTCCCCAGTCATTCCACACCATCCCCTTAATGCACTAAAACCAAAATGCTACTTTAGTGCATGCTGTTAAAGCACCTTGGTAATCTTTACTGCATGCTTGTATTAACTGTGCATGCACACTAAAACATATGTTGACTGCTTAGCACACTTTAGTAAATATGCATGTTTACTAAAGATTAATGTGTGTTAAGTAAAGTTAACGTACGTTAGGTGCTGCAGTGACCCATATACATTTATTTGTTTATTTATGTACTCTTACATACTGCTTTATCTAAAATCAAAATGGTTTACATGGAATAAGTAATCAATTACAAGTAATGCTAAATGTAGAACATTGAACAAGTGAGGAAACTAGTGGATATGCATAGTATTAGGTATTAATTATTTACAAGTCTTAAGTAACAAGAGCAGCAGCTTTTGTATATACAGGTAAAGCTTTTGTTAGATAAGGGGGGGTACAATAATGATCATTGAATTGAGCAGGAAGGATGGACTATAAAATATAGGGAGGATTGGGTTAATTTATACTTATGTTATGGAGTGTCTTTGAATAAGAATGTTTTCAAGAGCTTACAAAATTATTGCAGGCCTGTCATGCTTTTTATAAGTTCAGGAAGAGAGTTCCAGAGACCAGGTGCTTGAAAACAAAATGGACACTCACAGAAGTATAAGACACAACAGGAGCGAGTAGTCAGGTGCATAATTGAATAAAGACTTTAATCAGAGGTACAATACAGCCAAAACCCGACACAGCCGTATTTCAGCACCTACCTCCTCAGAGACTAGTCTTCAACCTACAGAATCAACTTCAAAGGAAACATTCAACATACATGCCAGTACTTTTGATCTGTGCTGTGATCGTCAGATTTTCTTACTAATGATCACAACACAGATCAAAAAATACTGAGTGTTTCCTTTGAAGTTGATTCTATAGGTAGAAGACTAGTCACAACATTGCAATATTGTTGCCAATTATCCCTAAGGAAGGCAGGTGCCGAAACAGGGCATAGAAATGAATGGGAAGTGGTAGCATGTAAACGTGCATTAACCTTTCGTAAATATGAATTAATTTTGCACTCACAACAATTTTGAAGGCATGCGAATGAACAAAATACACACTAACAAATATACATCCATGCTTCACACTAAAACAATCAGATTTCACCCTTTTTTCTTTATTTTATTTATTTAACCAGTTTTCTATACTGCCTTATCCTTCAATCAAAGAGGTTTTACATTATGTAATTACTACATAATGTTTAAATCCAAATAAAAAGCATGAAACAGAAACCTCAGAATGAAAAATATGCAGTGAGATATGCAAGAATAATCCTAAAACAATAACTGCCATTTCTGTCTTTCCTGAATCTTCTTATGTATTATTTGAAGAGTTTACAGTATTTCGGATTTATTTATTTTTATTTATTTATTTATTTATTTAACTTCTCTTATATATCGTGCTATTACAATATCAGTGCGGTTTACAATAAACAAAACACATTACTATGCGGACGGGCCACAGAGCATTTACATTGAACAAGGGTTAAAACTTGGATTCAACTGGGGTAACATATCTACACATTATTTACAGTACAGTTTGTGCTTCCGGGTTGAGGCCCTATGTTATCCAGTATGGGCCAGCTTGAGTCAGCTATTCCCTTCTACACTGGGATGATCTGAATGTTTAGTGTGGTTGAGTGTTAGTTGGCTTCTATTGTTGGATTCAGGGTAGTGTCTCACAAATAGGAAATGCTTGAGGGCCTTCCTGAATTGGGATTGGCTAGTAATGGCACGCATGTCTGCGGGGAGGGCATTCCAGGTTGTGGGTGCGTAGATCGAGAAAGCCCTGTTGGAGGTTGCCATTGTGCACGTGGTCGTTTCTTTAGGAATCGTCAACGTGTTGATCATTACTGATCGTCTGGTTTTATTTGGGTGTATATGATGGATCAGCTCTTTAATGGATGTGGGAGAGTGATTGTTTAGGGCTTTGAAGGTTTTAACTAAAATCTTGTATAGGAGCCTGGCTTGTATGGGCAGCCAGTGTAGATTCATCAGAATTGGGGTGATGTGGTTCGTTCGTGGTACCCCGACTAGCACTTTTGCTGCAGTGTTCATTGTCAGTTGGAGTGGGTGTAGAGTTGCCTTCGGGAGTCCGTATAAAATGATGTTGGCGTAGTCGAAATGTGGGAGTACCAATGCTTGGTAAATTGTTCAGAAGTCGCTAGGGTCCAATAGTGGTCGAAGATGATGGAGAGTCCGTATTTTGTGGTAAATTGTTTTTACCATGTTTTTTATATGCGTCTTCATGTCCAGTCTCTGGTCTAGCGTGATCCCAAGGTAGCGAATTGAGGGTTTGGTTGTCAGCTCTGTGTTTCTGACTTTTAACATTGGTGGGGGGATGAAATCTTGGTTCTTCGTGACGAAGAGGACATCTGTCTTGGTGTGATTGATCCGAAGGTTTTGCGTGGGTAACCAGTCCGAGATTGCATCAAAACATTTTGTTATTGGGGAGAAGTCAGGCTGCTTAATTGTAAATGGCATATATAGCAGGATATCGTCTGCGTAAGCTAGGCAGTAGATGTTGAATGAACGTATCAAGGAGCAGATGGGCTGCATGTAGATGTTAAACAACAGTGCCGAAAAAGATGATCCTTGGGGTACACCTTGTTTCTGAAGGAATGGTTCTGAGGTTGCGGTACCGGTTCTTACATATAGCCATCTGTTGGATAGATAAGGGTTCTTTTTTCTTTTTTCACTGTCAATAAAAAAATTATTCTGCCCTCTACTACCACAAAAGAAGACTGTAAGGCTTAACTATTTATGAATATCATATTGGTAAATAAGTCAATGTAGACAGAGATGGTTAAATGCAAGTACTTTGTATATTGAGCTTTTACTGTCAAGGAATTATGTAAGTTAGATAATTTTGCAAAAAATAAAAAAACAGCTACATCCCACATTGCTGACTTTTTAGGATACTTGTCCTTTGTTTCAAAGGCCACTTGTCTGAAATGTTGCAATAAGTCTGATGCCTTTAGACAGATTGTAGCCCTTTTGTGCATAAAGCCTACTTAAAGAGATCTGATCATACAAGTTATATTTTGCTGTTTTTTGAGAAAAAAATATTTCGAGTGACAGAAGAAAATCATCACATTTTTTTGCAAGTCCTCAACTAGATAGTTGGATTAAGATTTATTTTTATTTATGTATTTATTTATTTATGTAACATCTTTTTTTATACCACCTTTCATAGTGTCAAAGCAGTTTACAATTAACGTGGTTATATGTGATACAGTGAACACTGAAACATTGAATAATAATTAAACTTTATAATACAGGGATCTTTAAAACAGTAATTGAACTGTGGAAGCCTGGGATAAGTATCCGGTGAATACAACATAAAGAGAAGTGGGTAGTATTTTCTGAATTACATGGCGTTGGGTGCCTGAATTCAAGCTGGGGGAAACTTATATACATTGTTTGCGGCAGTGGCCGCCTTCGTTATGTGTCAGTTCCAGTGGGTTTTGAGTTTCCTGTGGAATTCCATTATTTTGTTGATGGATGTTCAGTGGTCTGGGAGTGCATTCCAGATTGATAGACCATATAGAAACAGTGAAGTGGAGGAGTAGCCTAGTGGTTACAGCAACTATCTAGTACTCAGAAGATCAAGGGTTTGATTCCTACTGGCATTCCTTGTGACCTTAGGCAAGTAACTTTATGCTCCATTGCCTTGGAAGAAAAGGCTGGCACTCTACTTCCAGTGATATATTGCCAAGAAAATCCAGAAGTAGCTGGGTTGCTATGAGTCAACACTGACTTGATGGCCCTAAAAAAAAAAAAAAATAGAAAGCATGTTCTGTTGTATGTGACTCGTATGGTGAGTAGGTGTTGATTGGGTTGCCTCCTTGATCTGTTGTTGGGGACTTTCAGGATTAGAGTGTGTAGGTGATTTTGTTGTGAAGGGTTTTGAATATGTTGATTGTAGTTTTGTATTTGATGCATACCACTATTTGGAGTCAGTGTAACTGCTTGTGAATTGGTGAGATGTGGACTTGCCTTGATGTGTCTATAACCCACAAAAAATCAGTTTGTCCCTAGACAAATCCAAAAGAAGTCACTCCACAAATGCACATATAATCATATGATGTATAAACATGGAAAAGTATATATATAGGCATGGAAGGAGAAAAGAGCCTCAGAATCCAATGAAATGGGGAAACTGGCACAAGCTGTACACACTCAAGCCAAAACCTCGTATCATTGATGGCTCTAAAAAACTCCTCCCACCACTTTTTTCAATTTGTTTGTACTCAACCAATTTGTCAAATCATATCAAATTGTAATCCACATCTTCATAATTATTTCCAGCAATCTCTCAATGCATGGCTTAGCTATGATATGAGTTCTCAAACAGGCAACATGTCGTGCAAAAAATGCCCTTAAGATAAAAACCCAAATTTATCTTTTCATGGTATCACAGCTATTGGACGGGCTCACCAATGCCACACACAGGCTGCCAAGGTATTTTGCTGCATACGTCTTCAAGGACTGCACAAACTAAAACTATATTAAAGATGCTGTGAGAGAAAGCAGTCATACAACATCATGTTTCCCCACCTTTTATGAAAAACTCTAAAAAGAGGACCCCTCCCCTATGACTGAACCCCAAAAGAAGACAAAACATACACCACCTCATAAACACATTCCACTGTAAGTTCCAACTTTCACATCAGCAAATTCAACCACAATGGTTTCAAAAGACGCCACGCATGTGCACACTAAAAAAAACTCAACTACTAATACGTCATCCATTATGAAAACACTCCATTCAAAGGAATGTCCATTCTACCACAGCTGCACCATTCATTGTAGACAATACCCACTCCAAAAATCCCACTTACTCAATCCAATTACTGGCTCATCACATTGCCCCTCACACTGGCCCATATCTCAATGCCCACTCTGCCAGATGTGTAGCCCATAACACTAACTCAGTGCATCCGTGGTTCCCCTCTTATGAGGAGCCCAGACGCTAGCCCATCACCAATACCAGCATCCACTAATTGGCTCTCCCAATCAAACACCGGACTGCTGATATTGATGTAACCACCTAAATCATTCATATGTTCACTAACAGGCAGATAAGAGTGGCCCCATAATCCATACACTAAATCACAGCAGGAGCTATCGGAAGACACCTAAAATCACAGAGAATCACAGAATCCAAAATCACTTCAGCCATTCCATTGATGTGTCTGTGACTATGCGTGCTGCTCTCTTCTGGGCCTGTTGGAGTGGGTGTAGTGTGTTTTTTGGGAATCCTTGGAAGGTTGAGTTGCAGTAGTCTAGGTGGGGGGGGGGGGGGTTATTGCCTGGCAAACTGTGCAGAAGTGGTTGGGGTCCAGTAGGGGACTTAAGTTCTGTAGAATCCTCATTTTGTGGTATGCTGTTTTTGTGGTTTTCTTGATATGCACTTGTAACTTTAATCTTTGGTCTAAGGTGATTCTGAGGTCCTTGACTTTTGGTTTGACCTTGAGGTTGATGTTCACAATACTTAGTGGTGCTGGGAGGGTGAATGAAGTAATCAAGAGACCAGGGTTTGATTTCCACTAGCATTCCTTGTGGCCTTGGGCAAGTCACTTAACCCTCCATTGTCTCAGAAAAAATCCAAGTTATCAATGTCCCTGTTTAATGTACATTACCAAGTTTAAAGTTACAATGTAAACCACTTTGACTGAAAGGTTAAAGTGGTATAAAAAGAAAAACCTGTTAAACAAACAAATAAAATGTGGAGCACCTCTATTTTTATTTTTATGTTTATCTGGTTATTTAACATACCACACTTTCATTACACCAAGGTGGTTTACAATTGCATAAAAATATACAGTAATGACCGAGGCCATTACTGGAATTTATTGTGAGGTAGTGATTCTGCTCCTGCCTTGAAGCATTTTTTTTATTGCTGTGTGGACTGGGCTTTTGTGGAGAATGGCACATACAACATTATGTCATTGACATAGATGTGGTAGATATGGAGGCACATTCTGTACTGTGCATCCCGGCCTCTGTGCATCTGGTTGGCACCAGATGCACAGACGCGATTATGATCCAGCAGGGCATGTCTAGCACCCACAGGATCAAAATTGCATCTAGGCCTGTATGTGCAGGCCCAGAACCGGTTACCATCAGCCTGCACATACAGGCCCCTGCCCAGCTAACTCTGTCAGGCTCCTGGATGGATCACTTTCTCCTATCTCCGCAGCACAACCCCCAATCTGTCCTCCCATGGCCAGAGTCAGGCTGTGGGGGATCTCCCGCACCCCCTCATCTCTTAGTTACTGGCCGGGCCTCCCATCCCTCGACGTCTTTAGAAAGGATGCATTCCTCAACTTCACTAAGAGAATAGGTGGATAAATAAAAAATATTATTCTCTATTTGTGGTATGATAGTTTTAGAGAACGTGCCTGCGATTCTACCAATACCTTTTTAAGGTGTTCTAGCATTTTTTATGTATACAGTTTTATAGTGTTATGAGATGGCTTAGTGTTATTGCTGTCATCTTGTAACTGCATGCTGTGATCATCTGGTGGATCTTACGCATACGGAGTTTGAGATTTACCCTCCGTGTCTGCTTAATTTTGTTTGATCATGTTGTTTTCCTTTATTTCTTAACACAACTTATGTTTTTAACATCTTTATCTGGTATTCTTATTTATTATACACGCATTGATGGAAAGGATCATTAATTATGCCATCTACAAATGTAATTTATTTATGGTGATCAGCCCCATTTGATTGGACCATGGGTTTTGGCGCTCTTTTGAGCATTTATACTGTAGAATTCAGAGTTTGACATCTAACTTGCTTTGCACACCATTCCGCATCTCCATGCTGTTGATCTTCCAGGCAAGTGGTTTATCTCTTTGACTGTAAATTGTTGCACACAGCAGATTTGGGGTTTTCATTGTCTAACATGCATGCTGAGGTGTTCCCTTTAACATTTATTTTTTGATTTATTGTTCCACCTTTCCCTTGGAATTTGATGTTATTTAACATTATGGGTCCACCCATTCCTAGGATGCTTTGGTACTTTTGCCAATTTCAGAAACAGTATAATTATTTTTTCATTTATGTGAGTTGAGCTTGCCTGCGGTTTGCCCTGTTCTCATTATTTGTCTTCCACAATGCGGCTGTCTATGTTCTCATGGTGAGGTTTTAAATACTAGCCCTGGGCTTATGTATATGATGATATGCTTCATTACATAAAAGATTTTAGACTGATATTTTTTGAGTCTGAGTGCCTACATTGCATAAGTCCATAGTTGCTAATCATTTTCGGTCATTTATACATTTTTTTCAATTTGATATTCTTTTGAATGATAAATTCAGCGATCATATATTCTTTTATTCTAGAATAGTTTGTTGCCCAACGGCCAGTCCCAATGGAGATTTTGATATCTTAGTGCCATTTTATGTCAGTGGTGTTTTCTCGTTCTTGCTGTATTATATTTTCATTTTTGCCTTTTTCATTTTTGTTTGCTTTTTTTAATCAGTTTTTATTGATTCATTTATTATATTATCCCTTACAGAGGTTTTCACTTATAAAATTGTTTCAGAATTGTTTTACCCTACTAGGTCCAAATAACTACGAGTAGGTTTGTATGTTGCCCCTTCCTCATCATGTAGTGAGACACTTGCGGTGCGTGGTATTTGCACAGTAGAATGCACTTTACCTCTCTCCGTTTTATATATTTGTTCTGGTTTTTAACTGTCCTATTTTTTCTATCAAACTATCAGTTTGTTAATTTTAAGTGACATTGATCTCTTGTTATATTCCTATTTTCATGATGCTAATCTAGAACGATTTGCACTGATTGATTTTGTATTATTTATTTATTCAATTTGTTAACTTGTGTTGTATGGTTTTGATTTTTAATGTATACATTTATTTATTCATATTTATTTTCATATTTATTACAATTTGGAAATATATATATTTTTTATGAGTTTATTGATGTATATATTATTGTGCTCTTTGAGATACCCCCTGACGAAAGCTACACCGAAACGAGGCCATGTAGGGGTCAGTTGTGTGCTTTGTGGTTCTCAGTGAATTAGTATTTGTGCTTTTTGGGCATAACAAAAAGAGATACCCTGGTGGTAACCTTCGCCTTTGAAAGTGATTAGGTGAAAGTTCTTAAAGTTTATTTTAAGAACAAAGAGGATCTTTTCTGTGGAGATAGACTGTTGGTATTTCTTGATGTAACTAGGAATACCCAGCTCCACAGGAAGCAATTTCTTGCTTTGAGGCCACAGGTAGTTTTTGGGGCTACTTTCTATCTCTGTGTCCCATGAAGATGTATTAGTACATATTTAGTAGAGCAGATGCACTCGCAGAGACAGAACAAACCACAAAAAGCGAGATGTGATGAAATAGTCTCAGATGCTTTATTTAGACCAAGCCCCTACACATTTCAGCAAATGCCTTCCTAAGGGGGGAGGGGGAGCCTCAATTTAAAAAGCTGTAACATGTGCCTTATGGTCCGCCTTATGTTAACATGCTGTGAGAGTGCGTTTGCTAGTAGTTATCACAAAATAGAATTAAAAAGCCTCCTACAGCACTCCACAACATAAAATATACTGCCTCAGCTAGCCTTTTTCAATGGGCATTGTGAGGGATTGAACCCCTGGTCCCTGCACCATTGGTCAGTGTCTTAACCATTGTGCTGTGGCTGTGTTCCTTTGCTTTAACATCAGCGTGCCGCCTTGTGGCCATCAGCGCGCCGCATCCTGCTGCCCACAATTAACAGTGCGCCGCATCCTGCTGCCCACAATGAACAGTGCGCCGCCTTATGCCGCCCCAATATGAACAGTGCGCCGCCTTATGCCGCCCCACAATGAACAGTGCGCCGTCTTATGCCGCCCCAATATGAACAGTGCGCCGCCTTATGCCGCCCCAAAATTATTTTGCCTCCTGACACACATTTCCACATTCAAGGTGGTGCCTCAGCCAGCCTTTTTGGGCTGCACACACTGGGGGATTGAACCCGTGGCCCCTGCATTATTGGTTATTGTCTTCACCATTGTGCTACGGCTCTGTTCCTATATGTGCCCAGCTGCGCCCCACTTAGCCTTCCCACGCGCTAATGTGGGCCCCGCACATTAACGCGACACGCACACATACGGTCTTTTTTTTCCTTTTTCGGCTTGAACCGCCCACTCCTTATATGGCACAGGCACACTACCGCGGCCCCGCACGTTAGGAATGTTTAGTAAACATGCCCCTAATTGTACAGGGACCTGATTATGGATGTCATAGCTAACTTCTGAAAATACACAGTGTTGATAAGTATTTTCTATTCTAACATTCCCTTTCATTATAGTGAATCTGCTCTTAAAACCCCTTTACTCCATGTACAGTATCTGCCCTCTCCCCCTCCACTTCCTTACCCGATATCCACTATCTGCCCTCCTTATGCTCTCACCTGTGTCCAGACTCTGCTTTGAAATCCATGTTGAGCATCTGCTCTATATCACTCTACCCTACCTTGTATGCACCATGTGCCATCTATCTTTTTACGTTCCTCACCCTGTGTCTAGTCCTCCACTATGGGGGACATTCCATGGTGCGAATAGAGGGATTGGACATGCGGGCTGGATGTCCATCCCATACTCAGATCCTTTCCCTGATTTTGCCACCAGTGCTTCCCGCACATACACAGTGTTTGTGCGGGGAGCACTGCATGTGAGCAGGAGGGGGTGGTGAAGGAGCAGAGTTGGGGAGTGGCCAGCTCGCGGAACATATAAAGCCTATTCAGGTCAGGCTTCTGTATGTTCCCCAGCAGCCCCCAAGATGTCCATTCTATTCCACCCTGAAGGTGAAATAAGTCCTGGGTGCCTCAGCAATTGCATGCTACAGCCCCTCGCACTTCATTCCATCGGCCCAGTGGGCTCTTGCAGTCACAATATGGGCCATTGGGCCTCCTGTGCTGCCCAGGCCATGTTCTGCAGGTGCCAATGGGGTCCATGGTATTCTGAGCCATCCAGCGGATGGCTTGTTGCCATGGCACTAGAACACCACTGCTCCCTCGCCACAGCAGTGGCATTTTGGCATGGGGGCAGGCAGCTCCCCGTTCATCGATTTCCTAAGCATACAGGGAGTTCCTGGATGTCTAGGTCCCTGATTCTGCCATCGTGGGTATGTCCAGGTCCTGCGATGGCAGAATCAAGTATATCCCCGGCAGGTCCAAGTTTTGGCAAGGCACTGTGGCGAAACATGCAGGGACCTGAATCGGCCTCCACATGTCCAGCATCTGCCCTCCACCCCCTACCAGTGTCCTGCATATCCCTTCCAACCATTCTGCCCACCACCTTTGTGTCCTGCATCCCCCTTTCACCCATTCCTCTCATCCCCATTCCTGTTCCGCATCTCTCTTTTAGCCATTCCTCTCATCCTCATTCCTGTTCCGCATCTCTCTTTTACCCATTCCTCTCATCCCCATTCCTGTTCCGCATCTCTCTTTTAGCCATTCCTCCAATCCTCCTTCATGTCCTTCATCTCCCTTCTAGATGCACAGAATAGGTGGTGAATCAAAAACACTTTATTAGAACAACATGATTATCAGGATGTATTGTTTTGCTTTGACTGCTGCTCTTATTTGCTGCCCCCCCAGAAAATGCTTCCCTGACTGCCTAATCTTGTCGAATGGTTGGGCCAGCCCTGAATAAAAGATGTCTGGCATATTAGGCAAGTAAAAATATTCATACTGTATTAGGAAAAGGATTTCAAACCCCCTCCCCTTTTATTTCTGGCATGCAATACAGAATTAGCTTAGTTGCATTACTAAGAGACTTACTCTATTTTTCCAGATGTTATCAACATCTGGGCTCTGGTAGAAAAAACATGAAGCATGCTTGTGGAATGTTGCCAGCATGACGTTTTGGGTATAAAGCTAAAAATACTTTAAAGCTAAAATTCCTCACTGGGACTCATTTAAATATAATCTCAAACATTTTTACAACCTTGCTTCTAAGAAAATAATGAAGAAAAAAATCTAGTTTAATAATGCACATGGAAACTAATGCTCTGTCTAATTCTCCTCTTCCTTCACTGTAAATCCTACAATTCCTTAACAAGGGACAATTCATTTAGACAGTCATAGAAAGCCAACATATATTCACCCTCCAAATGCCTCCAGAAATAAATAATAATCTATATTTACTCAATAGATTGATAGGTCTCCCACCCAACAAACTGCAACACTGGCTGTTCAAATACAAGGGGGGCTGATAAGAGTCTGGCCTTGTAACGAAACAGAAAGCTATGGGCACACTTCAGTTCCAGAGGCCTGACTCATTTCTCTGCAGTAACCAGAGTATCCCAGAGGCCCTCCTCCTCCCCGTAAACATCCTATCCTCCCACCCCCATCAGTCCTTAACCCCATATTCCGCTACACCCGCTATTGTCATAAAAGGACACACACAACAATTCTAGCAAAACTTTGATCGCAGCTTTATTATCCATATATAAGCACTGGCCCACAACACAGGCCAAACATTTATAACATATCAAACATAACCCTCTCCCCCCCCCCAATTCCGGACAATGCCCCCCACCAGCCATATTATTAGCAAGGTGGTGCATCATCCTCACCCCAACCCTGCCGCCTGCCTTGCCATGTTAGTAGCAAAGGCCAGCCCTACTACCCTAGACTGGGCAGAGACCCCCAACTGGGATGTCTCGCCCCACCCTGGGGAGCCCTTCGCTCCCCCCAATGCACCTTAATCTGTTTAAGCCCCGCCGTCTCAGCGAGTGCTAGCTTTATACCCCGCTCCCAGCTGCAATGACCCCTAGAATATTCCTGAATAACAGGGAGGTCGGGAGGGACAAGCCGCTGTTGCCAAAAAAACTGACTGCATGCCGCTCACTGTGGACCCGACAGGCTCCCGACGTGGGGCGATTTCAAATGACGCCCGCGTTCCCTCACTCTCTCCAGCCCCCCCCCCTCCCGCGCGATGAGCACGAGGCCGAGAGCCGGGCCCCGGGAACCCGGTTACTGTTGGCCTCGGGACCTGGTCCTGCATCCTCGATCATTAACCAGGGTATCCTGGAGGCCCTTCTCCTCCCCGTAAACATCATATCCTCCCACCCCCATCAATCCTTAACCCGATATTCCGCTACAACCCCTATTGTCATAAAAAGACACACACAACAATTCTGGCAAAACTTTGGTCACAGCTTTATTATCCGTATACAAGCACAGGCCCACAACACAGACTAAACATTTATAACATCTCAAACATAACCCCCCCCCTCCCGCGATTCCGGACAATGCTCCCCACCAGCCATATTATTAGCAAGATGGTGCATCATCCTCACCCCAACCCTGCCGCCTGCCTTGCCATGTTAGTAGCAAAGGCCGTCCCCACTACCCTAGACCGGGCATAGACCCCCAACCGGGATGTCTCGCCTCACCCTGGGGAGCCCTTCGCTCCCCCCAATGCGCCTTAATCTGTTTAAGCTCCACCGTCTCGGCTATCACTAGCTTTATACCCCGCCACCGGCACAAGGTGGCCTGACCATCCTTGTGCCGCCCCCCCCCCCCAACAAAGCTGCGACCAACAAACCCCTCCAGTACCTCCTGCCAGTCATTTAATAACAAATCCTGCCCCACTGGAGAGAGGTGCACACCATCCGTGCGATATAAACATGCACATTTCATCTCTGCCCAAGGATGCTGCACCTGCAAACCGCCAGTCTGCTGTACCCAGCGCCCAATCTGTCAGTTGATCTTAATCAGGCCTCGCAACCAACGATTCTGAGATTGGCACGCCGGACGCGGAATAATGTCCGACCATACAATCACCACCCCTGGCAACAAGTCTCGCAACAAAGCCACATCTCGCTGGACAGCACGAATAAGCTGTCTACAGGACCAACTGGAAATATCATTGACACCCAAGTGCAGCACCAGTCCCACTGGCAGCTGTTGTTGTCTGGCACCAATGGGAGGAGCTGCCACCAGCGCATGCCACGCTCGCCCATCCAAATCAGCCATATGTTGCAGGATGCCAAGCCCAAGTGGACTCCAAGAGGACGCGAGATGGCCCTGCGCTCAGCCCAATACACAAAGGAATGACCAATGAGCCACCAGTCGCCGCCACGGACGCCACTTGCGACCACCCTCCACGACATGCCACTCACTGGAAATCCTGGAAAATGAATAAAACCATTAATGCTCCCCCCACACACTGCCCCCACCTCCACCCCCAGTCTCCCCCAATACCCCCACCCAAAAATACCCAAACCAGGCAACTCCCCCCACCTATGGAAATATTACAACTTATCCGGGTGAACATAACCCGTATAAGCCCCAGAATGCCACCTGCCAATTCGCTGAATGACTTCCCCCTCCAGCCCAGCCACTGCTGCACTAGTAGTGGCCCCAATCCTGAAAGAATGAGAGGCAAACTGTGTCTCATCACAGCTGAGCTGCCTTAAAGCGAACCGTAGCACCGCAGTTGACTGAAACTGCGTCATCAGCTTACCATCCTCGTGCACAAATAAGAAGCCCGGACCCTTCAGTCGCCTGCACAAATACGAAAACAAATTCCCTACTGGGCACGAACACAATGTGGGTATTGCGTTCAGCACCACCTAACCCCCCTTTCCCAACTGGTCAGTTTTGGACTGAGGGAGAAAGATGCACACTTGTGTCACAGACAGAATCACATGCTTAACATTCAGTCCCCCAATTGCCTCCCGCTTTCTGGACTTAGGCATCAGTTCACAAACATGAAATGCCCCAAAAAAGGCAATGACAAACATGGCCCTAAACAACACGGACTCAAAGTCAGAGACCACCACCACCAGCAAAACCTCCCAGATCCACAACAGTAACTCATGTGACACCTGGTGATGCCAATCTGGCCCCTTGGGACACTCTTTACCCATCCCATCAACAGGTGCCGCACTAAAAAGGTAACCCTAGGATTGCCCCAACCAGCAGCCTTACAGAAAAATGAAAATCCAGCTACCGCCGAAAGGGCTGTCGACCTGGACCAACCCTCCTCTTTCGCCCATACAATGAACAAACCCACCGTCCCATCATCCACTCTCCCCCCACCCCAACCCTTCTCCCTCAAGAACTCACACACCTTGGAGTATCCTCGCAAATACGATGACTAGCTCCCCGGCGCCACCGAGGAACACAGCAACGCCATCACTCCAGGGTCCCAATCTGCCAAAGATGGTCCGGAACTGCCGATGCTGCCATGTCTGCCCCTGGGGCCAACAGACAAAACTGCGACCACTGGAAATGGGACAAAGCATCCGCAATTGAGTTCTGTATGCCCGGCACATGCCACGCCCTGGCCGTAACACTGAGGCGCAAACAAGCCAACACGAAAACCCTCATCAATGCTGCCACCCGCGGGCACCTGGGTGATTGCCTGTTAATGATTTCCACCACCGCCACATTATCACTCCAAAACACAACCCTCCTATTGCGCAACCGTTCAGGCCACACCCAAAAGGCCACCACAATGGGAAATAACTCCAAAAAAGCTATGTTACGCGTCAAACCAGACTTTCACCACATGGACGGCCATGCCTCGGCGCACCAAGACCCTTAGCAATAAATACCGAAACCAGAACTACCCACCGCATCCGAAAACAGCTGCAAATCCGCATTCGACACCTCGGGCAACTGCACCACTGTGCGGCCATTAAAGTCTGACAAGAACAAATCCCAAGCACGCAAGTCCTCTCGCATCCCCACCGATACGCGGATACGATGATAAGGCCGCTGAACTCCTGCCATTGCCAACTACAAGCGGCGGGCGAAGGGACGTCCCATTGGGATAACCCTTCAAGCAAAATTAAGGTGACCCACTAAAGACTGCAAGTCCCGGAGCATGACCTTGGAAGAAGACCCCACAGCCGAAACCAAACCTTTCAGCCTCTCGACCTTCTCAGCAGGTAACCGCACCACCATAGCCGCCAAGTCTAAATCTATCCCCAAAAAGGAGAGGCACGTTACTGGCCCTACCATCTTACCTTCCACTAACAGAATGCCGAAGTCACTGGCCATCTCCTGAAAGGATGTCAGCAAGGTAGCACACGTCTCCATCTGCCCTGGACCCACAAAGAGAAAGTCATCCAAATAATGAACTATGGAACGAGAACCCCTCCACTGCCCCAAAACCCAGTGCAAAAAGGAACTGAAGGCCTCAAAATAAGCGCACGAAATCGCACAACCCATCGGCAAACACATATCAAAGTAGAACAGACACTCGCCTGAAAACCCAACAACGGAAATGCCGACGGGTGAACCAGCAATAGCTGAAATGCAGATTCAATGTCCACCTTAGTCATCAGCGTGCCCTCACCACACCGATGCACCAACTCCATGGCAGCATCAAATGACGCATAACGCACCATGCACAGTTCGTGTGGGATGTGGTCATTCACCGACGGCCCCGGAAGGAATGATAAATTATGTATTAACCTGTAACGCCCCAGCTCCTTCTTAGGGACCACCTCCAATGGGGAAACAACGAAAGGCGAAAATGGTGGATCGACAAAGGGACTGGCTATTCTGCCCAAAGCACTTTCAGCTGCAATCTTCCTACGCACCACATCCCCCAACAACCGGACCAAACTGTTATTTTTGGCAAACACGTCAGTCACCTCACCCAGAAAAGGTATATGAAATCCATGCAAAAACCCAGCTAATAACACCCCCCATGCCTTATCCTGCCGACTCCTACCAAAACGGACCAACAACGGGTGCAACTCCTCCACCTTGATAGGAGTCAGTGCCAAGGCCGAATTCCAGACCTCACTTACCCCCACCTGGCGCCCCCGCCACTCCTTTTCTACTACACTTTGTGGCCGGATGCCCCCCCCCCCACCCCACAAAACGAACAGGCATGCTGAAACTTACAGTCTGGAAAGGGACAGAAGGATTTGTTGAAACGCCAACAGAGGTCCCCCCCCTGTGGACCCACCCTTCGCTGGCCGGAAGGCCCCGCTGGGGCCCGAAAGGACCGAAGGCCTGTCGTTGCTACTGGCGCTCCAGTCTTCGCTGCACCCCCTGCGCCACTCCCCGCCCCCTTCTTGGCCGACATCTGTGTAAGCCACAAATTAATATCCTTCGTGCCCCATGACAACTGCGTATTTTCCTCCATCATGTCACAGAACTCCTCATCATAGTTTAGCCAGGCCCAACCCTCATGCGCCTGGGACACCGCCAATATAGCATCCGCATATGCCAACAAAGTCCCATATTGGCCCGGGTCATGATGCCCCCAGACACTGGCTAATCGTAAAAAGGCCCTCGCCCAGGTCAATGTATTACGGGAGACCTTCCGGACCCTGCCCACCTTCTCATCCTCCTTCAGCTTCTTACGGCTTTCCCCAGACCGCTTCCTCCCTTCTAGAAGTCTAAATATATCAATATAGCGACGCCTCCTGATATGACATCTCAACCTCCGTGGAACGCCCTCCCACAACTCCACACAACGAACCACCGAGGAGGATGCGCAATCACCCTTATCACCCTTATCAACAGCCGCCACTGCCAAGCCGACTGAAGAACTCCCCGAAGAGGAAGAGGAGAACGACGAAGACGACTCGCAACAACAGCGATGCCGGTGTCTACACTTCGACTTGGCCTTGCGGCCTTCCCCAACCCTGGTGCTACTCCCCCCACGCTACCACCCTCCCCCTACGCACTCACCATCCGCCGCAGCGCCAGCAGTTTGCTCACATATGACCTGTGCCTCCCCGCTGGGACTAGACTGCTTCAGCATCTGCAACCCCGATGCTGCTCTAACAGTCTGATTAAGGTCAGATATACTGGCCCTTGCACTCACATCCACCGGTACCTGCAGAGGAAGAGAAGTAGAAACACCAGCAGCAACAGCCCCAGAAATGTCCCCCCCCACCTCCCCAATTCCACGCAGAATCGCCCAAACCCCCCGCCGCCCACACCGTGCCCCCCATCCTGGGCAACTGACCAATACCGCCGAGGCCTACCCCTATGGTTGGGGTGACTGGGCCAGGTAGCATGGGGCCCAGTCACCCCAACCATACCCCCAAGGCCCCATGCTACCTGGCTGCCCCCCCCCCGGACCAAGTCCCCAGAACCTCGTAGGCAATGGGGACATAAAATGCCCCCCAGGGCGCCATGGACCATACCCGCTCAGAAAAAATGATGGGAAGGGAACCCCAGGGGGATTGAATCCCGCAGAATCAGAAACCGGGCCTACCTGAGTTCCACCCAATGCACCCAACCCCCCCCCTCTCTCCCAACATCTTCACCCCTGGCACCTGCCCCCCAGCACCAGTAGTCTCCCCTTCCCCGGATGCCCATAGCTTACCTAATCCACCCGCGGACACCCCCCCCCCTGGCAACCCCTAGCCAGTCCCCTCGCCCTTACCCCCTCCCAGGAGCAGAGCGCGTCCTCCCCCCACCTCCCCCATGAGATCCCCCCTTTCCGAGCCCCGCACCCAACGAGCTCCTGACGCCAAAGACCGGTCAGTACCAAGCGACTCTCTCCCCCGCCCCCGGCCAGCCCTCCCCCTTACCCGGGCCCCTAAATCCCCCCGCGGACCCTTCACACCTTGCCCCTTCTGTAAACGCACCATGCTGCACTCTACCTTACAATATATATATATATTTTTTTTTTAATCACCCAGCCCAACCAAACACACAGCCAGAATACCACTGCTGCCTTTATTATTATTATTATTTTTTGAATGTATTGCCCTTTGCTGAGAAGGTCCTCAGCAACAGCCCAAACAGCTGCTCCTCCCCCTCCCCCAACTGGCAAGTAATCAACCACCTCACCACCTGCACCACCCCCCAACCTCCTGCCCACCCAAACACTAGCACTAACAGAGCACCCACACACATAGCACAAGCAGCCCCCAACCCCCACCGAAGTGAGGCACAGACAAGAGACACCCCCCCAAGAGGCCCAAGAGCTGATCCTCGAAACTTTCGGCGCTCCCTCACCAGTCCCCGTGACACTACAAGCCACTGCTGCTCCCCCCCAACGGCCCCCTTAAACGTGACTCACCCCACACCGCTGCAGCCCGAAGCACCCCCTCCCACAACGGCTGCCAGAAACCCGCCAAAACTGCCACGACTCATCGCTGCCTCACAAGCCGCTGCTGCACAAGCCGCTGCCGCCGAAAAAACTGAAGGCATGCCGCTCACCATGGACCCGACAGGCTCCGCTCACCCCACCCACCTCCCAGGCGCGCCAATGAAATCGCCCCCCCGCCTCCGACGTGGGACAATTTCCAAATGACACCCGCATTCCCTCGCTCTCTCTCCTCCTTGCACAATGAGCATGAGGCCGAAAGCTGGGCCCCGGGAACCCGGTTACTGTCGGCCTCGGGACCTGGCCCTGCGGCCTCGATCATTTTTGTTTTATTTGGTACCAACTATCTCTTACCCAGAAGATTCAGTCCTGCATGCCCCCAGTGGTTTCATTTCTTGATAGCGCACAACAAAACAGTAATCAAAAACAACAAGGTTATGGCGAGTGAGAAGTAGAGTTTACACAAAGATTTTATCTCGACCATACTTCTCCTGGAGAATACCATTGAGGGCATACCTACTAATCATGCACTCTCACAGAGAGATATGCTTTCACGTTTTATATGCAACTCATGAGATGAATGGAAACTTAGGGGTCTGTTTACTAAATCGCGGTAAACGTGAATAACGCGCGTTGTATGACGTGAACGACCGCAAGTGCAGTATAACGCGCGTAAACACGCGCCAACGACCGGTAACGTCATACTACGCGCGTTGACCGCGCTTAACGATCGTAAAGCCCCGCGGCGCGTTTACAACAGCGCAGAAGGTGGAGAGTGGGCGGAGAGAAGGGGTCAATGGGCGGAGAGGGGGCGGGGAGAGGCTCCCCCTCACTAACGCGCTGTAATTCTGAGCTCAATTCCAACACGAATGAAAACCTGCCGTTGAAGGCATCTTTAAAGGTAAGAGAAACCATTTCCGTCAGCAATGTACAGAGAAACCTGGGTAACACACAAAACGTGAGCAGTGTGATACATGTGCACAGAATGAAATGTCACAGAAGACAATAAAAATGACCAGAGGAAACCCCTTTAAAAGCATAAATCAGCAGTTAAACAGTGATAGCAATGGACAACAAGGAACAGAACTCCCTGGAAAGCACAAAATAAAAACCTAATGATATGTGGAAGGGTTCACGCTTCGCAGACCCTCTAAAAGGGAAAGTCACTGTAATGGAGCTGACCTGGGAGTGTAGTGTAATGTCTCCCAATGATATCATTGTTGCCCAGCTCGGATATGGGGTGTGACCCTTCTGTGCGGTCCCCCTGAGGTGTATGTGCACCGTTGTCTGCATACAAGGGAAATGAGGCCACAGTAAACCTTTTGCAGAGCAGAGTCCCTGACCAGCCAGGCAGGTCATACTAACACCAGGGACAGCACCATCTCTGTGGCCCCAGTGTGGTGCAATGGACACAGCCAGTGCCTGTAAGACCAGAGAGTCACAGGTTCAAATACCAGCTGGGACTGCCGCCAACCCAGTCACAATAGTCCTACCCACCACATGAAAGTAAAGACACACCTTTAATGCAGAGAACAAAGGCATGGTCTATTTTTACACCACACCAAACACAGACACCAGAAACAGGCACAGCAACGAAAGCTGAGCCCCGCAAATGCAGCCCTAGAGGGCCCCACAGCATTCCTGTCCCATGCTGTCACATCAAAGATGCCTGTGCTGTATAGCTATGCCCCACCCCCATGGTAGGCAGATGTAGGTCAGGCATATGTATGAGGGACAGCATGAAAACACAGATAAAACGTGGAAAATAGCAGAAAGAAAACTGTAAACATCACAAGTCAGCTGGGCAACAGTGATAGCAATGGGCCACAATAAAAAACACACTCCCTGGAAAGCGAAACCAAAAAAAGAAAAGATACTTGGAAGGGATCACGCTACGGAGACCCTTTCAAAACACATCCCCTGTTATTGGAGCATTCGCGGGAGTGTCGTGTATTGTTGCCCAATGATATAATTGTTGGCCAGCTTGGTAATGGGGGATTGCCCCCTCATGCGAGGTTGTATGTGAGGTTACGTGCAAATTGCCTCCATACAAGCTATATGAGTCCACAGTAAAATGGTGCAGAGCAGGGTCTCTGACCTGTCAGGCCAGGTATCCCATCTCCAGGGATCGCATTGTCCCTGTGGCCTCAGTGTGGTGCAACAGACACAGCCAGTGCCTCTAAGACCAGAATGTCACAGGTTCAAATCCCAGCTGGGGCCATGCCAATCCTGCCCACATATTTTCCCCACAACTAAACTGTGATGGAATGGTCACACCCTTATTGCTGAGAACATATGCATGGACAAAACGCCAATATTTTACCACACCAGATATAGGCGCATTACCCAGAGCATAGTCCCCCAAATGCAGTCCTGGAGGGCCCCACACCATTCAGTTACCATGCTGCCCCCAATAAAGATACCTGTGCTGCATAACTATGCCCCCCCCCTTGTCTGCAGATGTAGCCCATGCATATTTATGAGGGACAGCATGAAAACCCGATCAGTGCCTGGAATGACAGGACTGGAGTTGTGGAACCCTGCTGTAAAGCAGCAGCTAACAGTGACACCCACCCACAGGCCCCATTGGCCAATGAAACCCGAAGAGGTAAGACAATTGGCCCTGCTGTCAACTCCCAATACTAGCAGGTGCATACCTTAGCAATGGCACCCTACACATGGGTATATGGTACACATGCACTAAAAGTTGCCAATGATAAAATGTAGAACTCATGTCCTATGTAAAGCACATTGTGCACATTGAGCTGCGCCACAACAAGCAGTCAGATGTCTGTGGTGTGTGCCGCAGGTCTGGCCCCTGACAGTGTCCAACACCCTTGGGAGTGATCCACCAGAGTATGTCGTACCACATCCATGCATGTACTGTGCCCATGACAGGTGTTGTGTGTATGGCTGCAGAACCCCCTACAGTAGCACAATGCTGGCATAGGTGTGGGGGTGGCTGTCTGTCCAGCCAGTGTGTGGTGGCTGCAAACACTGTAGACAGGCCACACTGCCAGCAATGTTGCCAGTAGTGGGCTGCCAATGTGCATAATGAGTAGCAAAGTACCATGGGTAGAGGTCGGATAAGGCGGCCTGGCCACGGTGTATATGCACAGGGCAAAGGGCAGTGACAGGTACATTGTAGTGCCAGGCAACCACCTGCCCAGACAGGGTGACCACGGTAGATGCCGCTGCAAGCTCAGTGTCACCCTGAATGTGCAGTGACCACAGCATGTCTAGGCTCCACCATGGTGCTACATAGTAGTTCACTCATGTGATAAATATGGGTGTTCCCCTGGGGCCCAGTCACAGATGTATCTGCTGGCTGTGTATGCTGGCACCCCAGTTCTGGGTGCAGGCATCTCTGCTGGTCACTAGCAGCCTGTTTGCAGCTGGTAGGTGATGTGATGGAGTGGCCTGCAGGGTGTGTTGGCCTGCACCAGGGGAATCACAGATAGTGGTTGGGATTGTCATTTTCTACCAAGTCCCAATGTCAGATTGCTCCTGTGGCATGCATGTGTCTGGATCTGCAGTGACTGACCTGTGGGGTGTCTGCACCTCAGTAGGACTAGGGTTAATGTCCCCCCTCCACTGGCACCTTCCAAGGGAGGTAGAATGTGCAGATTATGATGGGTGACCCTGTTTGCCACCCAGGGGTGAGGGGGGGCGGTGGGGCATGGGTCTACACCTGCCCCAAACAGACAGAGATGTCCAAGGTGGTCATGCAGAAAATATCTATCTCACACAGTAACACTGCTGCGGACTTGCGCCATGGACGGTGCTGAGGACCTAGGGCTGGATGCCCCACTGCACACTCAGGGTGAGCAGGTCCTCAATGCCAGTACAACAAATGGTCAGTACCCCCTATAAGGGCAAGGGGCTGTGGGGGGTGCACATGACAATTTACCCCTACCATGTCCAGAGTCTGTGGGGATGCATTCCATATGGTGTGCCTGTGTGGAGAGCTGATTAGCATGTGCAGTGCATCATGGGGGTGACTGTATTATTCAATCCCTCTGAAACCGCAGCACGAGCTCGCAGCCATTGATAAACCATGGGACAGCACACGTACATCTGGTAGCAGAAAGCATAGGTGCACGACACCCTACAGAGTCTGTAATATATGAGATGCCCACACTGCTGAAACCCCGACGTACCCACACACATAAAAGAAAAGATCCCCGGGCTCAATGGTACGCGCGGCGCTGCACACGCAACAACGCACGTAGCTCGGCTCGCATACGCAATGTCCCGTCCAAAAGCCTCAGCAATCCCCCTCCAATATACAGGCCAATACCCCTTCCAATATACAGGCCATTGCCCGGGACTCGAACCCATGCTACCTGTATCAGCTGTCAGTGCAGTAACCATTGTGCTACAGCTCTGTATGGGTCAGGGATGTTTGCTGGCAACCCTCTGACACATAACAGACATATACATGCCCCCACACTCAGTGAATAATGTGTGGGTGTGTTTACTTACACCCCATACGGACAGCAAACTTAGACATGCCCCCTCACTCACTATCTGATATATGGGTGTGTTTGCCTGCATCCCTCCGACACGTCCAGGAAATAAAATATAATTGGCACTGCCCCCTACCTCATTGTGTCATGTACAGGGTGCTACATCAGCCAGCCTTCTGCTAATGCCACCCTGGGGACTCGAACCCATGCTGCCCGTATCAGCAGTCACTGCAGTAACCATTGTGCTATAGCTCTGTATTAGTCTTGTATGTCTGGGTGGCTACTTATGCTTTACGCGCGGTGGCCCGCTCGTTAGTTTCGTAACGCGCCAGTTAACGCTCGTTGGTTTCGTAACGCGCGCTAGGTCTTCCGCGGTCCCGCCCATCTCCTTATTTGGGGGTTTGTCTTCTTAACGCGGCTCCTACCGCGAACTGCACTAACGCGATTTAGTAAACAGACCCCTTAGTAAACAGACCCCTTAGTCACCGTATCAAACATCCACATTGAGAACGCAAATGAACTGAGATTTGTTCTTAATTCCTATAGCTTTAGTAATATAAGTTGAGAACCATGACATGCAGATAAGAAAACATATGTGGAGGCAAAAGAGTAAATCTAGTAATTTACCCCTATCCATTTTTTAATAAAGGCCTCATTCCATCGAAAAAAAACCATATAGGAGGATGAATGTTTATTCTGTGAACATTTCTATAATGCATTACCCTATTAACAACCTTACCACACATATATGTAGGCAGGGGCGGCCCAAGGGGGGTGCGGGGCCATGTGCGGAGACTCAGTGTGGGGCCTCATTTGCATAAGTGGCCTTAATTGCATAAATATTTGCATAATGTTACCATACACTAAGGGGTCTGTTTACTAAATCGCGTTAGTGCAGTTCGCGGTAGGAGCCGCGTTAAGAAGACAAACCCCCAAATAAGGAGATGGGCGGGACCGCGGAAGACCTAGCGCGCATTACGAAACCAACGAGCGTTAACTGGCGCGTTACGAAACTAACGAGCGGGCCACCGCGCGTAAAGCATAAGTAGCCACCCAGACATACAAGACTAATACAGAGCTATAGCACAATGGTTACTGCAGTGACTGCTGATACGGGCAGCATGGGTTCTAGTCCCCAGGGTGGCATTAGCAGAAGGCTGGCTGATGTAGCACCCTGTACATGACACAATGAGGGAGGGGGCAGCGCCAATTATATTTTATTTCCTGGACGTGTCGGAGGGATGCAGGCAAACACACCCATATATCAGATAGTGAGTGAGGGGGCATGTCTATGTTTGCTGTCCGTATGGGGTGTAAGTAAACACACCCACACATTATTCACTGAGTGTGGGGGCATGTATATGTCTGTTATGTGTCAGAGGGTTGCCAGCAAACATCCCTGCCCCATACAGAGCTGTAGCACAATGGTTACTGCACTGACAGCTGATACGGGCAGCATGGGTTCGAGTCCCAGGCAATGGCCTGTATATTGGAAGGGGTATTGGCCTGTATATTGGAGGGGGATTGCTGAGGCTTTTGGACGGGACATTGCGTATGCGAGCCGAGCTACGTGCGTTGTTGCGTGTGCAGCGCCGCGCGTAGCGACGCGCGTACCATTGAGCCCAGGGATCTTTTCTTTTATGTGTGTGGGTACGTCGGGGTTTCAGCAGTGTGGGCATCTCATATATTACAGACTCTGTAGGGTGTCGTGCACCTATGCTTTCTGCTACCAGATGTACGTGTGCTGTCCCATGGTTTATCAATGGCTGCGAGCTCGTGCTGCGGTTTCAGAGGGATTGAATAATACAGTCACCCCCATGATGCACTGCACATGCTAATCAGCTCTCCACACAGGCACACCATATGAAATGCATCCCCACAGACTCTGGACATGGTAGGGGTAAATTGTCATGTGCACCCCCCACAGCCCCTTGCCCTTATAGGGGGTACTGACCATTTGTTGTACTGGCATTGAGGACCTGCCCAACACCACATTGTGCGGGCATCCAGCCCTAGGTCCTCAGCACCGTCCATGGCGCAAGTCCACAGCAGTGTTACTGTGTGAGATAGATATTTTCTGCTTGACCACCTTGGACATCTCTGTCTGTTTGGGGCAGGTGTAGACCCATGCCCCACCGCCCCCCCCTCACTCCTGGGTGGCAAACAGGGTCACCCATCATAATCTGCACATTCTACCTCCCTTGGAAGGTGCCAGTGGAGGGGGGACATTAACCCTAGTCCTACTGAGGTGCAGACACCCCACAGGTCAGTCACTGCAGATCCAGACACATGCATGCCACAGGAGCAATCTGACATTGGGACTTGGTAGAAAATGACAATCCCAACCACTATCTGTGATTCCCCTGGTGCAGGCCAACACACCCTGCAGGCCACTCCATCACATCACCTACCAGCTGCAAACAGGCTGCTAGTGACCAGCAGAGATGCCTGCACCCAGAACTGGGGTGCCAGCAGATACATCTGTGACTGGGCCCCAGGGGAACACCCATATTTATCACATGAGTGAACTACTATGTAGCACCATGGTGGAGCCTAGACATGCTGTGGTCACTGCACATTCAGGGTGACACTGAGCTTGCAGCGGCATCTACCGTGGTCACCCTGTCTGGGCAGGTGGTTGCCTGGCACTACAATGTACCTGTCACTGCCCTTTGCCCTGTGCATATATACACCCTGGCCAGGCCGCCTTATCCGACCTCTACCCATGGTACTTTGCTACTCATTATGCACATTGGCAGCCCACTACTGGCAACATTGCTGGCAGTGTGGCCTGTCTACAGTGTTTGCAGCCACCACACACTGGCTGGACAGACAGCCACCCCCACACCTATGCCAGCATTGTGCTACTGTAGGGGGGTTCTGCAGCCATACACACAACACCTATCATGGGCACAGTACATGCATGGATGTGGTACGACATACTCTGGTGGATCACTCCCAAGGGTGTTGGACACTGTCAGGGGCCAGACCTGCGGCACACACCACAGACATCTGACTGCTTGTTGTGGCGCAGCTCAATGTGCACAATGTGCTTTACATAGGACATGAGTTCTACATTTTATCATTGGCAACTTTTAGTGCATGTGTACCATATACCCATGTGTAGGGTGCCATTGCTAAGGTATGCACCTGCTAGTATTGGGAGTTGACAGCAGGGCCAATTGTCTTACCTCTTCGGGTTTCATTGGCCAATGGGGCCTGTGGGTGGGTGGTTGAGTGTCACTGTTAGCTGCTGCTTTACGGCAGGGTTCCACAACTCCAGTCCTGTCATTCCAGGCACTGATCGGGTTTTCATGCTGTCCCTCATAAATATGCATGGGCTACATCTGCAGACAAGGGGGGGGGGCATAGTTATGCAGCACAGGTATCTTTATTGGGGGCAGCATGGTAACTGAATGGTGTGGGGCCCTCCAGGACTGCATTTGGGGGACTATGCTCTGGGTAATGCGCCTATATCTGGTGTGGTAAAATATTGGCGTTTTTGTCCATGCGTATGTTCTCAGCAATAAGGGTGTGACCATTCCATCACAGTTTAGTTGTGGGGAGAATATGTGGGCAGGATTGGCATGGCCCCAGCTGGGATTTGAAACTGTGACATTCTGGTCTTAGAGGCACTGGCTGTGTCTGTTGCACCACACTGAGGCCACAGAGACAATGCGATCCCTGGAGATGGGATACCTGGCCTGACAGGTCAGAGACCCTGCTCTGCACCATTTTACTGTGGACTCATATAGCTTGTATGGAGGCAATTTGCACGTAACCTCACATACAACCTCGCATGAGGGGGCAATCCCCCATTACCAAGCTGGCCAACAATTATATCATTGGGCAACAATACACGACACTCCCGCGAATGCTCCAATAACAGGGGATGTGTTTTGAAAGGGTCTCCGTAGCGTGATCCCTTCCAAGTATCTTTTCTTTTTTGGTTTCGCTTTCCAGGGAGTGTGTTTTTTATTGTGGCCCATTGCTATCACTGTTGCCCAGCTGACTTGTGATGTTTACAGTTTTCTTTCTGCTATTTTCCACGTTTTATCTGTGTTTTCATGCTGTCCCTCATACATATGCCTGACCTACATCTGCCTACCATGGGGGTGGGGCATAGCTATACAGCACAGGCATCTTTGATGTGACAGCATGGGACAGGAATGCTGTGGGGCCCTCTAGGGCTGCATTTGCGGGGCTCAGCTTTCGTTGCTGTGCCTGTTTCTGGTGTCTGTGTTTGGTGTGGTGTAAAAATAGACCATGCCTTTGTTCTCTGCATTAAAGGTGTGTCTTTACTTTCACTTTTTAGTGGTGGGTAGGACTATTGTGACTGGGTTGGTGGCAGTCCCAGCTGGTATTTGAACCTGTGACCCTCTGGTCTTACAGGCACTGGCTGTGTCCATTGCACCACACTGGGGCTACAGAGATGGTGCTGTCCCTGGTGTTAGTATGACCTGCCTGGCTGGTCAGGGACTCTGCTCTGCAAAAGGTTTCCTGTGGCCTCATTTCCCTTGTATGCAGACAACGGTGCACATACACCTCAGGGGGACCTCACAGAAGGGACACACACCCATATCCGAGCTGGGCAACAATGATATCATTGGGAGACATTACACTACACTCCCAGGTCAGCTCCATTACAGTGACTTTCCCTTTTAGAGGGTCTGCGAAGCGTGAACCCTTCCACATATCATTAGGTTTTTATTTTGTGCTTTCCAGGGAGTTCTGTTCCTTGTTGTCCATTGCTTTCACTGTTTAACTGCTGATTTATGCTTTTAAAGGGGTTTCCTCTGGTCATTTGTATTGTCTTCTGTGACATTTCATTCTGTGCACATGTATCACACTGCTCACGTTTTGTGTGTTACCCAGGTTTCTCTGTACATTGCTGACGGAAATGGTTTCTCTTACCTTTAAAGATGCCTTCAACGGCAGGTTTTCATTCGCGTTGGAATTGAGCTCAGAATTACAGCGCGTTAGTGAGGGGGAGCCTCTCCCCGCCCCCTCTCCGCCCATTGACCCCTTCTCTCCGCCCACTCTCCACCTTCTGCGCTGTTTTAACGCGCCGCGGGGCTTTACGATCGTTAAGCGCGGTCAACGCGCGTAGTATGACGTTACCGGTCGTTGGCGCGTGTTTACGCGCGTTATACTGCACTTGCGGTCGTTAACGTCATACAACGCGCGTTATTCACGTTTACCGCGATTTAGTAAACAGACCCCTAACTTTTAGTAAACATGCCTCTTAATGAGTGTATGGATAAAGAAAGACTAAAAGATTTCTACATTACTATAATCCAGTGCCAACCGCCAGGCACATTAGGAACTACTACAAACGCTGCCCATTTAGAACCCATAGCAAACCCGCCGTATCCTGACAGCATTACCAGGACTCACAAAGCACCATACCCTACCTATCAAAAGGCAACACTGCAAATATTAAACCAATACATTTCAGAGAATACTGGGGAAAGAGAACAAGTGGCAATGTCAAATAGGAATTACATAAATAGAATACCTCAGCTCAGTTACACATGCAGAACATAGACCATCACCAAACAAGGAATCACAATTTAGAAACAGGAAGGCAATAATTAAACTGGGAACCCCAAAAGCCAAACTTGGAATGTACAACAACACTGTAGAAATAAAACTATAAATTAATTTCCTCTTGTACCAAACAAAGCACAGACGTTAATGATGCACATTTCCCAGAGCTTTCATATCCCAGCTAATAAATTCAAAATAAAGAGATATCTTTCTACCTTTTGTGCATTTTTTTCAGTTGCAATTGCTCCAGCCACTTTCTTCTGGTTTCTTCATGTTTTCTGCTAACTGTCCATCGTCTGCTGTCCATTTGTTCTTTCTTCTCTCTTCTAGTTTTTTTTTCCATTCTCTCTCTCTACATCTGCTTTGACATACTAATCTTTCTCCATTTGCTCTTTCCTCATTCCTATTTCATCCACACAAATTTTACCCTCCATCCTCAATCCCCACTTACTCTCCCAATACCCGGCTAATTGTAGATTTTTCATCCCTCCCACACAAAATATTTTTCCCCTCTCCATTTTACTCTCCCAGCCCCATCCCATTCTAATCCTCCCCCAACATCAGCTCCCTTCTAGTTCCAGTCTCACCCAGCATCCATTCCCTTCTAGTCCCTGCATCAGCCCATTTCCAGTCCTAGCCCCCCATCAACCCATTTCCAGTCCTAGCTCCCCGATCCATTTTCAGTCTGAGTCCCTTCATCAGCTCATTTCCAATCCTAGCCCCCATCAGCCCATTTCTAGTCATTTCCTAGCCCCACCATCAGCCCATGTCAAATCCTAGCTCCCCTCCACTCAGCCCAATTCCAGTCCAAGACCCCATGAGCCTACTTCCAGTTCTAGCCCCTCCATGAGTCCATTTCAATTCAAGCCCCCACCACAGCCCATTTCCAATCTTAGCTCCCCCCAACAGCCCATTTCCAGTCCTATCCTAGCTGCTCCATCAGCCCATTTTCAGTCCTAGCTCCCTTCCCTCACAGCCCATTTCCATTCCAAGCTCCCTCCCCATCAGCTATTTGCAGTTCAAGCCTCCCCTTCCACGCAGCCCATTTCCAGTCATAGCAACCCCCCAACCCATTACCAGTCCTAGCCCCCCATCAACCCACTTCCAGTCCTAACCCCCATCACCCCATTTTCAGTTTAAGCCCCCCCTATAATCCATTACCAGTCCTAACCCCCATCAGCCCACTTCCAGTCTTAACCCCTTCAGCCCATTTCCAGTCAGCCCCCCATAGCTCATTGCTAGTCCTAACCCCCCCATCAGCCCACAGCCCATTACCAGTCCTAACCACATCAGCCCTCCTCAAGTCCTAACCCCTCCCCATCAGCCCATTTCCTGTCCTAGCCCCCCATAGCCCATTATCAGTCCTAACCCCCCCATAGCCCATTAGCAGTCCTAACCCCATCACCTCATTTCCAGACAGCCCCCATCAGCCCAGAGCCCATTACCAGTCTTAACCCCCCCCATAGCCCACCAGTCCTAACCCCCCCATCAGCCCTCAGCCCTTTACGAGTCCTAACCACCCCCCCTGAGCCCATTTCCTGTCATAGCCCCCCCATAGCCCATTTCCAGTCCTAACCCCCCCATAGCCCATTACCAGTCCTAACCCCATCACCCCATTTCCAGACAGCCCCATCAGCCCACAGCCCATTACCAGTCTTAACCCCCCCATAGCCCATTACCAGTCCTAACCCCCCCCCATAGCCCATTACCAGTCCTAACCCCCCATCACCCCATTTCCAGACAGCCCCCATCAGCCTTTTTCATCCATCCTTTCAGTGAAAGGTTTGCATTTCTTTGCAATCAGGTTGCTGACTTTGAAGGATGCTATGGTTACATTGACCGAATGTGACTTTGGCTTCGCCATCAACTGTTGCTGAGTAGCCAATTTCGATTTAAGTTCTTTGAGCTTCAGTTTACAAATTTCACTTTTGGGTGGAAAATCAGCATCAAACTTATTGCTATGCAGAGCCTTATAATGACGTTCCAGATTACTCTTTTTGGGCAAGGATACTGGGGTGTTACAAATTAGACAACAACACTTGTCTTTCACCATGATGAAGTAGTAGTCCATTTCCCATTAATCATGAAAGTGGTAGGTTTTGCTCTTCTTTGGAACACTCATCTTCGTTATATTGGGGTGGTTGGATGTAAGAAGGCCAAATCTGCTAAGTTAGTATAAACACTGGCTGAATCTGGTCCAAAACTGTCACTGTCCCAAAGTATTAAAGATCAACAGGAACTGAGGACCTCTGGATGATGTGCAATATAAGGACTGGAGATGCCAAAACCACACATGCAGTTCTAAAAGTAAAAATAAGAATTCATCATACTGGCACCAATAATCAAATACCATCAAACAATCATCAAAAAAACTCAAACACTTGTCCAGAAAACCAGATAAAATCAAATACCGCCAAACAAGTTCAAATACCACCACACGTGATTTAATAAATTCTGCATACAATGTAGAATCAATGCAAAGGCTAAGCAAAATAAAATTGCAGAGGGAAGCAAAAGTCACAGTGGTTTGAACCAATTCGAAGGCAAGGCATAGGCAAGTTAGAACAAAATTGGAAAAGTCTGCCAGAATCACCAAATTCTTGACACTTTGTTGTGTCTGCCTGAAAACGTTCAATGAAAGCGAACTATAAAGTGACCAACGACCAGCACACGACACAACTAATATGGTAAGTGTATTCAGGTAAAGCCCAGGTGAATGGATATCACCCAGTATATAACACACTTCTAAGGAGTGTTGGGGCGGGGGCTGGAATGGGTGATTCTGAGAGGCAGGAGATCAGGTATGATGCCGGGCCTGTGGCGTCTCGTCGCGGGGCACAGGCGGTGGCCCCCTGGGGTACCCACAAACTATTGGCACGAAAACAACAAGCGCCTCCAATACACCCGCAGGCAGGTAAAAAAGACAGGCAAAGGATCAGCAGTGGCGGCAAGCCCTTGGCAGATGACCTGCCGGCATGAGCTCTCTCCTAGGAATGGGGCAAGCTGCTGGCGAGATGGAGCCAAGTGGGGCTGGCGATCTACCTCTGACCCCTCCACGATCTACAGGTAGATCATGATCTACCTGTTGGACATACCTGGTATAAGGAATAGTTACATTTATTTTGATTTTATTATCTTGCTATAAAGAGATCCACTGTGCCTGTCTGGCCCAAGCCATTTTAAATTCTGTCACTGTATTTGCCCCCACCACCTCCATTGGGAGGGAATTCCAAGCATCCACCACCCTTTCAGTGAAAAAGTATTTTCTGACATTGCTTTTAAATTTACTTCCTTGCAGCTTCATTTTATGCTCTCTAGTTTTACAGCTTCCTCGTTTTTGAAAAAGGTTTGTTTGTTCATTAATACCTTTTAAGTATTTAAATGTCTGTATCATATTTCCCCTGTCCTTCCTCTCCTCTAGAGTATATATATTAGTGCCTTCAAGTCTCTTCTCATACGTCTTCTGGCACAAGTTCTAAATCATTTTGGTTGCCTTCCTCGGAACAATTCAAGCCTTTTTATGTCCTTTGTGAGATATGGTCTTCAAAACTGAATACAATACTCCGAGTGAGGCCTCACCAATGCTTGTACAGGGGCATTAATACCTCCTCCTTTCTTCTGGTTACTCCTCTCTCTATGCATCCCAACATCCTTCTGGCTTTAGCCACTGCCTTGTCACATTGTTTCGCCACGTTGAGATCCTCAGAGACAAACACTCCAAGTTCTTCCTCCTGGTCCATGCACACCAACCTCTCACACCCTATCACATATAATTCCCTTGGAGTCTGCATCCCAAGTGCATGAATCTGCAGTTCTCCACATTAAATCTTAACCACCAAGCATTAATGCAGTCTTCCAGCTTTTGTAGATCTTTCCTCGTGTTGTCCACTTCCTCAGAGGAGTCCACTCTATTGAAAATGTTTGTGTCACATATAAAAAGGCAGACTTTACCCTTCAGTCCTTAAGCAATATCACTCACAAATAAATTGAACAGTACTGGTCCTGGGACCAATCCCTGGGGCACATCATTTCTCGCTTTCCTTTCTTCTAAGTCAGTTCTGTTTACCACCATCTTCTGCTGTCTGCCTGTCAACCAATTTCTGATCCAGTTCACCACCTTGGGACCCAACCCCAGGCTGCTCAGTTTGTTGATAAGCCTCTTATGAGGAAAAGTAGCAAAAGCTTTGCTGAAATCTAGATAGAAAAAAATGGCACTCCACTATCCTCAGTACACTCCATATTCGGAATGTTATATTTTGTGTAATTGCTAAAATTGTTTTGTGTTTGCATAACTACTGATCATCTTTTCAACATTCCCAGGTCTAGGATACCATGCCAGGAATGCCTATATAGATGCCCCTGCATATATCCATGTTGGGCACATTCATATTTGTGAAATCATAACCAAACTTAGACATACCTGTTTTGTTTTTGGGGGGTTTTTTCAGACTGGCTTGTACACCCAGATTGTAGAATGTGCCTTGATAAGAATAGCTTCATTCATGCATGGAGAGCACAAGATGGCATCTGACCAAGATCGTGGCTCTTACTGTAAAAGAAGAGAAAGTATAAGTATAAGCCCCAACTCTCCAGAGTTGAACTTTACACATCGGGGACACAGCGGACGCTCTTGGACTGTGGTTTGAGTCTAGACTTCTGAAGTGGCATTTCAGTGGGGCCAGCAGTGCTTTCTTCATTGGCTTTGAGTAGGGCATCTTTTAGCCACAAAGATAGGACCACTCCACTGATACCCGGAAGTTGATTTGGTGGGTTCACAGCTCTACTGCCGGCTTTCCCAATGGGAGGGTGTTTGGAGGAGAGCGTGGAGAGGGGTCCCGCGACAGCATCCTACCCACTGGAAAAGCAGAGGTGTCACCTGGCGCTGCTACTATGAAGGCGTTTGTCCCACTGTGGGTGAAAATCCTACATCTATGGGTCTGATGCTTCTGCAGAAACCGGCGATCGTGATGTTCGGCACATTATGGGAGGCAGTGGCCATTGTGAACTTCTCGCTCTTTGCATTGTCAGGTACTTTTTCTTAAGAATTGACTATGTTAAGTCAGGGCAGGCCCTGTCTCAGGAACAGGCTCAGAATGATGCTATGCAGGCTCTGCTGTAAGCTTGACATGGTGAACTTCAAGAAATAGTAGGAGCGCAGGTTCAAGACTGCCATCATGGCATACAAGGTACAGCATTTGGAGAACTTCAGGGGGTCTTGGGAATGCCTGGGGATAATCTACCACCTATTGCCAGAGCACAATACCTGTCTGCGAGACCAGTGACTGTGTCTACAGAGGGAGATCAAGCTCAAGCTCAATAGGGTTTGCTAGATCTACAGTGCATTGCAGAAGTATTCATCCCTTCTGTGTTTGTCGCATTACAACCTGGAATTAAAATGGAGTTTTGGGGGTTAGAATCATGTGATATACACAACATGCCTATGACTTTGAAGGTGCAAGATATTCTTTATTATGACACAAACAATTATTAAGACAAAAAAAACACCCTGAAATGAGTGTGCATATGTATTCACCCCCCAAAGTCAATACGTTATAGAGCCACCTTTTGCTGCAATTACAGCTGCAAGTCTCTTGGGGTATGTCTCTATTAGCTTAGCACATCTAGCCACTGGGATTTTCACCCATTCCTTAAGGCAAAACTGCTCCAGCTCCTTCAAGTTACATGGGTTGTGTTGGTGTACAGCAATCTTCAAGTAATGGCACAGATTCGCAATTGGATTGAGGTGTGGGCTTTGACTGGACCATTCCAAGACATTTAAATGTTTCCCTTTAAACCAGCTTTAGCAGTGTGTTTAGGGCCATTGCCCTGCTGGAAGGTGAACCTTCATCCCAGTCTCAAACCTCTGGCAGACTGAAACATGTTTTCAACAAGAATTGCCCTGTATTTAGTGCTATCCATTGTTCCTTTAATCCTGACCAGTTTTCCTGTCCTTGCCAATGAAAAATTCCCTACAGCATGATTCTGCCACCACCATGTTTTACTGTGGGAATGGTGTTCTCGGGGTGATGGGAAGTGTTGAGTTTGCGCCACACATAGCATTTCCCATGATGGCCAAAAAGTTCAATTTTCGTCTCATCTAACCAGAGAACCTTCTTCCATGTGTTTGGGGTCCCCCCCACATGCTGTTGTGCAAACTCCAAATCTGTTTTCTTGTTTCTTTCTTTAAGCAATGGCTTTTTACTGGCAACTCTTCCATAAAACCCCACTCTGTAGAGTGCATGGCTTAAAGTGGTCCTATGGACAGATACTCCCATCTCCGCTGTCGATATTTGCAGCTCCTTCAGCATCTCTGATTAATGCCCTCCTTGCCTGGCCTGTGAGTTTTGGTGGGCAGCCTTCTCTTCTCAGGTTTGTAGTGGTGCCATATTCTTTATATTTTGTTTTAATGGATTTAATGATTCTCCGTGGGATATTCAGAATTTGTGATTTTTTTTATAATGCAGCCCTGATCTATACTTCTCCACAACTTTGTCTCTGGCCTGTTTGGAGTGTACCTTGGTCTTCATGTTGCTTGTTTAAAGATGTTGCAGAGCCAGGGGCCTTTTGGAACAGGTATATTTAGATAGGTATCATGTGACAGGTCATGTGACACTGATTGCACACATGTGGACCCTAATCAACTAATTATGTGACTTCTGAGGTTAATTGGTTGGACCAGATCTTATTTAGGGGGTTCATAGCAAAAGGGATGAATATATATGCACTCACAACTTCTTTTCAATTTTTACTTGTTTTTATATACATACAAGATGTTTTATTGTCATTTCAATTCACCAATTTGGACTACATTTTTAGTTCCATTACCTAACATCCAAATGAACCTCCATTTTCATTCCAGGTTATACATAATGTTACAAAACAGGACAAAAAACAAGGGGATGAATAATTTTGTAAGACTGTAACTGGGTTCCTAGAGAGCTCACTGGATGTAGCTACAGACAGGACCTCCCTGTTGGTTAGTTTTGCTATTGAGATGGACCATAACACTGTATTGCGTTTATATTTTCATAATATGCACGTATTGTTTTTGGGTACCAGAATACAAGTTTTTCCTGACTTTTTGAGGACAACCCAAAAAGGCGCAAGGACTTCCTCGATTTAAAACCTAGGGTCCTTGCTTTGGGTGGGTCTTTTTGTTTAAAATTTCCATGTAGGTGTTTTATTTTCCTGGATTGTAAACAATTTCTTTTCTTTGACCAAAGCAATTAGTAACCTTTCTGGTAGGGTGTGAGGCATTAGCTGTGGGTTAGCTCACCCTGAAGCTGATTGTGTTGCCTGGGGGACAGTAGAACTTCCTTTTCCTATAGAGCATTTTTTTTCTTTTCCTATTTCTTGTCCTGTCACCTATTCAGTGGTCTAATATAGATACAAGGATATGTATATTTCTTTCAATTGTTTTTTGAATTGTTTATTAATGTAATATCCTCGTGGATATTACATTCTTCTCTTTGTTGGGAATCCTTTTTTTATGTAAAATTTATAAAGAATAAATAAAAAAATATAATAGCTCCATTTAGTTGTATGTTTACAACAGCAACTTTAGTTTCATAGAAATAATCATCTTTAGTCAAAATGACTTTGCATTTCTCTTTCACGTTTCAAGTTCTCAAGTCACAAAGAACTTTAGTAGTGGTTCTCGGGAAATTTTTACCTGGGCACAACCAGTGAATGATACATTGGCATATCCCTAAATGAGGATCTAGGTGTCATTTTTGATCATCATACTGTGTATCAACATGCAAGTAAAAATTACACTGGTCTACAATTTTTTAAAAGCTGACTGCTTCAGAAACAAAATCTGCCAATTCTTATGGATTTTTATGCGCTGAATTAAAAAAATGACAATTAAAACCACTGATTAGCTACTGTTTTCAAGTTATGTACGTTTTTCCATTTTACATGCATATATAGCGTGTTGGTAGTAGAGTTTTAATCACAAATTATTATAAACCTAGGTCTTTTCATGTGTTTATGGTTGCCATATATATGACCTTGATAATATTTTAGCTGTTGTCTTTGTTTAAAAGTTTAAAAAACAGCCAAGGGGTTATTTAAATACATTTTTTTTAAAGTTGGTATGAGACAGAAAGCAAGAAACATAAAAGCCCTTATTAAGTTGGTTTATAGGAATGCTACTGACTGTCCGGAGCTTTCAGATTCTAGCGCTTTTTATGCAGTGTTAGGAATCAAGTATTGTTGCCTTTTAGACAGCCCTTTTTTCCGTTTACATGAAAATTGTACACTTCCTTGGGCAAAACTAAGTAACAATGTTATCTGTATCTAGCACCTTTGCATAGTGACAGTAGAGAGGCAGTTTTTGCTGTTTAACTTTTGTTCATAATAAGGGCTTTTATGTATTTACAAGATCTCCCTGTCTACAGACAGTCAATTTGTCCACAGCCCATTTAAGTGATAAGACATAAAAGAATACATGTCATTTTCCTTATAGTGGGTTGGAAAGTTGTATAGTTTTAAGATCGTTCATATTATTGATTTAGAGAATGACAATTTAGATGGAGTACCTTCTACATAATACCATGGTATATTTTATTATGGGTAGCCCCTTATGCTTTACCAAGAATGCATTTTGACTTTTACTTTTGGTGCGAAACTTACTTCTGTTTAAAAAGACAGCCATTCCCTCAAAGAGTCTTTTCAATGCAAAACACTTTGAGGCTACATGCATGGTTTTAAGGCAAGTCATTGTGTTTGTTTGCTTCTTTACTTAACATGTGGCTACGTATTCTCTACGTTTTAATACTAGGACTTATATTTATGTTGGTTTAGTTTATAGGGTCACTACTGATTGTCCAGAGCCTTCAGATTCTAGCGCTTTTTATAAGGTGTTAGGTATTAGGTATTGTTGCCTTTTAGACTGCCCTTTTTACCATTCACATGAAAATTGTATACTTTTTTGGGCAAACCTGAGTAACAATGTGGCTGGGAATTATCTGTATATAGCACTTTTGTGTGGTGACAGTACAGGGGCAGTTTTTGCTCTTTATTTTTTGTCCTCCTCATCCCTCATAGCCATTTCCATTCCATTGCCATTAGTCATAACATATGAATGACCTTTTCTTTTTCATACATCCATTTTGTTGCACTGTTGATTTTATGTATCGTTTTTTTACTAACACTATTGATATGCAGATGCTATATTTTGTTTTCAGCTTTTGTGGTTCTTATTATTCAGTTACTTTTATGGATTTTTATTTATTGTCCATTGATGTGTTTTTTGAGGATTGCACCCCCTGAAGAAGGTCTATACAGCCGAAACACATTGGGGTTCCTAATAAAGTATTTTTTGACCACTATTCACTATACCCACTCCTATTGTGTTTTCTACTCCTTGTGGGTGTCATTTGATCTTTGTTGAACTGCATTAGTATTCATTTCAGACTTTATTCGGTATCTACTCAACATTTCCTTGTCTGTCTCTTGTATTCTATAAATTAAATATCTCTTGTCACTGTACAGCAATATTCTGCAAGCATTGACTGGTTCTATTTGTCATTATATCTTTTCTCCATCACTGCATTGTCCTGATGAAATCGCTCAATATGCTCATTCCTCACTGCTCCACAATTCAGTGGAAAAAAAATCAGAGAGTGCAGAAAATATATCTTGCAGATCACACAAAACTATTTAAAGTTGTTAAAACCCTAGAGGATTGTGGAAAATTGCAAGAGGATCTTGATAAATTGGAAGACTGGGCATCCAAATGGCAGATGAAATTTAATGTGGACAAGTGCAAAGTTATGCACCTAGGAAAGAACAACCCAAACTATGGTTACACGATCCAAGGTTCCACATTGGTTCCACCCAGGAAAAGATATAGGTGTCATTGTGGATAACATGTTAAAACCCTCTGCCCAGTGTGCAGTGGTAGCCAAGAGAGCAAATAGAATGCTAGGTATCATAAGGAAAGGAATGGAAAATAAAACAAAATATATTATAATGCCTCTGTATCATTCCAAGGTGCAACCTCACCTTGAATATTGTTTGCAATTCTGGTCGCCGTATCTTAAAAAAGATATAGCATTATTAGAAAAGGTAAAGAGAAGAGCCACCAAAATGGTAAAGAGATGAAAGGATACTCCTATGAAGAGAGGCTAGAAAGGTTAGGGCTCTTCAACCTGGAAAAGAGACGTCTGAGAGGAGATATGATAGAAGTCTATAAATTAATGAATGGAGTGGAAGGGGTAAATGTAGATTGATTGTTTATGTCATCAGAATATAAAAAGACTAGGGGAAATGCAATGAAGCTACAGTGTAACCTATTTAAGACTAATAAGAGAAAATATTTTTTCACTCAACGTGTAATCAAACTCTGGAATTTGTTACCGTAGGATGTAGTAAAAGCTGTTAGTGTAGCTGTGTTTAAAAAAAGGGTTGGACAAGTTCCTGGAGGAAAGGTCCATAAACCATTATTAAAAGGGACATGGGATATCACTGCTTGACCCAATACAAGCATTGAGGAACCTGTGTCTTTTTGGGAAACTGCTAGGTACTTATGACCTAGATTGTCCACTGTTGGAAACAAGTTACTGGGCTTGATGGACCTTGGTCTGACCCAATATGGCATATCTTATGTTCTTATCTTTAGTGACATGTTGCAGCCAAGATTTTTGTATGTATTAAGGAGTTTTTTCCATCAACTCCCTGTAGTTGTCTGCCTTGTTGTTTCTGAGAAAAGATGTTGCCACTAAATGAAGGCTTTTCATGCCATCCTTTCTTTGTCACGTAGTGCACAGTTAAGTGCATAATCCTGAACAAGTTCAGGAATCTGAGGACCAACAAAGACACCTTCCTTTTTCTTAGTCTCACTTGGGAGTATGTTTACTAAGCTGCAGTAAAGGCGCACCATTTTGCATGTGTTAATGGAAGTGTTAAAGCCCCCTTTGTGTGTTAAAGGCCAGGGCGAGGTCAAGGCATTCCAGTGGTAAGGGCACTATGAGCTGGTTAACAGGCATTATACATTGGGCGTTAGGGGCACCATGCATGCTAACAACCGCTAAGGCCGGTTGCTTTAATGCAGGATAAGGGAGACTTTCTACAAGTCACATTTGAAATGCTGGATGGGAGCAAAAGTAACAGCCAATGGACATGTCACATCCATATGTCCCTTATATGTTAGACAATGAGTGGGATAAGAATGTGGGAGGCAATTGGATGGTATCAGTGAGAGGCTGTTATGTAATGCACTGTGATGTCAGTGGGTGGTACAGAAGTGGGTACGAGCATGCCATGGAGTAACAACCATGCCCATGATGTAGCCACGGCAAAAATGACTGGACAGCAGCATTGACCTGCATATTAGCCGATGGCAGAATGAGTGCCACATTCTGTGAAAATTAGGTCACAGGCCTAATTAGGAGGAGTTTCCAAACACACCTTCATAAATTACCCATACATGTAACATCTAATGAACTCCAGAGGGAAGCTGTCATAAAATTTGAGACACTGAGATCATATGCCAAATACCTTGGCTTAGACATAAAGTTTATTACTGTCATGGTATATGCAAAACTAACCCATTTGGAGAAATTGTTCCTGAAAAACAAAGTGCCACAGTGTGGACCAGGGTGTAGCAGCTACTACTACTACCGAGCATTTGTATAGCATGACAAGACATACTCAGCGCTGCACAGACACATTTAAAAGATGGTCCCTGCTCATCAGAGCTTAAAATCTAATCAAGACAGACAACACAGTAGTTGTAGACATAGGATACATCTAGGGGGAATGGTAAGGAAACACAAAGGAGATCAGGTGAGTCAAGATCTGAAAGCGGCAGTGAAGAGGCGAGTTTTCAGCCTGGATTTGAAAAGGACCAGAGAAGGTGCCTGACATACAGAATCAGGTAGTTTCTTCCAGGCATTAGGTGCAGCAAGGTGAAAGGATCAAATTCCGGAGTTAGCAATAGAAAAGAAGGGCACAGTTAGAAGTGATTGAGAATAGATGACACCACAATCTAAAAATCCAAAATGTGCAGAGAGCAATCCAACAACCTAGGTATACCATCCCCACCCCCAAACACCATATTGTCACAAACACCTGAAAGCATCATTGATGATGTTGCACAAAGATAGCACTTTATAGTAAGATACTCTTGATGCTTTAAAGTATATTTCAAATATCAAGGGGGGTCCCCAGTATGTCGGTAGGAGGATCATAGAAGGGTAAGCACTATGGATATAGGCAGAGGGATGGGCTGAAGAACTGAAGGAGGAAGATGAGAGTGCAGTACAGCTGCGATGCAGGAAATCATCCATGCAGGAAGTCTGCACGTGACAATGCAAAATGGAACATCTTTAGCCAGAGTGTACTTTTCCCATGTTTCTGAATCAAGCAGCACTGCCAAACAATATGCTGTGTTACAGTGGCAGAGCAAGCATGCAGGATAATGCATCATTCTGTTCCCTGACACAGAACATTGATGCTTCTGTGCAGAATCCCAGCAGGAGCAGGAAAGGGAGAGAGTGACAGTAACCCACAGTTCATGAGCACAGAAGGGATGGACATTAGCCATGGCCTCACAGAACCAACGGGCCTAGATAGAAAGTACAGTGGTATTTGTGTACAGTTAAGTGGTCTATGAAGAACGTACTGACCACCCTGGCACTTATGTGTATGGCAGCCAGGGTGGGCCACAAACAATTGAGATACCAAAACATGTGATCATTAGCTAACCTTGACTATACATCTTAACAATACCATCAGAGTAATATATTCAAAGCTAAAAACACTGCAACATCTAAGGCCACTCTTATCCATGAGCAACTTTTGAACAACTGTTCAAGCACTGATTTACCCATGCCTGAACTTCAGTATCCAAAAAGGACTTCCGAAACAAGCCATAAACTAACTGCAAATGGTACAGCATGCATCAAGATTCATCAAACAAACTCCAATACATAACCATATCATTCCTATATAGAAACAGATTCACTGGCTGCCAGTAGAAAGCAGAATGAATTTCAAAATCTTAAATACAACATTCAAAATCCTAGAAAATGACATCATTACTTACTTGAATCTCTCCTGCAAACTACACCAGAAAACAAAACTCGTAGAAGCTATGCAAAAAAAGACATTAGTGGTGCCGCTGGAATATACAAGATATAATGCAGGTACATCCAAAAGAGCCTTCTCACTCTCCACACCAGGCCTCTGAAATACACTTCCAGAAAATATAAGAACCACTATGGATCCACAGGCCTTCTGCAAACTTCTAAAAGCATTCCTATTTAATGAACATTTGGGGAAATCGGTGACCTGATTAAGACATTGAACAGGATAATGAACCTAGTTACACAGTCCATAAAATGTCTAGTGGATGATTTTGTGGCCCTTGTCTTCTGGAATAAGTGGCTGCCTGCCCTTATGTGTGATCTATATACAGCATCTCCATGGAGACATATAAGATGGGTGAACTTTCAATTAATAAAGATAGTCTTTGGACTGTATAGGACTTGTGCTTTGGAGATGGAAGACAGATAAGCAAAGCCCATAATTTGTGTCCCTCTCTCACCCAGACAATATCTTCACAAGTGAGCAAGATGTGTATGGCCTATTCAATAACTGCAAGCACTGGCATCAACCATGGAGGTCTGTCTGTCATTTTGTCATGGTTATCTTCACCCCTGTGAAACAGTGAAATGCATCTGTCATCTGGAAGGGACACAGCTATATATGCCGCAGGTGCATTGTTAGAGAAAGCACAACCCTTGCCCTTTGAAAAATAGTTACATAGCTCCATGACTGGGGAATGAGAAGGACATGTAATGTCAACCTGCAGCCAGGAGTATCAGCTCTGAACCTTGTGGCGCACTTCTGTGAATCTGCTGCAGAGGCTCAGCAAACCTCTCCATATGATATGTGCAGCTGTACAGCAGGGGGTCTGTCTCAGCTGAATTGTCTGTGCTACTCCTTTGCACTAACTAATCAGGTAGGAGCAGTCAGGTGTTTCTCATAGGGCTGATCAGCACACAAATGTGAATAGATATAGAATTACATGTAGAACAGGACTGCATTTCATAGGCATCATCTCTGTACAGTGTGATGTGAACAACCAGCTTGCACTCCAAACATCTGCAATGAATTTGCAAAGGGCACTACGGCACATCCTCACACACCAGCTGTAAAATATTCAGACAGTCATCAAACCCTCCCTGAGCATATGCTTTGTCATTGCAATATGAAAGGTTTGGCCTAAGTCCGCATCTCCATGATGCCATATATCCCCACCCTCTACTGATTCCCAAAGATCACCTACCACAGCACCAGTACCTCATTGTGGAGAATGGACAGCACACTGACGTTGTTGATCTTCTGGACCAACTCCCTGAACCGTTTGGCAAACTGCACATCAACCTATGCATGGTTCCATTAGACCGTATACCTGGCCCAAAACATATGCATTGCCACAAGCACATGCTATTTCTATGGCCAAGGATCCCACACCATTGCTGATGAGTCATACAATTCACACTGTCCCACAGAACTTAGTCATGTTTGCTTTGGCCATTCATGGAAGCTGCATTCCAGTGGACTAAGAGTAAAGGTTCTCATGTGTGAATGTGCTACAGATTCCTTAGATCAGGGTCCATATTTCATGGCAGTATGTAGCAGGTAACTGTACAACATTTCATCACAATTAAAGACAACATACTGCTCTGTCTCCAAGTTGTACACTGCTGCCGAGTGGGTAAGGGTGAAGCTGCCAAACAGCTTGCATGCCACATCTGACTGTTTAATGTCTGCTGTGATGAGTGGCTTCTCAGTATTTTGTTTATCTTTCTTCAATTCAGATGATAGGGTATATATTTGGGGCCTGTACATGCTTATTAATTGGAACCATCTCTTCTGCAATAAATCATTCACTTAAATGTGGAATAAACTCCTCAAAGTTTAAGACATGAACTCAACATGGCCCCTAATGGTTTGTCCAGGAAGTCTATAGAGGCATGCTATGAGTAAGGCTTCTGTGTAACGGTTGACCCACTTCCACTGGAGATTGTGGCTATGCCTGTAGCTTTATAATAGCATCAAATTCTACCAGATACTGTGAGTCATGGTGACAGGGCCAGTTGCTAGGGTGTGAGAAATGAGTGTACACATGACTCTCATAAACTCTATGTTATGGTCCAGAAACATTCTCTAGATGTTTACTATTACAAGCACACATGGGAGGCAGAGTATCATGAACAAAACTATAAATATATTTTTTAACATACAAAAATAAAAAAATATTTTTAAAATACATAAACTAGGTTCAATGATTTATTTTAACCCACAGCCAATGCACAACACACATACCTGCACAACCACGGGGGGAGGGGGGAGGAGGGAAAGGAGGAACAAGGTATATGCTGCTTGACAGCTGGCTATAGAGGAACACAGATGGAGTGTTGTCCAATGCACACCTACCTATCAGTCCACTCCACTGGGTGAGGATGGCTGATGCGCCGGAGGGGCTGCCATCCATGTCTCCACCTGGTCCAGGGCATCAGCCATCCTTGCCAGGTAGGCTGTCATCCTCACCAAATTCCTCACCATCAACACCATTTGTTGCCCCATTGCAACCAATGCAGCACCCATGGCACATTCTCAGCTGTCCCTGCTGGGGTGCCACCAACAAGGGGTCGGGGTGGCAAACTCTGAATCTACCATGGGTACTGCACTAGCTGCAGTATACAGTAGCAGCACTGGTGATGGAGGCAGAGTTTGGGGTAGAGGGCTAGCCATTCTGTACTCCTCAACAGCCAGGGCAGATGGAGAAGGGAAAAGAACAATAGCTTTGGCAGGCCACAGCTGGGAGGGGCTGCCATCTGGAGTGGTAAGGGGACATCTACCTCCTACATCCATCACCATATATAGCCCTGTGTGAGCGGAGGTGAGACAACAGTACTATGTCCTTGCAGGTCTCGTCTATATATCTCTCTGTCTTCCTTATGTCCTCCAAGTCTGCTACTCTAGCCTCCAGAAATCAGACTTGTTCCCTGAGAGAAAAGAGCTCCTTGCACCTAGTACACACGTAAGCTCCTCACTAACTAGAAGAAAATCATATATGTGACACTCAAAGCAAAAGACTGGAAAGCCCCCATCTCACTGCTGAACTGCTGTCAGCATCTTAGTTTTAAGTTTTCATTAAGGATTTAAAGTTGTTTTCTGGGGATACTACAACTATACCTATTATGTTTAATAGACTTTGTTCACCTCAAGATTAATTAATCTCATGTCCTTAATTAATGTATTCCTGATGAGGATAACCAGCCACATCTGAAAGCAAATATGGGCACCTCCTTCCCTTTAATAGGTTTAAGAGACTATAAAGCTAAGATTATCCTTGGGATGGGTGGGAAAGAAGACTTAATAAAAGCTGACTTCCTGCACAATGCCCTCTGTGCTTCTAAGGTAAAGTCTTACCAATTTCCTGTGTGATTCATACAGCCCCTGGTTTGATAGAGGGGGCCTTTTAAATTGCCTCTTTGTTATGTCATTTGCCTTTAACACTTATTTAATACAACTTCACAGATCTTTTGCCTCCTAAATGGAAGGCCTCTTCATAAAGGTCTCTAGAAACTAGTATATTTATTTCTACTCAGAGACTATTTATTGTATGCTAAGCTATACTCTGATTTGATTCAAATAAAAAAGCTCTCTAAAAACACATTTATTTCAATAACTATTTACTCTATTTTGCCTTCTATGTTAAGCTATACTCTAATTTGATTTAAATGGAAGGCTCTCTGGTAGTACTAAGACCTGACTCACTCAGTAAAAAATCTGAATTCTAAAATACACAGATTTATCAGCTTTAACCCAAAGAATGTTCTTTTTCTCCAAGATTTAGAGTATATTCCAGAAGATACTTACAAGTGCAGATCTATTTCCAGCTGTAGCAGTCCCTTTTGGTAGTCCTCCATGCCCTTGATCCCATATATATGCCCTTCTACGACCCACCCTTCCCCTTTCCTTATGTTCCGCTATTGTATGACCTGCGTGTTACCTCTTATTCCTATTTTATTGGAGTTCCTTTCTTTTCTAATTTTAATGGAATCCATTTCTCTTTTTAATTTTATGTACACCGCTCTGCTGTCTCAAAGGGTGGTATAATAATTTTTAAAAAACCATAAGTCATAAACCATACATTGTAGTGATGAAAGCTCTCTGGAAGATATGGAACTTGAAGAAAATCCTGAATTCCCCTTTGAAGTGAATGGCAGTGCACACATGCAGGGGAATTACAAGCCAGATCAGAGGAAAAGTAAGCTCCCTGCTAAAGTCAGGCCACGCCCTAGCTCAGGGATGGAGACAGGCTTCCCTGCTGATTGGTCACACAGGTGCAGAGAACAGGGAATGCCCACCAGGCAGCAGTGTTTAAAACCACGAGCAGAGCAAAGCAAAAGACACACAGGAAGAGTCAAGGGAAGAAGCACTGACTCAAGGAACACAAGAGGCACAGACGCAGAAGATACGGATACAGCAACAGAAGGCAGAGGCACAGGTGAATGGAGGTGGACGTGGAGAAAGGAACAGGAACAGCTGTTGGAGTTGGAAAGGTGAGAGAGGAGAGAGAGAAGCTGAAGCTGTGCTTAGCTGGAGGAGAAAGCCAGAGGAAATCTCCCAAGGAAGCAGCTACCTAAGAGGGACTGGAGAAGGACATAAGGAGGCTGCATTTCAGAGCCTGGAGGAACCCAGGAGGAAAGAAAGCAGCATTTGTCTGAGGAAACATCCCCAAGGTAAAGCCAGCAGTTTCATTACTGATAATTCAGCAGAGAGACAATTTGCCAGTTGTAAAGGTCAGGAAGCTGAGTCCTCACCGTCTACTGTTAAGAAGTGGGTAGAGAGTTTTTCATATGAGAAAAGCCATAGCCCTGATAAAAGCACAGCCCTTGAAACTCCAAAGCTAGAAGCATTAAGAAAGCTGTTTTCTGAGGAAAAGGTTCACTCCCTAATGTAAAGGTGCTGATACAGGCTGAATTGCTGTGGAACCAATTTCAGGAGTTCTTGAAAGAGAAAAAGCTTGAGAAGGCTTATAATCCTGAGAGAGATACTGTTTTCCCTGATGCTATTGAAGGAATGCAAGTAGATTCTTGTTTGTCTAATTGTGAATGTGACCCCATTCCAATGGACTCTTCTTTATCTTTAAAAGAAGATTCTGCAGTGTTGAATGGAACTGAGAATCTGTGAAACCGTATAGGAAATAAGGGCAGTTCCTGCTTTGAGCTGAGGAAAGCTAATTCTGTGTTTCACTGAGTTTTGTTACTTGCTGAAGTTAAGAAGCAGTGCTGTGAAGAAGTTTGCTTTCAAAAGAAAAACCACAGCTGTTATAAGTTTACCTGTGTTGCTGTTAACTGACCACACGAGGCAGTCCTCGGTGTGAGTGTGTGTGAGAAGCAGAACAGCTGAACAGTGGAAAAGGTTTTGTTATGTCATTCTCATTATCCTGATTTCATCTTTATGTTGGAGATGTATCCTTCTGCCTTTGTTGTGTACTGAACTTTGAATGCCCTGGAAATCCCCACAATAAATTTTCTTGCTGCCTTACAACCACCGACTCAACTACATTTGTCCTTCAAGAGTAAAAAGCACTACAAGTCCCAGAATACCCTGGTGACAACAAAAGGGAACTTTATTCAAAGGAGGACATATAAGGCCGTTTCCAGCTTGTAAGCCTTTGGGCCCAAGTGGAGGCGTCGCAACATTCAGCCCTCAACTCACACGCTCATTGCCATTCACACGCTACTTGGTTAGCATAGCAGTTTTAGCATTGGATTTTATGTTAATCTTAATCATGGCATACTTGTTGCATGCTAAATCCTACACTATGACTAGCATGCTATGCTAAACATGCTCTTATGATGTTCAAGCAATCTGCATAAGAGAAAGTGCTAATTATGTCATAAGTTGATATCTTTTATGATTTCACAAATGAATAATGAAAATAGAAAACACATTTGATAATTATTCAGTAGACAGTAGAAAATTAAATTTTTAATTCATTATATAGTCTTAGGCGCCTTTTTATGTAAGAGTGTTGTGCAGTTGACATGAGATTTGACATGTGTTAACTTCATGCTCAGACCTGTAGTAACAGTTACAGTGCGGGTATGGCAATTAAAGCATACCAATTTTTGCACTGCCAATCACACTATAGGATGCTGAATAGGTGGGTTAGGAGTCTAGAATGGGCATGGTGAGTATTTTTATAGTTAGCACTGGAGTACATATCGGGCACTGTCAATGTTTTTGGGGTTTTTTTATATTTATTTAACAGGTTTTTCATACCGCTTTATCATTTCAGTCAAAGCAGTTTACATTGTAACTTAAACTTGGTAATGTACATTAAACAGGAGCATTGATAACTTGGATTTTTCTTGCAATTAGTTGCAATTAGTGTGGGTTCACTTAACATTAGGCGTACCGGAGATAATTGTGCTGCATGTTAGGGTACACCTCCGCACATTAACTGTTGGAAACATGCCGGCCATGCTCCTGATAGTTAACATGGAAGTTTTACATTAAGCGCATATTCGGGTTTTGTGCTAATCAAGCGTTAAGTGCAAAAACCTAACACGCTGTTGTAAAGGGATCCCTTAGATTCTTAGCAAACATAGTTTGTTAAATTATAACAATTTTTAGTTTCCTGCCTCAAAAATACAAAAGGATAATATCAAAATTATTCAATCCTATGCAAAATGTAAATAAAAATACAGTGGCTTAAGTTAAATTCTGATGCTGGTATTTAATCTGTATATCTACACCATTGTCCATATGGGTAGTGACGTGGATTATACTTATTGACAGGTGACCATGTTAGTGCCTTCAGTTTAGTTTAGGCCGCTGTTCAGCAGGGAAGTAAGAAGAGATATGAGAAGAAAAATAATGTGGGAGTTACAGGTTGAATAAAATTTTAGGGAGTAGGAGAAACTTGATCCCCATGGGGAAGCAGATGGGTTGTCAAAATGGCAACTTGAAAAAAAGGGTAACAGTGACACTGGTGGAATATAAATTTTGTGCAGCTGAATTTTAAATAGACTTTAGTTCAAATAAAAGTTTCATTTGGAAAACAGAAAGGAGCAATCTGCTTCCTCCCTTTTTAGTATTTAACTATTTATCTTTTTAATTATAACTTTTATTGTACTTTCTACTTCTCATTTGATATTAATATAAACTACTTTGTTGGTTCCCAAAAGGCAGTATATCAAGAATTTTAATAAACTATAAACCATAAGTTAGTCTAAGCGGGAAGTGATCAGAGCACGGCTATAATTTTGATCGATGTTCCACAAATCCTTCAACAACAGCACTATTGTAAGGAAGCAGCAAATACTACCTTCCTCAAAGTGGTGCTATTGTTGAAGGATTTGTGGAGTATTGGTTATTTGTTCCCTCTACTGGTGGGAATATTATTTGTAATTTTGGTCATGCATTCAGAAAGGAAGGCATGGATTTTGCTGATGTTCAAAGAAAGAAACAAGGAGATCAACATTCAAATGATTTGTTTGGTTGATTTTGGAATTTAGCTGGATAAGATTGTTAGTTACTAAGCTGTGGTAAAAGATCACATTTTACTGCAGCTTAATTTACTGTAGCAGTTGTTGACCTTAGTTGTCACTAACTTTAGAAGTACTGCAGGTTAGTGAAACCTGCAAAGAATGAATAATACAGGTTATCACCTCTCGATCTGCATTATTCTGCTCCATTGGAGCACTAGGCTGCTAACGCCATGACCTGATGCCAAGGCCGATGCAAGGAGATGAGGCAAACTTTATCCCTTGTGCCGCATCCCTATTGGCCAGCCACTTGCCTTTCATTGTCACCTCTGTTGCCCCTCACTGGAACCTACAGTAGTGGCAATGGATTGAAACAGCCCCATGGCGTTTACCTGCAAACATTGGCACAACAGGGCTGTCTGCTACCACACCCTCTAATGTCTGACTTCCGGAAGAGGCAGCAGATGCAGACAGCCCTGCAGTGCTGAGGCTTGCAGGTAAGCGCCATGGGGCTGTTTCAATCTATTGCCACCGCTGTAGGTCCCGGTGAGGGTGACAGCGGCAGCAATGGATGCCCTTGAAGGATCAGCACTTTAGTTCACCTAATGCTCCAGGAGAGCTTTCCTAAAGGGGCTGGCGTGAAAGTTCCATGTGACCTCCCAATCAGAACCCCCACACCTCCCAAAGGCATTCCTGGCCCTCCCTGTAAGACCTCCCTAGAAGACATCTCCACCCCCTTGAAAGTATTCTCCACCTTTCCCAAACCCCCAACATCCCTCCTGTAGACCCCGTGCCTAACTCAGCAATCCTTGCTGGTCTAGGGGTAGGAGGCAGGAGTAATCCCACATTGCTCTAGCCCAACCTGGCTTCTTCAAAATGGCATTTCTTTTCCCCTCGAGCAGTAGTTTCATGGTACTACCACTAGGGTCAAGCTGCAATATATGGGCCTGATTTGGCAACCTGACCCCTAGAAGTAGTACAGTGAGATTACCACTATGGCAGGAATGGCTGGGGATTACTCCTGCTCCCACTAGACATTAGGGGTTCAAAAAAGCCTCAGACAAAGAATCAAGAGTGGGGGTCTGCTGTGGGGGTCATGGAGGACTGTTCATGCAGAGGGTCAGGCAGGGGGTCAGATGCATTGTGGTTATGTGGAGGGGATCTGATACCTTTGGGGGGGAATTAAATATTTTGGGGGATGGGGATAGTTAGGATATCATGCAGGGTGATCAAGGAGAATGAATACCAGGGGGGTCTGGGGGGAACTTATGACAGAGGATCAAGATATACTTCCAAATCAGAAGCAGTGATTTTAAAAAGCTGCTCCCATATACATGAGTAGTATAGATGCAGGTTTTTCCCCGAACACAGCTTTTTAAAATTATTCTCCTGCAGGACATGCAGAAACATCAATGTGCAATCCTGCATGTCCTTACACATACTCGTATTTTAGCAGAGACCGTGTGCTTGGCAGAGCCTCTTGTGAATTTTCCACATCCTGACCTGGATGTCTTCATTTCTCTCTCTATCTCCATTCTAAAATTTGCCTTCACACATTAATCAGAAGCCAGCAAATGCATAATTTGCTTCTCTGTATACTAAAAATATATATATTGATTGTACTGGGACATTAACGGGGGCTAATTACTAAGATGCATTAATGTTAATACACATTAATTTAATGTTAATATGCATTATTAGTAACTAGGTACCACTGAATAATCTGAGAGCTAGACTAAAATAACACACATTAATGGTGAATTAATATGCATTAACATTAACTCACCTTAGTAACTAGTCCCCTAAAATGCTAAATGGCAAAATATTGTTCATATATTCATGGGCTGGGTAGAGCAGAGTGGAGATAATCCTAAACATTTAGTGATGATATTCATGCAATAAATATATAGGTGGTAATTTTATAAATGGTGCGTGGAAATGTACGTAAGTCCCTATTCTAAAGTACTTATGTGCTTGAATGGGTACTTTAGACAATTGCTATTCTATAAGCACATGCATGAGTCTATCAGAGGTACCTTCCATTACAGCATTCACAGAGGCGGAGCTTGGGTGGAGCATAGGCGAAGCCTACATCTATATGCATTAAGTTATAGAATAATATTTATTTAATTTACAAGATTTAATATGCCACTTGCATTATGGAGGTTTACAAATATCTATTAATTTAATGCAGAGAATGAAAAACTGGACAAGATAACGCAAATCAAAGGAATTCATGCAAAAGAAGGGGGGGAAATGGAATAGTACAATAATTTCAAAAATTAAAGACACTGATTATTGCAGGATATGGTAGAGAAGGGTAGGACTGAGCAGTATAAGAAAGGATAAGAGCCAAGAAAAGTATTTTGAATGCAGTAAGAGACAGGAAGCCAGTGTTGTTTGTAAAGAAGCAGGGTCACATGGTCATAGTGGGAGGCATTGTAAAGGAGTTTCGCTGCAGTATTCTGAATTATTTAAAGGTGGTCCAGTTTAAAATGGGGGGACATCTGATAGTAGGCTGGTTTTGGATCCTGATGCTCCTCCTTCTCTTGCCCATTACTTATTCATGGAAAGTGACATTGAAAAAGCAAAAGTGCTAAACAGATACCTCTGTTCTATTTTTACTAAAGAAAATCCTGGAGAAGGACCACCTGTGATTGACAAATATACAAATGGGAATGAAGTAAATACTACACCATTTCACAGAAGCTGTGTTTGAACAGCTTGCAAAACTGAAAGTGGACAAGGCCATGTGACCGGACGGGATACATCCAAGGATACTGAAAGAGCTCAGAGAGGTTCTTGCAGGGCCTTTAAAGGATGTTTTTAATAGATCCTTGCAGACAGAAGTTCCACAGGACTGGAGAAGGGCTGACATGGTACCTCTTTACAAAAGTGGTGACAAACTACAGGCCAGTAAGCCTTACCTCGGTGGTGGGAAAAGTAATAGAGGTGCTCCTGAAAGAGAGAATAGTGGACTTTCTTGAAACCAATAGGTTGCATGATCCGAGGCAACATGGTTTTATCAAAGGACGATCATGTCAAACAAATCTGATTGAGTTCTTTGGGTGACCAGAGAACTAGATCAAGGACATGCGATGGATGTGATCTACATAGATTTCACTCAGATGAAAGGAAGGTGATTAGTGGTGTGCCCCAGGGATCAGTTCTGGGACCAGTACTGGTCAATGTATTTGTGAGTGATATTGATGAAGGACTGACTGCAGATGACATGAAAATTTGCAGCAGAGTGGATGGATAACATGAGGAAAGATCTACAAAAGCTGGAAGAACGGTCTAATGCTTGGCAGTTAAGGTTTAATGTGAAGAAGTGCAGTGTCATGCACTTGGGATGCAGAAATCCAAGGGAATTGTATGCGATAGGGGGCGAGAGGTTGGTATGCATGGATGAGGAGAAGGATCTTGGAGTGATTGTTTCTGAGGATCTCAAGGTAGCGAAACAGTATGACAAGGTGATGCCAAAGCCAGAAGGATGCTGGGTTGCATACGGAGAGGATGCACAAGTCACTGGTGAGGCTTCACTTGGAATATTGTGCTCAGTTTTGGAGACTGTATCTCAGAAAGGATATAAAAATACTGAAAAAGGGTCAGAGGAAGGCAACCAAAATGATTTGGAGTATGCGCCAGAAGACGTATGAGAAGAGACTTGAAGACCTAAATATGTATACGCTAGAGGAGAGGAGGGACAAGGGAGATATGATACAGACCTTTAAATACTTAAAAAAACAAATCTTTTTCAAAGGCGGGGAAGCTGTAAAACTAGAGGGCATAACATGATGCTGCAAGGGGGTAAACTGAAAAGCAACATCAGGAAGCAGTGGGCACATCCCTAAACAAATACATGGGGAGGGGTGATCTGCCTGGAGCGGCAGGTGCACCTACTCTCGCCACCGTGCTGGGCAGACTAGCTGAACCATGCTGGTCTTTGTCTGCCATCATATACTATTCAGTATTTATTTATTTATTTAACCTGATTTTTATACTGCCTTATCCTGAAATCAAAGCAGTTTACATTGCAACTCAAATTTAAACTGGATACAGTGAACTAGGCATGCAGGGTACTTAACAGAGTATAACCTATTTACAAAATTGCTAACTTATTTACAGTTGGTTCAAGCTATTTATAGTTGTTTGAGCTACTTACAGTTGGGCAGACTTATCAGAAGCTGTTCTAATGGTCTGGGGGGTTTAGGCCAGGGAAACTGGTGTGGTTGCTGGACTATGTGATATTATCATAGTGTTCCATGAACAGAAGTATCTTGAGTTTCTTCCTGAAGTCTTTAATATCTCTGGAGGCATGCATTTCCTCGGGGAGGGTGTTCCACAGTCGGGAGGCAGCTAGTGAAAGGGCACTTTTGGAAGTGGATTGTTTGCTTTTCTGGTAATCTGTGGGCACATTGATCATATGCCTGTTGTTTTTTCACCATATGTCTATTGTTCTTCTGACTGGGCTCTCTAGGATGTTTGCTGAGGAATGGTGGAGGATTTTGAAGATATTCAATATTGTCTTGAACTTGGCACGAGCTTGGATTGGGAGCCAGTGCAGTTGGTGTAATACTGGTGTGACGTGGCCTGCCTTGATTGTTCCAGTGATGATTCATGCTGTTGTGCTCCGCACCATCTGTATTGGATGTGTGGCTTGCTTTGGGAGTCCTTGGTAGAGTGAATTGCCGTGGTCTAGTATTGGATGTGATAATAGCTTGCATACCATCCGGAAATGGTCCTGGTTTAGAAGTGGTTTTAGTCTTCTTATGAGATTTAGCTTTTGATATGCTTTAGTAGCGGTTTTGTTTATGTGTGATTGGAGGTTGATGTTTTTGTCCATGATGATGCCTAGGTAGCGTAATTCACTTTTCACAGGTATGGTTTGATTCAGTAGTTGGATTGTCTGTGGCAGGTTGAAAGTGGTGCTTCAGCTCAGGTAGAGTGCTTCTGTTTTGTTGTAGTTTAACGTGAGGTTGTTGTTGCTGAGTCAGGTGGTTACGTCTTTACTATGTTACTATGTTATGTGTATCTTGCCATGCTCTAGTCTGCAATTTTGCAATGGTTTTTCATCGAATAGGCTGCAAGCTCTGATGAGCAGGGGCAGCGTCTTACATCTATATGTACAGCGCTGCATACGCCTTGTAGCACTATACAAATATTTAGCAGTAGTAGTAGTAGTAGTGAATTGCAATAGTTTAACTTATTTTTAAGAAGGCTGTGGAGGACAATAAAAATAGTAAAAAAAAAAAGGAAGGGGCTAAAACTAACTCAATAAATAACACTAATCTTCAAGTAAAACTGATAAAAATAAGCCACACCTTTTATGAATATTTAAACAGGAGATAAAACAAACTAATATACCAAAAACATAATAAGAACCATAAAGTTCCATTCCTTGTAACATAAAAGGTGGGTGAATAGACATCGGGCTAAAAGCATAGAAGTATAAAAGTGAATTAAAAGTGCTTAATAGTCCAAATCATTAAGAACGATTGTATGAAAGGCAAATGGCAGGAAAAAACAGACTGTGTTCTCTTGGCTAAAACATATAAGAAATACAGACAATGTAAAAGAGTGAGAGACCATCAAAATAAAAATATATAAGTACATAAAAGGGAAACATGAAATAAAAAAATGAAGTCTTTCAGAGGCCAGTGCAGTGCACACAAACATTTGCATCAGGTGTGGGCACACTGAAACAGCTGAGGATACAAGATCAAATTGTCAAATTGTAAGAGGAAATGTACAGCAGATTGGTCGTCCGAATGTGTAAATTACTCACACAACATATCAAATCAATGTGGAGCAAACCACCCACGGGTGTTGAACCAAATGGTAAAACAGTGTGACTTAAACTGTTCATCGGAACCAGATGAACAACCTTATCATAGGGGGACTGAATTGAACCATGAATATAACAAAAGATTAAAAACAGGATGTTAAAATGAAAGAAACAAAATGAATGAAACAATTCTCTGAGCATGGTCTGCATTAGTAATGCAGGGCAACCACCGGATATCAGAAAGAAGATATAGATAATGAGAAGGCCGCGAGCCTTTGTGCGTGCGGCCGGATGTAACCGGGGGGGCGGCTGGTCGCATGCGCCCAGCTTGACTGTGGAGTGGGGAGCCATTAGGGCGAGATGTAATGTGTCTCGCAGTCTCATTGGCTCCCGCGGTCCGAGGGAAGGCGCGGGAGCCAATGGGAGATAGAGGAGGGTCCTGAAAGGAGGGGGGGCAGAGCGTGGACGCGGCGTGGCTCCTGACTTCTGGGGTCAGAGCCTGAGGCATCGGTCGTGCCGGTGAGAGCTGCAGCAGCAGAGTCTTTGGCGGCGAGATTGCTGGCAAGCAGGGGGACGGAGGCAACGACTGCGGACTGGAGTGGAGGAGGAGTGTCCCGCACATGACGGTGATTTTGTGGGCAGCAGGCAAGTTGGACAGAAGGAACTGAATCATTTGAATTAAAAAAAAAAAGAAAAGAAAAGAAAACCAGTTGTTGGTAAGAGACGGGGAAGCAGAAAGCAATAAAGAGAAGATCACACAGTTAAAAAAAATATATATATATATAAGGAAATAAAAAGGACAACAGAAAAGGAGCCAACTAGCGATGAGTCCATGCAGGGGAGAGAGGAGGGGTTCAGGAAGGGGGACAGGGGTAGGCAGGGGGAGGAGGGCTAGAATGGGGGCGGGGGGAGAGGACCAGCCGGCGGCGGCGGCGGTGGCAGCTGCTCCTGCTCGAGGGGAGCAGGTGTGCAGAGGCCGGGCAACGGGGAGAAAGGGGAAAAGCAGAGGAAGGGGTGGATCAGCCAGCAGGGGCAAAGGCACAAGGGAAGGAAGTAGGCAGGGGGAGAGGGCAGCGCAGGTGCGGAGTGGGGTTAGGGGGGAGATAGGGGGGGCGAGCCGATCGCGGAAGGCTGAGAGGACCCAGAAGTACGGGAAGCGGGGAAAGGAGGACTGGTAAGGGGCGCTATGGAACGGGGGGGGGGGGGTGCTGAGGGACGCTCAAGCTTAGGGCCTGTTCCTTCAGAATTGGAAGAGCGCGCGACGGGATTGATAGCGGGGGGAGACGGGCCGGGGTTAGTGGGTATGTCCAGCTGGCTCAGGGTAGGGGGAGGCAGTTATCCGCCAGCTTGGGAGCATTGGCGAGGTGGGGGGCAAGGCTCTTCGCGGGCAGAGTGGTTGGGTGTGTGGCAGCTGCCTTGGGCCATGGCTGGTTCCCCTTCGCCTTTTGCTGTCTTATCTCCTCAGGTACCCCCTGGATAGCAGTATGCTGGAAGTCACCGGATGAGCAGCCTGCGGCAATAGGATGGCCTGACGGTGAGCATCGGAAGAAGTCAAGTGGCGGGAGGAATGGCAGGAGAGCCTGAGGCAGTGCTGCAGATAGTGCCGGAGCAGCAGGAGACATGTACGAATGTAGAGGTGGTGACCCGCATGGCAGGTGAGTTGGCAGTGGAGCAGGGTGAAGAAGGGGGTGGCGGAATGGTGGCGGCCGAAGGGAAGGAAAGAAGGCTCAAAGAAAGCATAGGCATTCTTGTCGACAGAAGAGAGCGTGTGTAGAGAGGGGGGCAGGAGTGCGGAGAAGCTAGGGTTGGGCGGGGTGACGTCTACGTTGGCAGCTTTCTCGGAAATATGGGAAAGGGTGCCGAGGAATTTGCGGCGGAAAATTAGGAAGAGGCGCTACATTGACATTTTCCGGTGGTGGGAGGGTAGGAAACGGTCAGGGGACAGTAGACGGAATAGGAAGATGAGAAGGCGGGTAGGGTTCAGAAGGTAGCACGGAATGGAGTGAACTGGGCCCGAGCCTTTTTACATCTCGCTAGTGTATGGGGCCATCAGCATCCAGATCAGTACGGAATGCTCTTGGCGTATGCGGACTCCATCTTAGAGGCGTCGCAGATGCATGGAGGTTGGGCATGGCTCAACTATCATGAGAAGTTCCGCGGTGAGATGAAGAAAAAAAAAATCAGCTTTTGTCTTGGGGGACGCAAGATATCAATTTATGGTTAACGCAGATGGTGGTCAGACCGAGCGGAGGGGTGGCAAGCGGAGTAAAAGGGGGCTTAGCTACTACGTTGGGTGCAGGGCAGTCCTTTCGAGCGGGAGGAGAGCAGCGGGGGGGGGGGGCACTGGGGATGTTTGTTGGCGTTTCAACAAGTCTTCATGCCCCTTTCCGGATTGCAAGTTCTGGCACGCCTGTTCCATCTGCAATGGGGGGAATTCCGCCCTCAAATGTGTTAAGAAAGGAACGGTTGGTTCCATCACGCCGGCTTCCAAGCAGTAAGAACTTGCAGAGCTTAGCTCCGACTCCAATTAGGATTGAAGTGCTAAGACCATGGTTGACAAAGTATCCCAGGCGAAAGGACAGAGTGGTTTTGGAGGAGGGATTTCAGGGGGGGGTTCAGATTCCAGTTGTGAGTAAGGTAGTTTCGAGCATAGCCAGGAATTCGCCCTCAGTCAGACGGTTCACCCATGTCGTGAGGGATAAGTTAGCTGTGGTGATCGGGTTGGGTAGGGTCGCGGGCCCCTTTGCTGAGCAGCCATTTGCTGATATCATGGTGTCTCCATTGGGAATCATTCCAAAAAAGGAGCCTGGGAAGTACCGGCTAATTCATAACTTGTCCTTCCCGCTTGGTTCCTCCATCAACGACCACATTCCGAAGGAGTTGTGTGCGGTGCGCTATGCATCCTTTGATGAGGCAGTGGAGCTGGTGAGAAGATGTGGTCGAGGGTGCTGGATGGCCAAGGTGGACATCGAATCAGCATTTCATTGGTTGCCGGTACACCTGTCGGCGTTTCAGTTGTTGGGATTTTGCTTTGAGGGTAACAGTTATTTTGATAAGTGCATGCCGATGGGTTGCTCGATATCCTGTGCATATTTCGAAACAGTTTAGCACGTTTATGCATTGGGCTTTTGTGAAGCAGGCGGGTTGTGCAACTGTGGTGCATTACCTGGATGACTTCCTGTACGTTGGGGAAGCGCAGTTGGGACGGTGCAAGGAGTTACTGGACGGATTTGTACAGTGGCCCAGGCTTGGGGTGTCCCGTTGATGGCAGGGAAAATGGAGGGCCCTGCAACCAGTATTACTTTTTTGGGGGGAGTTGGATGTGGTGGTCATGGTGTCGTGACTACCGGTTGATAAAGTAGTGGAGCTGCGTGTTTTGGTGGTGAATGAGAAGGCCTCAAGTAAGCTGACGTTACGTGAGACGCAGGCGTTGATAGGCTCCCTCAATTTTGCATGTAGAGTAATTCCAATGGGGAGGGTGGTTTTACGTTGGCTCGCAACAGCTACGGTTGGGGTTACTCAACCTCATCACCGGATTAGGGTGTCACAGGGTATGCGGGCCGACTTAGGGGTTTGGTCGAGTTTCTGAGGGATTTCAATGGTACCATGGTATTGAGGGAGACGGAGATTTCCAGTTGGGAGTTGCAATTGTTTACCAATGCCGCAGGGGGATTGGGTTTGGGCGTTTACTTTGGGGGATCTTGGTGTGCGGCGGGGTGGCCATGGGCATGGCAGGAGGCAGGCATCACCAGGAATATAACCTTTCTGGAGCTGTTTTCGCTTCTAGTGGTTTTGGAAGTGTGGCCGGACAGACTTCAGAATCACAAGGTATTTTGGTGGTGTGACAATGCGGCGGTAGTCAGTGTGATAAATAATTATGCTCCGCGCTGCAGGCAGGTGGCCGATTTAATGCAGAAGGTAGTGTTAGCCTGCTTGCATCTGAATGTGGTGGTGAGGACTCGTCATATTCCCAGGAGTACTAACAAAATTGCTGATGCTCTTTCCCGTTTTAAGTGGGAGCTGTTTTGGACTTTGGCACCGGAGGCGGAAGAGGTGGGGGCATCGGACCCAGAGCACTTATGACAGATTGGTCTCGGGAAATGATGGAGCTGCTGAAGAGTTCAGTGTCAGCAGCGACGTGGGCCGCGTATCAATGTGGCTGCAGCAGTGTGGTGAATTTTCTGGCGGAACAGGGATGGCGGCGGGGACCAGTGTCGGATCAGCTACTGGGTCAGTATGTATTGACAGCAAAGGCAGTGGGATTATCGCGGGCAACAGTGCGTATGCAGTTGGCGGGGTTCTCCTTTTTCTCAAGGCGGTTGGCTGGGGGGCTGCTGGGGGGATTTTTAACGCGCAGGCTGTTGCAAGGGTGGGAGCAGTCCTTTCCCTCGTGAGGTGACGGGCGGCGGCCTATTACGCATGACCTACTTGTGTGGTGGTGCCTGGCGTTGCCGCAGGTGGTAGCATCCCCTTATGAAAGCATGCTCTTTCAGGCGTTTTTTTCGGTAGCCTTTGTTGGCGCTTTTCGGGTTGGGGAGTTGGTAGCGGAGTCGGGTCGGTCTAGAGGAGGCAGGGGCTTGCAATCGCAGCAGGTGAAGCTGGTGGGGGTGGAGTTCATATCCGGTTAGCGCGTTCCAAGATGGATCAGACGGGGAAAGGAACTTTGGTAGTCTTGAGGGCAATGGACCTACGTGCCCGGTTACTTTACTTGCGAGTGCGGCCGGGCGGCGTGGGCAGTCTTTTTATCCACGAAGATGCGCGGGTGCTGATGCGAATTCAGTTATTGCAGTGTTGCAGCTGTCGCTACGTTGGATTGGTGAGGATCCGGGTCTGTTCGCCCCACACTCTTTCAGAATCGGTGCAGCGGCGGAGGGACTGCCCGAGCGGGAGATACAGTGGATTGATAGATGAAAGTCGCAAGCGTTCCAGAGCTATGTGCGTTTATAGGAACTGTGTTCTGGCTAACTGTACAAGTTCTTTATTTTACTGAAGTGGGACAAGGATCGTGTCGCTGTTGGGTGATTGGCCACTCATTTGTTTACTGGGCTGGTCGGCGAGCAGCAACACGGCCGGTGGGGCCGAATACTGGACTGGAGGCTTTGAGGGTGACCGTCTCATGGCTGGGCGAGTGCGGCCTACGGTGGATCCAGCTCTTGCCTTTGCTACGGCACCACGAGCGTGTGAGAGGGGCGCCAGACATCTTGTTGATACATCTGGGAGGCAACGACCTTGGGTCATGGACTTGTCGGCAGTTAATTCAGGCAGCTCACAAAGATATGGGGGAGGTGTTATTGATGTTCAAAGACGTAGTTCTCGTTTGGTCTGATATCGTTCCAAGACCTGCTTGCTGGGATCGGCGGTGGTGGTCAAGGGGGTTAACGAAAATTAACCGCCAAATTGGCAGATGGGTGGGGGAGCGCGGCGGGTGCCAGATTTCGCACCCATGGGCTTAAGTTGACTGTGCAGGCCTATATAGGCAGGATGGAGTACATTTATCCCCGGTAGGGATGGATTTGCTCCTGAATGATTGGCAAGAGACCTTGGAGGCTATTATGAATGGGAGGAGGGCTGGTCGCAGCTTCGCCTTGGGGGGCGGCTCAGGACAGGCGTGACCTGAGCCGGTGGCGGGATCCTGGAGGTTTCCGGGGTCCGGAGCCGGAGGCAATCTGTAGGGCGGGGGTGGGGTACCCCCGACCCGGACAATCCCTCGGGTTTTTGCTAATAATATGGCGAAGCCGGAAGAGGGAGGCATATGCAAAATAGCCGAGGCCTAGACCCGGCGGAAGCGGAAACGGCGTCACCTTGCTACTCACATGGCTGGTGAGGGCTCAATCTGCTGGAGGGGGGGGGGGCAATTATGATGTGGTTTGGAATCTTGTTTGGTTATTGTTAAAAGGTTAATAAAGCTGCGACCAGTTTAATTCCCAAAAGGTGTTGTGGTGTATCATTGAAAAGGAAAAAGGGGAAGGTGAAAGGAGGAAAAAGGGGGGAGGGGGCCGGAAGCGACTTGTCCGCCGTACCCGGTTATAATCTGAGTTTGAAACTCAGTGATATCATTTTGTTTCAATAAATATATTCCATTTAATTTTTGGTTTGCAAATTTGAAGAGTAAGATCTATTGGGGATTTTTCCCTCTGAAGTAAAAATAATTATTCATTTATAGGTAGAAAAATGCTGTTAGCAGATGGTTGATGTATTTGTTTTTTTAATCAGAAGCAAAGCACTATTACATTCTGGAAAATGAATAAGATCCTTTCTTACACTTTTGAAAGTGAAGGCACATTTTAGAAAGACTGTTTATGTGCAATCTGGGATGTTCAAGTCAAAACATCCAAAATTCCATGGGGGACCAGTAGAGAAGATTGACATGTGTAACCGCTATTTAAAATTAACCTGTCTCCTGGCAAGAGAAAAAATACAGGGACATGCGGAATAATAGGCCAGACAAGTGCAAATGGTCAACAGATTCTAGAAATGTGCACTTGTCAGATATGGACAGTGGCGGCCCAGGAACATAGATGTGTCTGTGTTGCTATTACAGAACACGCACATATATTTCTCACTACATACATGTCTCGGCCTCCCATTTTTCAAATCAAGTCATTCAGCAGCAAGGAAAAAGGCCTCTCTATTTACTTGCATGCTGTTTTAAAGGAGTGAAGATTATTGGGGGGAGTGAGAGGGCATTTTCTTCTTCTCTGTATAGCTGTTAGGTGGCCAAAATTAGCACTTTTCAGATTGCTATTTATACCTAGGAGCAGGTATAGACCTAGGTGTGTCCGCCAGTGTGTTAGAAACATAGAAACATAGAAATATGACGACAGAAAAAGACCACATGGCCTATCTAGTCTGTCCTTCCATAACAACTACAACAGTCCACTTTTTGCCTTTAGAGATCCTCTGTGTTGGTCCCATGCTTTCCTGAATTCAGTTACTGTCCTCATCTCTACCACCTCCACTGGGAGACTATTCCACGGATCCACTACTCTTTCCGTAAAGAAATATTTCCGCATATCACTCCTGAATCTATCTCCCTTCACCCTCATCCCATGTCCCCTCGTAGCAGAACTTGCTTTCAATTGAAAGAGGCTCTCTCCCTGAACATTTATGCCACGGAGGTATTTAAACATCTCAATCATATCACCTCTATCCCGCCTTTCCTCTAAGGTGTACATATTAAGATCCTTAAGTCTGTCCTCATATGCTTTATAATGAAGCCCATTAATCATTTTGGTAGCAACCCTCTGCACCGACTCCATCCTGTTCACATCCTTTTGAAGGTGCGGTCTCCAGAATTGCACACCATACTCCAAATGAGGTCGCACCAAAGACTTATACAGAGGCATTATCACCTCCTTTTTTCTGCTAGCCATTCCTCTCCGTATGCACCCAAGCATCCTTCTAGCTTTTGCTGTCGCCTTTTCCACCTGTTTAGCTACTTTAAGATCATCAGACACAACCACGCCTAGGTCCCGCTCTTCTTTAGTGGACAAAAGTACTTCACCTCCTATACTGTATTGCTCCCTTGGATTGCTGCAGCCAAAATGCATGACCTTACATTTTTTAACATTAAATCCCAGCTGCCAAATTCTAGACCATTCTTCAAGCTTAGCTAGATCCCTCCTCATGTTATCTACCCCTTCCTGGGTGTCTACTCTATTGCAGATTTTGGTATCATCCGCAAAGAGGCAAACCTTACCCGACAGCCCTTCCGCTATATCACTAACAAAGATGTTAAAAAGAATCGGACCAAGGACAGATCCCTGGGGCACACCACTGGTAACATCCTTCTCCTCAGAGTGAGCTCCATTTACTTGTACTCTTTGTCGCCTCCCACCCAACCAATTTCTAACCCAAGCAGTAACTTTAGGGTCCATCCCAAGGGTGCTCAGTTTGTTTATAAGTCGCCTGTGAGGAACAGTGTCAAAGGCTTTACGGAAATCTAAATACACCACATCTAGAGCTCTCCCTCGGTCCAACTCCCTGGTCACCCAGTCAAAAAAATCAATCAGATTTGTCTGACAAGACCTGCCTCTGGTGAATCCATGCTGCCTCGGATCCTGTAATCCGCTGGACTCCAGAAACCTCACTATTTTCTCTTTCAGCAGCGTTTCCAATAATTTACTCACCACCGAAGTTAAACTAACCGGCCTGTAGTTTTCAACCACATCCTTACTTCCGCTTTTGTGTAAAGGCACCACATGAGCCTCTCTCCAGTCCTTTGGCACCACTCCTGACTCCAATGAGGCATTGAAAAGGTCAGTCAGTGGAGTTGCTAGAACGTCCCCAAGTTCCCTCAGTATTCTAGGGTGTATCCCATCCGGTCCCATCGCTTTGTCTACTTTAAGTTGAGCTAGTTTCTCACGAACACAGTCTTCTGAAAATAGTTCAAAATGTCCCTCGCTTCTGTTCTTATTTGTGGGTGTTTTCTGAGGTCCTGCTCCTGGTTCTTCATCTGTGAACACAGAACAAAAATATTTGTTAAGCAATTCCGCTTTATCCTTATCAGCTTCTACATATTCCCCCCCTGCACCCTTGAGTCTGACAATACCACTTTTGCTCTTCCTCTTCTCACTAATATATCTGAAAAATGTCTTATCCCCCCATTTTATTGCATTGGCTATTTCCTCCTCCTTTTGAATCTTTGCCTTCTTGACTACTTTGCTAGCTTCTCTAAGTTTTTCCAAATACAGATGCCTGTCTTCTGCTCTCTGTGATCTCTTGTATTTCATGAAGGCCTCCCTCTTTTTCTTCACTTTTTCAGCTACTTCCTTCGAAAACCATAGCGGTCTCCTGTTCCTTTTGCCTTTATTTACCATTTTAACAAAAAGGTTGGTTGCCCTTAAAATACCCCCTTTCAGTTTTGCCCACTGTTTTTCTACATCCCCCAGCTGTTCCCATCCCACTAACGACTCCCTGAGGTATTGGCCCATCTTCGCAAAGTTAGTCTTCCTAAAGTCTAAGATCCTCACCTTGGAATGGATTCTAACAGCCCTAGTCCTAATACTGAACCACACCATCTGGTGATCACTGGATGCAAAATGATCTCCCACTACAACATCAGAAACACTTTCACCATTGGTAAGCACCAAGTCCAGTATGGCCCCTTCACGTGTGGGGTCTGTTACCAATTGCCTGAATAGTTCTCCCTGTAGAGAATCCAGGATCTCCTTACTTCTAGATGATACTGCAGCAGGAATGTGCCAATCAACATCTGGCATATTGAAATCTCCTATCAGTAGCACTTCCCCTTTCCTAGCAATGCTGCGTATGTCTTCAATTAACTCTCTGTCCACCTCTTCCTCTTGTGAGGGAGGTCTGTATATCACTCCAATGCAAATAGATTTCTCTTTCCCTCTTTCTAGTTTAACCCACAATGCCTCCTCTCTCCCTTTTAAGCTCTGTAATTCCAAAGCTTTAATAGTAGTTTTTACATATAGTGCCACTCCTCCTCCTCTTCTTCCTACCCTGTCCTTCCTGAATAAAGTATAGCCAGGTATAGTTACATCCCAGTCATTGTTTTCTGTGAACCATGTTTCTGTAACTGCCACTAAATCCAAGTCAGCCACTCCCACCAAAGCTTCAACCTCAGGGATCTTATTTCCCATGCTACGGGCATTAATACACACTGCTTTCCATATGTTACCCCTGTTACCCATTTCCATAAAGGTATTTAATGTATCACCTACCTGGGGGCTTTCACTTACCTGGGGGCTTTATTCCCCCATCCCCAAGGAATCTAGTTTAAAGCCCTCTTCAGTAGATTAGCCAGTCTACTACCAAAGATGCATTGACCTCTCTTGGACAGATGGATGCCATCTCTGCTTTGCAACCCTTGGAAAAGCATCCCATGGTCTAGGAAACCAAAACGCTCTCGATGACACCATCCACGCAGCCATGCATTTGTCTCCAGGATGCGGGCCTCTCTGCCTTGGCCTTTACCCTCAACAGGGAGGATTGAAGAGAACACCACCTGTGCACCTAACTGCTTCACCCTCTGTCCCAGAGCCATGAAGTCACTTTTGATACGTTCCGAGGTATACCTGGCAGTATCATTTGTTCCAACATGGATTAGTAACATTGGGTAATAGTCTGTGGGCTTGATGAGTCTCGGCAAACTCTCCGTAACATCTTGGATTTTGGCACCAGGCAGACAGCATACCTCTCTGGACATCAAGTCTGGTCGGCAGATGGACGCCTCAGTACCCCTCAGAAGAGAGTCTCCAACCACCACCACCCTTCGTTTCCTTCTGGTGACTGATTCCGCAACTTTGGGGTACTTGAACTCTGGTTCTTCCCTTTCCAGGGATGCTTTCACCTCCTCCACTTCCAGGGCTGCATAATGGTTCTTCAATTCAAGGGATGGAGAAGTTGGATTGGTGATTTTGCAGGCCCTGGTGACTTGTGTCCAACCATCGACATTCTGTTGGCACCCATCTTCTCCGGAGCTGGAGAGCTTGGTTGCTGCAAGTAGCATCTCATCAATGTACTTCTCACTGTCTTGAATGCTCCTCAGCCTCGCCACCTCCTCTCTGAGTTCCTCTACCTCTTTCCTCCGAGCTTCAGCATGCAGGCACCCTGCACATGGAACCGGTCCTTCAACCGGCATTAGGACCTCTGTCTGGACCGAGGCAGAAGCTGTAACGGGAGCAACAGCTTTAGCAATACGATTTTTCCCAGCCATTGTTCTTTTCGTGGAGCTTAGGTATCTGTTAGAGCAAAAGAGAGAGATCTACCAAGTACCAGCCGGTTTCGCAGCTGTCTTTATAGAGAAAAAGCAGTTAAAACACTTTAATTACATACAAATGTGCTGGTCCAATTCACTGTGATTTGTGAAAGGGGAGGCGCCCTATAAAGCAAGGCTGCTCACTAGGGGTGGGTGGGAGTCGGGGTGGGTAGGGCGGGAACTAACACCTGATTAGGTGTTAGCAGCTTCTAAGGTGTTAGCAGCTTCTAAGGTGTTGAGATGTATGGCACCATTTGAAAATCAGACAAATGTGTATCTTTTTCAGAACATCTAAGATAACTCTCTGCCATGCCCCTGTGTGACATAAATGTGATGGCGCCTGACATGTGTACTGTATATTCAAGACTTTCTGTAATGGGTCTTGGTTCACGACTGTCATTGGCATGTCTGAATGGGAATATTCAGATGTTCAAATCACAAACAGAGCATGTAAAATGATCCCCATTGCCTTTAAATAATTGCACTGTTTTATACTTTTGTTGGATGGTGGTGATGTAACATCTAATCTCATAGTGGCATTTATGATCTAGGGTGATTGCAACCTTTCCAGGGGGAAGAGCAAAATGTGCTTTCATCATCAAAGCACTAAAATGTGCTTTCCTGGCCAAAAAACCCTGCATGTAAATATTTATTTATTTATTTAACTGTATTTATATCCCGCTTTTCACCAGGTCAAAGCGGTGTAACACATAACAGGGGGGGGGGGAGGGGGGGAATCAATGGTTATAGGGTGGGGCCATCACCATGGGGCAATATTAATGATTTGGGATGGACATAGACATTTACAATCCTACAGTTTCTAATCATGGGTTCTTGAAGAGGGGGTGGTGTTTCTGTTCAGAGATGTTCACGGAATAGGACCGTTTTCAGCTGTTTTTTGAAAGATGTGAGATCACCATTGTTTCTGATGTGGTTCGGCAGAGAGTTCCAGAGGGATGGAGCATAAAGTTCAAAGGCTCTGTTGCAGGTCCGTTGTGTGGACTTGGTTCTTTTGTGGGGGACGGTGATGGAGTTATTGGAGGATATTTATTTATTTATTTATTTAACAGTTCTTCTATACCGCTCTATTTTAGATCAGAGCGGTTTACATTCAACATCAACCATACAACACAGGAACCCTGAGTTGTATTTACAATAAACAGGAGATCAACTTGGAAGTAACTGGGGGGAACTATGTACATTGTATAACATATCTACATCTTATTTACACTGGGGTCCTGATTCCATTTCAGTGGGTATCTTCTGAGCGATCAGTTGATTATCCTTTTTCATGCTGAGTCTGATTGTTTAATTGTAATGAGTGATTGTCTGAGGGGGCATATGTATGATTACTAGTGCTGGATATATCCTTAAAACATATTGCTAGCCCACTGCTGTATGTCTGATTATCGGAAATGGCTGGCCAGGATGTGTTAGTTTCAGAACATAGTCGCCCTCCCCCCCAACTCCATCGAGGAAGCTGTAAAACTAGAGGGCATAAGATAAAGCTGCAAGGGGGTAAACTGAAAGGCAATGTCAGGAAATACTTTTTCACTGAAAGGGTGGTGGATGCTTGGCATGCCCTCCCAATAGAAGTGGTGGGGGTAAATACAGTGACAGAATTCAAAATGGCATGGGACAGACACAGTGAATCCTTTTAATGCAATAGGAGAAAATGAAATTAAACTTAACTGTCTCTTATATCTTAACAAATAGGGGTGACCTGCATGAAACAGTGGGTATACCCCTAAACAAAGGCATGGGGAGGGGTGATCTGAATGGAGCGACAGGTGCACCTTCTCTTGCCACCTTGTTGGTCAGACTAGATGAACTGTGCTGATGTTTATCTGCCATCATATACTATAGGGAGGAGTAGCCTAGTGGTTGGGGCAATGTACTTCAGGCCAGAAGGTCAGGGGTTCAAATCCCACTAGAGGACAGCAACCTTGGGCTGGAAGCACCGGGGTTTCTAGTCCCACAGATGCTCCTTGTGGTCTTGGGCAAGCCACTTAACCCTCCATAGCCCATGTTCCCTGTAAGTATTAGTGTATGTGTCTCATATCCCCACATGTTAAATGTATCCCCCAATTGTGTCATGACCGCTTTGATTGAAGGATAAAGCGGTATACAAAAACTGTCTAAAAAAATAAATATTACTATGTTATGTGTATCTTGCCATACTCTAGTCCGCAGTTTTACAATGTTTTTTTCATCTTGATTAGCTTGTAAGGTCTGATGAGCAGGGACTGTGTCTTACATCTATATGTACAGTGCTACATATACTTTGTAGTGCTATACAAATATTTAGTAGTAGTAGTGAATTGCAATAGTCTAACTTATTTTTAACAAGGCTGTGGAGGACAATTTTTAAGAATTGGTTATAAATGTAGGGCGTCACCGCTTTAATCCATCTTAGAGAGAAGAAGCAACTGATTGCAGCGTTAGAGATAGGAAGGTTGAAAGTAAGTTGCTCATCAATTCAAATGCTAAGTGAGTGGACTGAGTTCTTGAAAATGATAGAGGTAGAAGAGATGCATGGCTGCGGGTGGGTGGTGGGTGGCTCATTATCGTGAGGGATCCAAAGAGCTTCGGCTTTAACAGGGTTGGGTAACAATCTGTGGGTTGAGCATCAATATAACTTAGTGTGTTTCTGCTGAATATAGGCATGGGCATTTACACGTGCTCGACAACAGGTGTTACTGTGTCACTAGGCTCAGATCGGTTAGTACTCCCCTATCCTATAAAATATGTTCCTAGTTAACTTTATAGTTTTCTATAAAGTACACTTCTACTTTGATTTATAGAATAGCCCCTCATATGTGCGAGGAAACATGCATTAACTGTGCGGGGATATAAAATTACCCTCATAGTGCTGGCACAGTTGCTGCACTACCCATATTATCAGTGTTGCTACCTATATGTATAGGGGCACTGAATATGCATTTTTTTTTATGCCATCAAGTCAATACTGATTCCTAGCAACCCAACAGCCCCTGGGTTTTCTTGGCAAGGTATAGATTGCCAGGCTTATTCTTCCAAGGCAATGGAGGGTAAAGTGACTTGCCCAAAGGTCACAAGGAGTGCCAGTGAGAATTGAACGCTGGTCTCTTGAGCAAGGGGCTGTTGCTCTAACCCCTAGGCTATATATCAGTGCCACTGTTTAGCATAATGCGGAGATGGCATTGACTGAATATTTACCTCAGTTAAACAGCTTAGATAAATGAATCCAATGATGCTGTTAGTTAGACCTGGAGGCCTATGATAGCAGCTCTGCACATAAGAACATAAGATATGCCATATTGGGTAAGACCAAGGTCCATCAAGCCCAGTATCCTGTTTCCAACAGTGGCCAATCTAGGTCATAAGTACCTATCAGTTTTCCCAAAAGACACAGGATCCTCAATGCTTGTACTGGGTCAAGCAGTGATATCCCAGGTCACTTTTAATAATGGTTTATGGATCTTTCCTATAGGAACATGACCAAACATTTTTAAACCCAGCTACACTAACAGCTTCTACTACATCCTCCAGTAACAAATTCCAGAGTTTGATTACACTGAGTGAAAAAATATTTTCTCTTATTAGTCTTAAATAGTTTACCCTGTAGCTTCATTGCATGTACCCTAGTCTTTCTATATTCTGATGATGTAAACAATCGATCTACGTTTACCAGTTCCACTCATTCATTAATTTATAGACCTTTGTCATATCTCCCCTCAGCCATCTTTATTCCAGGTTAAAGAGCCCTAACCTTTTGAGCCTCTCTTCATAGGGCTCTTTTTTGGTGGCTCTTCTCTGTACCTTCTCTAATAACGCTATATCCTTTTTAAGATACGGCGACCAGAATTGTACACAATACTCAAGGTTTAGTCGCACCATGGAACGATATAGAGGCATTACAATATCCTTTGTTTTATTTTCCATTCATTTCCTTATGATACCTAACATTCTATTTGCTCTCTTGGCTGCCGCTGCACACTGGGCCGAGGGTTTTAACATATTATCCATGATGACACCTAAATCTTTTTCCTGGTCCTAATGTGTAACCTTGCATCGTGTAACCATAGTTTGGGTTTTTCTTTCCTAGGTGCATAACATTGCACTTGTCCACATTAAATTTCATCAAAAAGCAGTGGACCCGGCACAGATCCCTGGGGTACTCCACTATTCACCTTTTTCCATTGGGAAAATTGGGCATTTAGCCCTACCCTCTGCTTTCTATCTTTTAACCAGTTCCTGATCCACAATAGTACACTGCCTCCTATTCCATGACTTTTTAGTTTTGCCAAATGTCTCTGATGAGGGACCTTGTCAAAGGCTTTCTGAAAGTCCAGATACACTACATCTACCGGCTCACCTTTGTCTACCTGTTTATTCATACCTTCAAAAAAACATAACAGATTAGTAAGACAAAATCTTCCTTTTCTAAAGCCATGATGGCTGTCTCCCATTAAGCCATGACTATCTACATGTTCAGTGATTTTGTTCTTTATGATGGTTTCTAACATTTTTCCCGGTACTGACGTCAGGCTCACCGGTCTGTAGTTTCCCAGATCACCCTTGGAACCCTTTTTAAAAATTGGCGTTAATTGGCGATCCTCCAATCTTCTGGTATTACAGATGATTTTAATGATAGTTCACAGATTACTAATAGCGGTCTGCAATCTCATATTTCAGTTCTTTCAACACCCTTGGATGTATACCATCCAGTCCAGGTGATTTGGTGCTCTTCAGTTTATCAAATAGTTGTAATACATCTTCCCGATGTAATGATATTTCTTTTGATTCTTCCGCAGTATCACCTTTAAATACCACTTCAGTCATGTATAAAATCCCTACATCTTCCTCGGTAAAGACCGAAACAAAGAATTCATTCAGTCTGTCCACTATAGCTTTGTCCCCCCTCTTACCCCCCTTTGTCCCCCCTTTTACCCCTCTAACATCTAATGGTCCAACTGACTCTCTCACAGGTTTTTTGCTACGAATGTACTTGAAAAAGTCTTTATTGCGTGTTTTTGTTTCCACCGCAAGTTTCTTCTCAAATTTTCTCTTTGCCTGCCTTATCAATGCCTTGCATTTAACTTGCCAGTGCTTGTGCTGTTTCCTGTTTTTGTAATATGGCTCTTTTTTTCCATTTCCTGAAAGATGCTTTCTTGGCAACAACAGCCTCTCTGACCTCACCTTTAAACCATGCTGGCAGTTTTTTGGACTTCCTTCCACTTTTCTTAAAGCATGGAATACAGCTGGTTTGGGCTTCCAAGTTAGTATTTTTAAACAACACCCAAGCTTGATGTAAGTCTTTAACCTTTGCAACTGTTCATTTTAGGTTTTTCTTAACTATTTTCCTCATTTTATTATAGTCGCCCTTTTGAAAGTTAAAAGGTAGCACTGTGGATTTCCTTACCATTCCTCCTCCATTAATTAAATCAAACGTGATCATGCTATGATCACTATTGCCAAGTGGCCCCAACACCCTTATCTCTTGTACCAGATCTGGTGTTCCACTAAGGACTAAGTCCAAAATGGCTTCCCCTCTGGTCGGTTCATGAACCAGCTGCTCCAAGAAGCAGTCATTTATTTCATTTAGAAACTTTATCTCCCTAGCATGTCCTGCCGTGACACTGACCCAGTCAATACCGGGGTAGATGAAATCACCCATTATTATTGCTGTTCTGTAACGTTTTTTTTAGCTTCCCATTTGTTCATTCTGGCCAGGCGGTTGTAAGTACAACTCAACTGCCATTGCCTTCCTCTTTTTACATGGATTTTCAATCCATAGAGATTCTACAGCAAATTTTGTTTCCTGCAAAACATGAATCCTTTCTGACTCAATGCCCTCTCTAACATAGAGCGCAACCCCTCCACCAATTTGATCAGCTCTATCATTATGATATTGTTTGTACCCAGGTATCACAGTGTCCCACTGGTTGTCCTCCTTCCACCATGTCTCTGAGATACCAATCATACCTGCCTTTTGGGTCCTGCACGTGGAATGGGAAGCATTTCCGAGAACAGTACCCTGGACGTTCTGGATTTCAACTTCCTACCTAAAAGCCTAAATTTAGCCTCCAAAACCTTCCTACCATACTTTCCTACATCACTGGTTCTGACGTGTACCAAGACAGCAGACTCCTCCCCAGCACTATCTAAGACCTTGCCTAGGTGGCACGTGAGGTCTGCTATCTTCGCACCAGGCAGACATGCTACCAAGTGATCCTCATGCCCACCAGCCACCCAGCTATTTACATGCCTAATGATTGAATCACCAACTATAATGGCTTTCCTAACCCTTCCCTCATGGGCACATGGCCCTGGAGAAACTTCCTCAGTGCGAGAGGGTTTTAAATCACCTGGAGAACAGGTCCTAGCTATAGGACCACTTCCTGCCACACCAGAGTGATGCTCTCCTGTCACTTGAGCTCTCTTCTCCATGGCAACAGGGATGCTGGCAGACTGTGTACCTCTCTGTCTTCTGTCTTCCAAGTCTGATAATCTTGCCTCCAGAGATCAGACTCGTTCCCTGAGAGCAAGAGCTCCTTGCACCTTGTGCACACGTTAGACCCCTCACCAACTTGGAGAAAATCATATATGTGACACTCACCCCATCCATGCCCCATCCAAAGCCCCATCTAGCTGTATTCAATCTCTGAGGCCTAGCCCTCCTTCAGCTCTAGGTATGTACAGTCTTGGCATACACTGATTTTTGTAAATTATTTCATGGGCATGAAGGAGTTTTCTTGTTTACATATCCCATTTTTCAAGATCTTTAAAAGGCAAGACTACAATTCCAAAGCTGTATGAGAGTACAGGAATTGCCAGCTGATTGATGGCTTGTATCTTATTTCGTGATGTGAAAGCACTTTTAAATGACAATTTTAATCTCTTGTAATATTCTTTACTGATCTCTCTCAGTAATTTCTGCTTGAGTGTCATTCCTTTCTCTACTCCGAGATACTTATATTTGCCTTCCTGTTCAAGGTCCTTGATGTCACAGCCCTCAGCCAGGGACATATTTTTCTCAATTTTCCTCTAAAAAAAAATTGCCTTAGCACACTTGTCAGGGCCAAAGGTCATCTTGATGTCATCAGAAAAGCTTTTCACCAAATGGAGCTGCTCTGCTAATTGTTGGTTTGCTGGGACTGTATAGCTTCATATCGTCTACAAATAGCAGATGAGATGTTACTTTCTAGGTTGTTACCTTCATTAGGATTCAGACTAAATCCATATCCCAAAGAGTTGTGCTGGCATTCACTGCACTGCACATATTTTCAGTACTGCTACCTGTGGGGTAGATTCTGATCCTAGTTTAGCACGTCTGGACATCCGATCGCACTGGCGGCCACAGAGCTCCCTGCTCATATAGCCGACTTGTGCAGCAGCTCTGTTTGTGGGCAGGAGGGAGTGGGCTGGGGGAGGAGTGAGGGCAGGCCGTGGGCAGAAAAGTGACCCCGGACATACAGGGCCGATTCTGAGGTTGGCCCTGAATGTCCGGGTTTGGCCAGTTAGATAGGGGACTTATTCCACCTCGTAAATAGCATAAGTCCCCCTGGATATTGGGAGACCATGGAGCCAGGCACCATCGAAGAGGTGAGGGGGCATAGGAGGTTCCCCGCAGCCTGACCCTGGCCATGGAAGCCATATGGGGGGTTGAGCTGTGAGGAAAGAAGTTTCTATTTGGCGGTCGGGGATCACAGCTCCTGAATAGAGCCATGGTGGCATGGCAAAAGGTTTCCATGCTACCACCGCTCCATTCCAGAGCCTGGCTGAGCTAGCCAGGGAAGTGGCTGGACATCTGGGTTGCCTGAATCGGTGCAGCTCCTGTTATGTGAATCTGCTCCTGCAGGGTCATCTAGCCCCTGAGGAAGCAGAATCAGGTGCATCTCCTGGCCTATCATATGTTTGGATTACTCGGGAATGCAAATACTTGAATTGACCTCCACATGTATGGGGCACTTAATATGCATATACATGTAAGTATCCATGCCACTGCCAAAAGTAAAACAGTGATGGCATTGGCTGAAATTTTACTTCAAGTAAACAGCGTAGATACTGTAAATAAAATCAAACACATGAAATAAAAATAGGTTACCCTGATTATATCTTTATTTAGTGCATTAACAGCATTTAATAGTGTGGTGCAAAAAATATTTAATAGTTGTTATAGGAATTAATGCACATTAGTAAATAGGCCCCTTGCAAGCCAGCACAAATAATAACCACAATGCAGAACCAAAGTATTTATTTTCTCTGAAAACTATCTAACTTTCATACCTATGTCCAGAGCTCCCATTAATCACAGAGAACTGAAAAACAGTCTGCATAAGACAGCTTTTTACACTCTTGATGGAGGTATTTCTGTGAAAACAGGAAAATGGGCTATAAGACACATGCCAGGCCAACTATAACACATGTACATTCTGTCCTATATTTGATATCAATTAGAACAAATAGACGTAAGATGCCAGTGTATACTTTGCATTCTGTACTTAACAAATTATGAGGGGTTGTTACTATTGTCATGAGGTGGATCAAATAGTACCTATGGAAATAGGAAAATCTGAGCAGAGCAGTTCTAATAGTGACAGGTTAGAACAGCACATGGACCAAGGTTGCTATGGGCAACGAACACAAACAGAAGTACTAGGTGTAAGAGCATGCCCAAGCAGTAGATTACCTCATAGCCCATTAGGTAATGAGGGACAGCTGAGGGGAGGCGAGGCTCAGAGAAACAGCAAGAGTGACGCAGTTAAAAATCACTCTCCAGAGGTCAGAGTGAGAGCAGAGGAAGGAACTGGTTGGAGAGCAGAGGAAGGAGCTGGTTGGAGGGCTTATGAGAGAGCTTCACATGGAGACTCACACAGAATCCTACAGGAAGAAGCCCAGGAGAGAATACCAGGGATTTGTTTCAGGGAACAGTGCAGGACTGAACAAAAGCCCAGTGATCTGAGCCACGGAGGTATTTCTGAAGGCAAGCTGAGAAAAGCTGTGGGAAAGAATCTTCCTAAGAACAGGTACCAGGAAGGCAAAAGTTTTTATCTGGAGGATACTTTTGTGCCCAAAGAGAAATGGAAAGAGAAAGGCAGAGAGAGGCTTTCATTTGAGAAAAGCTCCATTAAGTTTCCTGTGCCCAGAAGCTCTGTGAAAACCAAGCCAGAAGCTAGGCTTATTCCTCATAATAGAAGGGAAGCTGAAAGTCAGAGTTTCTCCTACACTTACCCAAGAGTGTGTGGCTCTCAGGAAGGAAACTCTGCAGTGTGTGGTAACCTCCCATTTTACTCCGGTAGAGAGGAGGAGGGGAGCCCTCTTAACAGAGAAGAGGGATTATTTAAAAGTAGCCTGAGTTACAATCCTATAGAAGATAGCTCCGGGGAAGCATGTGAGGATATGCAATGTGATTTTTGTGATGAAACACCTGCTGAATCCTACATGGATTGTACACTAATAATTTCAGATGATATTTCTTCACTGTGCTGAACTGGCCAGAGAGAGAATCTGTTTAAGGAAACAGAAGTGAAGAAACGTGCTTGTTTTAAGAATAAGGACTGTTTTGCACTACCTTTGTTTTGTCAGGCTGAAGATACAAGCATTCATTTTTGTTATAGTAGTTTGCCTTTATTTCATACCAGAAGTATGTTTTTTGTCCTTTGTTCATATGTGCTGAAATTCACCCGGGACAGGTAAATAAAAAGACCTCTTTTGAAGCCTGGCTACTCGACTGCAACTACACTCTTAGATTAGCTTGTGGGACTACAAATCCCAGGGGGCATTTCAACACCTGCTTGAGACACCCTCGCTGTTTAAGAAGAGGCCCCACTATAGCTCCCATGCTTTATGCCTCTGGGAACCTAGAGGTGGGTGACACTATGCTGCAGTAAAATCTTGAATTTTAGTGCAGTTTAATTTAGTGTGGGTTTCACTAACCTATGGTAATTCCTGCAGTAAAGCAGCTTGCAGTGAGCACCGCTATTCCAAGGGAAAAACACACTCGCTCTAAACTGTCAATATTTTTCTTGATGCTCCAGGCTTTAGTCTTAATGGGACTGATTTCTGGAGAACAGAAGCGTGGTCCAGGTGTCTCCCTACCTTTGGTCACACCTAACAGTCAGCATCCCTGGTCCCTACCAATTCCAAAGTACAATGGGTTCCATTCACACCTCACAGACTTCACACCTCACAGCCTTCCACCTCACAGACTGAATCCTAGGCACAAGCAAGCAAAGCTTATGTAAATAGTTAAATAGTTAAATGTAAATACAGTAAACACTGATATATATAGTTTGAAAAGTTCTATGTAAACCAAATGCCATTCGATGTAAACCTGTATATAGTTTTGAATACGTTCTATATAAACAAAGTTTTGTTCTATGTAAACCAACTTGAGATTATGAAAGGCGGTATATGAAAAATGTTAAATAAATAAATTCATGAAAAGTCCTGTATATGCAGCTTGGCCCCTAGTGGTGGTACCTTAAGACTACCACTAGGGGATGCAACCTATTCAACCCAACACAGTAATACCCAGGGGCAAATGGGGACTGCTTCTGCCCTGAAATCCACCACTAGGAATCTGATTGGTAGATCCTGTAATGATCAAGGCAATGGGGTTAAGGACTTCAAGGGGGCTGGTATTTCTCAATTGAGGGTGTGGGGGTAGGGGTCTTTGGGGGTCTGACACATTATGTTGTAGAATCGTAGGAGGCCAAGCACATTGACTATTAGCTATGCCCAGGGACAGGGAACCTCTTGGACCACACAACTGTTTTCTGGAAGTTGGCCCTTTAAGATTGCAGCCTGAAGCATTGGACTGCATATTAGTGACCCAAAACTCCTTGCCAGGGATGTGGATCCAAGATGGCAGATGGTAGGCTTTTGTGAGTGGCATGATTTTCATGATCGGAAGGAAGCGGAAGGCTAAGAGGGCAAAGCAGCCCTCTCAGGTACCCTCGACCTCCACTCTATTACCTGCAATATTTTTATAAGAATAATTTGGCTTGCGGTAATTAATGCAGGCAGTGTTATTCAATTTGAACTACAAACAAGGTATTTAGCATTCAATGGTATGGCGTGCATCTCATTAGTATTTAGCATATGTTGTGGTACCAAATTAACACACCTTATTGCCCATTAATGTGCATTGTGGCAAATAATCTGCTTTACTCCAATAACACACTTTAGTATCCCACCCCCCCCACCCCTGCACATACACTAATATGCGCATTAAGTTTAACACTCTTGAATGTTTTCAACATGATTGCTATGCACATTAGGGTGGTTCAAAAAACAGATTTATAACAAACATATACAATTTTAATGAAAATTAACTACAATTAGAGGTCAGCCCATTTGGCAGTTTTTATGTCATCTAAACTATACGGCAGACAACTGGAATGTCTGGTAACGGTGGCCACTGAAGGTTCCACAACATATTTTTCTTTGTTTCTGCTGAGACTCTGTCATCAAAAAAGGCTAAGCCTTCCCAATTTTCAGACAAAAACAGAGGTGCCTTGAAAATACAATAGCCTAGTTTGGGTAAGTCTTAAGAACTGATCAAAATTTGATGTCATTTGAGAGGAGCTCGGATTGCAAATGGTGCTTCATTCCACTGTCTGATATAAACAAAACTGAGAAACAGAGACAAATCTGTGATATTCTTGGACTCATACAGTCATCCTAAACTGAGCCTTAAAAATAAATATTTTCAATACATAAATGCCTTTTCCCATCCATAAAATGTTCATAATGGGATGACCTCTAATAGGGTCATTCTGAACTGTGAATAAGACATTTGCACATACGCTGGGGATGTGTGCCTAGTGGAGACATCCAGACGGCATTCTGAACACAAGCCCAAATGCACATACAAAAGAAATGTGCGTGTATCTCTGGATGTGGGCGGGTAGGGGTGGAACGTGGGCATGGAGGGGAGGATCGTGGGCATGTCTGGCAGCAAAAACGTCTAGACCATATTCTGTCTGGACCCGTGTACATCTAGGTGATTATCCATGGATGTCTACATTATACCTGATAAAACGTGGAATAACATATCTGGAGGGACCAAACTAATAATAATAATAATGAATGTGACTGCATAGAGCTGGACATACTGCTCTGTGCCCCACTGAATCCCAATGAGATTATGGTGGTGATACTACCTGTGTGCCTATTGTAGCAGGGTGCACAGAATACAGATGTACATACCGCTGTGCACAAAGGAGGGACATGTACAAGGTGCATGAGAAAGAACAGGCAGCACCACAAAGGAGAGACATGTACAAGGTGCATGAGAAAGAACAGGCAGCACCAGGGAAACAGGGGAAAATGATACATATGCCCACAGTGACTGAGGCAGAGGGCAACACAGAGCCCAGAGGGTGAACATAAGATATGCCATACTGGGTCAGACCAAGGTCCATCAAGCCCAGTATCCTGTTTCCAACAGTGGCCAATCTAGGTCATATGTACCTAGCAGTTTCCCCAAAAGACACAGATTCCGCAGTGCTTGAAAAGCTCTTTATTGTGTGCATGACAAAAAAGATGCCACCCACGCAAGTGACACCAGTGCCCAAACAAGTTCATCCTACACACCCAGGTGCCCCCCAACAGCATGACACATACCGCCCCACTCCACCATCCTGACCCCACATCCCCCAACCCTCCTGCCCCCGCTTCAACCCCCCAACCCCACCCCACCAACCAAAATCTCCACACCCACCCCGATGACAGGAAACCTAACCCAGGCCTACTGCTGACTCCCACATAACCTGACCTGTCCCCGACCCCTCCTGTACCCTAGAGGTGCCACCATTGGGCCTCAGTGGTAGGCCATCAGATGGCATGGGCTACTCTCCCCACTAGTCCCCCCACATGCCTCATGGAATGGTGGGAAGACCAGTGGGGACCCCACACCCTGGGGCCCAGGGCCCAGGATGCAGAACTTTCAGATGATGCTGGACCCCAACACAGATGCAGCCTGTGCAGTGGCCCATGTGCACACCCTGCTGTTGGATGATGGGGCAGAGGTGTATGGCACACATGCTGAGGCAGGAGGCAGAGTAGCAGCAGCTGGTGGTGGAGGAGTGGGCTCAAAGGGCAGCACAGGTGCATCATTGTGGACAGATACACCCTGTAGCACAACCAACTGGCCAACCAGAAGGTTGATACATGCCCAAGGTGGCACACTGAGGCATTGAGGTGATTGGTCACTGCCAGATGTTCCTCATGGACCACCAACCGCTGCTCTTGGAAGGCCAGCTGCTGTTCCAAAGAATGCCTGAGGAGTCACAGTTTCTCCCGTGCATGCACCTTGTGGCCCTCCTGTTGGGTGAGTAGGTGCTCGACACACACAACCAGCTGTCCATAGGTGGATCAGTAGTACTGCCCATGGTGACTGCGGTCACCAGGCTAGGGTTGGGGCTCGGGTGATGGTTTGAGCTGGTCCTAGGTGTCTGCAGAGCTGGTGCCCTCAGGCTCCGCAGCAGTGGCTAGCTCTGTACCCCTATCCACAAGGGCTGCAGGCTGGGAGGCAGCCCCTTCTGGTGGCATCATAGCCTTGTCCACTGATGGTGGAAGTAGTGGACTCGCTGGTAGTGAGGTATACATGGGCACAGAACTGGCTCCAGCATCTGTGGCAAAGAATCACAGATGACTAGCCTAATGCGGACCCCTGCATGCAGCAATCCTCCCCCACCCTCACATTTGCATGCGCAAGTGCACAATGACCACAGAGGCACCATGCCACAGAGGTGGAGGGGTAGCTAGGAAAGTGCAATGAAGACCAGGGAATGCCACCACCACAGAGTAACCCAGAAAGACAGTGGTGGAAGATGTGACAGTGCAACAAGGTCATGTGTGCCCCCACCCCAAACCAGAGGGAACATGTGTGAAAGGGGCAGTGGGTGGTTCAATGGGTCACCACACCATGGGAACAGGCCTGGGGCAGGGGACATGCAGCATGTGAATGTCAGCACAAACACTTACCTTTGACTTGTGTCCACGTCACAAACACTCTCTAATGTGGCTGCATCTAATGTGGTGAGGACACGCTGTTCCAGCTTAGTGAGACAAACCCACTGACTGTCTGGGCCCACAGCACGTGCCTTCCTGCACACCTCACAACTCACTTGATGCCACTTGCGCTTGACATGTTGTGCTAGATTGCATTGAGTTTGCAGCAGATGGCATTAGGACCCCATGGTTGGCAATCACATCCTCAATGAGGAGGATCTGCTCCTTGTCACTGAAGTTTCTCTTTCGGGATGAGACCTTGGGAATCATAATAGCTGACACAGCTGTTCCTGAATGTAATTTCAGGTGATGAAGTATGAGTAGAATGGCATTTCACAGAGGTGTGACTACGCTGGCATTACATGTTTTATAGTGGTTAGATGAGCAGCGACGTATACGTTCAGAAGCTTAGAATACGGAACACGCCTGTGTGCCTGGATTCATGCATATGTTCATGTTTTCTGCTCAGTGTATAAATACATGTGCAACACTGCACATTTTTCCAGTGAGCAACATGTCGAGGATGTCATGGGAACTGCCGTATTGCAACATATTGGACTCTACAACAACACTGCCACTAAAAACGGTAAGTACAAAGGGTCAATGTTTTGACTGTGATGGTATGTGTGCTGGGGCCTGGCTCCTCATGCATGTTTGCAGTGTCTGTGGCCCTGTGGGAGACAGTGGCCCTGGGTGCAGAGGCCAGGTGCCCTGCACAGGCACCTACCACTGGGCAGGCAAGTGTGGGCATGGGACTGTATAGGGCAGGGAGCGACTGGCTGATGTGGTTCGCCGCAAGAGCACTGAGATGCACCCTGACAGAGGTGGACCTGAGCCACGTGCTGGAGAGATGGAGAAGGTATTTCAACACCATAACCACCAGGCAAGAAAAGGGGTCAGCTCCTCGTGCTGCACACCAAAGCGCAAACATACGCCACTTAAAGACGTAAGCCTGTCTAGTAGACGTTCTGCGTGAAGCCAGCAGAACATCCTCCACATCCTTCGGAAGTAGGAGCAGAGCTAGTGACTCCCTCTCAGTAGCCACGCTATCAGCGAAAGGGAGCTGGGGTAGGGGTGCAGTAGAGAGCCCCCCTGAGTGGAATAACGAGTGAGGTTATCAAATTTGCAGATGACACAAAACTATTTAAAGTTGTTAAAATCCAAGAGGATTGTGGAAAATTGCAAGAGGATCTTGATAAATTGGAAGACTGGGCATCAAAATGGTAGATGAAATTTAATGTGAACAAGTGCAAAGTTATGCACCTAGGGAAGAACAACCCAAACTATGGTTACACGATGCAAGGTTCCACATTAGGAACCACCACCCAGGAAAAATATTTAGGCGTCATTGTGGATAATATGTTAAAACCCTCGGCCCAGTGTGCACATTGAGTTCACATAGAGTGAAAAAGTATTTTCTCTTATTAGTCTTAAATAGCTTACCCTGTAGCTTCATTGCATGTCCCCTAATCTTTCTATATTCTGATGACGTAAACAATCGATCTACATTTACCCATTCCACTCCATTCATTAATTTATAGACCTCTATCATATCTCCCATCAGCTGTCTCTTTTCCAGGTTGAAGAACCATAACCTTTTTAGCCTCTCTTCATAGGAGTGTCCTTCCATTCCCTTTACCATTTTGGTGATTCTTCTCTGTACCTTTTCTAATAGCACCATATTCTATTTAAGATATGATGACCAGAATTGCACACAATATTTGAGGTGTGGTCGCACCATACAATGATACAGAGGCATTATAATATCCATTGTGTTATTTTCCATTCCTTTCCTTATGATACCTAGCATTCTATTTGCTCTCTTGACTGCTGTTGCACACTGGGCAGAGGGTTTTAACATGTTATCCACGAAGACGCCTAAAGCTTTTTCCTGGGTGATGGTTCCTAATGTGGAACCTTGCATCGTGTAACCATAGTTTGGGTTGTTCTTTCCTAGGTGCATAACTTTGCACTTATCCACATTAAATTTCATCTGCCATTTGGATGCCCAGGCTCCCAATTTATCAAGATCCTCTTGCAATTTTCCACAATCCTCATGGGTTTTAACAACTTTGAATAGTTTTGTGGCATCTGCAAAGGTGAAAACCTCACTCATTAATCCCATTTCCAGGTCATTTATGAATATGTTAAAAAGCAGTGGACCCAGCACAGATCCCTGGGGTACTCAACTATTCAACTTTCTCCATTGGGAAAATTGGCCATTTAGCCCTACCCTCTGCTTTCTATCTTTTAACCAGTTCCTGATCCACAATAGTACACTGCATCCTATCCCATGACTTTTTAGTCATTTATTTTAGTCATTTATTTCATCTAGAAACTTTATCTCTACAGCATGATCTGCCATGACACTGACCCAATCAATACCGGAGTGATTGAAATCACACAGTATTATAACTGTGCTGTAATTTTTGTTAGCTTCCCTGATTTCTTTGAACATTTCATCATCCATTTGTTCATTCTGCCCAGGCACACCCCCACTGCCATCACCTTGCCTTTTTTTACATGGAATTTCAATCCATAGAGATTGTACAGGGTATTTTGTTTCCTGCAAAACTTTAATCCTTTGTGACTCAATGCCCTCTTTAACATAGAGCACAACCACTCCACCAATTTAATCTGCTCTATCATTATGATATAGTTTGTACCCAGGTATCACAGTATCCTACTCATTGTCCTCCTTCCACCATGTCTCTTAGATACCTAACATATCTAACCTCTCATTTTGTGCTATATATTCTAATTGTCCAATTTTATTCTTTAGACTTCTAGCATTTGCATACAAGCATTTTATCAGTAGGCAGGGGTAATTTGGAAACTTTAAGCTCTGTCTGCTCCATACTCAAGGGCATTTGGGCTACTTTTGTCTTTATTGAACCTCTCTGCTGATATGCCCTAACTTCATTCTTTTGGTTGTATCCTTCAAGGATATATTGTTCCGAACCATGTGCTCTTGGGCGACTGTCGGCTCTCCCCTATTATCTAGTTTAAAAGCTGCTCTGTCTCCTTTTAAAAGATAATGCCAGCAGCTTGGTTCCATCCCGGTTAAGGTGAAGCCCATCCCTTCAGAAGAGCCCCTCCTTTCCCCAGAATGTTCCCCAGTTCCTAACAAATCCAAAACCCTCTTCCTTGCACCATCATCTCATCCACATATTGAGACTCCAGAGCTCTGCTTGCCTTTTGGGTCCTCCGCATGGAACAGGAAACATTTAGCCTAAATTTAGCCTCCAGAACCTCCCTACCACATTTTCTTATGTCATTGATACCAACATGTACCAAGACAGCAGACTCCTCCCCAGCACTATCTAAGACCTTGTCTAGGAGGCGCGTAAGGTCTGCTACCTTCACACCAGGCAGGGATGTTACCAGGCGATCCTCATGTCCACCAGCCACCCAGCTATCTACATGCCTAATGATTGAATCACCAACTATAACGGCTGTCCTAACCCATCCCTCATGGGCAGATGGCCCTGGAGAATCCTCCTCAGAGAGAGAGGGTTTTACATCACTTGGAGGAGTGGTCCTAGCTACAGGATCACTTCCTGCCACACCAGGGTGATGCTCTCCTGTCACGTGACCTCTCTCCTCCATGGCAACATGGATGCTGCCAGACCAGAGGTGGGACTTCAGGACTATATTCCTTTAGGTCTTGTCTATGTACCTCTCTGTCTTCTTTATGTCCTCTGCTATTCTAGCCTCCAGAGATTGGACTCCTTCCCTGAGAGCAAATAGCTCCTTGCACCTAGTGCACACGTAAGACCCCTTACCAACTGGGAGAAACTCATACATGTGACACTCAATGCAAAAGACTTGAAAGCCCACATCTCGTTGCTGGACTGCTGTCTGCATCTTAGTTTTAAGGGTGTGTTTATATATTTAAGTTCTTTACTTATTAAGGGTTACTGGGGATACTTATACTAATAAAACTATACCTAAAATGTTTAATGCACTTTGTTCACCTGAAGTTTAATTAATCTCAGGTCCTTAAAGTATGCCTAATGAGGATAAACATCTGCACCTAAGAGTGAATATGGCACCTCCTTTCTTTTAAGAGGTTTAAGCACCTATAAAGCTATAATTATTCCCAGGGGTGGGTGGGTGTCAGGAGGGAGGGAGGAAAGAAGACTTATTAAAAGCTGACTGCTACACAGAACCCTGCCCTGTGCTTCTAAGGTAATATGTGACCAATTATCAGGGAAAGTCCCACAGCCCTTGCTTGGATAGAGGGAGTCTTGGGGATTAAATTTAACCAGAAAGCTCTCTGCTGTGTTTTAAATTTAAACTTTGCTGTTACTAGGCCTTGAATGATTTAACAAATACACCAGGTTCACAGATTAATCAGCTTTAATCTAAAGAATTCCTTTTCCCCCAAGATTTAGAAAAATTCACAGAAGTAAATTCTTACAATTGCAGATCTCTCTCCAGAAGTATCAGTCCCATTTTGTAGTCCTTCAAGACAACCCCACATCCCCAATCCCTTGCCTGCGCACCTGTACTGTGGTCACTATACAGGGTGTGTGCATGTTTGGATCCCACAGGCACATGCCTGTAGGTGTGTTGTCACCAGTACCTAAACACCTCAATGCACATGTGGAGTGAATAACACCCTAGCAGTGCACATATGGGGGTGCACCCAATCCTAATGGGCATGTCCCCAGGTGGATATGTAACCATGCAGCAGTGCATGGTGGTCGGGCCACCCACTGTGTACACCCCCCACCCATGTGCACAGTGGGAGGATGCAGGGGAGATGATTAGTGCATCACCTGCCCCCCTGCAACACACAGGGGGCATTGGTGGGGGGAACATTTGGTGGCACTCCCTCAGGGAACAGACTGACCTTCAACCTTTTACATTCCCCCACAGGTTCCAGGGGCAGCAGCCAGGTGTCAGAGGATGGCACAGGAGAGGACCAGAGCCGTGATTGCCACTGCCCTTCTGGTGATCGCTGACCATGAGTGCCAGCGTACTGCATGCCACCACCCATATGCCAGGGTCTCCAGGCCCTGAGGCTACTACCTGGGCATCAGTGATGAGCTGTGCCAAACCCTATTTAGATTTGACCATGAGGCAATCCAAGACCTGTGTCAGGAGCTGGTACCACAGCTCACTGCACAGGCACACAGACAGGACACAGTGGCTGTCCATGTGAAGGTGCTTGCAGCACTGGCCTTCCTGGGGAAAGGCAAATTCCAGTCTATTGTGGCAACAGCAGCTGGACAGAGCCAGGCATCAGTGTCATGCATCATCAGCCAGTTCCTGGATGCCTTTGTGCCTTTGTACATTACCTTCTCGAGCACCCCCACAGCAGCAGCAGCAGACCATGCTGGCATTCAGTGAGATTGCAGAGTTCCCATCTGTCCTTGGGGTTATTAACTGCACATATATGGCCCTCCGCCCACCATGCCTGTATGAGGCAGCATACAGAAACTGCAAGATCTACCACTCACTGAACATGCAAGTCATCTGCAATGCCTGGATGGAGATCTAGGATGTCGTAACATGCTTCCCTGGCTCGTGCCCAGGGATAATTGCAGACTTTGAGGATGGTACCATCACCGGAGGCTGGATGCTTGGTGCGTGGACACAGGGAGGCATCTCACACATATACATACATACCCCCAGATGCACAGTGGCATGGGTCAGCCATGTACATGCAGGAAGGCCATGCCCACAGGGTGGCCACACCATGGTTGTGGGCTGCCCATATGTGTCAGGGGGTCACTGGTGCCCCTGCCATTGCATCTTCAGGGGGAGGGTGGCCAGTTACACTCACTTCATGGACATGTTGGGGGCTGGAACTTCACCACAGCTGGGGATGCACAGGAGTCAGGGCTAGCCAGTACCAGGCATGTGGTGCATGGGTATGCTGACGCCCACACAGCTGGCCATAGTGCAACATGTTGTCATGACTGCCACTTTTCCTCTCCACAGGTGACAGGGGATACCCACTCAGAGACTGGTTCATGACCCCCTTGTCAACCCATGCACACCTGAGGAGCACAGATACAACTGGTCACACCAGCTGACCCGCTCCATCATTGAGCAGATATTTGGCCTGCTGAAGAGCTACTTCCATTGCCTCGACCGATCTGGTGGTGAGCTGCTGTACCCCCAGCCAAGGTGTGAAGAATATTCCTGGTGTGCTGCATGCAGCACAACTATGCCCTGCACTGGAGGCAGCCCATGCCTGATGCCACATTCAGCAAGCCGGAGGGCGAGGTGGATGACATGGTGGCCCCCTGCCATCACATGCTCCTACCTTCCAACCTGCTGTGGCAAGAAGGAGGACCCTCATGGAGATGCACTTTGTTTGAGGTAGGCTGCCTGAGCTGGTGGAAGTGGGGGATGGATAGCAGGACTGGGCATCAACAGGCAGGCTCCATAGGCCCAATTCCATCCTGCATATCCAGGCCTCTGTGAGTTTGGCCAAAACTGGACACACACAAGGAGTCATGATTCTGATCCCTCGGAGCACATCTAGCCCCATGGGATAAGAATCGTGAACAGGCCTGTACATGCAGGCTGGGACCCTGATTCCGTCCAGCATGCACATACAGGCCTTCCCCGGCTAACTCAGTCAGGGTTCTTTAATGGAGCCACTGCACCACAGGCTCCATTGAAGGGCCGCAATCCCCAGCCACCAGCTCCAGCAGTACTTTCCCTGAAGCCTGACCTCCAATCTGGCCTCCTAAGGCCAGGGTCAGGATGTGGGGAATGTCCTTGGCTCCCCTGCCCCGTCCGCGCCCCTGGCCCGCTGATCCCTGGTGACTAGGGAAACATATTTCACCTTGGAGGTGGAATACGTTCCCCCTGCAAGTCTCTGGCCCCAGACGTACAGGGCTGACATTACAATCAACCCTGTACATCTGCGGCCGATGACCGCCCACTGTCCACCCTAACACTGCCTCCGCAACATTCCTTTCCCATCCCTGTCTAACTTCCCCACACTGGACGGGGGGAAGGTAGACATGACTGGGAAGAGGCACAAATAGCAAGGATGGACGTCCCAATGGGACCCCCATCCCCACTATTCAGGCCTCAGAATGACCCCCTATGTGCATATACACACAGACATAGTGTTCTATGGTTACAGGCTTTATTTCTGGAACAGCAGCATACATTTCCACATATGTCCCTATGCTGTCCCAGTACCCACCATTAATGGGCACCTGGTTATGGTCCCTCATTCCATTGGCCTTAGTGGGGACAGGAGCACTTCAGTTAGCCACTGCATGGCCTGGGTGAGGGTCTGGAGGTCACCCCTCCATGCTCCCCCCTCATCCACCCACTATGTGTCCCTGGGTGATGTGTCCCTGAGTTTCCCCTCCACCAGGGACTCCTCTTCCACCTCCCACTGCTCCTCAGGGCCATTCACCCAGGGATAGCTTGCCTCCCCACCCTCGGCCCCTGCTGTGCCTCCATCTGTGGCCAAGGCCTCCCACCATGGAGTGCACTGCCCAGACCCCATAATACTATCCTGTCCCTTTCCCTCAGGGGAGTGGGGCACCTCCCTGAGGCTGAGGGTGTTTATCCCTTCCCCACTCTCCCCTGATGGGGAGGTGCTGGATAGCACTAAAGGGCTGGCTGTGGATGGGCTATTGGTGTAGCCAATGGTGAGGCTGCATGGGCTGGCTGTTGCTGGCTGCTGCTCCTCCCCCATCTCTGCCTCCTCATCCTCTGCCTCCTCCTCTTCTTTGTCTTTGTCATGCTCCACAGGGGGAGGAGGGTGAGTCCTCGATGAGGATGCTGTGTAAAGGATACAGAGAGGTTGCTGTTAGTTTCAGTGGGTGGCGGTGTCCAGCTGCCATGTCCTCATTGTCAGACACCTCCTCATGCTCTGTCTGCATTGCTCCTACAATGCCCAACCACTCCAGCCCTGTGCCATGTTGCATGTCATGGCCCCATTCCTGTGCCATCCCTCCACACTCTCCTTGCTCCCACTGCAGTTGCTGCCTGAGTCTGGCCAACATCTGCGAGCGTGTGTGGCATATGGCCTGGAAACGCACCTGGTAGGCCTCCGTCTTGTGCAGGATGTGGAAACATCTGTGGAGGCAGGACAGAGGTGTCTTGCATATGCACGTTTCTTTCTCCCCCCAGGTTTGTCATGTCAGCTGCCTGCCTGCCTGCCGTACTACCACCTGCATACACTGGACACTGTTACATCATACTGCTGCATCTCAGCTGCTACCTCACCCCAGTCTGGAGTTTGCCCTAGTCTCCAGGGCCTCCTCTGCCCTGTGCCTGCATTGCTGACTGACCAGGCCATGGGCTGGGGGGAGCACATGGACAGTGCTGTCTGAGGCATTCCTCTGGGACCCTGCTGCATTTGTTGCCTGCCCTGTGCTGCACATCATGAGCTTTGCATGCTGGTGTCAGACCTGGCAGCTGACATGTCATATTCTATGGTTGCGGTGCAGGCATTTGGGCTGCCACTATCCAGGAGGACACTATCATGCGTGTGGTGTGGTACCTTTGTACACATTTCAAGGTTGGAACTTGGCCATGGTCAGGTGGGCCAGGCAACAGCAGATGGTACTGGGATGCCTGGGTGCATTGGATGAGGTGAGGACAACAGTGGACAGGTAGTGAGAGTTCCTCTGTCTACAGTGCATTGCGAAGATATTCATCCCCTCTGTGTTTGTCCTGTTTTGTCACATTCCACCTTGTGGACAGATACTCCTACCTCCACTGTGGATCTTTGCAGCTCCTTCCATGTTCTTCTTGGTGTCCTTATGGCATCTCTGCTTTATTTATTTATTTATTTATTTATTTTTATACACATTTATATACCGCATCTTCCAAGGTTCAGTTGCGGTTCACAGTGAACAACAATTAACAAAGCAAGTTTGTTTTACAGAGAACGTCAAAATATAACAGAACATATGTACAGGGAACATCATATTATAGTCTAGACAATGTGAAATAATGCAGAACAGCATAAACTATATACAAAATATATATGTATATATATATATACATGGAAGTGAGAAGACAAAAGATGTGTGATCATCAAGAATGTATGCTATGTGTGTGGGTTGAAGGGATTTTGCTTGAGGCAGACAGATATCCGTTTAGCCTTTGTCTAAAGTAGGTGATTGGTTATCTATGTTATAGTGTTTGGTGAACAGATAAGTTTTCAATTTTTTGCGGAGTTCCATGATCTCCGTTAGTGTTCGTAGCTCCTCTGGGAGGGAATTCCAGATAGTTGGGGCTATGTGAGAAAAGGCTCTGTTGTTTGTTGCTTTATTGGCTCTTGTATATTCTCTTGGAATCTTTAATTTGTTTAATTGTCCTTTTCTGTGTGTGGGCTTAGATGGTTCTTTGTGTATTAGGTTGCATAGCGTAGTCGGGGCCATATCATATAAGGCTTTGAATGAAGTTATTATTGTTTTGTAGATTATTCTACTTTGAATTGGTAGCCAATGGAGGGAGGCTAGTATTGGTGATATGTGTTGGAGTGAGTTAATTTTCAATATAATTCTGCCCTCCTTGCCTAGTCTGCAGGTTTCGGTGGGCAACCTTCTCTTGTCAGGTTTGTTGTGGTGTCATATTCTTTATATTTTGTTTTGGTGCACTTCATGGCATCCTCAGTCTTTGGACTAGTGATTTGTGCTTCATGCCTGATCTCTATGTCTCTGAAATTTGGCTCTGACCTGTTTAGTGTACTCCTAGGTCATCCTGTTGCTTGCTTGGTGGTGTTGCAGGGTCCAGGCCTTATGTTACAGATATCTTTGTACAGGCGTCATGTGGCAGATCATGTGCCACTGTTTGCATGCAGGTGAACCCTGCTGCCCTTATTATGCAACATCTGTGGTTCTTTGGTTGGACTGCTTTTATTAGGGGTTTCATGGACAGAGAGTTGGAAACATATGCGCGCGCACTTTTTCAGGTTTTATGTGTTCCTTTCTGTATACAAGATATTATATTGTCCTTTTCACATCACCAGTTTTCAATATACTATTGGGTCCCTTACTTAACGTCCACATGAATCCCCATCTTCTTTCCAGGTTGTACATCATGCAACAAAACAGAACTGACACAAACAGGATGGGTACTTTTGCAGGCCACTGTTGATCTTCCATGCATCCACAATTGTGGTTTTCTGTGTAATTCTGGTGCCTGCACCTTCAGACAGATGATCGCAGTTTGGGGATGCTACAGGGATGGCTACAAATATGGTTAGTGGTCTGGCTCTTGGCCTATGGATCTTTTATGTGTACGTTGGCGGGCCAGCAGGTTGGCAGTGCTGTGATTGCAACAATTGTATGCACAGATTGGGTTCCTCCTTCAACTGTCAGCATGCTGTGCTGCACGATGTCATTGGATGGGGGTGGTATGGGATATACTTGGGTACTGTATGAAGGGATGTTTTTTTGGATTTTGCGCTAGCCCAGCATATTCATCTTTCTACCTCGTTAAAAGGGATACATTTGGCTATTAGAATTTACTTTTTTGCATTCCTTGCATCCAATTTAAATACTTTTCAGACACTGGGAGATAGCTATTGCGATTTTTGTGGATCCTGCGTCAAAACTGGATCGAGATTATCCAATATGCACACGTTATTTCTGACCAATCAGGAGGCTGGTTTCACTAACCAATCACAATGCAGATATCTAGCCAACAGTGCAGCTATAAAAATGTGCGGAATTTTTGAATTTCATATGCTTTCTAGATCGACCATGAAGATGACTCGGACTCTGACGTTGGAGGAGCGTGTTCATGTGTCCTTTATGAGTGAGGAAGGATTTTCAAGCCATCAGATAGCCAGGAAAGTTGGCTCCAGTCAGAGCGCTGCTGTTAAGATTGTAAAGAAGAAGAAAGAAATGGGTTCAGTGGTGGACAAGCCTCGTTCAGGTCATCCACATGCATCAACATCACGCCAGGGCCGCGCACTATGACGCATTTCACTGACTAATCGCAAGTTGAACTCTCCTCAGCTACTTTGACACATAAAAATGGCCTTTTTCAAGGCCACATACATTAATTTGAAGGAAACCTGGCGTGTGTCCATAATATTTTAAAGCATACTTACAATAATATATCCTTGGCCAATGATGTACATTACGCGATTTTTACAGAAAATCTATCAACAGGACAACTATGGGGAACAAACTCATAAAATAAGGGCCAACCAATACTAAAAGTTGGCCCTAATAGCCAAATCTATCACTTATCATGAGATACACAGAAAAAGCCACTGGGACGAAAAAGAAATTACGATATAAAGTCACAAAGTTGAAAAAAAAACATGAAATTTACAAGGGATTCCAGACTTTTGCACACCACTGTAGGTACTGCCAATAGGTTGGGCAGTCCTGCAATAGGACAATCTTGTAGGAAACCAAATGTACTGTAGGAGGAAGTGCACATAACTTTAAAAAACAGAAAGCCTTACCCCATACATACTCATACACTAATAACTCAAAAACTGTGCACCTCATCCTGATCCAAATTGTGGTAGTGCAAATTACAGTATATCCTCTGCCTGCATGCAGATATGGCACGGATTGTAAAGGGTAGTTATGACATAACTATTGAATAGCGTTCTTTAGGGGATATTGTAACTGGGGCTAACAGCCACTTGAAAATCCCAAGGCTCATATTTAAAACTACTTACCGTATGTGTTTGGCAGCAGGTGCTGACACAAAAGCTTTTTTAATTCTCATTTTGGAAGGCCATAGAGCATACAAATTCTGACCAGTTCTAGTCATGCCATCTCAAAAAGAATATAATGGAACTAGAAAAGGTTAACAGAATGCCAACAAAATTGATAAGAAGGATTGAAACCTCTCATATGAGGTTAGGGCTCTTAGTAGGTTAGGGCTCTTCAGCCTGGAAAACTGATGACTGAGAGAGGATATAATAGAAGTTTATTAAATCATAAAGCAGTATGGAACACTTAAATAGGGAACAATTGTTTAACCTTTTAAACAGTACAAAAACAAAAGGGCACTCCTTGAAACTAATAGTCAGCAGATTGAAAACAAATTATAGGGTTTTTGGTTTTTTTAAAAGCAAGAAAACAATTCATCTGTAGAATCTGTTACTGGAGAGAATGAATGAAGGTAAATAACACATCGGTTTTTAAAACAGATTTTGACAAGTTCCTAAAAAAAAAAAAAAGCCCAGGCATGTAGATTCATGAAAACCATTGTTTATCCCTGTGAATGAACTATAAGAAATTGATCTATTTTTTGTGGATCTGCCTGGTTCTTGTGACCTAGTTTGACGACTGACAGAGGCAGGATGCAGGGCTTTACAGACCTAGCTCTCACTCAGCAGGTCTTAACTTATGTAGTTACCTTCTTATCTCAATGAGTTAGACTGGTTGAACCAATTACAATTTATCAGCCGCATGCTACTACCTTAACTATGATCTTTTCGGTTGAAGGATTGTATACTTGTAGCATATTTATATTATAAAGATGTTTAGTAACACTGCATTCATATAGACTGGCATTGCTTTTCAGATTAATTTAAGTCTTACTGTGTGCATTGACTAGCTAGATACTTGTACTTTATTTAATGTGATGAATCTTTGCATTCTCTCTAAGAAACTATAATATTAAGACATCACTGTCTATATCTAAAATGGGTGGAATTAGGCTAAAGATCTCCAGCTGAAAAAGAGTTCATTTGACATCATTTAGACATTTAGGGCCCAATATTTGAAAGGCATTTATATGGTTTACAGCCCAGTAAACTGTGTAAATGCCTTAAACAGGATTATTCAATGGTAGCTACATGCTTAGTGATGTTGAATATCACTGCCTATGTCCCCTACGTGCACCGATGCTATTTGGTTAGCATCGGGGCATGTTGGGGGCGTTCTAGGGCGGAGCGGAGGTGGGGACTACTGCTAATTGGGTCATGGCGATACTGCATCGCTTCCTGATTAGCGATCTGTGGCTAAAACTAGGCAAGCTTTTGGCTTGCCTATTTCTAGCCGCAGATTATTAACCATGTACCAGTACAATATTGCCACTAGACGGTTAGGCTGTGCGGTGGATTCCACTTGACGCCGAACACAGATATTCAAAATTTCGCCACAGCATTGAATATCTTTGGTTAGCGATGAGCAGACAGAGCTATGTGCCATAGCAGTGCATAGCTTGCCTACTTCAATATCGGGCCTTAGAAATTTAAAAAATGTTAGAAACATGACACCTCCTGGAGCTAGTCTGTTCTAAACTTTCTTTTTCTCGGTTATATTTCTTAGCTTTTTTGGGCTACATCTCTCAGGCAAAGCTGGCAGTAGATAATAATAATAATAATAATAATAATAATAAAAAACCACACATATAAATGAAGAAGTTCAGTTCCAGTGATTCAAATAATTGTATGCCATGATTAGTTAGCACATTAATTCCATTGAGCGTATGTCTATTTTTTATTATTTCAGTACTCTTCTTCAAAGATTCCTTAGGCAGGATATAAATAAATAGTGACGGGTATAGTCGCTACTGCAAGAATGTCTACAAATATTTTAATATAACTCAATTTAATTGCAGTATTTGTAGTCCACTTTTCAGACAAAATGAAAGTACAAACCAGAGTACAAAATAATACATAACAATCTTCCTCCCAGATTATCATCAATCCCCTCCTCATATAACCAGGTTTTCAATTTATGAGTTGCCTAAACGTCTAACATTCCATCATCTCAATACTATCACTAGTTTGTATGATGCAAGTCCAGTCTAACTTAGATGAATTAGTCTATGAAGGTGGCCAGATCATCTAGTCTCTAGCTTTGACAGCATGTGCAGTGCAGTCTGACACTCCCACTTGCACGTGTTCCAGAAGAGAGAAAGAAGGGTTGGCACGAGAAGGAGTGTTCTGGTAGAGGCTTGGCTTTTGATGGTTTTCCAGTATCATTAGCTGATCCTGTGGTCTCTCTTCCTCCATATATGTATCCTCCCTGGTACTTTACATATGTTAAAAACTCTGGTGATTCTCATGACCCCCATCCATTTTTTCCAACTCCTAATCATGGGGAGGCCATTTTTCAAAGCTTTTTAACAACAAATAAAATGTGTAAGAAATTTTCTATGAAGATTTGTCTAGAAAAATATATATTTTGATTCTAACATTTTGTACTATACTCATGCCTTCTTGGTGTGGGCTTTCACACTGTAATTTTCTCTCTAATGCCTGACAACACCACTGAAATAACTAATGCAAAAACAAGACTACAGTTGTATTACCATTTGCAGAACAAACATAAGAACATAAGATATGCCATACTGAGTCAGACCAAGGTCCATCAAGCCCAGTATCCTGTTTCCAACAGTGGCCAATCTAGGTCATATGTACCTAGCAGTTTCACCAAAAGACACAGGTTCCACAATGCTTGTATTGGGTCAAGCATTGATATCCTGGGTCCCTTTTTAATAATGGTTTATGGACCTTTCCTCCAGGAACTTATCCAAACCTTTTTTAAACCCAGCTACACTAACAGCCTTTACTATATCCTCCAGTAACAAATTCCAGAGTTTGATTACACGTTGAGTGACAAAATATTTTCTCTTATTAGTCTTAAATAGTTTACACTGTAGCTTCATTGCATGCCCCCTAGTCTTTCTATATTCTGATAATGTAAACAATCGATCTACGTTTACCCGTTCCACTCTTTTCATTAATTTATAGACTTCTATTATATCTCCCCTCAGCCGTCTCTTTTCCAGGTTAAAGAGCTCTAACGTTTTTAGCCTTTCTTCATAGGAGTATCCTTCCATCCCCTTTACCATTTTGGTGGCTCGTCTCTGAACCTTTTCTAATAACGCTATATCCTTTGACCAGAATTGCAGACAATATTCAAGGTGTGGTCTCACCATGGAACAATATAGAGGCATTATAATATCCTTTGTTTTATTTTCCATTCCTTTCTTTATGATACCTAGCATTCTATTTGCTCTTTTGGCCGAGGGTTTTAACATGTTATCCACAATGACGCCTAAATCTTTTTCCTGGGTGGTGGTTCCTAATGTGGAACCTTGCATCGTGTAACCATAGTTTGTGTTGTTCTTCCCTAGGTGCATAACTTTGCACTTATCCACATTAAATTTCATCTGCCATTTGGATGCCCAGTCTTCCAATTTATCAAGATCCTCTTGCAATTTTCCACAATCCTCATGGGTTTTAACAACTTTAAATAGTTTTGTGTCATCTGCAAATTTGATAACCTCACTCGTTATTCCCTTTTTCAGGTCATTTATGAATATGTCAAAAAGCAGCAGACCCAGCAAAGATCCCTGTATATATATATATATATATTTACAAAACAAATATTGGTATTGAAAAGTGTGATTTGCAATCATGTATTTTTATAGGATTGTCCTGGGAAAGATGTTGAGATGATTACAATTGAGTTTAACAATCAAAATATTATGGAGAAAGGCATTAGGGGTCAAAAAACTAATTGTGAGGGGGAGCAAGGTTGAGGTTTTGCTTAGGGTGTTTAATAACCTTGCACCAGCCCTGATCCCAACACATGTGTTGACATGAGGTTGGCCGTATTGAAGAAACCTTATGAGGTTAATGCCATGGAACATCATACGAATCCCTCAGCAGCATCATAGAAAGAAGCATGTGACATTCATTGCCTCTTCCCCTCAGCAAACTACTGTCCCATATGTTGGGACTTGAAGGGGCTTACGGTCCCAAAACCAGGTACAATGGAAAAGAGCCACATACTGAAAACCTCCACTTTTACAACCTAACTGCAAAATACCCAAACCAGTATAAGATTGATAGACCCCTAAAGATGGTATGAGTTTGGGCAATCCGTTGTTTTCAAATCATGCTTCAAAATCAGACTCTCAAGCAAAAGCAAAAGCACAACTGTGCTGGCCGGAGTATTACAGAAAGTAATGGGGGGGGGGGTGTCACTGTGTTATGTAACTAGCACATCCTGGCCAGCCATTTCAGATAATCAGACAGGCAGCAGCAAGCCAGTAATATGTTTCAAGGATATATTTACATGCAGGCTTCTTTGGCCAGAAAAACACATTTTAGTGCTTTGATGATAAAAGCACATTTTGCTCTTCACCCTGGAAAAGTTGCAGACAATCACCCTAGATCATAAATGCCACTACGAGATTAGATGTTACATCACCACCATCCAACAAAAGTATAAAACAGTGTAATTCTTTAAAGGCAATGGGGATCATTTTACATGCTCTGTTTGTGATTTGAACATCTGAATATTCCCATTCAGACATGCCAATGACAGTCGCGAACCAAGACCCATTACAGAAAGTCTTGAATATACAGTACACGTGTCAGGCTCCATCACATTTATGTCACACAGGGGCATGGCAGAGAGTTATCTTGGATGTTCTGAAAAATATACATGTTTGTCTGATTTTCAAATGGTGCCATACATCTCAACACATTGGCGGACACACCCAGGTCTATACCTGCTCCTAAGTATAAATAGAAGATAAAGGTAGATAATCCCTCCAATTGTCTAAGGCTGTGTTCTCAACTATTGTCCGATTTTCCAACACTAAAATAACATTACTTCAGCGTATTCAACAGTGTACTGTATTGTTAAATAAATTTTCACTTTTCGTTATCAAAGACTCTTAGTACTAAGTGTTGAATGACTTATTTATAAATTAATAGGGAGTACATAGGTCTCAGACTTCTTCTGGCACCGGCTAATCAGACGATGTCCTTTGCCGTAGTGCCTGTTTGCATCAACGACCTATGCAGTCAGGTCCCCTTAAGTGTTTAGTGTTGAGTAAACATTTTAGTAAATGATTGTGCTTATCTGAATAGATGTAAAACTCCCCAACGCCATCAACTGGCTCCGTTCCTGCATTTCACAACATTTAGGTAGGAATTTATTTCATAGCCAACTTAGAAATTGAGTGAATATCCCTAAGACACTATGGGGTATGTTTACTAAACTGCGGTAAAAGTGAATAACGCGCGTTGTACGATGTTAACGATCGTTAGCATGCTATAGCGTGCGCTATAGCGCATTAACGATCATAAATGCGCTATATTGCGCACTATCACGCGCTAACGAGCGTAATGCTCCGCGGCGCGGTAAAACACTGCAGAAGGTGGAGAGAGGGCGGAGAGAAGGGGTCAATGGGCAGAGAGTGGGCGGGGAGAGGCTAACGCGCTGATTTTCAGAGCTGAATTCGAACGCGAATGAAAACCTACCGGTAAAAGCACGTTAAAGGGGAGAGAAACCATTTACGTGTCAGCAATGTACAGCCTAGACAGAGAAACCAAAAAAAGGTGATAAGTGTAATACATGTGCACAGAACAAAAGGGCACAGAAACACCGAAAATGACCCCAACAAACTGGAAAAAAACAACAACCAAGCTGGACAATAGTGGTAGCAATGAGAAACATCAACCCACCCCTGAGTAAGCTCCATAGAACAGATATAATTCGTGGAAGGGTCCATACTCCGTCCCCATACAAGGTACATGGGCCCACAGTGAAATAGCGCTGCTCAGGGATTTCCCCACCATCGGACAGGGTTCCTATGGTGTGCACATGTCCCACAACATCAGGGCGGGCATGTCGGAACGGGCAACCGGGCAGATGCTGGAAAAGGGGATACAGAGGGCTGCAGGTGGCACATGCAGTGGCGCAGCTGGGCCACAGTGGGGACTAGGGTGATGCTCAGTTGGCCCATAGGAATGCGTAAACAGTAGAGCCAGACAGCAACTGATGAGGTCCCAACATGGGCACGAGTGTGTTTCCCAAAGCGTCATAGGGGAGAGTACCCAACAGCAACCCCCAAGGGCATGGAACACTGGCAGGCGGGGCTGGGGGGGAGCGTGGATGTCTATGCAGGCACCCCTACCCCAGAACACGCACCATAGGCAGCCGCCTAACTGCACACTGGATGGCCTGAGACTGCGCACCACCAGCTCCACCAGCAGAAGGGCATGTCAGCATGGTGGCTGAGGGATACTGGTGGTGGAGGGGTAGTGGCAGCTGCCCGGAGCAGACCGTGGCCTAGCCCTGTGTAGGTGGGTGCCATGCACTGCAACAGACAGGCCCTGTCTGACCAACAGTCATGATATCACCAGGGAATGCACCATCTCTGTGAGAACATGGTGGTGCAGTGCACAGAACCACTGTATTCAGAAGCAGAAGGTCACAGGTTCAAGTCCCAGCTGTGGTTTCCGCCAACCCAGTCCTCACATCTTACCCACTACTATAACATTCTAATACAGGCAGAACCGTTCTTGAAGATGGCATAAACATGCCCAAAACACCAACATTTTACCCTACAGAGCACAGACACCATAAACATGCACATTACCTAGAGCAGAGCCTCCCAAATGCAGTCCTGGAGGGCCAAACACCATTCCAGTTCCATGCTGCCTCTGATAAAGATGCCTGTGCTGCATTTCTATGCGCCACCCCCATGGTATGCAGATGTATCTCATGCATATTCATGAGGGACAGCATGAAAACCCGAACAGTGTTTGGCACCGCAGGACTGGAGTTGGGAACCTCTGCCGTAAAGCAGCAGCCAACAGGGGCAGACACACCCGCACCCACAGGCCCCATTATCCACAGCCTTCTGGAGAGGCAGGACTGTGGGCTCTTCGTGCATCTCCCAATACTAGCACATGCATACCTTAGTAATGCCACCCTAAACCGGGGAATATGGTACACATCTATCAAAAGGTTGCTAGGATTACTGGCAGATAGCAATTCCTAGGTTAGGTACAAGTGTCTGAGTGAGCTGCATCATAGCAACCTTTCTGATGTATGTGGAATGTGCTACAGGTCATGTGTCTGACAGTGTTTACCAACCTGGGGAGTGACTCCTACAGTATTGCGTACCATAGCCATGCCTGCACTGTGCTCAGGACTTGTGTGGTGGCCTGGGCTGCCCAACACCTCTATAGTTGCACAATACTGACATAGGTGTGGGGAGTGTGTGTCTGTCTATCCAGTGTGTGGTGGCTTCCAACACCCTCCACAGCCCACACTGCTAGCACTGTTCCCAGTATTGGCCTGCCAATGTGCATAATGAGGAGCAAGGTACCGTGGGAATAGCCTGGATAGGGTGGCCTGGCCTGGCCACATCTGCGCTGGGCATAGGGCAATGGCTTGGACATTGTAGTGCCCGGTACCACCTGCACAGACAGAGTGGCCACAGCATGTCCTGCTGGGAGGTCACTCTCGCCCTGACTGAGTAGTGACCACGGCATGGCTAGGTTCTCCCATAATGCTATATAGCATTTTGCTCATGTGATATATGTGGGTTTCATTTTGGGGCCCAATCACTGACTTATCTGCTTGGTGTGTATGTTGACATCCCCTGGGTTCTGGGTACATGCATCTTCTCCAGGACCATGCACTATGGATTAGCTGGCGGACTGTCTGCAGCTAGTATGTGTCTTGCTGGAACACCTTGCAGGGTGCAGCGGCTGGAGGCCTGCTGCTGGGGAATGTCAGATAATGGTGGGGGGCAGCTGAGCATATCCAGGACTGCTGTCTGTCCGCTATTGCGTTATGGATGTGTACCGCTCTGTCTGTTCCCCAGCAGGACTGCTGTTGCTGGTCCCCTCTACTGCTGCCATTGCAGGGGGGTAGACTGTGGATCTATTGGTGGGTGACCCTGTTTCCCACCTTAAGCCCCAGAGGGTGGGTTGTGTGGTGGTAGATGATCTGCCCATGGGTCCATTCACCCCCCCTTCACCTACAGCAGGTAACCTTGGCACCAACACAGGATTATGCACTATTCTGAGTGCATCATCGCCCATAAGGACTAGACATGACCAAGACATACAGCAGGGCACAGATGTATCCTAGGTGTGTCTCACGGAGCTACCTATCACACACTGATGGGGACCTGCAGCATGGCATATCTCAGCCATGAAAGGTGCTGTGGACCTGGTGCTGGGGGCCCCACCTCAACCTCAGGGTGGGCACTGTACCCGCACAATATGTGTGTCTGTGACTACTCTGTGGCAGTGCCACACACGGTCTGTCCCCCCTACAGGGCCGAGGTGCTTTGGGGGTGCATACCCGCTCTTGTGCCCATCTCTCGACTGCTGATTTGCATGTGCAGTGCATCATGGGTACGGGTGGGTTAACTCTATCCTGGTAACCACAGCAGAATGTGGGTGTGGTGCCATGCAGTCCTCCTGTAGCCAGCCAGTTGTTTGTTAGCAGCTCTAGCCCACTGGTTACTACACTGCCTGTGAAGCCAGAGGTCATGGGTCCTAAACCCACAGTGGGGTTCATCAATAGGGCTGTCTTAGGCATTGTCTGTTTTTATTGTATATTAGTTCTGCCAGCAGGATCACCCTCAGGGTACTGTCCCCTTAGGATGGCTCATAAGGCACCCTATAGGTCGCCTTATTTGGCGCCCTATAAAGCGCCTTATAAGGTGCCTTATATGGTGTCCTATAGGGGACATTATAGGGTGCCTTGGCAGACAGCGCACTTTATAATGTGCCCTATGGAGTGCCCTCTAGGGTACCTTATGTGGCACCTTAGGTTACGCCACTGTGAGGGTGTGTTTGCTGGCAGCACTATTCAGGTACAAGTAACCTTCCTCACAGCCCACTAGTTAACCCTTTCCAGGCCAAGCCCAGTACTTTCGGGATCCAAACCTCTGCCTATATATTCCTATCAAATGGTATAGCATACATGACCATGCCAGAGGGAACGTCACTATTGGAACATATTGGATACGACGGGTACAATTTTCCTGACATGTGCAAACATTAACCCAGCTGCAGAATGTGGATAAAATATTATAGTAGGCCTTCAAAGGGTTGCACATGATGCCTCAGCCAACCTTCTTCATTAGGCACACTGGGGAATCAAACCCATGACCCTTGTACCATCAGTCTGTGTAGTAACCATTGTGCTACAGCTCTGCTTCTATAGTTGGGTGTCTGTGCGCTGTCTTAAGCTTGCGCACAGTAGCGCATGCGCTGTAGCGATCGTTGCTGTGCGGCGCGCAATACCGCACGCAACTGCGTGTTATCGGTTACGATGTACCGCCCATGTCCTTTTTTGGCTTTCCTTCCACTAACGTGGCTCCTAACGCGAATTGCACTAACGCAGTTTAGTAAACATACCCCTTAGATGTCTAAAACCACTTCCAATGCATAATCACATATCTCATAAATAATAATAATAGATATATGATTATGCATAGTAAACTGGACATAGAACATATAAATGCATATAGAAATATGTATAAAGACATCCATAAACATTTAAATAACTTTAAAAACATTATATTAGGAGAAAGGAGGAACAAATGTCATAGATAAAATAGCATACATAATACCATAAAACATTGCACCAGTATACTGAAACCTATGGGACAGTATAATAAAATATGTAATAAAAGCATCTTTCAAACTTAAAAGAGTTCAAGTATATACTAGGAATATTGGCCAAAAATATGTTGTATACTAAAAACTATAGAACACTATAATAAAAAAGATGTAATAAAACATTTTACAAACTCCTTTTTTTTCCAAATACCTTTATTAAACCTTAAAGTAGGAAACATTTACATACGACATTCCACATCAAGAGGAAAGCTTGGACACATCAAAATGCAAAAACTTCAAAAACAACTCTGAGTCCTGAAATCTAAACATCACAAACCCTCAATTACTAAGCCAAATAAAAAGAAAAACAAGTTACCATACCATTACTCACTCATTTCCCCGCCAGAAAAACCTCAACTTGTTCAGATTCATAAAAAACATATTTATTACCTTGAAAAGTCAAGACACATTTACAAGGATACTTAAGAAAAAAAGAAGAAACCCCAAGGGCCAAAACTTGAGGCTTTAAATTCAAAAAAGCTTTCCTACGTCTCTGAGTAGATTTACAAACATCAGGAAAAATCTGTATAGTTTTACCACAAAAAGAAAATTTTTCTTGGTGAAATATAACTTAAGTATCAATTTTTTATCACTCAGAGAAATAAAGGAAACAACTAACGTGGCTCTGTTAGAAATATTATCTGAAGATTCCAAAAAGGAAGATAAATCCAGAGTTTCAGACAAGGACAGGCATACCTACTCCTCCCCTGTCTGGCCCTCCTTCCTGACTCCCTGAGGAATATAAAAAATATTAGAAACTTTAATCGAATCCAGATCTTCCATCAATAGAACTTCTTGAAAATATTTACGAAAGACAACATCTTACAAACTTAAAAGAGCTCAATTATCTATTAGGAGTACTAGCCAAACAATAATTGGAGAGACATTATTCCGCATGTCCCTGTTTTTCTTTTTTCTCTTGCCAGGAGACAGGTTAATTTTATCATTTTATCTTTATTGAGAGATTTACATTAATACAATCATAAACAAAGCAGGAAATACCAACAAATTGTAACAAATGAAGTAAATAAACTAGCATATAATAAAGAACTGTAATAGTCCACATCATGATGAGTAAGAGACCCACATATTACAATATCAAGTAATAAAAAAAGGAAATCAAGAAGTAAAAAAATTACCTCCACAACATTGAAGGATACATCAAAATAAGAACATAAGAACATAAGAACATAAGAAATGCCATACTGGGTCAGACCGAGGTCCATCAAGCCCAGTATCCTGTTTCCAACAGTGGCCAATCTAGGTCATACGTACCTAGCAGTTTCCCCAAAAGACACAGGTTCTGCAGTGCTTGTACTAGGCCAAGCATTGATATCCTGGGTCCCTTTTTAATAGTGGTTTATGGACCTTTCCTCCAGGAACTTGTCCAAACCTTTTTTAAACCCAGCTATACTAACAGCCCTTACTACATCCTCCGGTAACAGATTCCAGAGTTTGATTACACGTTGAGAGAAGAAATATTTTCTCCTATTTGTCTTAAATAGTTTACCCTGTAGCTTCATTACATGCCCCCTAGTCCTTCTATATTCTGATAGCGTAAACAATTTATCCACGTTTATCCGTTCCACTCCATTCATTAATTTATACACCTCTATCATATCTCCCCTCAGCCGCCTCTTTTCTAGGTTAAAGAGCCCTAACCTTTTTAACCTCTCTTCATAGGAGTAGCCTTCCATCCCCTTCACCAATTTGGTGGCTCTTCTCTGTACTTTTTCTAATAACTCTATGTCCTTTTTAAGATACGGTGACCAGAATTGCACACAATATTCAAGGTGCGGTCGTACCATGGAGCGATACAGAGGCATTATAATATCCTTTGTTTTATTCTCCATCCCTTTCCTTAGGATACCTAGCATTCTATTTGCTTTCTTGGCCGCCGCTGCACACTGGGCGGAGGGTTTTAACATGTTATCCACGATGACTCCTAAATCTTTTTCCTGGGTGGTGGTTTCTAATGTGGAGCCTTGCATCTTGTAACTATAGTGTGGGTTGTTCTTTCCTAGGTGCATAACTTTGCACTTGTCCACATTAAATTTCATCTGCCATTTGGATGCCCAGTCTTCCAATTTATCCAGATCCTCCTGCAGTTTTCCACAATCCTCTTGGGTTTTAACAACTTTAAACAGTTTTGTGTCATCTGCAAATTTGATTACCTCACTAGTTATTCCCTTTTCCAGGTCATTTATGAATATGTCAAAAAGTAGCGGACCCAGTACAGATCCCTGGGGTACTCCACTATTCACCTTTTTCCATTGGGAATATTGGCCATTTAGCCCTACCCTCTGCTTTCTATCTTTTAACCAGTTCCCGATCCACAATAGTACACTGCCTCCTATCCCATGACTTTTTAGCTTCGCCAAAAGTCTCTGATGGGGGACCTTGTCAAAAGCTTTCTGAAAGTCCAGATACACTATATCAACCGACTCACCTTTGTCTACCTGTTTATGCACACCTTCAAAAAAACAGATCAGATTAGTAAGACAAGATCTGCCTTGTCTAAAGCCATGTTGGCTGTCTCCCATTAGGCCATGACTATCTACATGCTGTGTAATTTTGTTCTTTACGATGGCTTCTACCATTTTCCCTGGTACTGACGTCAGGCTCACCGGTCTGTAATTTCCCGGGTCACCCCTGGAACCCTTTTTAAAAATTGGTGTTACGTTGGCGACCCTCCAATCTTCAGGTATTACAGATGATTTTAATGAAAGTTCACAGATTACCAATAACAGGTCTGCAATCTCATATTTCAGTTCTTTCAACACTCTGGGATGTATACCATCCGGTCCAGGTGATTTGCTACTATTCAGTTTATCAAATAGTTGTAATATATCTTCCCGGTGTAGCGATATTTCTCTCAATTCCTCTGCAGTATCACCTTTAAATACCACTTCAGTCTTGGGTAACACCCCTACATCTTCCTCAGTGAAGACCGAAGCAAAGAATTCATTCAGTCTCTCTGCTATAGCCTTGTCTCCTCTTACTGCCCCTTTTACCCCTCTATCATCTAATGGTCCAATTGACTCTCTCACAGGCCTTTTGCTACGAATGTACTTGAAAAAGTCTTTATTTCGTGTTTTTGCTTCCGTAGCAAGTTTCTTCTCAAATTCCCGCTTTGCCTGCCTTATCAATGCTTTGCATTTAACTTGCCAGTGCTTGTGCTGTTTCCAGTTTTCATCATTTGGCTCTTTTTTCCATTTTCTGAAGGTTGCTCTTTTGGCAGCAACAGCCTCTCTGACCTCACCTTTAAACCATGCTGGCAGTTTTTTGGACTTTCTTCCACTTTTCTTAATGCGTGGAATACAGCTGGTCTGGGCTTCGAGGATAGTATTTTTAAATAACACCCAAGCTTGCTGTAAGTCTTTAACCTTTGGAACCGCTCCTTTTAGTTTTTTCCGAACTATATTCCTCATTCTATCATAGTCACCCTTTTGAAAGTTAAAAGGTAGTACTGTGGATTCCTTTACTATCTGTCCTCCACTGATTAAATCAAACATGATCATACTATGATCACTATTGCCAAGTGGTCCCAACACCCTTATTTCTTGCACCAGATCTGGCGTTCCACTAAGGACTAGGTCCAGTATGGCTTCCCTTCTGGTCGGTTCATGAACCAGCTGCTCCAAGAAGCAGTCATTTATTTCATCTAGAAACTTTATCTCTTTAGCTTGTCCTGCTGTGACACTGTCCCAGTCGATACCGGGGTAATTGAAATCACCCATTATTACTACTCTGTTGTGGCTTTTGTTAGCTTCCTTGATTTCTTTGAGCATTTCATCATCCATTTGTTCATTCTGGCCAGGTGGTCGATAGTATACTCCCACTGCCATCACCTTCCCCTTCATAAATGGAATTTCAATCCATAGAGATTCTACAGCATATTTTGTTCCCTGCAAAACTTTAATCCTTTCTGACTCAATGCCCTCTCTAACATAGAGCGCAACCCCTCCACCAATTTGTTCAGCTCTATCATTACGATATAGTTTGTATCCAGGTATCACAGTGTCCCACTGGTTATCCTCCTTCCACCATGTCTCTGAGAGTGCAATCATATCTAACCTCTCATTTAATGCTATATATTCTAATTCTCCCATCTTATTGTTTAGACTTCTAGCATTGGCATACAAGCATTTTAGAGACTGCATTTTATTAATATTAATCTGGCTATTGGTAGGCATGGGTAATTGGGAATCTTTATGCTCTGTCTGCTCCTTACTCAAGGGCATTTGGGCTACTATACTCCCTTTTGGAACCTCACTGCTTTTGGTAGTATCCTTCAAGGATACCTTTGTCCGAACCGTGCGCTCCTGGGTGACTGTCGGCTTTCCCCTATTTTCTAGTTTAAAAGCTTCTCTATCTCTTTTTTAAAGGTTAATGCCAGCAGTCTGGTCCCATCCTGATTAAGGTGAAGCCCATCCCTTCGGAAGAGCCCCCCCTTTCCCCAGAATGTTCCCCAGTTCCTAACAAATCCAAAACCCTCATCCTTGCACCATTGTCTCATCCACGCATTGAGACTCCGGAGCTCTGCCTGTCTTTTGGGTCCTGCACGTGGAACAGGAAGCATTTCGGAGAACGCTATCCTGGAAGTTCTGGATTTCAACTTCCTACCTAAAAGCTTAAATTTAGCCTCCAGAACTTCCCTACCACATTTTCCTATGTCATTGGTACCAACATGTACCAAGACAGCAGACTCCCCCCCAGCACTATCTATGATCCTATCTAGGCGGTGCGTGAGATCTGCTACCTTCGCACCAGGCAGGCATGTTACCAGGCGATCCTCACGTCCACCAGCCACCCAGCTATCTACATTCCTAATGATTGAATCACCAACTATAACAGCTGTCCTGACCCTCCCCTCATGGGGACATGGCCCTGGAGAAACGTCCTCGGTGCGAGAGGGTTTTACATCACCTGGAGGACAGGTCCTAGTTACAGGATCACTTCCTGCCACACCAGGGTGATGCTCTCCTGTCACGTGACCTCTCTCCTCCATGGCAACAGGGATGCTGCCAGACTGGAGGTGGGACTTCAGGACTATATCCCTGTAGGTCTCGTCCATGTACTTCTCTGTCTTTCTTATGTCTTCCAGGTCTGCTACTCTAGCCTCTAGAGAACGGACTCGTTCCCTGAGAGCAAAGAGCTCCCTGCACTTAGTGCATATGTAGGACCTCTCACCAACTGGGAGATAATCATACATGTGACACTCGATGCAAAAGACTGGAGAACCCCCATCTCGTTGCTGGACCTCTGACTGCATCTTAGTTTAAAGCTTGTGTTTAGGTCTTTTAAAGCGGTATATAATAAGGATTGGTGTAGATGCTTATACTAATAAAAGTGTATCTAATACCCCTAATACACCCTGTGTACCTGAAACTAATTAATCACAGGTCCTCTGTGTATGACTGATTTGGATTAAGAGCTGCACCTGAGAGCAGCCCCTTTCCTCTAAGATGTCCAAGTACCTATAAAACTACAATTTCCCCAGGGGTGGGTGGGTGCTGGGGAGGGAGGGGGGGAGATAAGTCCTATTAAAGAGGGCAGTTACAAGGTACCCTGTCCTGAACCCTCAGCAGGGGGATGGGGGTACCACACAAGGCCCAGTTAATTGAGAGAGGCAAGGTAAGTACAGCTGAGAAGGCTGAATTAGCACACCACTAAGACAAACACTAAATAATTAAACAAACAACAGTTAGACAAACAGTAAATAATTAAATAAACAGCTAGAACTCACAGTAAGATGTCCCAGGAGGCAAAAATCCACTCACTAGCAGAGCTCTGTAAAAGTTCTGAGCAAAACACAGAAACTTACTTCTTTTTCCTATCTTTTAGAAACGTTTCCAATTGAGTAACATCAGAAAAAACATATGTACATCCCAGAAGATAATAATGCATTTACATGGAAATCTAAGAAAAAAAAGTAGCGCCCAACTCTAGCACCCTAGGTTTTAAGGCCAAAAAGCCCTTCCTACGGGCCTGAGTAGGCTTTGGAAACATCTGGAAACACATATTTTATAACCACAAAAAGGTTTATCTTTATTTTTAAAATAAGCCTTCAGGACCTGTATTTTATCTAAATTAGAGAAAGCATAGTTACTCACCTGTAACAGGTGATCTCCAGGAACAGCAGGAATTTAGTCTTCACATATGGGTATCGTCGGTACCGACGGAGCCTGCGTGGGAACGCTCCCCAGCATCCAATTAGAAAGCTTTTGGGAGCATCCCACAGTGCCTGCATGCTGCCTTCCCGCCTTTCCCAACTGCCTCTCTCCAGTTGAGTTTAAAGCTGAGACCAAGAGAGAGAGAGGGAAAGAGAAAGAGATAGATAGAGAGATACAACTCCTAGGGGAGGTGGGTGGGTGGTGAAGACTAAATTCCTGCTGTTCCCGGAGATCACCTGTTACAGGTGAGTAACTATGCTATCTCCAGGAACAAGCAGGAATGTAGTCTTCACATATGGGGACTCCCTAGCTTTAGATGCCAGGGAGAGACCCTAGAAGTTGTGTGTCCCTGTGAAAGGGCTCCACTTCCCCCCATGTATCTCTGGCATCCAACCAGGGATGGCGGGTAGGAGTTGATTAGGTATGGAACAGGTGTTGGAGAACAGCCTGACCAAACAAGGCATCCCGGCGGGAGTCCTTGTCCAAGCAGTAATGGGCTGTGAAGGTATGAACTGAGGCCCAAGTGGCTGCTCGACAGATGTCGTCGATAGACACAGAGTGCAGATGAGCCATTGACTCTGCCATGGCTCTCACATTGTGAGCTGTGACATGGCCCTCCAGAGGAAGATTCTTACTCTGATAGGCGAAGGAAATATACTGTGTAATCCAGTTGGACAGTGTTCTCTTGGAGACTGGAAGTCCCAAATGAGAAGGATCAAAAGCAACAAAGAGTTGAGAGGACTTTCTATGTTGCTGTGTTCTTTGCAAGTAAAAGGCCAAAGCTCTTTTACAGTCCAAAGTATGAAGATTCCTTTCTGCATTTGATGCATGAAGCCTTGGAAAAGATTTCTTGCATCTGTTATCCGAAAATTCCCAGTGGGCAACGGATGAACAAGTTTTTCTAGTCACACTGGATGTGTCTTCACTCTACACTAGTATCCCGCAACGGGCAGCAGTAGATACAGTTATTAAAGCTTTACGCAATAGAGAAGATCTGTCGGAAGAAACCATTATGTTTATATCCAAATTAGCGGAAATAGTAGTGTTTAAAAATTATTTCATGTTTGAGCAACAAATCTATTTGCAAACGTCAGGAGTAGCAATGGGTGCCACCAGCGCCCCGTCCATGGCGAATCTTTATATGGATTTTTATGAGCAACGTTGGCTTTCCCATTCTCCTTATCAAGATCATATACTCATGTGGAAAAGATATATTGATGACGTTTTTATGTTGTGGAAAGGATCAGAATCCTCTCTGTTACAATTTTTTACTTGGCTAAATACAATGGACCAAGCCATACAGTTTACACATATCTATGATCAATCGAGTATTAGTTTTTTGGACGTTACCGTTAAGAAGGGTATGAACGGCTGGTCCACGACGCTATACCGAAAGGAGACTGATCGAAATACTATTCTCCACTATCAAAGTGGTCATCCACAAACATTACGGGACGGTCTACCACTTTCGCAATTTTTTCGATATAGAAGAAATTGTTCTGCCTTAACAGATTATAAACAACAAGCGAAGAGATTGAAGGAGGATTTTTTTCATCGAGGTTATCCTTGACAGGTTATTAATTCTGCATACAAGCGAGCTCTATATAACAATCGGGCACTACTTTTAAACATGAAGAAAACAACCACTATGAGTGATGAGAATGTCAATTTTATCACGAAACATTCCCCATACAGTAAATACATAAAAAAGATCATAAAAAGTCACAGCAATGTAATCAGTACTTTACCGGGACTGGAGACAAAAAAAATTAGGTGTGTTTGGACAAGACACCAAAACTTAAAAGAGAAGCTTAGTCCTACGGTACTACGACCATTATCTGATAGTGGATCATCACAGGAAAATGGACACTATCCATGTGGAGCATGTAATATCTGTAGTGTATCAGAACCAATTACAGCTTTTGAATACAATAACATTTCTTATCATCTCAGACATCGGACCACCTGCACTACTAGTTTTGTTGTGTATGCTATTCGTTGCCCGTGCCGATTGTTATACATTGGAAAGACCACAAGAGCATTTAAGATTCGTATAAATGAACATCGTAGCCGATTGCGCTGTAAAGTACAAGAGGCTCCGATAGTGGCGCATTGTCAACAATACATTCATAATTTCGATGAACTTATCTGTTTTTGCATAGATCGGATTTTCACAGGACAGTATGGAAAATCGATTGAACAATCTTTGATTATTAAAGAACAACGGTGGATACATTGTTTAAACACAGTATCCCCCCATGGCCTTAATAGCGCCATAGAATGGGGCGCATGTCTGTGAAACAGTCTACTGAGTCAACTGTTGTGTCATCTATCGGAAGCATTTAAATAGCCCTGTTTTACCTAACTCCGCATGCGCGGCGTTTTTTTGAAGCCTAGACGGCTCGCTGTTCCACACGCGTATCAGCGCAAGCAGGAGTCTTCTCCGTGAATTTACAAGGTATCTGTAGGCTGAAGCTTCAAATGTTAGAGCATTTTTCTTTATTATCTAGGCAGTATGCTTAAGATATGTTTTGTTTATAGTATCCGAACCCCTGAAGAAACTTCCCTGTGAAACGCAGTACGGTGCTGGATGATGGCGTCGGGAAAATCAAGGGATACCTAATGAAAAACTAATATCATTGAAGAGACACTACAAGATAAGTGGTGGTTTTTGCATACATGTTCTTATTAATGTGGACTTGAGAATTATTGTACCACGATCTAGCTTTATGGAGTGAATATGCTAAACCCCACTTTAAGAACGATGGTCATTGATGCAAACGGGTACTAAGGAGTTTCTCCTATGCAAAGTACCGGATATAAGTCTGAGACCTAGTTCTATTCAAACTCATTATTGATGAAGTATTAGTAAAAAGGTAGATACATCTAATTGAATACATTGCCTTTATTACATTGAGGATTGGATGATAATAGTCACTGTAAGCAGAGTCCTCTGATAAATTATAGACCTGATTTCTACAAGTTGGAAAAAATACAGGCAGGTAGACCGCTTGGTTAAGATGAAAAGGGGAGACCACCTTTGGCATAAAGTGTGGATGAGTCCTAAGGACTACCTTGTCATGATGGAACCTTGTATAAGGAGGATCAGCCACTAGTGCTTGCAACTCACTAATGCGACGTGCTGATGTGATTGCAATGAGAAAGATAGCTTTCCAAGAAAGGAATTTCAACGAGGTGGTAGCCAAGGGTTCGAAAGGTGGCTTCATAAGCTGGCCAAGAACCAGGTTTAAGTCCCATGCCACTGGTGGTGGCCTAATGGGAGGCTTAGTTAGTAGAAGGCCTCTCATAAATCTTGCTATAAGAGGATGGGAGGAAATAGGTTATCCATTTAAAGGCTTGAAAGAAGCCGCAATAGCACTTAAATGGACTCTTACTGAGTTAGTTTTAAGTCCTGCATTGGATAAATGAAGGAGATACTCCAGTAATGATTCCAGAGGTATCGCAAGGGGGTTAAGACCCTTCTGCGAGCACCATATGGTAAACCTTCTCCACTTGAAAGCATAAGAGCATCTTGTGGAAGGTTTTCTAGAAGCATAAAGGATATCCTTTACCTGCTGAGGAAGGTTAAGATCTCGAAGATCTAGGCCTTCAGCAACCAATCCCTGAGATGCAGTGATTGGGGATTGGGATGCCATAACATTCCCTCCTCCTGAGACAGGAGATCTGGAGCATTCCCTAACTCCAGAGAGGGAGCTTGAGAGAGATGTAGAAGCAGAGGGTACCACACTTGCCGTGGCCAATGTGGAGCTATGAGAATCATACAGCCTCTGTCTCTCTGAAGCTTGAACAGGGTTTTGGGAATCAGGGGGATGGGTGGAAAGGCATAAAGGAAGTCTTGCCCCCAATGAAGGAGGAAAGCATCCCTGGCCTGAGAGCCCTGAGCCGGAATTCTGGAACAGAACCGGGGAAGTTTGGCATTCAACGGACTTGCAAAGAGGTCTATGTCCGGGGTTCCCCAAATTTGAAAAATCTTGGCCACCTGGTCTGCATGTAGAGACCATTTGTGTGGAAGCAGAACTCGACTGAGTCTGTCTACCCAAGAGGTTTTGATACCTGGAAGATATACTGCCAGGAGATGAATCTGATGCTCTCTGGTGAGGGCCCATAGTCGCAAAGCTTTGTTGCAAAGCGACAGAGAGCCTGTTCCTCCCTGCTTGTTCACATGGCTACTTGATTGTCCGCGTGAATGAGGACTGTCTTGTAGCTGAGCAGAGTGTGGAACACTCGAAGAGCAAGGAAGATTGCTCTGAGCTCCAGAAGATTGATGTGTAGATGAGTCTCCTGTGGAATCCAGGTGCCTTGGGTGGAGAGGTTTTGCAGTTGAGCTCCCCAACCCACTGGTGTAGCATCTGTTGTGAGAGTTGCTTGGGGTGAAGGTTGTTGAAATGGGGACCCCAGCAACAGGTTTTGAGTGGACTGCCACCATTGGAGGGACAAAATAAGGCAATTTGTGTTTGCTATTTTGTCTGACAGGCATCCTGATGCCTGGGTCCATTGAGTGGATAAAGTCCACTGGGCTACTCTCATATGGAGATGAGCTTAAGGGACCACATGTACGGTAGAAGCCATGTGGCCTAGTAGTTGTAACATTTCTGGAGCAGTGAGATGAGGCTTCAGCACTGCTTGAGAAACTAACTGCACCATGCGAAGGCAACGGGCCTGGGGGAGAAAGGCCCTTGCTTTTCTGGTATCCAGCAAAGCTCCTATGAACTCTAGAGACTGAGTGGGAGTTAGACTGGATTTTGGGATGTTTATGACCAGACACAAATACTGAAGGATACGCATTGTGCAAGATAGAGAAGTCCTGGCCTCTGACTCTGATGGGGCTCGAATGAGCCAGTCGTCTAAGTAGGGTAAGACGAATATTCCTAGAGTGTTAAGAAATGCTGCTACCACAGCCATGCATTTCGTGAACACCCTTGGTGCTGAGGCCAGGCCAAAAGGAAGCACCCTGTATTGGTAGTGCTTTCCTTGAAAAAGGAACTAAAGGAATTTTTTATGAGTTGGATGGATGAGAACATGAGTGTATGCATCCTTGAGATCTAGAGAACAAAGCCAATCCTGACTCTGAAGGTATGGCAGCAGGGTTCCCAGAGAAATCATCTTGAATTTCTCCTTGAACAGGAATTTGTTCAATTCTCTGAGATCTAAAATGGGTCTGTGTCCTCCTGTTTTCTTTGGGATAAGGAAATAGGGGGGAGTAAAACCCTTTACCCTGTTGAAGAATGGGTACCTCTTCTATTGCCCCTTGGGCAAGAAGCATGGTGACCTCTTGATCTAACAGGTTAATGAGAGAGGTCTGAGAATTGAACTGTCTTACCATTGTAGTAGGGGGCAAGCGGAGGAAGTGAAGCTTGTACCCCTCTCTTACAATGGAAAGAGTCCAATGTTCTGCTGTTATTTACTCCCATCTGGGGGCAAAGTGGCACAACCTTCCTGGAATGGTGGAAGGTTCTGGTCCACTGAGGGCCAGGAAGGCTAAGTTCTCTAGATGGAAGTCAAAGGCCTTGTGGAGGCTGAGACTGCTGAGACAGTTGAGGCTTAGCAGTCTTTGCTTTCCTTTGTTTAGGTGGTTGCTGACTCTTCCGGACAGGCTGACCTGCAGAACGTCCCTGCTGATAAGAGGGATAAAACCTCTTCTTTTTGGAAAAGAATGGGTTTTTGAAAGATTTCTTTCTTGCAGGATCAGCTGTGGCTTTGGATAACCTATCCAAAGTGGAGTTATCAGCATCCAACTCATTGGCCTTTTCTTGCCAAATAGATCCTCACCTGTACAAGGAATATTGCCCAGTTTGTCCTGCACTCAGAGCTCCAAATGGGATGCCTGGAGCCAGGCAATTCTACGTGCACCTATGCAATGGCAGAGGTTCTGCTTATGCACACAAAACAGTCAAAAGCTGCACGACTGACAAATTTAGAAACATCCTGGGCATGTTTAACCAGTGTGAGAAAATCCTGCCTCTTATCTTCAGGAAGAAGAGGGCTCAAAACCTCTAAATCCCCTGTGACTTCCTTAAGGAATATTCCCATATATAAAATATAGGAACTGATCCTGGCAGAAAGCATGGAAGCCTGGAAGGTACGACGTCCAAAGGCATCCAAAGTTCTACACTCATGTCCTGGAGGATTAGAGGCATGTCTCTTTGCACTCCTGATCCTTCTCATAGCTGACTCTACTACTATAGAGTGGTGAGGCAACTGAGTCTTCTGGAAACCAGGACAGGGAGGAACCCGATACATGGTATCCAGTCGACAGGAGTGAGGTGAGGTGGTCAGGGGGTTTCCCCCATTCTTAACATGAGATCATGTAATATCTCATGGATTGGCAAGGTAGCTGCCTCTTTAGGAGCTTTGGGATATTGCAGAATCTCCAACTCCTTTGCCCTGGGCTCTGTCTCAGGAGCAAAGGAGTATAGCTGGGTTTAAAAAAGGTTTGGACAAGTTCCTGGAGGAAAGGTCCATAAACCACTATTAAAAAGGGACCCAGGATATCAATGCTTGACCCAGTACAAGCATTGTGGAACCTGTGTCTTTTGGGGATATTGCTAGGTACGTATGACCTAGATTGGCCACTTTTGGAAACAGGATACTGGGCTTGATGGACCTCGGTCTGACCCAGTATGGCATGTCTTATGTTCTTATGTAACAGTAATGACAGACCTCGAGCCACCTCCCTGATAAAATCCTGAAAGGAGATATCTTTTGGAGGAGACATCCTCCGTTTGGGAGAGGAAGGCTCCTCGGGGAGAAGTATCCCGGTACCGACAGAACTGTCAGAATCCTCAGAGTCCTCTGAGGATTCAAAGTATCTTCTGTCCGGATGCTCTTGTAGAGCACGATACCCGTACCGACCGAAGTTGGTACCGGGGGGAATCGGTACCGGTGTATCGGTACCGGAGGGCATGGCTTGACTGGGTGCCTCAATGCGGACACCGATGTCCTACCATGCTATCGGTATCAGTACTGATGCCGGCACCGGAGCCGGTGCCGGTACCAGTTGAACTGTCTGACGTGGTTCCGAGGGTGTCAATGCCGCAAGGAGAGCCGCCAGACTGCGTTCAATAGCCAGGAACCTCTGGTCTATCGATGCTGCCAATGCCTGGGTATCGGTACCAGAAAAACAGCCGGTACCCCAGAGCATGGCACCAGTAGGTCTGCCGAGGTTGAGGCCTCGAGAACATCCTGGAGCCCCGATAATGCTTTGGAAGCCGAAGCCTCCCGCCGGGGCAATTTTGCCGGTGCAGAACCCTCAAGGGCAACGCCAGAGGCATCTCGATGCTTAGAAGGAGATCTATCCTTTGAGGGCCGGCTGGACTTATGTTTAGTTACCTGAGATTCATGGGAGGAAGACGAAGCCCTGGAAGACGTTGATGCCACAGAGGCTGCATCAGAAGGAAAAAGGGTGCTAAGCTTAGCAGCCCAATTTTGTCGACCCCTCTTGGACATCATGGCACAAGCCATACACTCTGAGATGGAGTGGTCAGGACCTAAACATTTAAGACACCACTCATGGGTGTCGGTGATGGATATGGTACCGCCACACTTGGTGCACTTCTTAAAACCCAAAGCGGGTTTTTCCATAATGGAGGAAATTTTGGGCATAAGGCCCAAAATGGCGCATGCACCTGAAGGAGAAAAAATTGGAAAAAAGAACTAAATATATATATATATATTTTTTTTTTCTAAAAGAAAGAAAGAAGAACCGGCGGTACTGGTGTAGCATCGAGGAAGGCAGACGCGACCACAAAAAAGAAGAAGAAGAAGGAAATATTTTCTGCGGTGACAGGAACAACGACCTGCTGGCTTCGTGGAAAATGAAGAACTGGAGAGAGGCAGTTGGGAAAGGCGGGAAGGCAGCACGCAGGCACTGTGGGATGCTCCCAAAAGCTTTCTAATTGGGCGCTGGGGAGCGTTCCCGCGCAGGCTCCATCGGTACCGACGATACCCATATGTGAAGACTACATTCCTGCTTGTTCCTGGAGATGAAGGAAACCACCAATGTGGCCCTTTGAGCAATTAAATCCATTGAATCCTCTAGGAAATTAGTTAAATCTGTAGCCACATCTTAATACATCTACCCAATTAACTGCTTTATCCAGCTGGCGCTTCCATCCAGGGAGGTAAATAAAAAGACTGAATAGCAATCTTATCAGAAAACAACAAAACTTCACCGAAATATTTTTCAAACAAAATCTGAGGATTTAGGAAAATTTAAAAAGATGATTTAGGAAAATTTAAAAAAACAAAGATTCAATGCCCTACCACTATTCTCCAATGATTCTAATTTATAACAAGTCACAGGTCTGAAAATTGTTTTTTTCAAGAGCTGTTTTGGCTATTCCACGTAATCTTTATGTTTTTTGGTGCGCTGAATCCGAAAATGACCTCCATTTTGTCATAGGACATCATGTTTCCTGACAATTTAGGTAAATATGTTAAATAAGGCAATACCTCAAAATAAATGGAAATAGACTTATAAAATTAAAGTTTTATTACAATATTTTCATGAAAATCCTTTTTTGAACTGAAATGAGCTCGCCTACACACACTAAACTCAATTCTTCTTCCTTGTGAGGCTCCTCTTGGTGCATTTATGCTTGTGAGTAGCATCTGGAATGTCTCTCTGAAGCATCCAACAGTAGTCTGCCATCATTGTAATGCTCCATTTTCCCTGGTATCTCCTTTCCATCTATTTAATGTCTTGGTGGAATCGTTCACCTTGTTCCTCACTCACAGCTCCAAATTTTCAGGAAAGTAGTCAAGATGGGACTGGAGGAAATGTACTTTCAAACTCATCAGGCAACCTAAAGCTTGAAATGCTTTCAGCATTCGTCCGACGATCTTTTTGTAGTGAGGATCTTTGTTATTGCCTAAAAATTTCTGTACGACTTCTTTAAATGCAATCCACCCTTCTTTTTGAGGTTCTGTCATAATATTGACAAACTCTTGATCAACTATAAGCCTTCTAATGTCTGGTCCGACGAACACACCTTCCTTCAATTTTGCCTCCGACAGGCCTGGAAACGTGGTGACTAAGTATTTGAAGCATTCTCCATCTCTTGGAAGTGATTTTACGAATTGCTTCATCAATCCCAATTTTATGTGGAGAGGTGGTAGAAGAACTTTATGGGAAGGTACCAAAGTTTCTCGGAGGACATTTTTTTCACCGACTGTTAGCACCCTCGGCTTCCAACTCTTCTTGGTCCAGTGATTTTGTCAGTCTCAACTGTCCCATAGACACAGAAAACAAGGATATTTGGTATACCCAGCTTGTTGCCCAAGCAGCATGCACAAGACCTTCAAGTCCCTACATACTTGCCAACCATGGTCTTCATATTTAAGTTTACGAAGAACCAATTCCAAGTTCTCGTAGGTTTCCTTCAAGTGTACCGAATGACCTACAAGTATGGAAGCGTAAAAACTGTTGTGGAGTAAAACTGCTTTGAGGCTTCTTTTTGAAGAATCTATAAAAAGACGCCATTGCTCTGAATCATATTGGATTTTAAATTGACTCATCAGACCTTCGACATTGATGCAATAAACCAACTTGTCTTCCTGGGCGAAGTAAAGAACGAACTCCTTTTCACGATGTCTGAACCATGAAGATGACACTCCTGGCAACAATAAATTCCTGCTTTTCAGCCTTGATCCGAGTAACTCAGTGGCATCTTTGGGAAGATTCAAGTCTCTTACCAAATCATTCATCTCCTCCTGAGAAAACAATTTTGGTCTTGTATCATCTTCAAAGTCAGAACTTGATTCGTCATCTGGTTCAGGTATGACTTCACCTTCATCGGAGCTAGGTATTTCTTCCAAGGTAGCAGTGGGCTTGGGTACTGGTATATCTGTGCCATGGGGGATGGGATGAATTGCCGAGTGAAGATTGGGGTATGAAATGGAATGATTCCATTTGGAATTAAACCCTTTCACATTGCATGAACAAAAGTAACAGTCGTCACTATGGTTCTTTTCCTCTCGCCATACCATAGGAATCCCATAACGGAAAGATTTTTTCTTACCCTTGAACCAGTTTCGGAGGTCCTCAACACACCGTTTGCACACTTTATGAGGCACCTAGACTTTATCTTGATCTCCAATTTTTAGTCCAAAGTATGCAAAGTATACTTTTTTCACAAAGTCTGTAATATTCTGCTGTTGCTTCAACACTGTATATTCACCACAGATGAAACAGAAACTGTCTGGCGAATTAATACACTTTCGCGGAGCCATAACATAACAGTTGAAGAATAACAAGCTAACACGAATTGCGATGAAAAAGTGTGAACAGCCTAGAACCAAGAACCTGATGATGATTCGTGCACAAGTGTGGCATGCAGGAGAGAGCAGCTCTGTTTCTGTACACCAGACATCACAGTGCTGGCCACGCCCCCCTGCACTGACCGGAGCTGCTTCTATCTGCCCTGTGTCTCCCTCCCACTGGATTCTTCAGGAAAGATTAACCCCTTCTACCATTAGAAGCACGGACTTAAAACTTGCTTAGCTTATGTATATATTGCTGACCATCAAATTTACAGTGCTATATTTTTTTTTACATAACTTGGACAACCCCTTTAAGGTTTTTTTGGCATTTTATATCTTAAATGCACTTATGTGAATTAATTAATAGTAATTTGAATTAATTAATAGTAATTTGAAAAAATTTGATAAATTTGAAGACAATTTTGCATGTTGTGGCAAATCATGACGTCTAGGAGTTTTTTCAATATTTTATTTGTTTTCAGCACACCAAAATACATGGAAATTAGATGAAAATAATCAAACAGCTTTTTAGTCGCAGACCTGTGTAATGAATCTTTAATAAATGCAGAACCTGTCTGCTGCAAATTAATTACCTGTTTATTCAGAGTAGAAACAGTGCTAGCTATATCAAGTAATTGCTTATCTACCTCAGCAAATTTGTGATGAGCCTCTTGTGTAAAGGTACATAAAGACTCAAAGTAGATACTTTATTATCAATAGAAGCAATGGCAGACCCTCCGGCAGTGTTTGAACAGCTACTCCTTCTCCTTCCTGGATCATCTTGGGGTCCTCTGGGGCTATAACTTCCTGCCCCAAAGCCCTTTGTGCCGTGACCCAAAGGGGCATGTCTAAAGGGGCAGGTCATGCCCCTTTGATGCCCCTTCGGCGTCCATTGGCATTTCTTGAAGGCTTTTCATGTTTTCCTGTTTGGTCTTATTTTCAAATTTGTTTGGCTGCTTTTAAGTTTGTTGCCTGTGAAGCATGGGAAAACGGAAAAATAAGAAGCCAACAGGTGATGCAGGCTCTCTTGGTATGGGGGATGGTAAGATCATTGGTCCCCTTGATAAGCCTTTCCTGGTGTTACCCGAGATGGACTCTCTCACTGAAGGGGCATCTCTCAGCTCTGTGGAGCACACGCCTCCTCCTCTTCCTGTCCCCCAACTCTCTTCTACTCTAGATAGTAGTGTTACCAAGTGTGATACAATTTCCTATTCTCCCGGACCGTTGCCTAATCCTGTCACTGTTCTAACTGGTGTTAAACTGAACCCTCCACCTGAGACAGGTTAATTTTAAATAGTGGTTACACATGTCCACCTTCTCTACTGCCATGGAATTATGGATTTTTTGACTTGAACGTCCCAGATTGCATACAAACAGCCTTTCCAAAATGTGCCTTCACTTTCAAAAAAATAAGAAAAGGATCTCATTCAATTTCCAGAATGTAATAGTGCTTTGCTTCTGATTAGAAAAAAACAAATACATTAACCATCTACTAACAGCCGTTTTCTACCTATAAATGAATAATTCTTTTTACCTCAGAGGGAAAAATCCACAATAGATCTTATTCTTCCAATTTGCAATCTAAAAATGAAATGGAATATATGAAACAAAATGATATCACTTAGTTTCAAACTCTATTTATATCCTTTCTTTTGTTCAAAAGATAGACAACGTAGATACAGTACCTTCTTTTTGCCATACAAATTAAACAATTGTACAGCCCTCAATAATTCATCAAAAAGAACTTAGTAATACTGCCCAAGTAAACATCTAAAAAGGAGAATCTTACTTACTCGATCTCTACTGGGATATACTTCATCAAAAGAAAAAACAAAATGCTGTACCATGACCATTTTAAATGGACTATCCCTATGCTGAAAAGTTTATTTTATTTTATTTAACAGTTTTTATATACTGTCTTTCTTTGATTCAAGATGGTTTACAATGAACATAACATAACAGTGGTATAACTGTTTTACTGTTCTGTATGTTCTGTGATTCATCAAACTAAGAAGTCCTTTTATTAAAGTGTGGTAATTGTTTGCACTGTCTGAACTGTAACTGGCAAAGATAAGGTGCGGTAAGTACAAACACTGTGCAGTAAATGCAAATGTTGTGCCCAGCACAGGGCCAGTGCAAGGATTAGATGCACCTTAGGCTAGCCCACCATCCAACCGTCCCTCTCCAGATCCTTCAGTGGCAACAATATCATGGAAACCATAACACAGCACTTATCTAAACTCTGTAGTGCTTCATTGTGGTGGTTCCTATCTTCTAAGACCTGCAACTTCCACCCTCCTCTGACGCAGACTTCCAGCTTACATAAACCATAAGTTTGTGATGGAAGGGACATAAGCAGCAGGTCTTAGAAAGCAGGAACTATGACGCAGTGACCGAGAGTTTAGAAAAGCCTTGCTGCATTGTTTCCATGACATTGTTGCTGCTGCAGACCTTGCCTGATGGTAATGCCATGCTTAGGCCAGCATCTGTCCTGCATTTAACATATACAAGGCAGACACGTGGAGGCACATTTCAAGTTGGCTGCCCAGACCCCTGTGCGCCGGATCGGAAGTGAGACGCATAGAGGCTGACCCGATTCTGATCGTGCGGGGGCTAGACATAGATTCATATTGGCCTGCATGTACAGGCCCCTGCCCAGCTAACTCATTCAGGAACCACGATTCCCAGCCACCGGCCACTTGTTCCTTTTCCACAGCCTGACCCCTGATCTGGCCTCCCATGGCCAGAGGCGGGCTGTGGGGAAACCCCTGCACCCCCTTGCCCCACCTCTGCCATCCAGGCCTACTGTCCCCCAACATCCAGGGGGACTTATTCCACCTTTGAGGTGGCCTAGGACGTACAGGGCTGACTTCAGAATCGTACTGTTGTTAATAAGTGTGATTTAATTTCCTATTCTCCGGGACCGTTGCCTAAACCTGTCACTGTCTTAACTAGTACTAAGTTGAATCCTCCACCTGATGATGTTACTTTAAAAGATTTGTGGTCCGGGGGTGCTCGTGAGCCCAACAAGATGGCCACGATTCTCTGAGGTTTCCTGGCCGCAATCCCCTATCTTTTAGCATCCTGCTACTCTGCGTTCTATTTTTCAATGCCTTAGCAGCTCTATTAATTGCTATTATGCTCCCGATTTGATTTCTGACTCCAGATCCAGAATCAGAGATCAAGATGCCTGATAATTTACATTAATATCCCCCGTGCCCTGACAGCAGTGCCTGAGCTCCACGGGAGGAGAGCTTGCAGTTTGGCTTGTCCTACCTTTTCAGCTTTTTGTCGATCATGGGACCTTCCAAGCCAGTTGCTGACTTCCCCCTCCATCTCTTTAAATCTGAAGTTGGGAGAAAATCTGGCTGTTAGCTTACTAAGTCTGATCATCTCATCTGTTCCATGGGCAAAATAGCGCTTCAAAAAGAGATAAAGCTCAGCCTACCTGCCCCAGCATCTGCTGAATATCGAAGGCTGTCTCTCCAGACATTTCCAGCTGAATCTGAGGTAATTTGTGAATTTCAGAGGGGTCTCCATTGTTGACAGGCTCGTGTGGAATGCATGCTGGAACACAGTGCTGTGTATATACGAGGGTGGGAAAAGAAGTTGGGGCACAGCTGGAACGCATATCTGTGTGGCTGCTGTGATCATTGCCTGCTTGACACGCTCCTCTGTGCTGCTTGTCACATCTTCTAAAATGGCCTCTGGTGCCTGAAACGCACCAATGGAACGCACACCCGATTTTCAAGATGGCCGCCTTCTTCTGATTCACCGAGGGAAACATATGACCTTCAGCCTCAGGTCCCTGCTATTAAACTTCTGCTGGCTACCTTAACAGAGGTTTGTTCTGCTCCTGCACGTCGAATAGCTGCTGCTTCTCTCCCTATGTTATTCAGCTGGAGCTGAGAAGATCTGACTTCGTCTGTCTGCTTCTGATCGTGCTGGGACTCTGATTTCTATAATTGGCTTGCTGCTTCCTTGCCTTATCCTGGAGCTTCCTCTTGTGGCCATTCAGCAGATTACAGGTGATTTGTTCTTTACATTTTTTCTATTTTGCCTTTACTTCTTAGCCCTCATCTTTTACTCAGAATGGCTAAGGTCAAGAATTGTGCTTCTGCATTGGCTAAGTTCTCCAGGTCTCTGGAAGAACAGCCAAAGCTCTCGAGTGAAGCTGATCGATACCCTGCGCCAAGGGTTTTGGAAGAAGCAGTGATCTCTACTTTAGCTACACAAAATGATCTTGCTGAGATCTTACAGGAGTTGAAGCTCTTTCGCACAGATTTCACTACGGTAGTAGCAGGTATGCGCTCGGACATAAAAGCACTGGATGACCGCATGTTGCACACTAAAACCCTCATCGGTGATCAAATGGATTCCTCGTTATCCTTTCAAATCAAGCTCAAGAAGCTAGACCAATTAACCCAGGATATGCTTGATTGGCAAGAGGACCTAGAAAACCGCCAGTGGAGAAATAATGCCCGCACCCTCGGGGTCCCTGAGAATTCAGGGGACAGAGAGGACTCACAGGCACTAGTGCAAGAGATATTTGTTTTTTGCATTGGCAAACGAGATCATCCGGTTAACTTAGAATGAGCACACCAGTAGTTTCGGGCCTAGGAATGATTCTTCTGGCCGGCCATGTCCACTAATTGCTTGTTTTTCATTTTTTGAGGACAAAGTGGCCTTACTTCGCAGTGTGCATGGCAAGCGATCTGTTCTCTATAATGGCCATGAGCTCCAGATTTTTCAAGATATTGCCCAGCATACCCTAGAGAAGTGAAGACGTTTTTCGTCCACTCAAGCAGGTTCTTTAGCAGAGAGCCATACCATATCGCTGGGGTTTCCCTTTTTCACTAAATTTTGAATGGAATGGGGTGAAGCAGCGTTTTTCAGCTCTTTCGGAGTGTTTGAGTTTTCTTGATACCTTTCAATGTGGGGACAGGCCTCGTCCTCACCAGTCTCCAAAAGGGGAATGGGAAGTCTCTCTGCCGAAGCGCCACAAGGTTCCCCCGTTCCAGAAGCTCCTCTGAAACAGATCTAGATGGCTCCAGAAGTCATGGAATGGATACCACTGCTCCAACATGAGAAACGCTCCTGAACTCCTGCAATGAACTTCAATGGTTTTAGTTTGGGCTTTCTCTGTCCTCATTTCTAAGCTCTCCTCTGTGGTGGATCACTTTTGTTTCTTCTTTCCCACCTTGGAGTCCTTTAGTGGCCAGAAGTTTGTTAGTTAGAGCCAGCTCCCTGTCAGTTAGCGATGCACTCAGGGTCACCAGTACATGTGTTTCTCTGTTAGGCATTATATGTACTAATGGATGCTGTCTATGTAACTGTTATTTTGGCAGGTTTAGCTAAGTATTATTTATATTGCTATAGGGGGATATAGGCAGGGATGATGTAACCCCCTTATCACTGCTTTGGGCGTCCTCCTGGGAGGGGGGAGTTCTCCCACTCAAGTGTAAGGTTCTCTCAACACAAATATTATTATATGCTAGTAACTTTGTAGACCGAGAATGGTTTTTTGCAGGATTGGGTTTACGGGGATGGGTTGGGGGGGGGGTGGAGGGGAAGGGCAGAGAAGACAGGAAAGGAAGGAACGGGAGGGATGATGTTTCTAATAGCAGTCATAGTGGTGGGAATTGCTGCAGGAGGATGGGGATCTATGCTTCATTGGAAAGAGATGGTCATAGCAGATACTAGTGTAACCTATTGTTCAGCAGTTTCTCTTTTGCAGGACCTATCAGAAGGAATATTTCTGCCTTCTGCCTTCGTCTTTCAGCTCTGTGCTGCCATTTTAGACAATGGTTAAATTGATATCCTGGAATGTCAGAGGTTTACATAATCCAATTAAAAGACGCAGGGTGTTTGACCATCTGCATAGGGAACGTGCTGACATTGCCTTCCTGCAAGAAACCCACTTGGGTCCTGGGGCTCACGAATGTCTAATATTCCGCAAATTTCCTGTTGTTTACTCCTCTGGGTTCTCAACACATACAAGAGGAGTGGCTATTTTGTTAACTCCAAAATGTCCCTTTCAGCTAGTAAAACAGGTTCAAGATCCCAAAGGTCATTTCTTATTACTGATAGGGACGATTCATGGCGTCTCTGTTTCCCTGGTTAATGCATACATCTCTCCTTCAGATGTCGCTCAGTCGTTATCTCATCTTCTAGAGCTCCTAACCACTCATGTAACTGGGGATATAATATTGGGGGGGGGGGAGGATCTTAATTGTGTCCTCTCTGACCTGGATAGATCCTCTGGTCTTAAACCGGTGTATGGCGCTTCTCAATCTTTGTCTATTCTAATATCCTTCCTGGCTTTAGAGGATATATGGCACGCCAGACATCCCAAAGAGAAAGACTATACCTTTTACTCCTCCGTTCATCACTCCTATTCTCACATCGATTTATGGTTGGTCTCCAAGCAGTTAACGTCACAAATTGATCAGGTGCGAATAGGATCCAGAGGGCCCTCAGATTACTTCGTAATTTCTTTAGAGTATGTCCTGAGAGACACGGAAATCCTGTCGTGTTCTTGGTCCTTTCCCCGACATATATTGAAGCATGTGGAGGTGGTGAAACAGATACAGGAGTGTTGGAGAGACTGTTTAACAATGACACGGGGGACTCCTCCCCTTTTTTGTTATGGGAAGCAGGGAAAGCAGTTATTAGGGGCCAGGTTATCTCCTTATCTGCGCATCACAAGCGATGGACCACTGCCCTCCAAGATGGTCTCAGAGCCCAAATTGTTGCTCTTGAATCCCAGAATAAGCGCAACCCGACCACCTTGACTCTACAACAGCTTACAGCTCTCGGGGTAAACTAGAGGCTTTAGAAACAGAGGTGATCTCCTTTTGCTTACTAAGGACTCGCAGACATTTCTATGAGCATGGCAACAAAGCTCATAAATTACTGCTGTGGCAACGGAAAAGGCAGAGGCTAGCTCACCGGGTTTCCTCGGTCCTAGATGAACAAAATCGCCTTCTTTGTAAATCCAGCGACATCGCCCAGCGTTTTGCTAGGTTCTACAAGGATCTTTACTCTTCTCATCTCTTGGCTGATACCACTGCGATACACCAGTTCTTAGCAGATTTGCATCTACCGCAGCTATCGGAGGAAGCGCGAGAAACACTAGATAGGGAAATTACCCTTGCTGAGGTTCAACTAGCTATAAAACAGCTCAAGCCGGCTAAAGCCGCAGGCCCTGATATGATCCCGGCAGAATTTTACAAATCTGTGTCTGACCTTGTTGCTCTCTTACTAACGAGGGTTTTTAACTCGATCCTCAATCAGCAAAGCCTACCTGAGTTGATGCGTCAAGCACTAATCACGGTAATACCTAAGGAAGGAAAGGATCCCCTTCAGGGAAGTAGTTATAGACCCATTTCTCTGCTCAATATAGATTATAAAATCTTCACTAAGATTCTCGCCTCCCGCTTAAACGCTCTCGTTCAAGAAGTGTTCCATCCAGATCAGACAGGCTTTATTAAGGGCTGGCAGGGCTTTGAAAATGTGCGTCGCCTTCTTAATATTTTAACTAAGGTCAAGTGAGGTTTAAATGAGCTGCACTTGGCTTCTTTAATACTCCAAGCTTTTGCCTCTCCCCTGTTTGGAGTCGAAGCTGAACTCTTCATTGTCCTCATTCCAGTATAATCAAGTTGCTCACTGCTTTTCCTCACAGTCTATCATGGCGGCCGCCATGCAATCTCCCTCCACTTGGGAGCGACTGCTTTTTAATCCTAAGTCAGAAAGAGCTTTATTGTCGCGACTTTATCGGTCGGTGTCCGGAGATGTTTCTCTGGTCTCTCCTTGTCTCAAGTCTTGCAATCAGTGGGAAGGTGACATACTACCAAAAGAGGATGACTTTTGGATGGAGGTGTTTCAATATGCCCATACCTGTTCCATCTCTTTATCCCTAATCAACATACAACTGTGGATAGTTCTACAGATGTCTATCGTACCGCTTTCTTTATTTAGATGGGGGCGAACGGATGATCCCCTCTGTTGGCAACAATGTGGAGAGGTGGGGACTTTCACATGTGGTGGAACTGTCCCAGAATACACGATTACTGGTCCCTGATCTATGGTGTAATCACTCAGAAGTTTGCGATCTCTTTTCCCTTTGATATTGAGCATTGCCTTTTAGGTTTTTTTCAGAATGATTCTCTGTCAAAAAACCATATATGTATGGTTCAATGTCTCCTCCTGGTCACTAGCTCTGTTGTGAGTCATTACTGGAAGAGATCGACTGCTCCTACTCGGGATGAATGGTTGATCAAGGTGTGGGATCTCTATCGGATGGAAAATTGACTGCTGAGGTACGGGGTAAGATGCATAAACTGAATAGTCTATGGAAACTGATCTTACCTCTCTGAGAATAGTGGGCTATAAATTCTACTATAAATTCTAGGAGATCTTTCAGTTTGTGGGACTCCCTCCAGATGAGATCAAGTGATACATAAGGTTCTACTTTGTATGGGGGTGCTATAATGCTGGGGCCCCGCTATTTCCATTAAAGTTTCTCTAGACTGCTCCTCTCTGGTGTTAGTATTTTTCACAGTGCTAGTGGGGTGGGGTGGGAGGGACGGGGGGGTGGGGGGGTAGGATGAGGGAGGGGGATGGTGAGGGAAGGAATGGGGGGGATAAGTGCCCGATAGTAGAAGTCTACCCTCCTGAGCTTGGACTCCGCTTATAGCTGAAGGATGGAGAAAGTGATGACCTCGCCCCCCCCTCCCCCCCCGCCGGCTCCACGAAGATTGATGGGCCAAGCAGTTTGAAAGCAGAGCCACGGGAATGGAGAAATGTTCCCACGACTGCTTTCATTTAATTTTAAAGGATCCGTGAGGTGGGGGGAAGCAGACGAGGGGGCCTTCAGGGGGAGCAGTCAAGGGGGGGCCTTCAGGGGAGCAGTCAAGGGGACCTGGAAGGGAGCAGACCAGGGGGGGGGGCCTGGAGGGGAGCAAACCAGCGGGGAGGGGAGCTGGAAGGAAGCAGACATGGGGGGGGGAGCTGGAAGGGAGCTGACACCCGGGGATGGCACTGGAAGGTGGATGGACAGGGGAGAAGTGGAGCTGGAAGGGAGCTGACATGGGAAGGAGCACTGGGACTGGACGTTCGCTGATACCTGGGATGGTATTTTAACTAGAAGGGGCTGGATGATGGGGAAGGAGGGGGAACCGAAGAGAATAAACACCAGTGGCGGTACTGGAAAGGCAAGGGGGTTGGTACTGGGAGGGGAGGCTGTAAAGGGGACTGATACTAGGGAGAGTTACTGGGACTGAAAAAGTGAGATGGAAGAAAATGAAGAAAGCAAAACGAGAGACAAGAAATAGCAGATGGACTATAGACCATAGAAAAAGAGCTAAGAGAAGACAGAGGAAAACGGAAACCTCAGATTGGGACCAGCATGATCAAAAACCATCAGACAACAAAGGTAGAAAAAATAATTGTATTTTCAATTTAGTGATTGGACTTTGTGCTATCTATATTTCACACAGTATGGGGAACTGAATCTCTTATCTGGTCTGGCACTGCATGCAGAGTCTGGCTTCTCGGGGTTTCATTTTCATTTTTGTCTACATATTTTTATTTTTGCTTTAGGTTGTGGTCACTTATTCTGTACTTGGTGAGAGTTTATGTTCTGAGTATGTGACCAAGGTCAGGTGTTCTGTTAACATGGAATTTGTATGTAGGGATCTGTACTGTAGTAATTTGACTTGTTCAGCTTTTCAAATAAGTGTATAGATGTTTTCGGGCCCTTGCAGTGTTTATAGTGCTGCTTTTTTCTTGGTAGGCCCCTTATTATATGAGTTTTGGAAATGTATCCTGGTATGGTATGGTAGATTGGCCTTGCAGATCTTAGTGATTTTAGTAGGGTTTTATATTAGCTCCCAATATGCCTGGTACTGGAGAATTTGTTGTTTGTGAGATGACCAGAATCAGCTTTTTTTTTTAATATATATTTTTAATATATATTTTTTTATATATATTGAGTTCTGTGGGTGAATGTCCTACCTCTGCTCTGTACCCGTTGTTGAGGGGGGGGGGGGTCTGTGAATGCAAAATGTATGTTCAAAAAGAAAAAGCAAGCACCATAATGCAGTTTATAACAAAATACAAATGAATTATAATTTGGAGTTATAAACTGCTGTGGTTCTCGCTCTTTCTTTTAGTTCCTTGGTGTGTGAACATCTTGTATTTGCTCCACATTATCTAATTGACTTTTTATTTTTTATTTTATTTATTTATTTAACAGTTTTTATATACCGCACTATTCATCATCAGTGCGGTTCACATTAAACAACAAAATACCTATCAATATATAACTGATCTAGGTGTACAGATAACAGGGTAGGTAACTGGGCGTGAACCGGGGATAACTATATACAGTTAAATATGTTACATCAAGGTTTGGTATTTGCAGGGATGCAGTATTTTCCACATTTTAACCTTTGTACTGGGTTGTTACGTGTAAGAGTTAGATGAGCAGGCGGAAGGCAAATTCTAGGGTATGTATGGTAGCTTGAAGTGCAAGGTGAATAAATAGTGCTTGATAGACTTTCTGAATTGGGTGATGTCCCTGATTTTTTGCTGTGGAGTATTTTGATTTGGTTCAGTCCCTGACTGGAGTTTTGAGAAAGATCCTCACCCGGGGGGTGGGGGGGTCACCATCTCATCCCTCGCCTCAGGCAGCAGATTGCCTTGAGCAGCCCCTGAGTGTTAGTGAGAGTGTGCCGTTGGAGTTCGGGGGGTGCTTGGGTGAGCATTTAAGTTTAGCATTAGCTGGGTTGGTTGTTGTTGAAGTTGTTTTGCTTTGAAAGTGTGTAGCAAAGTCTTCTGGGCTTGGGATGTTTATTGGTTGTTAGGTGGATGTATCTTTTGTGAGTGATTTAACGAGGTTGAAGAGCTCACAAGGTTCATTAAGGGAGCGCATTAGGGTGTTGGTGTGATGTTCTTTTCTCTTGTTATTGACCATTCTTCAATGTTGTTGTAGTTTGTTCAGGTAAGCATCTTGGTCATTGATCTGTCTGGAGCGTCACCAGCGGCATTCAAGCTTTCTGAGGTGCACTAGTGATTCACTCAGGTCAGTGGTAAACCACACGGCTGTGTGGTTTTTGTAGGTGGGCTTTATGGATGGTGGAAGGAGTGCAGCTCTGGAAAGGTGGTTGTTCCAACTGTCTAATAGTTTGTCCAAGTTGTTAGAGTCGGGGTTGAGGTGATGCAGCTTGTTGCTGAGGAAAGGTTTTTTGTCAAAATGTCTGAATCGGCGGTGAACATGAGCGTTTGAGGCAGTAGATTGCTGTTCTTCACTGTTGTGTGGAATATCAAAGAGGATGGAATTATGGTCAGACCATGGCACTGGTTGCACATGTGGTGAGTTCTGATTGTGTAAGGTGTTAAGGGGTAGCGGAGCAAAAATAAGGTCAAGGGTGTTACCTCCAACATGGGTAGGAGTGTGGATGATTTGGTGGTAGTCCAGTGCAGCCATTGCATCGAGGAATGCTGTGGAGTATTTGGCAGGGTGTGAGAGGAGATTAAAGTCACTGAGGAACCAGAGCCATTTCCGCTGGGTATTGTTGTTGCATGCTAGATCGAGGATTGTGGCCAGCTCGTCGGTACTTAAAAAGGGTGGGCGGTAGAGGAGACAGATTGCTAAGGTCTTATTGGAGATTTGGATGATGTCTAGGTTGGTTGAGCTTTGTGTTAAGGAGCATTGGAAATGGAAGTTTCTTCTAGCTATTATTAGGACCCCACCTCCTTGCCGGTTCATCCTGAGGCAGCTGAAGAGGTCGTAACCAGATGGTTTTAGCTGGTTGGTGATCACTATATCGGTGTCTGTTAACCAGGTTTCAGTGACAAAGAGCAGGTCTAGATTCCAGTGGTTAATATAATCAGTGAGGACAGGCCACTTGGTGCGGATGGATCGAGCATTAATTAGCATACTGTTGAGGCTTTCCTAGTACGGGGTCTTGCGTCTCTTAAGTTTCTCTAGGGGCTGACAGGTTATGTGAATCAGACGGTGATGGTTTGCAAAGAGAGGTGGTCTGCTGTGGTGGGATGGGTTATCAAAGCTTCTGCGCCCAAGGGTTCTCACTGTGGGAATTACGCCTTGGAGTTGTTCTAATGACCCTGCCCATGTTATGAGTTGGGCTATGCAGAGGAGGTGAAGATGAATGCAAGATGTCCTTCCATAGTAGTGGCAAGCCAGGTGAATGGCTAGAGGACTGTAGGGACGTGCAGTCTGATATGGTTCAGATGGTGCCACAGATAGCTGGTGCAAGCTTAAGTTGAGTACTATTGCAGGTGGCTTACCTCACTGGGAGAGGTGCTTTATTTCTTGTTGAGCAGTTTTGGCTGCTAAAGCGGATGGTTGATGGGGGAGTGATCAAATGTAAGCAAGGTCTCGGTACTGATGGCTGGAGCTAACGTTCTTTGGGAACGGTGTTAAGAGTCTTCTGATCAATGTAGGCGCCTCTGTTCCTAAGGGTCACGCCAAAGGGCCCCTCATACCTCTCAACCATAAATTACATGTCCAAGTAGGTCAGAAAACATCAGATATATTCCCCCAAGACCAAGGGATGCCACGAGGGATGCAGCACTTTCAATCTATACCTGCAGCCAATTACTAACATTTTCAGAAAATACAACATTGAATATTACATCTATGCAGATGGCAATAGACATAAACAACATTAACTACAACATGCTCTCAGAATGCATCAAAGAAACTCAATCCTGGTTGATCGCCAACAACCTGAATATAAATTTCAAAAAACCAGAAGTCCTATTGTATCAAGGAATCAAAATGTCATCCTCAATTAACAACGTGACTCTTCCAGTAAAGCAAGAGGTGAAATAACTCAGAATAGTATTAGATCAATACCTCAGCATCATTCCCCATCTAAAACAAACAGTCAGAACAGTCTGCTTCAAGCTAAAAACTATCTAACACCTAAGACCCCTACTTCATATCCAAGATTTCAGGTTAGTAGTCCACGTTCTCATTACCCCGCATTTAGCCTACTATAATAGCCTGTTACATAGCTAACCAGTCAAAACCTTAACAATTCTCCAAAGCGCGCAAACCTTAACAGCCAGAATAGTATACAAGGCCCGACTGACTGAACACATAACTCCGATCTTGTATGATCTTTACTGGCTCCCAGTAGGGAGCCAAATAAAATACAAGTTGCTGATAGCAACATTCAAACTGATCAATAACATACCCCCATCATGCCTATCTACTCTCATCCAAACCCAATCAGACTCCAGGTCCCGTAGGCAAAATGCAAAACATTCGCTGGTAAAACCAATCTCTGTACGCAAGACAAAACAGACCACCAGCTCCAGAGCCTTCTCCTTCACTGCTCCTAGTCTCTGGAACTCACTGCCATTATCAATTAGTGCGACCAAAGACCTACAGTTATTCAGAATGGAAATCAAAACGTACCTCTTTACTGAACACTATGGTAACACCAATGATAACCCTACCTCACAAACATCCATCTTACCATACCTTATGATCACCACCCAGCCCCCTTTACTTCCCCCCCAATCAATAACCCTATTCATATCTAAATTCACAGAAATACACACAAACAGTAAACTGTAAATAGTTACTAGTTGTCAGTTCAGACAACAATGTATATTAAGTTGTTGCTTCCTGTTAAATGTGCCTATGGCTTTATGTAAATAGTTCAACCACTGTTCTTTGTAATATGTTGTGTTAAATGTAAACCGTCCCTGATCTCTGGAAGGGGTGGTAAAGAAGAACCAAATAAATTTAAAAAAATAATAATTTCTCTGTAAATATGTTGGCCAAATCCTCACTGTAAATATGTTTGTGATTGTAAATAAGTTACTACGAATTACTCTGTATGAAATGTGATTCAATATTTTAGTTGTGTTCACTGTAAACCACTTTGATTCTTGATAAGGTGGTATAAAAAAGCAACTAAATAAATAAATTAAAAAACACATACATTTTAGACCCCTGCTGAAACTTGGCCAAGTCAGGTTTGTTAAAGTTTTGTATTTAAGAAGATAGCACTGTATATATCATTCCCTTTGTTTCTAGGGAGTAAGATTTTTCTTGTGAACTTGTACTGTAAAAAGAGGTGGCATAACACTGTTTTAGTCACCTTACAAAAAAACCTACTGGGGTGCATTCCCAGCCGCACGTTTCTTTAGAGTGCAGCTCCGTAGACAAGAGAAATGGCAAGAAAATCCAGAACAATAAAACAATATATAACTTCTAGTATCACTGCAGACAATATGAGAACAGAGACTTGAAATGATAAAACGCTATATCCTTATTGGTAGAACGTCTTCATAGATAGGGAGAAAGCCCCAACCCTCAGAACTAATTCCATTTCAAACACATTCCACTCTCACTTTCTCAGGGCTCCCTGAACAAAAGGAATGCAAGAAATTCATTGGGGATTGCCTTCGGAAAGTTGTCATTTGAATCCCCATTAGATGACACCTTTTATATGAAATACGTTAACTGATGCTTGTTATCCTTTAACATTTCAGGTTTGTATTATCAGTGAAGATATATCTGGCTCTAGTGTTCTCTTGAACTAAGTAGCAATTCCCTATACAACTTGCTCAGAGGAGCTTGACATTCCAACAGGATTTTTTTTCCCCTATACAGTAGAATAAAAAATAACTACAGATACCATTCAAGGAAGACACATTCCCAACAACATATATTTGAAAAAAAACAATGATCTGTTTCTCGTTCAAGGCAAGTGTTTGAACACAGTTTGGCACAAATGCAAATGGCAAACTTAGAAAAAGCAATATTTAAAAGCTGGAAGTTTTTCAGTGGTGCTGCTATTGAAAAACACTGCATCTATTTTGTAGTGTATATACCATCTATAAGATGTGAATACAACATAGTTGATTAAACAGATTATCCTCATTCTATTCCTGTCAATACACTGGCAAAATCCTTGATAATACTGATGACACAGTGCATAGTACATGCCACTAAGACATGCAGAATTGGAGATTAATGATGAAGAGCTTTGTGCAAATAATCTGAACAGAAGCCGTAAACCATCTACCCTGCTGAAAATGTCACTGAGCTAAAAAAATGAATGGTGGTAGAGATGTAGGACAACGAAAACAGATTGAAGCTAGCCTTGAAAACTGATGTCAGTAAATAAGCACCTTATGAATCATATACTGTAGGACTGCAACATGAATGGATGCAGAAGTAATCTGCATACATTCACGTTTCTAATTTGTATGCAAGGTATGAATCCTCAGTAGAAAAAAGATATTAAGAGAATTCTTAAGAATGGAAAGAGAAGCTAAATGTATTGATAGTGAAAAGAAAAAACCCTACAAATAAGAGGATATAGAAGACTGGGAGAAATATGCAAGATGGCTATGATGGAACCTGATTTCTGCAGGAAAACATATGGCCAGTTTTACATTTCTAAATTCTAATTCGAGTGCCTCATGATATTTGCAGTTCTGCTTCTTCCAGTTCTCTATTTACAATTAGTGCTAAGACTGGGGTATTCAGTAGGATTTGCATTCATTGTGGTTTATTCAATTTGTCTGGGTGTCTAAACCGTTTGGGTGTCCTTTTACATAACCCCACAAAGGTTTTGCACTTATCATTACCTCTATGGTCACGGTTAGGTGTACCCACATTAATTGGGTGCACCCCTTCTAACAGCCAAATTGATGGTGATCGCGTTAATGTGCTTTTCATGTCCACACTTCACCACTAACCTACCCATTCTCCACATCAGCATGCGATTGCCAATTAGCATGCATTCTGATGGCCAGTAGATGGCATGCCCATGGGTTACTGTTTACCATGGCCAGTTGCCGCACACTTAAATGCACATTAACTGGTGAACAGTGTTTAGTAAAAGGACTTCTTTGCAAATATACCTACAAATTAATGTGTATAATAAATCTGCATGTAAAAATGCTAAAACATAGAAAGTGCAAAATTAAGATGAATACATGCAAAAACATAAAAATACCCACAAAAACTGCTAAAACGTTATTTTAAATGAACAATTACCAAACGTTTTTTGGCCCTGCACATTCCTACTCTTCACTAAAGTGCACTAACCCATGCTAAATTAAAATGGATTTTGCTAACTTTACCACACATGTGGTAAATGTCATGGCACCATCATAATTTAATAGGGCAATTTACTAAACCCCTCAACTGCAGAGAAGGTTTAGTGATCTATGTTAGTGAAAATTACTGAACTTTAGTGAATTTGAGGTGTGACATAAATAAACTAGACTGCCCCATAAATGTTTTATTACGAAATTTACAGAGAAATTACACATTGTCCTCTTCAAAGTAATCACCCCCATTGTTAATGCACTTCTGCATTTGCTTCTGCCACGTATGGAAGCACTCTGTAAGGTCCTACTCCTTGAGGTCTCTCAGCTCCCTCATCACAGTGGCCTTGATCTCTTCTACAAAGGCAAAATGAGTTCCTTTGAGCACAGCCTTCAGTCTGGGGAAAAGCCAGAAGTCACACGGTGCGAAATGTAGGGAATAAGAAGGGTGGTTGAGAGCTGTGATCTGTTTGCTGGCCAAGAACTGCCTCACAGTGAGTGCAGTGTGTGCGGGTGCATTGTTGTGGTGGAGCAGCCACGACTTGTCTCCCCACAGAGCCCACCTGCTGTGACGAACCCGGTCATGGAGGCGATTGAGGACCTGCTGGTAGAATTGCTCGTTGACTTTCTGACCTTCAGGCACAAACTCATGATGGACCACTCCCTTCTGGTCGAATAATGCGATCAGCATGACCTTCATCCTTGATTTGGACATGCGTGCCTTCTTGGGTCTGGGTGACAGTCGAGTCTTCCACTGCAGGCTCTATCTCTTGCTTTCAGGGTTGTACTGGAAGACCGAAATCTCGTCTCATGTTATGACTCGGACAACAAACTCTGGATTTTCTCCGATCTTCTCTAGCAAGTCTCGACAAACATTGACCCGGTGCTCCTTCTGGTCATCCGATAAAAGCTTGGGCACCATCTTAGCGCACACCTTCCGCATCCCCAGCTCCTGCACCAAGATGGTCTGCACTGACTCCCTGTTCAGGCTGATCTCCTCAGCTATCATCCGCACCATCAATTTGCAATCACTTCGCACCAGCTGGTTCATTCTGTCAATGTTCTCAGCCGTCTTTGTCATGGAAGGCTGTCCTGACTTGGGGTCATCCTCCACCTCCTCACGGCCAGTCTTGAAGCATTTGTGACACTCAAAGACTCGCAGCCTTGACATTGCATCTTCTCTATAAGCCTTTTGGAGAAGTTGGAGACACTCAGTTAGGCCCTTCTCCAACTTAACCAGAAATTTCAAATTGATTCTTTGCTCCATATTTCTGCCACCTCCAGTTGCATGACAAAGCGATGGAGCAGTGTGCTACAAAAACACCTGAAAAAGAAAAACAGAGTGAGAGAGATGAAAACTATTTTAGCAGAATAATGGTGAGATGTTGCACAACATAGTGACATAAGCGGTTAGCCAACTGGCATTGAGTCATGGGCATGGCTGCCACAGGCTTGTTTCCTTTTTGTCACACCTCGTATACCTGTGAACAATCAAATGAATACAAAAAAAATCAAAGGATTGTCAAAATTGGCATATAGAAACTGCATCACATTACATTTGAAACAGTAGTCAAGGGAGCAAATCAGAGTTTTGAACAAAGTAGGGCAAAATGTATGCCATTTTGTTTTAAGAAGCATGAAATAATATTTTTCAACCAATAGCTTAATTTTCCTACAATGTCAGGACATGAAACAATCAGCAGGAACTATAGTGTATTAGACTCCTGTGACCAAGATTAGCGGCCTCGGGACACAGGCGGGCAGAGAAAGGGCCAGGACGGGGTTATAGGGTGGGGGGGACGGAAGGGCAGAGGGCGGGCCTTGGCAAGGGCTATTTTAGTGGCCTGCAGGGTCTTGGCTCGCCCTCTGGACTCTAGGACATAGAGTGACTTTTTATCCTTTGCGGCGCATAGGTTGAGTGACTTTTTATGGTACTTAACCTCACCGGTGCATAAGGTAGGAGATGGTGGCTGTGGCTGCCAAAGCAAGCAGTGACATTTAAAATGGCTATAAAATTGGAAGGAGGCAGCGGAGTGAAGAGGGCATTGCCACCATAGCAAACGGAAGTGGCATGAAGAGAGCAACCTGGTCCTATCAAGCCTCCTCCTCCCGTGGCGATGTCTGCCATGACTCCTGTCCGAGAGATGAGCGCAGAGCTCTGCCTCCTCTTCCCATGTGGACTACTCAGGCGTCGGCAGAGCATCATCTTCAGGCAGGGCAAAGGAGGTCCTAGTGGGGCTCACAGGTCTCGACACCAGTGTTTCCTTCCTCCCCGGTCCGCAGCATTAGGGCCTTGTCGATGCAGGTGGTGATGAGGCAGGGGTGGCCCTTTGGAAAGAGATGGAGGGGAATGCGAGTGAGATGGGGCGGAGATCAGGGCAGGCAGCAGGATGGCCACCTGGCTCACAGAATAAGGGATCCTTCCAGGCAGCCATCTTCCTTGGGCAAAGGAGCTGAAAGAGTGCCAGAGGACAGCATGGACAGGAGGGGCTTTCGGCAGTCATGTGGGGTTGGCAGTATGTGCCCAGATGGTTTTCTAAGACGATCCTGGCAGCGGGTTATCGCTGGATGGTCAGGAGGATGGCCAAGGGCATAGGAGGTTTGTGAGTGCTGGTATAAAAAAAAAAGTAAAAGTAAAAGTAAAACAACAGAGGGTTGAGTGTGTCTATGTTTATTTATTTACATTCTCTTATATACCGCGCTATTCTGCGTCAGTGCGGTTTACATTGAACAAACTGAAATTACATTGAACAGGGCATTATAACTTAATGACCCCCCCATAACATAACTATGTTATAGGGGGGTCATCAGGAAGATACTTGGGCTGATACAAATGGTCAGTGATCATTAAAAAAACATGAAGGAGAGTAAAGTTATATGCATTTCTGCCATGCGCTATTTGTACAAGACTATACTGCCAGCTAATTGTGGTTTGTGGAACTGCACCTGCTAGCAAATTAAGTTATATATGTTTCTGCTATGTGCTAATTCTATGAGATAAGGCTGCCATCTTCTGGCGACTTTTAGAACTGCATTTGCATGCAATTGGAAGAGGGAATCTTGGGGAATGGTAGGGGTAGATAAGGAATAGGTCTTGCAATGGACTTGGTTCAAAAAAAAAAAATGTATATAAACAATAAAGTTGGATATGTGCGTGTGTTAGACTTGAGGAGTATTAGGGGAAAAAAAAAACTTTTGAAGAGAAAAAGTGGAACACCACGGTGGCATAGGCAGGCTTCTGGAAGATTCCGGGTCGCCATGGGGGGGGGGGGGGTGGTGACATGCAGTAGATGAACTTATATTTCTTGTTGTTGCCTCTCATAGAAATTTTCACACTGCAGGTATGCCTAAGAAGAACAGTGGCAGCCAAAGCGGGACATATGACAGGAGGTAGACAGGAGAGTGAGTAAGAGGATCTATGATTCAGGCATTGGCAACGGCCAAGGTAACAGTCAAGGCTTTGATGGCCAAGGCTTCGACCGTGACTCAGAAGTGGAAAGGTGCGGAAGGTACGACTGCAGCTTCCACACGGCACAGTAAACGTGCGGTGTCAGCAAAGCAGGTATCTGAGACAAGGAAGACAAGCGACAAGATGAAGGAGCTCATCAGACTCCTCCATGATCAAGTCAGCCAGCATGGCCCGGGGTAGTCAGGCATCACCTCGAGGCTTCACACAGCGTGACGAATGATGCAGCACCCACAGTGCAAGTCGGCACAGGGCGCATCATAGCGCAGGCGATTTCTTCCAGGATGTGGGATCTTTTGAGCACTACATCCAAAAGCTCCACATCAGATAGCGATGGTGAGTTCACCCTAGTAAGTGTAATACAAATAGCACTACAGAAATAAAAAAAAACCCACAGAAAGCAATCAGTGTCCAGGATCTGGCTAGGAAGTTCTGCTGGCATAGCGGCGGGAGGGGCTGGAGCTGCTGAGGCAGCCACAGGGGCAAGGGAAGTCCAGAAAGGGCATGCGCCACACCCGATCTGGGAGCAGCAACTGACGGGTGTGACATGCACTGCAGTGTTTCCTCATTAACACATTTGGTTCTCAAAAAGATAAAGAAAGAGATTTGGAAGCAGGAGTTCATTGACATTTTCTCACTATTCCTGAGTGAGCAAGAGAGGGACGAAAAGGATAGTAAGGAAAAAGATAAAAGGGTTGGCAAGAAGGATAAGAAGCCCAAGATAGCAAAGTACATACACAACTGTGTTTCTGCATTCCACATATTTATGAGCGTTCTGATGGAGCAAGAACCCCAACTGAGCCCCTTTTTATGTAGGTAGATGGCCAAATAGGACAGCGGTCCCCTTGACCATCTAAATGCAGCCCTGTTTGCTTAGTTGATAGTCCAAAGCATCTGACAAAGTCTTAAAACAGCATTTTCACATTGGCCCATCCCTCATCTATAGTGTACATGCTTATAAGCATATCATCTGAAAACATGTTAATTGGGACTGTTGTTGGGCCTATGTCAGACCCCTGTATAGCAGATTTGTTCCTGATCTTATGTGCAAAGGGCTCCACTGTTAAAAGAAACAAGAGGGGGGACAGGGGACAGCCCTGTCTTCTACCCCTTTCCAACAAGAAAGCTTCTGCCAGGCCTCCATTCAACAATAGGTGGGCCTGCAACACTGAATATAGTGTGCAGATCCCCTGCCCTAATTGCCGTTCTATACCATATTGTGGTAGCAACCAGAACAAGTATTCCCTAGAAACTCTGTTCAAGGCTTTCTCTGTGTCTCGGCTCAATAGGGCCGCATCTCCTCCCGCCCCTCCATTCCACCTAAACCTGGTCAAAGCTTTCTGAATATACCGAGATGCACTTTGACCTTCTACACATCTTAACTGATCAGGGAACGCCAGGTGGGGGTTTACCTCTCCCAGCCATCACTCCAATACCTCAGCTAGGATTTTTACATCATAGTTTAGCAGGGTAATTAGTCTGTAGGGCTCAGGTTTCTCTGGGTCACACCCAGGATTACATAATAACACTATTGCAGCTCTATTTGCATAGTGTCCCTGTTGTCCCTGGGTTATTGCAAGCTCCACCATCTCTGCCAACCTTGGTGTAACAAATTATATTTTGTATAAATACAGGCCTAGGCCATCCAGCCCTAGAGACTTTGCAGGTGTCAGCCTTTGATGACCCTTTTCATACATAGTAACATAGTATATGACGGCAGATAAAGACCAGTTTGGTCCATCTAGTCTGCCCAGCAAGGCATATTCCAACGGTTAGTTTTGGATTGCATGTTGGTCTGCACTGATAGTGTGTGGCTCTGATCTCCATAAACATTCTGCACTATCCCCCAGGTTTGCAATGTTTAGGTGTGTAAAGTTTTTGTGAAGAATGTAGTGAAGTGGGTCATTCTTTCATCCTCCTTAATCATTTGAGTTTCATCTGCCTTATGCAAGCGTGTCATGTTAGTTTTTGGCCTGTTTGGCCAAATCAGATCTGCCAGAAGTCTCCCATTTTTATAAACCCATTTGTATAATATGTATTTAGATACTTTTATATTCCTTAGAGCCACCCACTTCAACATAGCTAGTACGTTATGTTTTTCCCCTTGCTGTTGTAGACGGTCAATCTCCATTTAGGTCCTTATACAATATTATCTACATGCTTTGCGATTCTGGAGGCTTGGTCTCATTGCGGCCTGGGACTGGCGCTTGCTATGGGCTATGTACCCCATGATCTTTCCCCAGAGGGCATCCTTCGCTGCCACCCAGTAGAACACTGGCACCACATCTGCTACTCAAGATTTTTGGTAGCATTCTAACCAGGCCTTCCACAGACTACTGTGGAACTCAGTGCCCATGTTGGGTTTAGCCTCCATAATCAGTTCCTGCTTGCTGCTTTGGACCCAGGTGCTATTTGCACCACTGCATGGTCAGAAATGGTCTGGGGATGTATGATGGTTTTGAGTAACTGAAGGTACAATCACTCTTCAGTTAAAATTATGTCTTTTTCTCAGTGAAGCTTGGGCAGCCTCAAGTAATGTGTGTAGTCAGTGTCTAAGGGGTGCACTGTATACAATGTATATATCAATTCCAGTTGTTGGATGAGCATGCGTACTCCTCTAGTGTTTAGAGTATGAAGTATTACTCTTGGGGGCTGGCTATGTAATTTGGCTTCCACAACCATATCAACGTCATCACAAAATATGAGCTGATAATCTTGTGAACCAGCCACTTGGGACACCATTTCCAGAAAGAAATTGTGGTTATTGATATTTGTGCCATAGAATGTGCTAAGCAACACTTGCTTTCCATTATGGACTTCCCAGACAAAGACATAGCATCCCTCTGTGCCTTTTAGTACTTTGTGTTTTTTCAAATCTGGCAATTGTTCCTATGAGCATTACAACTCCTCTCTGTCAAAGTCATATAAGGTGCTGCTATTACTTCCCACACCCTGCACTTTTCAAAATTATTATGCCTTTTAGTTGTAAAGTCTATTTCTTGCAGTTGTGCTACTTTTGAGTCCAGGGTTTGGAGATATGTGAACATTTTTTCCCTCTTCACAGGGGAGGGCAATCACCCTACATTCCAGCTCAATATTTCAAGTGGTGTCATGACTCATGTGTGTATTTATCCTGTATGTTATGATCTGGCTCTTAGATTCACACAGGGGCATCCCAGCTATGCACCCCCAGTAAGACTTCCTTATTCCTTAGCCCAGTGATGGCTAACCTTTTTGAGCCCGAGTGCCCAAACTGCCGCACAAAACCAAAGAATTTCCTCAAAGTGCCAGCACGTCAATTTGCATAAATATTTGCATAATGCTAACATACACTAACTTTTAGTAAACATGTCTCTTAATGAGTGTATGGATAAAGACAGACTAAAAGATTTCTACATTACTATAATCCAGTGCCAACCGCCAGGCACATTAGGAACTACTACAAACACTGCCCATTTAGAACCAATAGCAAACCCGCCGTATCCTAACAGCACTACCAGGACTCACAAAGCACCACACCATACCTATCAAAAGGCAACACTGCAAATATTAAACCAATACATTTCAGACAATAACAATACATGACCTACTGGGGAAAGAGAACAAGTGGCAATGTCAAAAAGGAATTACATAAACAGAATACCTCAGCTCAGTTGCAATTGCTCCAGCCACTTTCTTCTGGTTTCTTCATGTTTTCTGCTAACTCTCCATCATCTGCTGTCCATTTGTCCTTTCTTCTCTCTTCTAGTTTTTTTTTCCATTCTCTCTCTCTCTCTACATCCGCTTTAACATACTAATCTTTCTCCTTTTGCTCTTTCCTCATTCCTATTTCATCCACTCAAATTTTACCCCTCCATCCTCAATCCCCACTTACTCTCCCAATACCCGGCCAATTGTAGATTTTTTATCCCTCCCACACAAAATATTTTTCCCCTCTCCATTTTACTCTCCCAGCCCCATCCCATTCTAATCCTCCCCCAACATCAGCTCCCTTCTAGTTCCAGCCTCACCCAGCATCAGGGCCGGATTTACCTTGAGTGAGGCCCTACGCCAACAAAAATTGTGGGCCCCCAGCAGGGGTGGCCCAAGGGGGGTGTGGGCCTCATTTGCATAAGGGGCCTCATTTGCATAAATATTTGCATAATGTTACCATATACTAACTTTTAGTAAACGTGCCTCTTAATGAGTGTATGGATAAAGAAAGACTAAAAGATTTCTACATTACTATAATCCAGTGCCAACTGCCAGACACATTAGGAACTACTACAAACACTGCCCATTTAGAACCCATAGCAAACCCGCCGTATCCTAACAGCACTACCAGGACTCACAAAGCACCATACTCTACCAATCAAAAGGCAACACTGCAAATATTAAACCAATACATTTCAGAGAACAACAATACATGACCTACTGGGGAAAGAGAACAAGTGGCAATGTCAAATAGGAATTATATAAACAGAACACCTCAGCTCAGTTACACATGCAGAACATAGACCATCACCAAACAAGTAATCACATTTTAGAAACAGGAAGACAATAATTAAACTAGGAATCCCAAAAGCCAAACTTGGAATGTACAACACTGTAGAAATAAAACTATACATTAATTTGCTCTTGTACTAAACAAAGCGCAGACGTTAATGATGCACATTTACCAGAGCTGACATATTCCAATTAATAAATTCAAAATAAAGAGATATTTTTCTACCTTTTGTGCATTTTTTTCAGCTGCAATTGCTCCAGCCACTTTCTTCTGGTTTCTTCGTGTCTTCTGCTAACTCTCCATCGTCTGCTGTCCATTTGTCCTTTCTTCTCTCTTCTAGTTTTTTTCCATTCTCTCTCTACATCTGCTTTAACATACTAATCTTTCTCCTTTTGCTCTTTCCTCATTCCTATTTTATCCACTCAAATTTTACCCCTCCATCCTCAATCCCCACTTACTCTCCCAATACCCGGCCAATTGTAGATTTTTTATCCCTCCCACACAAAATATTTTTCCCTTCTCCATTTTACTCTTCCAGCCCCATCCCATTCTAATCCTCCCCCAACATCAGCTCCCTTCTAGTTCCAGCCTCACCCAGCATCCATTCCCTTCTAGTCCCTGCATCAGCCCATTTCCAGTCCTAGCCACCCATCAGCCCATTTCCAGTCCTAGCAACCCCCCAACCCAATACCAGTCCTAGCCCCCCATCAACCCACTTAGAGTCCTAACCCCCCATCACCCCATTTTCAGTTTAAGCCCCCCCTATAACCCATTACCAGTCCTAACCCCCCATCAGCCCACTTCCAGTCCTAACCCATCAACCCATTTCCAGTCAGCCCCCCATAGCCCATTGCCAGTCCTAACCCCCCCATCAGCCCACTTCCAGTCCTAACCCCATCAACCCATTTCCAGTCAGCCCCCCATAGCCCACTGCCAGTCCTAACCCCCCATCAGCCCACAGCCCATTAGCAGTCCTAACCCCATCAGCCCACCTCCAGTCTTAACCCCCCCAGCCCATTTCCAGTCCTAGCCCCCCCATAGCCCATTACCAGACAGCCCCCATCAGCCCACAGCCCATTACCAGTCTTAACCCCCCCCCAAAGCCCATTACCAGTTCTAAACCCCCCCAACAGCCCATTATCAGTCCTAACCCCATCAGCCCACCTCCAGTCTTAACCCCCACCAGCCCATTTCCAGTCCTAGCCCCCCCATAGCCCATTACCAGTCCTAACCCCCCCCATAAGAGTATTACAAGGTGTGCCACAAGGTTCCGCTCTTTCTTCGCTTCTCTTCAACATTTATTTGCAGCCAATTTGCAATATTCCATTAAAAAGTGGCATAAAGTATACAATTTATGCTGACGATATTATGATTTTCACAACTATCTCCATCGAGAAACCTGATTTTTCCAGCATCACAGATTGTCTATCACAAATGTCCACCTGGTGTAAAACCAACAATATGCAAATTAATTTTAGCAAGACAGAGGCATTATTTGTATCTCGTAACCAAAATTTTGCACATCCACCTGTCATCAAGATAGATAATTCAATTATTCCTATTAAATCAGAAGTGAAATATCTTGGAGTTACTCTAGACAAGGAATTAAATCTCAGATCACACATAAACAAGACGATTAGAAGCGCTTATTATAGAATGAAAATCATCAGAAGACTAAGGCCGCTTCTGGAAACTGTTCACTTCCGCAATGTTTGTCATGCTCTAATTACACCATTACTTGACTTCTGCAATCCAATATATCTGGGTCTAGCTAAGCAGTCACTGAAGCCTTTACAGTTAGCGCAAAACACCGCTGCTCGTATAATTTTTGGTCTATCAAGTAAAGAGCATATAACTCCTATCTTAAAGGAGCTTCATTGGTTACCAATATCATCTCGTATTAAATACAAAACAGTAATTTATATTTTCAAGATAAAGCAACAATGTTCTGCAAAAAGTCTGACGTATCTTATCCGGTCAGATATTAGCAACAGACCTAGGAGAAGTGTATCTGAAAATAGAATCAGCTCCTTAAATGACATCAGAAAAACACGCAAGGAGACCTCTGAGAGAGCTTTCTCGTTTGCTGCGACTTCCATCTGGAACTCCCTACCTAATGATCTGAGAGCAGCTCAGGACATCAAAGACTTTAGAAAACAACTGAAAACAGTTTTGTTTACGGAGCACTACGGTCATCCAATCAACTAATTAATTTTTAAGAAAGCAATTATTTATATATACATTGTACAATAGCTCACTTTATAGTATAGCTCACAATATATATAGTGCACCTTTTCCAAAAACATTTAATCATATATTTACAAACTATGTATATATTATCACAGATTTTTTCACTATTACTAATTTTCTCTCTTGTTAAACCGCTTTGATTGTATGATAAGGCGGTATAAAAATCCAATTAAATAAATAAAATAAAAATAAAAATAAAATTACCAGACAGCCCCCATCAGCCCACAGCCCATTACCAGTCTTAACCCCCCCCAAAGCCCATTACCAGTTCTAACCCCCCCAACAGCCCACAGCCCATTACCAGTCCTAACCTCATCAGCCCACCTCCAGCCTTAATCCCCCAACCCATTTCCAGTCCCAGCCCCCCCCCCAATAGCCCATTACCAGTCCTACCCTCCCCCTCCCCCGGCCTAAAGTAAAATTTGATTTAAAAAAAAAACCTGCTGGCTGCCGCCGCGGGGCCCCCTCTGCTGCCGCGGCAGCATGGACTGACCCGCGGGGGCCCCCTCTGCAAGCTCGATCCCTCCATGCCTCCCTCCGTGCAGGCTGTGAGAGGCGCGAAGGAAGACTGTCTCCCTTGCGTCTCTGTTAAGCCCGCAGGGGCTGATGGAAAATGTCCCATCAGCCCCTGCGGGCTTAACAGAGACGCGAAGGAGACAGTCTGCCTTCGCGTCTCTCACAGCCTGCACGGAGGGAGGGAGGGAGGGATCGAGCTTGCTGAGGGGGCCCCCGCGGGTCAGTCCATGCTGCCGCGGCAGCAGAGGGGGCCCCGCGGCGGCAGCCAGCAGGTTTTTTTTTAAATTTTATTTTTAAAAAAAAGCCTAACTTGTTCCTTTTTTGTGGGCCCTTCCCAGCTGTGGGCCCTACGCCATGGCGTACATGGCGTATACGTAAATCCGGCCCTGCCCAGCATCCATTCCCTTCTAGTCCCTGCATCAGCCCATTTCCAGTCCTAGCAACCCCCCAATCCAATACCAGTCCTAGCCCCCCCCCATCAACTCACTTCCAGCCCTAAACCCCCATCCCCCCATGTCCAGACAGCCCCCATCAGCCCACAGCCCATTAGCAGTCCTACCCCCCCAGCCCATTAGCAGTCCTACCCCCCCCGCCCGCCCGCCCGCCCATTAGCAGTCCTAACCCCCCCGCCCATTAGCAGTCCTAACACCCCCCCTCCTGCCCATTAGCAGTCCTAACCCCCCACCTCCTGCCCAGTAGCAGTCCTAACCCCCCCGCCCGCCGCCCATTAGCAGTCCTAACCCCCCCCGCCCTTTAGCAGTCCTAAACCCCCCCGCCCCGCCCCGCCCATTAGCAGTCCTAACCCCCCCCCTCCTGCCCATTAGCAGTCCTAACACCCCCCCTCCTCCTGCCCATTAGCAGTCCTAACCCCCCCCTCCTGCCCATTAGCAGTCCTAACCCCCCCCCCTCCTGCCCATTAGCAGTCCTAACCCCCCCCCCCTCCTGCCCATTAGCAGTCCTCACCCCCCCCTACTGCCCATTAGCAGTACTAACCCTCCCCCCCTGCCCATTAGCAGTCCTAACCCCCCTCCTGCCCATTAGCAGTCCTAACCCCCCCTGCCCATTAGCAGTCCTAACACCCCCCCCCCTCCTGCCCATTAGCTGTCCTAACCCTACCCCCCTGCCCATTAGCAGTCCTAACCCCCCCCTGCCCATTAGCAGTCCTACCCCCCCCCTCCTGCCCATTAACAGTCCTAACCCCCCCCCTCCTGCCCATTAGCAGTCCTAACCCCCCTCCTCCTGCCCATTAGCAGTCCTAACCCTCCCCCCTGCCCATTAGCAGTCCTAACCCCCCTCCTGCCCATTAGCAGTCCTAACCCCCCCCTCCTGCCCATTAGCAGTCCTAACCCTCCCCCCCCTGCCCATTAGCAGTCCTAACCCCCCTCCTGCCCATTAGCAGTCCTAACCCTCCCCCCCCTGCCCATTAGCAGTCCTAACCCTCCCCCCCCCCTGCCCATTAGCAGTCCTAACCCCCCTCCTGCCCATTAGCAGTCCTAACCCCCCCCTCCTGCCCATTAGCAGTCCTACCCCCCCCCCCCGGCAAATTTTTTTTAAAAAAAAGCAGGCTCTGGCTGCTGCCGCGGCAGATTACAATGTCCCGCAGGGCCCCCTCCGCCCGCTAAGCCCCTCTGCAAGGGCTTTCAGATTCGCGAGGGAGAGCGTCTCCCTCGCGTCTCTGTTAAGCCCGCAGGGGCTAATGGGAAATTTCCCATCAGTCCCTCGCGTCTAAAGGGGCTGATGGGAAATTTCCCATTAGCCCCTGCGGGCTTAACAGAGACGCGAGGGAGACGCTCTCCCTCGCGAATCTGAAAGCTCTTGCAGAGGGGCTTAGCGGGCGGAGGGGGCCCCGCGGGACGCTGCATTCTGCCCTTGCCGCGTCCGCGGCAGCAGTCAGAGACAGCTTTTTTCTTTTTTTTGCGGACCTATTGCCCGCGTGCCAGCTGCAAGGCCTTCGCGTGCCACAGCTGGCACGCGTGCCATAGGTTCGCCATCGCTGCCTTAGCCTATGCTACTCCTCCCTATCTCCCTAATGATTGGCCAAACATTACTTAGAAACCCACCCTCCCCCCAATATCCCCGTGCAGCTGTTCTCACACCCTTCCTTTGACTCCCCCTTCCCCCTCCCTACCCCCTCCAGCCCTACCCCTTCTTGCTCATTCAAACCATCCCACCATGCACTCCTTCCCTTTCCCATCCCTTGTCCCTCCACATTCACCTCGTCCCCCAGTACTCCTGTTCTTAGGCAGCTCATGTATTCATAACAATTAACTTTAAGCTATCTGCTTCAATGACACATAAAATCCTCCATTTACCTTGTTTCTTCCCCATCCGGTGTTTACTTCCTTGCTGCAGTTACATTCTATTTTTGTACTAGGCCCTGGACGTAGCCCTCTTGGACATTCCCAGGATTCTCAATTTGTATTTTTCTTGCTTGAGTCCCAGGGCCTATGGAGTCCAGCATTTGTGGCTTTTTACCCTCTCCATTGATGATATTGTTCCATCAGGGGCTTTAATGTCCAGCATCGGGTTTGTTGTCATGAGGTCACAGTTTGTGTCCACAAAACGTCCACCTTTCCTGCATCATTTTCTGACTCCTGTGTCTTGTTCCTGCCTTTTGCAGCTGATGGTGGTTCTATCTGTGTTGAGGCTCCCTAGTGCTCGGCAGCCCTCCTCCACAAACTTTACATTGAGTGTGTTTCCATTTATTTGTACCCTGAGCTTTTGCAGGTACAGCAATGCGGAGTGCTCTCCACGCTTATGCAACTCCAAGCAAACAGGAGAAACTTCCTAACACTTTGCTACAACCCAGGTGGAATAGTTGCAGGACAACAGTATTTCATAATTATTATATTGTAAGGGGTGTTTTGGTCTAGATTAATGAAGGATGCCTTCTTTTAATATCAAATTGACATATTGGGCTATTGCTGCACAAGCTAGGCTATGCACTGCAAATATAGGCCCCATTCAATGAGCGTGCTCACATCTCCTGGCCTCCCTGATATAGGCAGCCCCAGTTTTTCAGGCTATCAGGTTGGGAAAGGTGGTAGAGATCGATTTCACCAGCGTTGACAACCACTCCAAGCACCTGCAGGTTATTTCTCCTAGCATAATGTTTGTGTTCTTTATGGCAGTCTTGTAAGCTAGCACATTCTTTTTTAGGCTTCTCTGCTGTTCCTTCTAGCCTGCTTGCTGTGTCCTCATGTCTGACCATGCAATTATCAATTCCACATACTTGGTCTGTGTGTGCTTGCAAAGATTCCTTTATTCCATCCACTGAGGATTGCATACGGGTTAATAAGTCCTGTAACCCAGCTGTTACTACCTGCGAGATTTCAATTGCTATGACTCCCGCTCCTTTGTTTGGCGACATTGCCTGCTCCTCTGCCATTTTGTTTGGCCTGGCTTTTACTGCAGAGGTTCTCCATTGCATCTTATGCGGCATTACCCTCACGCCTCTCTTCTGTGATAACCCCCCATTGGGGACCCCATCGATCACATTCCTTTCTGGGGTGAATTTTGTTCTTCAAACTGCTTTTGTGGCTAGTTTTGGTAAACTGAGTTGGGAACTCTTCCTTCACATATCTCCTCTCCTCATGGCCCTTGCTGGAGGTCTTCATGGCTGTTTCTGCTGGCCATCATCTCTCTGCACATACTCACTGCCTACGGGGTCACCCATAGCCACATCATCCTGCCCCACTAGCACACTTTGGGGTAGCCTCTGGTGCTGGCCGTGGCTGTTGGTTGGATACTGTGTGCCAGCATCTCAGTCTGGCAGTTCATGGCTGTCACCATCACTTGCATCCCTCCTGCAACTGTGCCCAGTGTCCTGTCCATGTCATTGTGAAGGCCCTGCAGCTCCTGGCAGATACATGTGGAACTGACATTGGAGAAGGGTAAGGCACACAATGTTGACAGAGCTTCCCTGCTAACATGCACATAGGGACTCTGTAACAACAGAGACCTGGCATCTTGACAACATACATTATTAGTGGCAGCCACAGATGGCAGATTTGCTCATGGTGGGGCAGTAGCATGTGAATTCTACATTCCCACCCCCCAACAAACATTTCATTGTCTGCACCATGTCCTACCATGTCTCCCAACAAAGCATATGAGAGATGTAACCCACCTGTGAGGTCCGCATGCATTGTTTCCCTATGATCCTCCATTTCATGCATAATGGCCTTTATTATGTGGCTAGCCTGTTGTGTACCCACAGATGGTTGCTCCAATGTTATTATCGCAGATATAACTGGTGTGGGATCTGATGTGCTCTCCCCGGGTGGTTGGTCACTTGTTATGGGGGTGGCTGCCACAGACTCATCACCACTGCTGCTTCTTGTGATATGGAAGCAAATGTCATCAGCAGGCTTCTCCCACCATCCTCAGACTCTAACATCCAGTGCATACCTTGGCCACATCTCAGCTTGCCTCACTTGGGTGGGCAGGCAGTATTGCCACACCCTCGCCCCCTGGGACACCTTTAGCAACGTGAGATGGCCCCTCCTCCAACATGGCCCTATCATCTTCAGCTATCTACTCCTCCACTGTCATTTGTGAGTCACCTGGGGTAAGACAACAAACAGACATTATAGTTCACATCCCGGTTAATGGCCAACTCCAGACAGTATGACTGTGTATAGCGCCTTGCAAATGTGTTTACCTCCTTGATATATGGCATGTTATGTCACAACACGCACACACTGGCATGAAGATACAGGTTCATTTGGATGATGGGTATCATCCCCAAAAAAGTGCTCACATTGTGGGGGTGAAACAACAATAATGCATTTTTAAGATATACAGGAAGCACATCAATAATGAAAGTGTATGTGTGTGTGTGGATATGTGTCCATCCTTAGTGGTTACAAACCTCTACATAGGATCTAGTTCCACATATTGGCCTTTAACATCAACTATTGAGCTGGTTAGGATCCACCTGTGTGCAATTTCTATCACCCGATCTGTGAGCATGATACCTGTATGAATATGTGTGTTTGAAAAAGTCTGTGAGGCATAAACATAACTAAGCAGGCAACATGAACAGCAAGGTCCATTCGGGATAGGTCAGACACAAAGTTGTGAGGAAGTATAGTTCAGGGTGGCACTGTAACAGATATTCCCATATGGCAGTAACAGCATGAAGCACCATCACAGACATCATGGAGAGAATGTGGCATCCTTACTAAGCTGACAGTGGAAGCTACCTACCCAAACCCACTGACCAGCCAAGGAGGGCAATGACCAGAGATGCTAGAATGACTATGGATAGCACTGAGGGAACTGCATAGATCCTCTGTGAAGATGTGAGTATGTGTCAATGGAACCATCTTAACCATACTCTGCACAGAGTGGGACCACATAGAACAGTATCCTTGAGTGAGCCATGGCTCACATCAAGACATAGGAGATCATGCTTTTAGCTTGCAAAATGGCATGTGCTGGAACCCCTCACACATTGCTGAAGGTCATGTGGGCAGATGAGATAGAGAATAAACACTTTGCCCAACATGGGAAATACCATGCGTTGGCCTATGTGATCATGTACCATCAGCTTGGGGCAACCATTCCCACAGTGAAACATGGTGATGGTGGCAGCATGCTGTGAGGATGGTTTTCATTGTCAGAGATAGGAAAGATGGTCAGGTGTCATGGAACAATGGATGCCATCAAAGACACTGCAATAAGTAATGAACACCTGTAACAATCTGCTTGTGATTAGAAACAGGGACAAAGATTCTACATCCAGCAGGACAATGACCCACCATATACTAACAAAGCCTTGCTAATATGACCAAGATGAATGTTGTGGAATGGTGTTGCCAACAAGCACAATTCTGTGCTATTGGTTTTAGTGGCATCACTGCAGGAGTTCTGTACACCAATGCATATCTGTTAAATGATTTGATTTGGAGCACTATGGCCTCAAGGACTGGGGTCACATCCCAGTGGCAATATGTGCATGCCCGATAGCTACTTTCCCCTGAATAGGTGTAGCTGTAATTGCAGCAATTGGTGCACACACATTGTAATCACCTTGGAGGGTACACAAATCGGTACATTCATGCCTTCATGTATGATCTGGCATACTTATTTTCTGTGTCTCAATGACAGATATCCTGCTCCTTAATACTTGTCAGAGGTGTTTGTGTGCTGGGAGGGGAGGTGTCTGTAGCACAACATCTTCTAGGTTAGTGAGGGGACATCTGCAAGTGAGACAGGGGAACATAAAGTTGCACATAGTATGTAACTTGAGTGGTTATGTTGCCCACTGTGGGGACTTTCGCCATGTGATAATGTTGTGACCAGCATATCTGGCCTTGGGTATGTGTGGTTGTGGGGCTGTATGTGGTGATAATTGGTGGTGGCAGAGGTTTCAGGGGTGGGTTATTGAATATTATAGCAAGGGCACATCAGTGGCATGACTGCATGGTAAATGCCAGGGCTCTTGTGTGAAGAACACCTTGATGCTAAATATCCTCTGACAGCACAGATCACCCAACAAATGTGACATGTCACAGAAACTATACCACCATCTAACAGACAATGGTGAATGTTCAACAAACAACAGTATGTTTCGTGCACACTCTGCTTGGGTCACCTCTATTCTCTAGGGAGTCACAGACCACAACGTGCACATTTTAAAGGTGGCAAAGAGCACTGCTGCATGCTGCCAGTCAGGACAGGATACATAATGGCCATCCTACAGCAATCACCCCAAATACCAGTCACACATTGTCACCATTACAGGACACAAGGAGCCACCTATGACAAAGGCAGTCACCTACCCACAACGTATAACAATGTTGTGCACCAGATACCACCATAACAAAGCCTACAGAACACTGGTTCACAGGTCTCCCCGACATTCATGCAGGTACTAAGAAGGATAGTCCAGTCATCTATAGATAGAACATGTAGCTTCTCTTCACCATAGACAGGTTAGAATAGATCAGCTGCACTGCGTGACATGGATGGGGTATTGCCATTATCCATGCTGATCATGCCACCATGCAGTACTGACTCATACCACAACCAATACATATTATTAACATTTCTTATATAACGCACTATTTGCCATCAGCGCGGTTTACATAGAACATAAACATCCGACAATCTACATATGTCTGGTCATTACATTTAACAGGAAATGGAACTTGGAGAACAAGGTAAACTATATACCTAAGAAGTTGAATGAGAACGGATACTGTTTAGTGTTTATATGCCAAATATCATACCCCATATATCTCCTGCTGCAATAGCATGCATATACAATATCCCTTTCTCACAGAACAGACATACATCTGTCAGCATTCACTCAATGTGCCATACCTTGTGTTCACCATAACACTTCATGGTTCAGGCCAATGTATACAGATGCATATACATGGTTCTGCCAAAGCACCATGCCCATCACAGACTGATGACCAGAATGTTTTTTTTTGTTTTGTGACAGTTCCACCCATAATGTATCCTTGTTATTCCTGTCATCCCATGCCAGCCCATACAGATTCTGTAGCCATCCTCACCACCCTTCCAAACACCATGTATGCAGCAGTCATCCAGGTCATAGGGTCATGCCCATACATGGCCATCCATATCTGCAGAATGTGTTTGTTGCTTGAACAGGACAGGGGAAGTGGGGAATGAACAGAGTGGCATTGCTTTTATTGCTCCCATGTGTCTGATATCGAGCATGCAGGCATTGTGCACATTGGATGGTCCCATGGGATATGTCTCCTTGGAAGACCTGTGCATTGCAGTGAGGGAGGACTGTTGTGGAGCCTTTGTTCTCGGTGATTCTTGACAGCTATTGTGTGAACATTGTGTTGTGGGTCTGTATAGGTGACCTTGGGTGCCATGTGCAGGCCCTAGTGCACACAATGAATGGTGTGTAGCGGGAGATGGATTGGAGGGGAAACATCAGGGGTTCTTGGATGAGGAATGATTGCATTGTAGGGGTAGCAGGGATCACCTCACCCCTAACAGCCCAGACCAATGTATACAGACCTGCTTTTAGTGATGCAACAACCTTCAGAGGCACCTCAGCCTGGCCAGGATATCCACATATTGCATAAACATAGACAGAAACATGATGTTAAGCATAAAAATGATAGGCTCACACGTGGACACATGTAAACAGATACCTGCATGTGAATGGGCAGTATCCAGCTCTGGTGGCAGTCCATGTACATAAATGGACCCTAAACTCTATGCTAATTGTTCCTCCAGGACTGATAGGTGAAAATGCATTTGTCCTCCTCCACCAGTGGTCGGTGCATGTTGGCATTCTGTTGACAGCCATGCCCTGATCGAGCTCTTGATGTCATTAAATTGCTTGCAGATGCCCTCACAGTCCCTTGCTTGTCTACCAACCACAGACACAGCCTGCCTTATCTCCTTCAAGAGGGCATTGCATGTAATGACAGGGGTTTGGGAGCTCTCCCTGCCAAAAAGCTCATCATAGCGCTCAAGCACCTCTGCGAGGAGCATATCGTTCTCCTCAGGTGTGAACCTAATCACCCTCTTGCATGACTCCTCTAGCACAGGCTTCTTCTTGTGCTTAGTTGTTTTCTTTTTGCCAGTCTGTTGTTGTGGTTGTTGCACTCCAGTTGGGCCAGCTTGATCTTCATCCTGAGGACTGAGTTGAGGCATCTCTGTTGCAGACTGAGCTGGCACCTCTGTCACTTGGTGCAGGCTCCCTCCATGGGTAATGTGTGCTTCAGAGGGTTGCAGATTTGCACCAATTTCCTCCTATGCCAACCATTTGTGCATTGAGTCCATTATTTTTTTTTTCTATTTATTTTTATTTATCGTTACTTTTATACTGCTCCTTCCTGAGATCAGGGGCGGTGTATAATGAACAACATTATTACATAGAACAAATTTTAACATTCTAAAATTCTAACTGTCAGAACTATGTACACGGGGGTTGCAACTGAGACTATTTACAATTGGAGCAGGATGAGTCTATGTTTAAATGGCCTGTTCTCCTCTAAACCACTTTAAAGCAACCTCAACGACAAAAGTTCTCAAAGGCATGTAGCACATGTGGAACGCATGAAGCTACAATATTCCGCGAGTTGCCCACATGCAGTGTACCTTTTGCATGGGTAGGGTGCTTTGCGCATGCATAGGGCACCTTGTGCATGCAGAGGGCACCTTGCACATGTGCAGGGCACCTTGTGCATGTGGAGGGTGCCTTACTTATGTGGAGGCTGCCTTGTGCATGTGGAAGATGCCTTACTTATGTGGAGGGTGTCTTGCGGAGATGTCCCATACATTGCGCTGGTGCAGGAGCCTTGCATATGAGGAGGTCATTTTGCATATGCGGAGTGCGCCTTGTGTATGTGGAGGGCGCTTTATTTATACAAAGGGTGTGTTACGCAGATGTGCAGACATTCTGTGTATCGTGTCTGTGCATGACATCTTGTATATATATTCTGCACCATGAGTATGCGTAGGATGCTTTGTACATGTGAAACATGCAGGACATATATGCCAAGCACCCTGCACTGGCACGATGCACAGGAGGTCTGCACAAGATGCCCTCTGCATTTGCAAGGCATGCTCCCCATACGTAAGGTGCCCTGCCCCTGCGTGACATGTGGGACATCTCCACAAGGTGCCCTCCGCATACGCCAGGTGTCCTGCGTTGGTTCAATATCTCCACATGCACAAGTTGCCCTCTGCATACGCAAGATGTGCTCTCCATATGCAAGGCACCCTATGCCGGCGCGACATGTGAGGTGTCTCCACAAGGAGCCCTCCACATATGCAAGGCACCCTGAGCTGGCGCAACATCTCCACAAGGCACCCTCCACATGTGCAAGTCACCCTCCACATATGCAAGGTGTGCTCCGCATATGCAAGGCACCTTCCACATGTGCAAGTCACCCTCCACATATGCAAGGTGTGCTCCCAATACACAAGGCGCCCTGCATCAGTGCGATGCGCTGTACATCTCCACAAGGTGCCCTCCACAAGGTGCGTCTTTGCAAGGCGCACTCTGCATGTGCAAGTCGCCCTCCGCATGTGCAAGGCACGCTCTGCATACACTAGACACCCTTTGCATGCGCAAGGCGTGGATGATGCCTTCACACAATCAGGTGTTAGGTTGCTTATTTGTGCCGAGGTGTGCTCGTGATCCCAGGTGTGTTGTGTTTGTTGTAATCAGCTCACCAGCCCCTCCCTTTCCTTTACAGTCTCTATTTAAGGCATAGTGATTTTGAAAATCTTGTCGTCCAAGATGGCTTGCTTTGGCTTAGCTGCAAGTGCTGTCCAGAGGGGAGAACAGGGGTTGTATGCAGAGGGAGAACAGGGGTTGTATGCAGAGGGAGAACAGGGTCTGCTTGCTGAGGGAGATAGTGCCCCAGGGAGAGTGGCAATGGGCAGGGGTCCAGCCTCGCAGCAGCACAGACCTGCAGCTGTGGAGGTGCACAGGCCTGGGATGGGGAACCACAATGTTGTAGGTGTGCGGAGGTCCACCCCAGACAGTCTCACCTCTACAGGCCCAGAGCCAATCTCCAGGGCATGCATGAGGACCAGGTCATCTCCCTCTATCGTCTGAGCACAGGAGCCATCCGAGAGCTCTATGAGGATCTAAGATATGACCTCGAGCCAGTCAAATGCCATACCAGGGTTAGTCAAGCTTCTACATTTTTTGCCTCTGGCTGCTTCCAGACAGCTATGGTTGCAATTGAAGGAATGAGCCATTCCACCTTCTCACGCTGTCTCCATCAGGTACTGCAAGCCCTGATCAGCCGGGTAAGAAATTACATTATATTTCCAGACAGTAGGCAACAATGGGGGGCCCTGAATCAGCAATTTGAGCAAATTGCAGGGATACCACACATGATGGGAGCTATTGATTGCATGCATGTTGCCCTGATCCCACCCAGAGACAGGGAGGTAGTGTACCGCAACCACAAACATTACCATTCCCTGAATGTGCAGGTTGTTTGTGATGCAAATATGCGTATTCTGAATGTGGTTCCGAGGTTTCCAGAGTCCACCCATGACTCCTATATCCTGCATTACTCAGAAATACTCCAACAGTTTGAGACTGGACAGTATTAGGACTGTGTGCTGTTGGGTGAGTATTTTGTCTATGCAATATGTGCATACTGTTTATGAGATACGGGTTGCATGACCACTGACACAGATTTTGCATGTTCATGTGTGGCTTTGGTTGTAACATTTTGGTCATGATATCACATAGTAAAAAAGAAAACATGGCCTATTGCATGAATATTGTTTTTATCTCTGATATGCTACACACTGGTGTTTCTGCCATGGTACATCAAACCACAGCCAGGGCTTTAATGTCTTTCTGTAGCTGAATTCCAAATGCACATAGTACTTTCTTGTTTATTTGTCTGTTATTTGGGTTGTGCAAATCTGCAGTCTGGTCCCCGTCTTCCTATCTCAGCAAATCAATGTCTGCAGACTGATCTGCGCATCACTGTTGGCATTCTCATGATGACATGTTTATCCACTGCATTTAGACTGTGTTCTTTGTGGGACCACGATGCCATGAGGTTTAGATCAATATTGCAAGTCTCTGTCCCAGTAGGATGTTATTTGAGTCTCTGTATGTGTATCTGAACATATGATGTGGTCATCATGCACTCTTCTCCAATGTGTGCTAGCCAGCAGATCTGCTCGCTACATCTCTCCTAACCTGGAGATCCACTTTTCCCTCTACCATCCTTTGTGGTGTGCTCCTCTTTCCATCTCTTGAAAATCTCTGCCTGTAAAGGTACTTGTAGAGCTTGGACTCTGATTAACAGGTGTTTGATTTTGAATAGCCAATCATGTGTGGTTGATAGCACCTGCAGTACCTTGCACAATGTTTACCTGTGGTCCAGGAGGCACTGTAGTGAGCTTCTGGCAGAAATGAAAGAGCAACAGCAGATGCCATCCAAACATCTATTTTGGAGAGTACTGTGTGGCCTGTCCATTATACAAGAGTGCTGTTTGCACAGTGCCCTGTGCCTTGGAGTTGTCTGCACTCTAACATCACACAAATGCATTTTATCTCCTTTTAGTGGCAACTTCAGAGGGATACACTCAGCCATTATCTCATCTATGTACAGCTGCACAAATGAAGAACACTCATTTTACTTCCATCAGGTAGATGTGTTAAAATGTATGGAACTAGCATGATGGGGTTGTGGCCATTTGATGGGGGGTCAACGCTGAGGGCACCTTTGCCCCATATTAGAACTGAGCTACTCTATTCATGAACAATGACACTGTTGACCACAGCAGCTGTACATAGGTGAGCTGTGGCCTGGCAGGCTTCCTCTATACCCAATCTGGCATGCACAGCTGTCCTCAAAGGTAGAAGGGGTAGACCAGGACTAGTAATGGCCTGTTGGTGTGGGATTCCAGGATAGCAGTTGTAGGTGGTGGAAGGTAGGAAGAAACGGAAGGTGTCGAGAACTGATGTTGAATGAGGTATAGAGTGGTGGTGGTGGTGGGGGGGGGGGGGGGTTAAGAAGCAGAAAAAAATGTTACTTATTTAGGATCTTTGAGGAATGTATGATTGTTCCAGTATCTGGAGAGTAGATGGAGACTGAGGATGATAGGGTGACATCTGAGTGGGCAACACAGGGATTATAGGAAGGTGTGCCCTAAAGACCAAAGGGGATTGTTCTGTATGTTGTAGCAGATGTAGATGGAGAATGGCAGGAAACTTGAAGTGAGAGGACAGGGCAAACAAACAGTAGAGTACGGTGACACTGCAGAGGACATGATGAAACCAGATGAAGGTGGCTGTAGCAATTCACAGGAACTCTCACATCTACACAACACAAAGGATAAAGCATACCAATTATGTAAACATTGTTTGGTTCCACTTTGTCTGGTTTGGTATATATGCATCAAATACCTCTTTGCATTTGGTCTACTGCCCGAGTAACCTAACATTGTTCTCAGCCCAGTGTTTTTGAACATTTCTGATTTTGCTTTTTGACTAACCAGTTTAATTGTTGTGTTTCACTTTGAACATTTGGATCCCTGAGTATTGTTTTGGGGATGGCCTATGTTTAACATGTTTAACACAGCTGACATAGTATGCTCATGTTGTTTCTGTGACAGTGCCACTTGTTCTCTTTCACCAGTAGGCGATGTGGTGTTTTCAGAGATGTGTAGGTCTAAAACTTGCAGTAATGTGTTTTGCTAGATCAAGTTTGATCCTCTCTAATAGATAGGACAGCATTTTTGATATGTCAGGTTTGAAATTTGTCTTTAATGGGCATGGTGTTTTGTGGTAGCATATTGACAAAACTTCACAGGCATGTATCGGATTAGTCAGAGGTCCTGTGGCCAGGGGACACATGCCATTATAAATTGCTGTTTATACATTGAAATATTGTATCTGCTAGATGTTATAACCACATTATTTGTGATTGTGAAAGGGAGGAGCAGACTGCAATAGAGATGTACAGGCATATACATCCAGAGATTGAATGTGGACATATAATACTTGAACTGTCACATTTTTTTTATTTTCAGGTGATGCTGGATATGGGTGTCTGACCTGATTGCTGACCCTTGTGCATTTTCTATGGTCACCAGCAGAGTTAATGTACAATGAGGCCCATGCCTCCACCCTCTCTGCCATTGAGCGCACATTTGGCATGTTGAAGAGTCACTTCAGGTGTCTGGATAAGACCGGTGGGGCCTTACAATACCAACCCATGACTGTGGCACAAATAATTTTGGCATGCTGCATCCTGCACAACATTGCTCTCAGGCATAATATCCCAGTCAACATTAATCCGGATCTGGAAAATGATCCTCTATGCTGTCCTATATGTGACCGTAGAAATACACGTGTGGGCACAGCAATCCGGCAAGGACTAATTGAGCAGCTCTTCTTATGTAAGTAATGTGTATGTTAGGAAATGCAGATGTGTAGAAATGTGCATACTATCCTGTATATTTCAAGGCTACAACCTAACATATGTGTGTCTGCTGTGTTTGTGACTGTACAGAATCTGTTTGGCAGGCTATCACTCCAACTGTTGTAGTGAGCAGCCTAAATGGGGGTCAGAGGATCTACATGCAGCCGACTGTGGTACCGCTGCATACACGTGACAACATGGCAGTGATTTTGCACTGTTGCGTGATACACAGAGGCATCATAGGTATGCAGTTTACATCATATACCTACATATATTCAACAAACATACATATCTGATGAGCTAATGCTGTTGTGTCAATTGACCTGCATGAATTGAGGGCACAGAAGAACAATTTACATGGGTGATGTTCCCTTGTATTCCTAAGTAGGTTTAGAGCTATTCTATCTTGCATGCATACATACACCCCATGTCAACGATATACCATTTATATAGCCCACTTGACTTCAGGAGGTAGTAATTGAACACCATAGTGTTGCTGACATTCCCAGCTATGATGTTGAGTGTATACATGTGATAGGAGTGGGAGTATTAAAATGTTGTATATATCTTTTTCTTTGCATTGTTCCAACAGCCAACAGGAATGTGGCCTTGATAGGCTCATGGCATTGCTTCTAGTAGCATCAAGTGCACATATGTTGTATATTGCAGTGTGTGTGTGCAGTGTGATTAGCATTGTACAGATACACTGTGCAGGCATAGGTTTACTATGTGTTCCTGGTATGAGATGTGATTGGCCCTTTAAATATCACAACAGTTGTAATGCAAACTTTCAGATGGCTCCCAGGGATTGATGTGATAAAGTTATACATTGTGTTCTTTGTGGAAGATGTTATATGGTTTGTCTGATGGCAAATGCAAATGCTTCATCATTCACATTTTCCACATGACAGAACATAGTTTAGACAAGAGGCAATGGTGTTTTAACATGCACATAGACACATCTTGGGCTTTCCAAACACCACCTCTGGGTCAGGAATGACAGGTTGCACACAATGATATCTTCAGGCAGTCCAAATCTGCCACATGCACCACACACCAGATGTCCTCCACATTGGATAACGTTTGCCTGACATCATCTAACATCATGTATGTAAATAGCTTGTTTATTACTCAGAGTTCATTGAGAAGTCATTGTCCTTTTTAATATCTTTGTTAGTGATATAGCGGAAGGGCTGTCGGGTAAGGTTTGCCTCTTTGCAGATGATACCAAAATCTACAATAGAGTAGACACCCAGGAAGGTGTAGATAACATGAGGAGGGATCTAGCTAAGCTTGAAGAATGGTCTAGAATTTGGCAGCTGGGATTTAATGCTAAAAAATGTAAGGTCATGCATTTGGGCTGCAGCAATCCAAGGGAGCAATACAGTATAGGAGGTGAAGTACTTTTGTCCACTAAAGAAGAGCGGGACCTAGGCGTGGTTGTGTCTGATGATCTTAAAGTAGCTAAACAGGTAGAAAAGGCGACGGCAAAAGCTAGAAGGATGCTTGAGTGCATATGGAGAGGAATGGCTAGCAGAAAAAAGGAGGTGATAATGACTCTGTATAAGTCTTTGGTGCGACCTCATTTGGAATATAGTGTGCAATTCTGGAGACCGCACCTTCAACAGGATGTGAACAGGATGGAGTCGGTGCAGAGGGTGGCTACTAAAATGATTAGTGGGCTTCATTATAAAGCATATGAGGACAGACTTAAGGATCTTAATATGTACACCTTAGAGGAAAGGCGGGACATAGGTGATATGATTGAGATGTTTAAATACCTCCGTGGCATAAATGTTCAGGGAGAGAGCCTCTTTCAATTGAAAGCAAGTTCTGCTACGAGGGGACATGGGATGAGGGTGAAGGGAGATAGATTCAGGAGTGATATGTGGAAATATTTATTTACGGAAAGAGTAGTGGATCCATGGAATAGTCTCCCAGTGGAGGTGGTAGATTTGAGGACAGTAACTGAATTCAAAAAAGCATTGGATCAAAACAGAGGATCTCTAAAGGTAAAAAGTGGACTGTTGTAGTTGTTGATATGGAAGGACAGACTAGATAGGCCATGTGGTCTTTTTATGTCATCATGTTTCTATGTTTCTATGTTTCCTGCTGCATTGATAGACATGATGATGATTATGACCCACCTTAAACACATGGCCATGAACATGTCTATGTGCCTGAGCGGATGTGAACTGAATCTGTCTTGTTTATTTATTTATTTATTTATTTATTTATTTGTATTTCTTCTATACCGCACTCTTTTTCATCAGCGCGGTTTACATTAAACAGGAATACTCATTTCAATCAACAGACTGTGGTGAGTTTACATATAACAGGAAATATACAACTGGGATTATAACTTAGGGAAACTATGTACATATTTGTAGCATGTATTTAGAATGCACTACACCTTCAATAGTAGCTATGCTATGCCAAGTTGATTATTTAATGTAAATTATGGAACAGTTGACATGTAAAACTTGATGGCACTTGGATGTTAACTCATGATGTGTGATGACACGCATATCTACTTTTCTCTTATCGTTTTCACAGAGCATGGACCAACCACAGCAGAAGGAGCCAACAGTGCCTCTGCAGTCACCAACACCCAGAGTTTGAATGAGACAGCAACAACAGGAGATGATGCCTGAGAAGGAGTGGCAAACAATCATGAAGCTTATTTGTGGAGCACATGGCAATGCTGGATGTTGATATCCAAGTGGCAGATTGGTGAATCCAGAGGGGTCACATGTCGATGCAGACACCCATTCCTGCCGAAAAAGACTTGGACATAGCTGTGGTGCTCCACACACCATTACAGCCGGGGAGACTGACTAATGGCAGCAGACAGTCCAGCAGATACAGCACTGAAAACTGCGGTCTGCCACTCCTGACTGTTATTTTCATGTTTATTTATTTATTTATTTATTTAATAGTATTTCTATTCCGCTTTATCATAAAATCAAAGTGGTTTGACAAACATACAATATAAGTGAAAGTGAAAACAAGCAGTAAATGTAGATTGATATAGTAAATTGTAGTGCTTTGTAGAAAATTGAACTATATACATTATGTACTATTATACAACATGAGCTATATTACATACTTCTATATAATTGGTCATTCTTATTCAGTGAATTAATTAATTTAAATGACCATAGTGTTCTATAAACAGCATAGTTTTCAGCTGTTTTCTAAAGTCTTTGAGGTCCAGTGCTGCTCTCAAGTCACTTGGGAGAGAGTTCCAAATAGTTGGGGCAGCAAAAGAGAATGCCCTTTCTGAAGTGTCTTTACGTGATGTTCTAAAGTCACTAGAAGTGCTGACTCTGTTGGAAGTACCTTTTCTTCTTGGTCTTTTGCTTATGTCCGACTGAATGAGAGAGATTAGGCTGTTTGCAGAAAAGTTTTGCTTGATCTTGAAAATGTAAATTATAGTTTTATATTTTACTCGAGATGCTATAGGTAGCCAGTGCAGTTCTTTCATAATGGGTGTTATATGTTCTTGACTTGATAATCAAAAAATTATTCGTGCAGCGGTGTTTTGAGCGAGCTGTAATGGCTTGAGTGTTTGCTTTGTTAGGCCGAGGTAAATAGGATTACAGAAGTCGAGTAAGGGGGTAATTAAAACCTGGCAAACATTACGGAAACAGCATCAAAATGGATGTGTAACAGCAGAGGCACATTGTGTATGGGGTATTTTATTTTCTTGTCACCATTGCGCAGGACAATTTGCCCATGACAAACTGTGGCACATCCCCACAAGGTGCACTACAAAAACATGTTTCTTCTCTGTTTGCCAATATCCAGGAGTAATACTCTGCATTCAGGGTGTCACTGTGTCATTTGGGGATTTACAGTATGCATATGTGAGCGCATGAATATGTTGCGGCTCAGTGACGTTAGATGATGTGCATTTAGAGAAGGTTACTTTACCATCATTTTCATATTTATTCTGTTCACAGACCATGTTGATCTCTTCTTTGAAAATAAAGACATCATTTAGAACTTACACAGTCATATATGTGACTCATCCTGTGTTTCTCATGGCAATGTATCACACACATGGCAAAGGCCATTTTATGATATACTGAAAAGCACATCAACATATTGCTTAGATTGTGTATTCCATGTACATTTTCTTACCTGTATGTCTCGTGGAAGTGGAGGCATACTGGGACATCCCAAAAGTGTGTTATTGAGCTGAGTGTGCACTTGTGAGAGACAGCTTTTTTACTTTGACAACACATGTACTTCTCATTACTACCTTCAGATCAACATTGTAGATCATGGCCCAGATTTTTGAGGGCATTTACACAGGTACAGTAACTGCCCAAGTTACCTGTGTACGCAGGGGCGGCCCAAGGGGGGTGCGGAGCCATGTGCGGAGACTCAGTGCGGGGCCTCATTTGCATAAGGGGCCTCATTTTCATAAATATTTGCATAATGTTACCATACACTAATTTTTAGTAAACATGCCTCTTCATGAGTGTATGGATAAAGAAAGACAAAGATTTCTACATTACTATAATCCAGTGCCAACCGCCAGGCACATTAGGAACTACTACAAACACTGCCCATTTAGAACCCATAGCAAAGCCACCGTATCCTAACAGCACTACCAGGACTCATAAAGCACCATACCCTACCTATCAAAAGGCAACACTACAAATATTAAACCAATACATTTCAGAGAATAACAATACATGACCTACTCGGGAAAGAGAACAAGTGACAATGTCAAATAGGAATTACATAAACAGAATACCTCAGCTCAGTTACACATGCAGAACATAGACCATCACCAAACAAGGAATCACAATTTAAAAACAGGAAGACAATAATTAAACTGGGAACCCTAAAAGCCAAACTTGGAATGTACAACAACAATGTAGAAATAAAACTATAAATTAATTTCCTCTTGTACTAAACAAAGCACAGACATTAATGATGCACATTTCCCAGAGCTGACATATTCCAGTTAATAAATTCAAAATAAAGAGATATCTTTGTACCTTTTGTGCATTTTTTTTTCAGTTGCAATTGTTCCAGCCACTTTCTTCTGGTTTATTTGTGTCTTCTGCTATCTCTCCATCATCTGCTGTCCATTTGTCCTTTCTTCTCTTCTAGTTTTTTTCCATTCTCTCTCTACATCTGCTTTAACATAATAATCTTTCTCCTTTTGCTCTTTCCTCATTCCTATTTCATCCACTCAAATTTTACCCCTCCATCCTCAATCCCCACTTAGTCTCCCAATACCCGGCCAATTGTACATTTTTCTTCCCTCCCACACAAAATATTTTTCCCTTCTCCATTTCACTCTCCCAGCCCCATCCCCTTCTAATCTCCCCCAACATCAGCTGCCTTTTAGTTCCAGCCCCACCCAGTATCCGCTCCCTTCTAGTCCCCACATCAGCCCATTTCCAGTCCTGGCCCCCCATCAGTCCATTTCCAGTCATAGCTCCCCCATCCATTTCCAGTCCTATCCGAGTCCCTTCATCAGCTCATTTCCAATACCAGCCTCCCATCAGCCCATTTCTAGTCCTTTCCTAGCCCCACCATCAGCCCATGTTAAATCCTAGCTCCCCTCCACTCAGCCCATTTCTAATCCAAGCCCCCCATGAGCCTACTTCCAGTTCTAGCCCCTCCATGAGTCCATTTCAATCCAAGCCCCCACCACAGCCCATTTCCAATCTTAGCTCCCCCAACACCCAATTCCCAGTCCTATCCTAGCCCCTCCATCAGCCCATTTCCTGTCCTAGCTCCCTCCCCTAAGAGCCCATTCCAAGCCCCCCTTCCCATCAGCTATTTGCAGTTCAAGCCCCCTTCCACTCAGCCCATTTCCATTCCAAGTCCCCCTCCCCATCAGCTATTTGCAGTTCAAGCCCCCCACTTCCCCTCAGCCCATTTCCATTCCAAGCCCCGTCCCCATCAGCTATTTGCAGTTCAAGCCCCCCACTTCCCCTCAGCCCATTTCCATTCCAAACCCCGTCCCCATCAGCTATTTGCAGTTCAAGCCCCCTTCCACTCAGCCCATTTCCAGTCCTAGCAACCCCCAACCCATTACCAGTCCTAGCCCCCCATAGCCCACTCCCAGTCCTAATCCCACCAGCCCATTTCCAGTCTTAATCACCCATCACCGAATTTTTAGTTTAAGCCCCCCATAGCCCATTACCAGTCCTAACCCCCCATCAACCCACTACCAGTCCTAATCCCACCAGCCCATTTCCAGTCCTAAACCCCCAACACCCAGTTGTTAGTTTAAGCCCCCCTAGCCCATTACTAGTCCTAACCCCCCATCAACCCTCTTCCAGTCCTTATCACACCAGCCCATTTCCAGTCCTAATCCCCCATCACCCAATTTTTAGTTTAAGCCCCCCCATAGCCCATCACCACTCCTAACCCCACCCCCCCCCAGCGCCCATCACCACTCCTAACCCCCCCCCAGCCCAGCCCAGCCCAGGGAAAATTTAAAATAAAAAAAAGCTGTCTGCTGCCGCTTCCGGGGCCGCCGCAGCAGAATCGAGTGTGCCACAGGGCCCCCCCTGTGCCCGGCAGAGCCTGTCCTCCCCTTTATCAGCTCTCTCTTTCCAGCGGCAGTCACACGTGCCGGCTTTCAGAGCGCGAAGGGACTAGTTTCCCTTTCGCGGCTCTGTTAAGCCCGCGGGGGCTGATGGGAGTTCTGAAAGCCGGCAGCAGACAGCTTTTTAAAAAATTTTTTTTTCATTTTACTTTTGGATCAGAATGTTTTTTGCGCGGGGCCCCCTGAAACGCGGGGCCCTGTGCAAAAAACATTCTCACTCAATGGACGGGCTGGCCTGTGTGTACGAGTAAATGACTTGTTATTTTTGGCAAGGCATATACTCTGGTGTTGGGCCTCTGAGATCCCAGCTACATCCCAAGCATGCCCATATGCTTTATGGATGGCATCAGAGTATGTTAGGGCCATTTTGTGGAAGGGCAGGGGGAGATAAACATGTTTGGCAGTTAGCCACATTTTTCTATGCAGCACACATAGCCATCTGTGCATTAAAGCTAGGTACAGATTTTACTCAAATATCTTTCAGGCACAGGCTGTGAACATTTAGCCTGTTAATTTAGGAATACCTGTCTAGCTCCTGCACCTTCTGGATTGTATGTGTGGACTCTTATTCTCAATGGTGACACCTAAATGACGCCTAATATGACTACAGCATTCAAATCCAGGTTAGACATGCCAACACAATACTCTGCACCACCCAGATGAGAATTAGGCACCATATTTTTCAGCACATAATATCCATACATGCCCTTGCCCTTCACATCTAGCTCTAGCATCAGCCAAATGAATATATCTTATCTTGCCTGAGCCATAACAGCATTTGCTTTCATGCACATTGACCTATAGCAGCAACATCATCTGGCATATACCTTCTCAGTGATATCTATCATGCCCTCAGGTGAAATGCATTGACATAGGCACCCCGTCCAACATCCAAGAGGTTCTTCTCACTGCATCACACAGCAGCATTTGTTATCATTGCATAAACACATTTGCTACAACTATGTTGAAACATCAGCCATATTGCATATGTGATATGGAAGTTCAAGGGGTAATGCAGGACACATCCTCTCATGCCCTCCAATTCACTCACCGTACTGCCATCACAACAACACCAACATCCTTATTTGTTGTTGTTAAGTGCCGTCGAGTCGGAGTTGACTCATGGCGACCCTCTGGATAGCTATCCTAAATTGTGTTCGATCTTCAGTCAGGCGGCTCATTGTTGACAGACTGGTACCCGTGGCTGCTGTTATTGTATTGATCCATCTCATTGCTGGCCTTCCTCTTTTGCGTTGACCTTCTATCTTGCCAAGCATAATATCTTTCTCTAATGATCTCTCTCTTTGCATGATGTGTCCAAAGTATGAAAGATATGAAGGGGTAATGCAGGACACATCCTCTCATGCCCTCCAACTCACTCACCGTACTGCCATCACAACAACACCAACATCCTTATTACATAATGTGAAAGTATAACAGACATATCTGTGCCTAATATGGTATGCATGTTTCAAACCTGCATGACAGAGCACATGTGTACCAATGTGCACACTGCCAATTTTTGGATGTGAAAGCAATGTATTTGTTCACATAGTCACAGTCATGATGGGAGATATACCATTTGTCTTTCACCTTGTCTTTTCTCAGAGGTAACTATGAGGCTCATATTTCTGCACACGTCATAAATCAACATAGCCTTACATAGTGCTATCTGACTTGTGGTTCACATAAACATCCCTTGCTGGAACAAAAAGAGTGCCAGATAACTAACACTGTTTCTCTGACACAAAGATGACATGCATTACATATGCTCATATTTAACTGGGCCTCCTATTTTTGGTACAGGATCCGTAGCTCTTGCACATGTGGGACTGTCAGCAGCACCCCTTGTTCACAGCACAACTGCATATATAGATACATTACCTTTACCCATACAGTAAACTGCTGCATCATATGCCAGATATCATGGAAGGGCAAGGGTGTCATCATATCCATGATTGCTTACAAACATCACTTGACACATTTTTTTTTCTCATGCTGCTTTTACATTGTGCTTGAAACACAAACAGGGACTCCGTGCATGCTTCCCATCCAGAGCCAACACAACCACTCTTCATTGTGCCATACATCAATAGATGAAATATTGATACCAAATGTGTAATTTGTGACTACATGTACAGAATGAGGCCATATAACCTCAACATGCATTCCATGCCACTATTCTCATGAGGTCCACAGCAAGCAGATACAGAGCTGATGCAACAGGACCTATAATGGGAAAAGAGTTGCATGGGGTTGTCACCATGTCCGTGCAGCACCATAATGTAGCTCATATCCCATCCCATCAACCAACATTGTTCTTGCTATGCTGCCAGTGGCATACTCTGCCATCCCATAACCAAGATTCAGCTGCATGTCAGTTCCTGCATCCCTTACTTTCTTTTTATCCATCCTGTCCACAGATATTACCCCACATCCATGATGCTTTGTGTCACCTTGTAGATCTAATCACATCCTCATCTGACAGGCCTACACAGGACATAGATGGCCTATGACCAATTCAGCAATGGGCATCCAGGTTGATGAGCCACACACAGCCCCTACGTGCAACTCGTCAAACACGCACCATCCCGCCCGTATCTGAAGCTGATCATACACCTCCGCATTGGTTCATGGTATTTACGCAATGATTTTACATGGTAAAAAAACAAGAGGGCAGACATGTAAAATAGGGTGTGACATAGATCAGCACTGTTGTTGGCGCAAAATGACCCCTTGACTGTCTACAGACACACTCATAACAATCAGGACTGCAGAGGGTGGGACTGGAATTGGGACATACAACACAATGAACATAATACAGCTCTTAACACAGATGTGTCTTAGAGATGAGATTTGGACATATCGATGACTGGACATGTGACCTGAGACCTACATGCTTTGGATCTGTCCCATATCTGCAGTACACACCAGCACATCAATTGCTGAGATAAGGAGATGCCTACATATTTACTAATTGCAGGTAGGCACATGGTGTTGTGTTGTTTGTTGAGTTTCAACACTGAAACATTGTAAGGGGCTAGCATGAGGGTTATTGTACACAGCACTGGCCAGTGTTATTTGCAATTGTAGGAATTCAGCATGGGACACACTCACCTGCATGCACTGCAAAACACCATGCATCATCTGTATGTACTTGCCAACACATATCATTTCCCATGATCTCTTTCCTAGCATGCAGAGGGCAGAGAGATGCATCGGAGACCATTTATGTTTCTGGTGAGCTTTGTGAAATTGCACAGGGTTGGTGGTTTGAAGGAAGCCAATGTCTGGCATGTGCATTTAACAGTAGTTAAGTCTAATACCCAAGCCGTGCCATCAGGTACAGAACAGGCAGGTTAATCACCATTCTGTAAGAATGAACTGACAACCTGCTGATACATTGCAGGCAGTTACATACATTCACTTTATTGCTAATTCTTACCACTAGAGGCTCTATGCAGGTCTAGTGTAATTTAAAGGCCACTGTCTTTAGACACACCAGGCCCCTGGTTCAATACCCATGAAGGGTTTTTTTTCAATATATTTTTGGGTTCATCACTAGTCCAAATACTGTCTAAAGGGGTGCAGGTTCAGCACAGCCTAAGGCACCCTTGTGTGTATTCATTGTGAGATATTGCATGCATACTCTTTTCAATCCAGGCTATCGGACCGATAGAGTGTGTTGGCTGTGCCATGGCCCATTAGACAGTATTGGTAATGTGACATCAGGAAATGCATGACCCAAACAGTGTACATGCTTGGGAGATTGGCCCCTAACTGTGGGAGCCAGAATGGGCCTCCATCGCATAAATACTGAACATGCAGCCACATCCTGCAGGGGTGATGCGGATCTATCAACTTGTTTGTAGACTGAAGGCAGCTATGTACATTCCCTTTATTAAAAAAAACTTCCCATAGCAGCTGTTATACAGGTTTAGCATAATGGTTAAGCCTCTGTCTTCGGACACACCTGAGCCCCGGTTCCATACCAGCATGCTTTTTTTTTCCAGTATGTTCTGGCCTGGTCCAAATACTGTCTAAAGGGGTGCAGGCTCAGCACAGTCTCAGGCACCGTTGTGCCTAACCATTTTTACATATTTCATGCGTGCTGTTTTAAATCCAGGCTATTATATGGGAAGAATGTGTTGGCTCAGCCGTGGGCCATTAGAAAGTGTGGATAATGTGACACCAGCAAATGTATGACCCACACAGTGTGCAGGCTTGAGAGCTTGGACTCTATCTGTGTGAGCCATTATGGGACTCCATCGCATAAATATTGAATGTGTATCCGCATCCTACAGGGGTGATGCGGATCTATTAACCCGTTTCCACATTGCAGGTAACTACATACATTACTTTTATTAGTAATTCTTCTCAGGCTAGCTACTATGCAGATTTAGCATAATAGTTAGAGTAGTGTCTTTGGACACAGCAGACACCGGTTTGATGCTTGTAATGGATGCTTTTTTTTTTAAAGCCCTCCTCATTCCTCTGTCAAAGGTTGTGCAGTGTATGTGTTAAATCATGTAGCCATGCCCCTATTCATGGTCATACATATTTCTAGCATATTCATTCCAACCCTGACTATACAACAGCCAGACTTATTTTCACTCTGCTGTGAACCCTGAGAAAACATAAGATCATAAGATATGCCATACTGGGTCAGACCAAGGCCCATCAAGCTCAGTATCCTGTTTCCAACAGTGGCCAATCTAGGTCATAAGTGCTTAGCAATCTCCCCAAAAGACACAGGTTCCTCAATGCTTGTATTGAGTCAAGCAGTGATATCCTGGGTCCCTTTCAATAATGGTTTATTGACCTTTCCACAGAATGCCAAAGATTTTTGTATGTGCCCATAACTGTAACTGCACATCTTTCCCTCTATACCAAATATACACCACATGCATACACATACCAGTAGAGTGATTTTTAGACAACAACCTTTGAGTGCAGTGTATGCTGCAACACACATTCCCTTTTTTAGGACAGCATCCTATGTGAGGGTCTTTGAATGTTTGGTATGAGGATTGAAGTACTGCCTTTATAGGCTGTGGACTACATTTCTGATACCAGATGTTTTTGTCACGGTTCTGTTAACCTCACCTCAAAATACTGAGACATTATTCAACATCTGATGGCAAGGGTTCCATCAGGTACATTAACTACCACCTCTCTATCCATCCATCACCTTAAGATTATCCTCCATTGATGCTCCTTTATCCTGTTTTTGGATTAGAGCCTCTTTCCAACATTAATGCTTTCATGTCACCTTAGGGTGCCTTGTCACCTCATTCTTCCTTAAGGTGCATGCTTTCTACTTTAGGGCACTTTCTTACTGTGCCTTAAGGTGCATTCCTTCCACCTTTGGGCACCTTCTCACCTTACTGTGCCTACTTTGTTGCTTCATGGCACCTTGTCTCACCTTAGGGTACCTTATCTCTCCTTTAGGCACCTTGTCTGATATTAGGGTGCCTTCTCTCAGCTTAAGACACCTTGTCTCTCCTTAGAACACATTATCTCTCATTAGGATGCCTTGTCCCACATTAGGCTGCCTTATCTCTCATTAGGACACCTTGTCTCTCCTTAGGGCACCTTGTCTCTCGTTAGGGCATCTTGTCTCATATTAGGATACCTTATCTCTCATTAGTATGCCTTGTTAGGGTGCCTTGTCTCATATTATTCTGCCTTACCTCTTGTTCGGATGACTTGTCTCTCCTTAAGGCACCTTGTCTCTCATTAGGTCGCCTTAACTCATATTAGGGCACCTGCTCACATATATGGCCACCTTGGCTCTCCTTAGAACGTCCCATCACCTTATCGCACTTGGTCCTGTTAGCTCGTGTTCAAAAGGCCGAGGCACCCTAACACCGGCATTCCCCTACCCGCCTACTGCCTTATATGGCTTCAGGCACCTTAACGCTGCACTTACTGCTGGTGACTTTACCACAGTTTAGTAAACATCCTCCTAAATGTCATCCAGGGTAATCATAGTCCACAAAAAATTTAGCTGAAGGAAAGGAGGCACCACTGGGGGGTATTCCTGTGATATAATTAAACTTTGGGCAGTCAGCATTGACAGTCAATGCTCATCAGTCAAAATTACCCAGGTAAAGAGCAGAAAGTCATTTGAAGCCAAAAATCCTCCTTATCACAAAGCACTATTTCCATTCTTGAATTTCTTGGATTTATATGTGGCTCAGATTTTAAGGCAATTTTTAGATAGTGATCGAAATTGAAATGTACACAATTCCAGCAGTATTATAGAAAAGGTTCTGCCAAATGTGGAGCCTTTTCTAAAATATGAAGGACTATATGTATACTTGTTGATATGTATGCAGTATGGGACCGGAGAAGCCATTTTAGAAATCTGCATGTAGAAAAAGTCAATGGAGTAAACACAGCAACATACCTATGTACGTGGACCATTTCACAAACCTAAGCATATAAATGTTGCCAATAAACTACAGAGGCAGCTATTTTTAATTTTAAGTTGGGGGGGGGGTAATAACAATGGGGTATTAGGGAGGACAACAATCTTAAACTCTCTTGTAAAGGAATGTCAAAAACTAGCACTTTTTCAAAATGTATATGTGCCAGGGGGTATCTATAAATCTCAACATGGACAATTTTGGTCATACAGGTGTATTCTCTATAAGAAATGAGAATACACATGTTGATTTTTGATCCGCCCAAAACATGTCCTAACTACATCCCTCCAATTTCTATGTATTATGAACATCCACATATAAATTTAGCTCTTTCTAAAATGTCTAGTTATATGTAGATGGCACCACAATGTCAAAATGATAGATTTTATGTGTGGAAATTGTGAATAAGGCTTCTAAAATAGCCCCCTTATTTATTTTTATTTATTTATATTTTTTATATACCGCACTATTCGGCATCAGCGCGGTTTACAGAGAACAAAACAAAAACCAGAACAACAAGCTGTTCGGTGTTACATATAACAGGAGCATAAACTTGGAAAAAACAATTAAAAAGGGAGAACTATCTACATGGAGTATATGATCAGTTAACTAGACAACATACTCAAACTATTTACACAATTTAGCCAGAATGTTAGTAACAATGAGAAATCTGTGATTACGTTTGCGGTGGGACTGTAAGTTTTATTTTATGTTGGGTAGTATTTGATGAATAGGTTGAATTTGAGGGCCTTTCTAAACTGGGCTAAGTCGGTTATGGCACGGATATCAGGTGGTAGAGAGTTCCAGCATTTTGGTGCGCAAAATATGAAAGCTCTGTTTGCTGTTGATAGGCTGCATGTTGTTATGGCCTTTGGCATTATTAGGGAGTTCAATGCTACCTGTCTCCTATTTCTGTTTGGTGGTACAGTTCGTATGAGCTCTGTGATTGAGTTGGCTGAGAGACCATTGATGGCCTTGAAGGTGAGAATCAAGGTCTTGAACATAATCCTTCCGTGTATAGGGAGCCAATGTAGCTGTTTGAGGATAGGTGTAACATGTTCACTCTTGGACGCTCCTTGTAGAACCCTTGCAGCAGTATTCATAGCAAGCTGAAGAGAGCTCAGAGTGGATTGTGGGAGCCCTTGCAGGATGGAGTTGGCGAAGTCGAAGTGTGGTAAGATCAGTGCCTGATAGATGGTTCTGAAGTCCTCTTGGTCTAGTAGGGAGCGTAGGTGCCTGAGCGTGCGTATCTTGAAGTACACAGCTTTTACAATATTATTTATGTGTGATTTCATGTTGAGATGATGGTCCAGTGTGACTCCGAGGTATCTTATTGTTTCCTTAGTGCATAGATCTGCTCCCTTAATACTTATATGTGGTGGTGGAATGAAGTTGGGGTCTTTGGTGATGAAAAGAACCTCCGTTTTCTTATGTTGAATGCGGAGGTTTTGTGATAGGAGCCATTCTGATACTGCGTCGAAGCAATTTATTATAGGCAATAAATCCATATGCCCTTGTCTCCATTTTGTTAAAAAAAATTTAAGAAGGAACATATTCTTGTTGTTCATTTTGTTCATGTTAGCTTTATGTACTATTATCTTGGTATGAATTGTTCATTTTCCAAATTGCCACATGTGAAGCCTGATTTTGCATAAGACATACAGATAGGAAACAAGATATCCAAGTCTCAAGATGCACAATTTCGCAAGAATTTTACAAAAGACTTACTAACCATACAGCCTTTTATAAAATGCATGAGGACATAGAAATTTAACATGCAGCTTACAGCATGTGCAACAGGGACAGACTTTTCTTTCTCTATTGAAGTCTTTCCACTTGTTAATTCACAACCTTGACTGATGTGGGACTTGGGATAAAAACTGCTTTCCCCTATTCTGTTTTATGCCCAACTCCAGTTCAATTTTTGTGTGATGGACTTTGCTCTGATTAGTGTCTAGTGATGATCTGTTTTTTTCCTTAGCTGCCACTCTTACTCAGAGCCTTGGCTTCAGAACTTACCTATGTGCAGATGCTATCCAAATTCTCATCAGTCACGACACTTTCTTTACAAATAGATGTGCCCAATTCTTTGGGAAATATTCTAACTAGTTTTTCATGAACAGACTTGTTCTCAATCCTCAGAAATCAGCTGTGATTTGGTTCACAAATACATCTGTCATCTGCCCCTCAAATTGCAAAGACACAATATCTCAATCAAAGTCTATCTCTTCTTTAGAAGTCATCAAAGATAAGGATCTCACCTTTACACCTTATGTTTCTGCCTTGGTAAAAAGGAAAAAAACAAATTATTTTTCATTTTGAGAGTAATACAAGGTGCAATCAAAAAATAATGAGACTTGTACAATAACACAAGAAGTATAATACTTACAGTTATTGCACTCAGTCTCCTTCAAAGTAGCCCCCTTCCAATAAATTACACTTCCTCCAGCGTTCCTGCCACTGCTGGAAACAATTTTGAAATGCCTCTTTCATTACACAGTGGAGCTGCTGTGTCGAATTTTGCTTAATGGTCTTTGAGTCATCAAATCTCCTTCCTTTCAGTGGTAATTTCAGTTTTGGAAACAAGAAAAAGTCACAGGGTGTGAGGTCAGGTGAGTATGGAGGCTGACAGACTTGCTCAATTTGGTGTTTGGCCATGAACTGCTGAACAAGATGTGATGCATAAGCTGGGGCATTATTGTGATGAAGCAACCATTTACCATTTCTGGCCTCCTATGACGAACTGCATCTCTCAAACGAGTCAGAACTTGGATGGTTTGACCTTTTGGAGCATACTCATGATGAGCAATACCCTGATAATCAAAGAAAACTGTGAGCATGACCTCAAAATTGCTCCTCACCTGACGGGCTTTCTTGGGTCTCAGAGAGTTTAGAGCCTTTGATTTTGAGGACTGAGCCTTAGTTTCCAGGTAACCATAAACCCACGATTCATCACCAGTAATATTCTTTTTTGATGAAATCGGAGTCATTTTCAATGCATTCCAACAAATCCCTGGCTGCAGACAGTCGATCTTCCTTTAAGTCAGGGGACAAGAGTTTTGCCACAAATTTTGCAGACACATGTCTCATCCCTAAATTGACAATAAGAATAAACTGTCCTGACCCAAAATGGATGTCCATGTCCTTAGCAAGCTCCTTGATATTCAGTTGATGATTTGAGCGAATTGCTGCATGCACTTCTTCAAATTTGTCTTCATTTCTGCTCATGGATGGCCTTCCAAAACATTTGTCACTGTCAACACTTTGGTGGCCCTCTTGGAAATGTTTGTACCAGTCATAAACTCGAGCACAACTCATGCCCTCAACACCATACTTGTAACTTGTTATAAGTCTCTTTGCACAAATCTACATTTCTGACAGAATTTAATGCAAATTAACTGTTCATTTTTTTCACTCATAGTAAATCTGACCAACTGCTTTTACGCAATACCAAACATCACGTGATTAAAAAAAGTAAAGGTGTGCTGCAGCTACGCTACACTCTACACATGCTGAAGACATAACTAAGTCACTGCATTCTTAATGGCATCATGTTGCAACATATTGTTATATAGCTACACAACAAGTCTCAATACTTTTTGATCACACCTCGTATGTTCTAAAGACCTTACCTTGATTCTAGATCTTTAAGGTATTAGGCTCCATAATTTTAAACCATTTGGATTTCTGGAACGCTCTATGATTGGTATTCCACAATATTCAAAAAAACACATTCAATTAGTTCAAAAAACAGTGCTTAAACTCCTTTATTATGCCAAATGTTCAGGCCATGTTACTCTTTTCCTGATTAAAGAACACTGGTTACCTATTTCAGTAGAATAAGTGCAAAGCTTGCACATTGTGCTTTTTAATAAGGTTACCCATTATATTTATTCCTTTCACTTATTCTATATATGTCATTAAGCACATAAAGATTTCCCAAGCTAATCATTTAATATTTTCATCTTACTGTAAAATAATATTGGAATAGATGTGTACTTCATTGTTTGCCTTCTGGGTTTCTACCTTGTAGAATTCCCTTCCATTCAATATACAGACTGAAAGTTCTTACATAAATTTTAAGAAGGGTCTGAAAACCTGAATTTTTTCGGAAGTATTATAGTGAAAACCTAGATTCTTTATGAATCAAACATTTCTATTTGGCTCTTACCCCTTTTAATCTCTTGTGTCTCTGAATTTCTCAAGTTTTGTTGATATTGTTGTTGTACTCATCTCCCCACCCTTATTGTAATCTCATTTTGTGTCTTTTTATTTATTTAGTTAATTAGATTTATATTCTTTGTTTTTCTTTATTGAAAATGTTTTTATATACTGCTGCCTCCCTGTCATTTTATTTTTATTATAAACAGTCATGGAGGAGTGGCCTAGTGGTTGGGGCAAGGTACTTCAGGCCAAAAGGTCAGGGGTTCAAATCCCACTAGAAGACAGCAACCTTAGGCTGGAAGAACTGGGGTTTCTAGTCCCACAGGTCCTCCTTGTGGTCTTGGGCAAGCCACTTAAACCTCCATAGCCCATGTTCCCTGTAAAATAGTTATCTCCAAGTTATAATGCTCTGTTCCATCTAATTTCAGTTTGTTCAATGTAAACCACACTGATGCAGAATAGCACAGTATATAATAGAATGTAAATAAATAAAAATAATGGAATATCAAATCATCCTAATAATAAATAAACTGAATGTCTAAGGGGATCCAATTAAATAGCCAAGATAGAAAATTAAAGGAAACATGTTCAATGTGGCAAGTAGGCTATTTAAAGCACCTAGTCACTTCCACTTTATTTAAATCTAGATAGTCAGGGGCTTCCAGAGGGGTGTGACAAAGATGGTGGCATCTAGCTGAGTCAATGTGATGGTGTTTCTATTCTCTTACCTTTTCCAGTCTATGATGCCAAAAAAGAAAAGTAAGGGGTCAGATAAAAATGGGAAAGCCACATCTGCCACCTCTAACCAGCCATCTGTAATTGACCAGCTATGGAAAATCTCTTCAGATTTGAAACCCTCATGTGCAGCCTCTGCTGCGGGTCTGGATGGTTGAATGCAGTCCTCGTCTGGAGGCATTGTTAACTCGAGCCCATGACAACACTTGACACTGCTTGAACAGTGCTCAGAGCCAGCTGTGACCCTGGCTCCCCATGTTGTGAGTCCGGGAAGAGAAGCAGCTGCAGCCTTACATGCCTGTAGCTGGGAAAAGGTGTTAGCCACTAAAAAAAATAAGAAATGCCATACTGGGTCAGACCAAAGTCTATCAAGCCTAGTATCCTGTTTCCAATCCAGGTCACAAATACCTGGCAAGTTCCCAAAAAGGCACACAGGTTCCACAGTGCTCATCTTGGGATAAGCAGTGGATTTATCGGGTCCTCTTTAATAATGGTTTATGGACCTTTCCTCCAGGAACTTGTCTAAACCTTTTTTAAACCCAGTTCCTCCTATATTTTTTGTATTGTTCTAAGGATTTGTTTGAGCTCCTCAATTCTATTTCATGAGGGAGGGCATAGTTTGGGATTGTGTGTAGCAGAAGCTTCATTTTGCATAGGGTTCTGATATGTTGAGTAGGCCACCAACAGAGGTAATGGAAGCCAGGACTCAGCAAGCTCTGATAAGGAGCTAGCAAGGCTATTGTGCCTGGGGCAGCATGGGACAGGGGGTGGTGCCACGAACATTGACTGTAAATCAAACCTAAACACTGTGCATGTTCACAGGTTCTATGTGTACAAATTGTCATTTGCGCACAGCCTCATACCACTGCCTCATGGGATCTGCAACACAGATTCATAAAGGGAACATATGGGTCTTCACCTAACAGACTGCATTGCAATCCTTATATACAAAGCAGAAATGCACAACCACCTCATGCCTGGGACAGGATAACTTTGCAACTCTGGATGTGTCTGATTGTATAAAAGTCAATGGGAGGTTCATACAAGCAGCACCACCTGGTTCAGATTTCAGAAGTTACCTGGTTCCAGGAGTGAGATTTTGCACCCAGTCTGGGATATCTGACCATCTCATTCTGATACGTCAAGGCACTTGTTGCACTGATGAGACTTGGCAAAATCAGGGAATGCAAATGCATTGGTATGGAAATCTAACATCAGAACTGGTCTGACATCTCACTACTGGAATAGTGTAACTTGGCAAATCTATATGTTAGGCAGTGGCAAGAGGGCGATGTTAGACCTCACTTAGCGTTCTGTCATTCCCAATCAGATACCTCATGGAACTGTCACATCCATGCCTAGAATCCACAATAGCTCATCCTGGCAGGGGACTGTTTTCTAACACCTAAAGTCACTACTTCAAAGCCAACCAAAAGTGATTGATAACAAAAGGGTGGAAAACACAGCACTTGTGGCCAAGACTAGGAGCTGCAGCTCCTGCACCTGCCCATGGTGGACTTCAGCAAGTTCTATCCCAGCCAAGGGGCCATGTTGTTACTGTTGCCTGATGTATGGAGCATAATAGTCTTGCACACTCAGATTGCACCTGTCCCAATCAGCAGTATATACAGGTCAGAGGTAGGCTGAATCCTTGATTAAACTGCTGCTCCTCACCTTGGGCCTGTCCCTACACTGCAGTGCCAAGTGTAATGATGAAACCATCATATTCTGCTCATCCCCTCTGAGCTGTGTTGTTGTTGACCAATAGAAACTTGGAATCTGCCTGGGTCAATGGCCCATTCATCTGGAACTGTAATAGCCATTTCATAGGCTATCAATGAGATGGGACAGGAAAAGAACACTGATAACTCATAATGATGTGGACACTGGTCTGAGGCACAGAGGGTAATCTTCTCTGCAATAATAGGGGAATGAGAGACAGGATGGGGCAATGCAACTGCATGCTGGTTGTGGGTTTACGGAAGGATTGGGGAGAAGGATGGAGGGCTACAGTTGGTACAGAAGAAGGGCGGTGAGGGACCCAGGTGGGAAGGTGAGAAGGCATGGAATGATATCAGGAAAGGGGGTGGGGCACTCAGAGATGGTTTGAGAGGGGAAGCTATAGTGACTATTTATGTTGTTAAGTGCCGTCAAGTTGGTGTCGACTCATGGCGACCCTCTGGATAGTTGTCCTAAATTGTGTTTGGTCTTCAGTCAGGGGCTCATTGTTGACAGACTGGTACCTGAAGCTGCTGTTATTGTATTGATCCATCTCATTGCTGGCCTTCCTCTTTTGCATTGACCTTCTATCTTGCCAAGCATGATGTCTTCCTTTAATGATCTCTCTCTTCACATGATGTGTCCAAAGTATGAAAGTCGGAGTCTTGTCATCTGAGCTTCTAAAGAAAGCTTAGGTTTGATCTCCTCTACTACATGGAGTCCCAATGTGAGACATGTGGCAAGGTCACACCTAGGCTGGGAGGAACTGCTGGCTTCCATCCTTGCCCATATATACCCCATACATTTCACAAGCAACAGGTGAGGTAGCATTCAGTGTTTCCAAACCTTTCTCAATGATTGAGTAGCATCCCTTCTTGAGGTCTGAGTACATGCACATATCTATCTATCTATCTATCTATCTATCTATCTATCTATCTATATATATATATATACGAGGTATGACAAAAAAGAAACAAGACTGTGGCAGCCATGCCCATGACTAATTGTCATTTGGCTAACCGCTTATGTCAATGTGCTGTGCAACATCTCGCCACTATTCTGCTATAATATTTTTTATCTCTCTCAGTCTGTTTTTCTTTTTCAGGTTTTTTTGTAGCACACTGCTCCATCGCTTTTTCATGCAACTGGAGGTGGCAGAAATATGTAGCAAAGAATCATAGTAACATAGTAACATAGTAACATAGTAGTTGACGGCAGATAAAGACCAGCATGGTCCATCCAGTCTGCCCAGCGAGATGGCAAGAGTAGGTGCACCTGTCGCTCCGCGCAGGCCACCCCTCTCCATATCCTTGTTCAGGGGTAAACCCACCACTCCATATAGGACACCCCTATTTGTTGAGACGTTATATGGTTCGGAAGTTAGATGGTACCGTTTATTTTGTTTTTTTTCCTATTTCTGTAAAGGGATCCTCTGTGTTTGTCCCATGCCTTTTTGTTTTTTTTTGTTTTTTAATAGTAGTTTTTATTCAGTTTTAACATATAAAATAACAATACAAACGATCGTAATATAGCAGGATACAAGCAGATGCTAGTGATCAAAATAGCAAAAGAATATAATAACTTGAACAAGACAGTACAATAACGTTAACAAGAACTAGTATCAGTCCATGCCAGCACGCCACCCTCCCTCTCTCCGTTCAATGCGGTTACAGCAGAGACCATTCCACAAGGCAGCCTCCAGCAATCACTTTCATCAAACATAATTTTGTAAAGCTGACCATTTCTTACTTAGTTTACCAGACCATGGGTTCTTGGCTATATAGATCTCTTCGTAGGTCTTATGTAGGATTAAGAGACTCCACCAATGCTCGAAACAAGCTTTGTCGAGATTCTTCCAGTGTATTAGAACTATTTTAAGCGCTATCCCGAGCATTAAGTCCAGCAGTTTACTATCCCATTTCATCAGAGTAGGTTCCAGAGCTATGGACTTATATATCACTATCCGATAAGTGATAGGAGTTTGTAAGTTGAGGATCTGTGATATGCGTTCCCAAACTCTGTTCCAATATATTTCTAGGGATTTACAATGGAACAACATATGTGCCAGTGTCCCAATTTCCATGTTACAGGACCAACATCGATTTCCCTCCTGTAGTGTCCATTTCATTTTCTTAGCCGGTGTAATATACGCTCGATGTGCTATAAAGTACATAGATTGTGTGAGAGACGCTGCTCTCGTGGCCCGTATTTGAGTTCCCCAAAAAGTGTCCCAATTTTCCGGAGGTAGATCTTGACCGGTTTCAGTAGCCCACACCGACTGTATCTTAGAACATGTCTTGTCACTTTTGGATCGGAGAATCGCAACACATCTAGAGACAGCTTTGGCATCTGTTTGTAATTCTTGAAGCTTCTGTCGCAGTGGCCATCCTGTACGTATCAAGACAGGTGACACACCCGCTTTGCTCATGCAGTATCGGAGCTGACACCATTGGAAATAGCATGTATTAGGCAATCGGAATTCCGTTCTTAATCTGTCAAAGGTTTTAAATGCACTTCCATTGATCAGTTGTCCAATGGTGATAAGATCATGTTCCACCCATTTTTTCCATAAGACAGGCTTCCCTCCGATGATAAGGCGCGGGTTCAGCCATATGGGCATATCTGCGGCGAAGTCATCCCCTCCATCGATACATGATGCCAATAATCGACAGGCATGCTGTGTTTCTCGGATAATAGCATTATGTGGTGCAGTCTGGTCTACTACTGTGCCTACCAGTAGCCATGTAGGTAGGGGGGAATGAAGGGCCCGCTCCACACTCAGCCATCTAGGTCCTTTATCCGTGTCGTCAGAGTCGACCCATTGAGCACCCTGCTTTAAAAGAGAGGCAGTGTGCAGCCAGCCGAGATCTGGGAAATGGACACCTCCTTGTGTATTAGGTAACTTCAGTTTCCAGGCAGCTATTTGAGGTACTCGGTTGTTCCATAGAAAGGCTATCAGTTGACTATTCATTTTCTTATAGAAGGCTGACGGGAAACGTAAGGGTATCATGCTTAATATATAGCTGAGTTTAGGTACCAACATCATTTTTATCATTTCTAGCCTGCCCCACCAGCTCAAATGAAGGGGGGTCCACTTGCAGATGTTATCATGTACAATTTCTTGACACATCTTAATGTTGATTGCGACAGTCTCTTCCAAGGTGGTGCCATAGGTCACGCCCAGGTATCTAAAGGATGACTTCTCATATTGAAAGGGGTATCCACGCATCATTTCTTCGCTGACCTGTTAATTCAGAGGAATAATTGTTGTTTTATTCAGATTTACTTTATATCCGGATATCGCTGAGTATGCATCTATGAGTTGCAGTGTTTCAGGAAGGTCTGAGGGTTGTAGAAAAATGAGCAGGTCATCGGCATATGCTGACAATTTACAGGGACCATCAGCTAACTCAATTCCTTTTATGTTTTCCTTCTGTCGGAGCGCTATTAATAAGGGTTCCAGGGCTAAATTAAAAAGCATCGGTGACAGGGGGCAACCCTGTCGGGTCCCTCTTTGCAACTGAAAAGGGGCTGAGAGATGTGAGTTGACCGCTATTCGAGCTGTGGGTTTGGTATATAACAATTCAACGCGTTTTAGGAACTTTTCTCCTATCCCAAACCACCGTAGGGATCGAAATAGAAAGGACCATTCCAGTCGATCGAAGGCTTTTTCGGCATCCAATGCTAGCCCTATCAGGGGCTCGGCCTTGGTCTTGGCAGATGCCAGTACATGTGCCAATAATCTTCCATTATCTGTAGTGGATCTGTTTTGTATAAATCCACATTGATCCTCATGTATCAAATCTTTTAAGATCCGTCCTAATCGGTTAGCAAGCACTTTAGCATAGATTTTATAATCAGAGTTTAGGAGAGAGATGGGTCTGTAATTCTCTATCTTTTGTGTATCCCTGCCCGGTTTCGGGTGAATTACCACCACAGCCTCTGCCAGGGCTCCAATCTCTGGAGATTCATCTTGCAGGCCACTGTAGTAGATCTGTAGCATGGGAGCCAATTGAGTGCCATATTTGTTATAGAATTCCAGTGGGATACCATCTGGACCGGCGGCTTTGCCACGAGCCATCTGTTTGATCGCATCTTGTATTTCAGTTACTGAGATCTCTTGTTCCAGCGTTTGACTTTGATGACTGGTTAATGTGGGTCCTACTATCTTGGAGACAAAATCTTCAAAGGCTCTGTCACTACATTGGGTATCTGAGCGATATAGTTCCTCATAGAATTCTTTGCAGCGGTCTAGTATTTTGTCAGATCTCAGGAGAAGGCCCCCGGAATTGTCCTGCAACGCCGCTATAGCGGTCTTGCTGGTTTTTGGTCTGAGCTGCCGAGCTAAAAGGGATCCAGAGCGGTTGCTTTCATAGTAGTATATACTACGTTGTAGCTGGATACTACTCAGTGCTTCTTTATTGAGGAGAGCATTATATTGGTATCGCAATTTTTGGAGTCTAATCAATATCATTGAGTCAGCTCTTTTGGCTAGTAACCTTTCCCCAGCTTTTATTTGGAGTTCCAATTCATCTTTTTCTTTTTTCCTGGCCTTACGCCGTCTAATGTTGTAGGTGGTAATATGAGCTCGTATGGTCGCTTTAAAACCTTCCCACCAGCTCCAGATGGAGGTATCAGTGGGTGTATTATATTTAAAATAGGTCTCAATTTCCCCTGACAGTAGCTGTACAAAGGAGTCATCTGCTAGTAGGGATTTATCAAATGTCCATCTTGGCGGAACATGCTGTGTAACGTTGGTATTCAACACTAGGGAGACAGCGGCGTGATCCGATACCGTTGTAGCATAGATCTCTGCGGACAACACTTGGGGCATCAGCTCTGTGGACAGTAGGAAGAAATCGATCCTTGTTTGGGTATTATGTGGGATGGAATAAAATGTGTAGTCTCTTTCTTGGGGATGAAGTAGGCGCCATGGGTCTACCAAATGTAGCTCTGTTATGATGCCTTTAAGAATCGCCTGCGATTTGACTTTGTCTACAGCCCGATAGGGCGTGCGATCTAACAGTGGATCCAAGATGACATTGAAATTGCCCCCTAATATGATATTGGTGTGAGCTGCAGCTGTAACTTCTTTAGCTATCAGTTTGAAAAAGTTAGGGTCATCGAGGTTGGGCGCGTAAATATTGAAGAATGTGTAAAGCTGTTGATTTATTTTCATCGTCACTCTGGCCCATCGACCTAGCGGATCAATCTGTGTGTCGGTAATGGCGGATTGCAGGAATTTGCGCACTAATATTATTACCCCCCCTTTGCGTTGAGTGGCAGAGGCCGAGGCCGCCACCAGGAAATATTTAGAGGTTACTTTCTGCGATTCAGTATCTGTTAAATGTGTCTCTTGTAAGAGGGCAATATCTGCTTTTTTTTGCTGGCAGTACGCTAAAATCTTCTTTCGCTTGACAGGGCCAGTAATACCTTTTACATTTAACGAAAGCATTAAAAGATCACTAGACATCAACGTTGGAATAAGCTGTCTTATAGGTGAAAGCTATCCTATGGATAGGCCTGCCGCGTACTTGCATTTTGCGTGTATGTGGAGGGTTTTGTACTGGACTGGACTGACACAAACAACTGCATAACTGGCAAACATTGTATCGCTAAGGTGAACACAATCCACTGAAACAGTAACCAACCCCGACCTCCCGTTGCCACCCCTACATTTCAAGCAGAAATATCTGTTTAATTAAAACTATTTAGAACAACAGAAATACAATCAATGAGGCGTTTAACAAGGCTTAAGGCGTTCTAAAATTTGTGAGAACGCACGGCCGCACCCCCTGAGTATATGCTGAGTTCTCTACACTGCGTGAGAGATCAGAATATTGACCTCAGGTTTCCATACCGCATTTTTCTTGTAGGAAAGTTTTCAGTTTTTCAGCTTCAACAAAATTCCTCGTTTCATTATGCAGCGTGACCCGCATGGTTCCTGGGTAGTATAACCCGTATCTTGCCTGTGCACTTTGTAGCATGGGTCTACAGGCCAGCAACGCTTTTCTCCGATCTACCGTTTGCTTGCTCAAATCCGGATAGAGTGCCACTTTATGTCCCTGGATTTGCAGTGATCCGGCCTTCTGTGCAGCTTGAAAGATCTGTAGGACCTGTGGGTATCTCAGTACCTTCATTATGAGTGGGCGCGGGTATCGTGTGTTTTCAGCTTTGTGTGTTGGGATTCGATGGGCCCATTCTAGTTCAAAAGGCCTTGCAAAGACAAGCTGTAGCATCTCCGGTATGGTTTTTTCCAGAAATCCAATCGGATCGGTACCTTCAGCGCCTTCAGGGACTCCAACAAGGCGGATATTATTTCTACGGGTATGGTTATTTTGATCTTCAATCAGATTTTCTATGTGCCGGACTCGTTTGACCAAAGGGCCCAGCTGTTCTAATGCAACGCCATGCTTCTGGGTTTGTAATTCAACTGCATTAAGTCGAGTGGTAATGGCGAGGAGTTTCTCTTTTACCTCCAGCAAGTCTTCTTGAATCATGTTCAGTGAACTAGAATTGGCTGCAATCATTTCTTTAACGCATTTCAATTCCTGTAGCACTTCACGTAGGCCACCGGCAGTCACTCCCTCCTTCTCTCCCGCGGCCATTTTCTGCGGGGAACCCACTTCGGGTTTGGATCGTTTCGCTGCTGAGCCGGATCCCTGTGGAAATTCCAGCCGGGCAGGCTTCAGGGATGCCATCCAGCTGTATTGCGGTGTTATTGATGTAGGTAGGGGGTACAAACCTCAATGTAATACCGGGATATGCTCAGGATTCTTGGGCAGCAACGGGAGCAAAAATTCAGGCGTCCATTCTGTTCAGTGGCTAGCTCCGCCCTCCGTCCCATGCCTTTTTGAATTCCGTCACCATGTTCGCCCCTACCACTTCCATCGGGAGGGCATTCCAAGCATCCACCACCCTTTCAGTGAAAAAATATTTCCTGACATTGCCTTTCAATTTACCCCCTTGCAGTTTCATGTTATGCCCTCTAGTTTTACAGGTTCCCCGTCTTTGGAAGAGGTTTGTTTGTTCCTCATTTCTCTTTAAGTATTTAAAGGTCTGAATCATATCTCCCCTGTGCCTCCTTTCCTCCAAGGTATACATATTTAGGTCTTTAAGTCTCTTCTCATAAGGCTTCTGACGTAGGCTCCAAATCATTTTGGTCGCCTTCCTCTGAACAGTCTCCAGTCTTTTTACATCCTTTGCAAGATATGGTCTCCAAAACTGAACGCAGTATTCCAAGTGAGGCCTCACCAGTGACCTATACAGTGGCATAAGTACCTCTTCTTTTCTGCTGGTAATCCCTCTTTGTATGCAGCCCAACATCCTCCTGGCTTTTGCCACCGCCTTGTCGCACTGTTTTGCCACCTTGAGATCAGCAGAGATAATCACACCAAGGTCTTTTTCCTGAACTGTGCATACCAACCTTTCTCCCCCTATCTTGTACATTTCTCTTGGATTTCTGCTACCCAAGTGCATGACACTGCACTTTTTGGCATTAAATTGTAGTTGCCAAGCTTTAGACCAGTCTTCCAGCTTTTGTAGATCTTTCTTCATGTTAACCACTCCCTCAGGGGAGTCCACTCTGTTGCAAATCTTTGTGTCGTCTGCAAAAAGACAGACTTTTCCATTCAGTCCTTCAGCAATATCACTCACAAATACATTGAACAGTGCCGGGCCCAGGACCGAACCCTGGGGCACCCCGCTAATCACCTTCCTCTCATCCGAGTGAGCTCCATGTACAATCACCTTCTGTCGTCTGTCAGTCAGCCAATTTCTAATCCAGTTTACCATCTTGGGACCCATCCCCAAGCTACTGAGTTTGTTGATAAGCCTCCTATGAGGAACAGTATCAAAGGCTTTGCTGAAATCCAGGTAGATGACATCCATTGCATGCCCCTGATCTAGTTCCCTCGTCACGCAGTCAAAGAACTCGATCAGATTTGTCTGGCAAGATCGTCCTTCGGTAAAACCATGTTGCCTCAGGTCTTGCAAGCTGTTGGTTTTCAGAAAGTTCACTATTCGCTCTTTCAGGAGCGCCTCCATTACTTTTCCTGCCACCGAGGTAAGGCTCACGGGTCTGTAGTTTGACACTTCTTCCCTGTCACCACTTTTGTGTAGAGGTACGACATCAGCCATTCTCCAGTCCTGAGGAACCTCTCCTGTTTCCAAGGATCTGTTGAAGACATCCTTTAACGGTCCTGCAAGAACCTCTCTGAGCTCTTTCAGTATCCTGGGATGTATCCCATCCGGTCCCATGGCTTTGTCCACTTTCAGTTTAGCAAGTTGTTCTAACACCTCTTCTGCTGTGAATGGTGTGGTATCTACTTCATTCCCATTTTTATATTTGGGAGTCACAGCTGGTCCATCCCCAGGATCTTCTTTAGTAAACACAGAGCAGAAGTAATTGTTTAGCAATTCTGCTTTTTCAGTGTCACTTTCCACGAGTCCTTTCCCAGCACTTCTGAGTCCTGCAATTCCAACTCTGATCTTTTTCCTTTCCCGAATATACCTGAAGAAATTTTTGTTGCCACCCTTAACATCTTTAGCCATCTTTTCCTCTGCCTTTGATTTTGCTATCCTTATTTCTCGTTTTGTCTCTTTGAGTTTGATCCTGTATTCATTTCTGTGTTCTTCGGTCTGCAAGCTTTTGAATTTTGCAAAAGTTGTGTTTTTTGCCTTTATATGAGCAGCCACCTCTTTGGAAAACCAAATAGGTTTCCTTCTCCTCTTGATTTTATTTACTTTTCTTACATATTTATCTGTTGCTTCTTTCAATGCCTCCTTTAGTTTAGCCCATTGCAATTCCACTTCCTTTATCTCTTCCCACCCCGTCATCTCCTCCTTTACATACTGTGATAAGGAAGCTTATCATAGCTCAGGTAGGAGCTATAGAAAAGATGATGTGACTCTGAACAAGCAACCTGTCAGTTCTGGTAGAAGCAAGAAAACAGAGTTTTCACATAAAAGACTACCAGTCCCAGAATGCACCAGGTTTCCAGCAGCCATGAGAGGGGCTGAAGTGAGAGAATGTGTGTGCAATCAAGAGAGCTATGAGGTAATCCCTAAGCACTCATCTCAAAGGGCAGGGCCTGATTCAACACAGCTGCGCTGTGTTAGGGAGCAGCACACATTAGGACAGAATAAGAATAGAGCTTATTCTTCAGATAACGACTACAAGCTCCAGCCCAGTTTCAGGGAGAACTTCAAGAACAGCTTCAGCAAAAGCCACAGAAAGAACTTGAGGGAGAGCTTCAGCAACGGCTACAAGCACCAGTATCACCTGGAGAAACAGAAGCCAAGCCACGCAGATAGAGAGAGAAGGAAACTCTCTGGAAGGAAGAGAAGAAAGGCCATTGGAAGGTCTGGGAGATTCCAAGGCAGTACTCATACTGGGAGGTATTCCAAAAGCCAGCAGAGTCCATTGGACTGGATTCAGCCAGAGGAATGGAGTGGCAGAGATAGGAATCACCAGTGGCTACCTGGAAGAGAGAAGACTGCATGTGGAAGGGACTTTCAGACCAAGGCCAGAAGGTATGTGAGAGAAGATCCAGTGTCCAGGGATCAAGATTGGAAGGCTGGACATCAGAATTGGATTACATATTGGCCAGGCTATACAGAGAGGAATAATGATAGCAGGAGAGGCTCAGGTATGAACACTGATCCAGACCCTATCTATAATAGAGAATGGCAGCAAGGGAATAAGCATTCTCATGATAGTGCCTTAATGAAAGACTCATCTGTGCCAATGTATGATATTGACCCTATGATTGTTGATGCAGGGGGAAATACAGCAGATGAAACTATTTACATGGACTGTTCTTTATCTAAATGCTATTGCTAGTTTTCTATGAGCAAACACATCAGCCATCACAAAGAAACCTAACTTTGTTCTTTATTTCCACTGAAAACAGCTCTTAAAGCAGGATTTGGGCTCACACAGTAGCAGCCAGCCAGCTAAAGGCTTTCAGCTGGTCCATTGATAGTAATTAGGGCTGCACCTGATTGTGTGTGTGAGCAAGGGAGAATCACTGCTAGATCTGCATGGAAAATAAGCAGAAGTTAACCTAACCAGCAAAGTTTATTCTTTTCTTTGTGCCTTTGTATTTGGTAATTATTTGCTAAGAAAACATTAGCTAATTGCCTGACAAGCTGAAGGTTGTTTTCTAGTTTACTTTATGACTTTCTGTTATCCATTTAAACACTGCAAGCAAGTAACCTCATTTATATTGCTAACAAGCATACTTGTGCTGGGTGAATTAAACCCCATCAATAAAAGAAGTATTTTATTGACCTTACCACTTGGTTCCACAACTTAATTATTGTCATCAGCTGTGTTTGGGAGTGAATGAACTACAATACCCACAATACCTTGCAAGAATCATATGAATATATGCATCGTCAAGATTGTGTAAGTTCTCACCCTAGGCAGCCGTCTGACAATACTCTGCCATTTGATTGAAGTTAGTGTATTTGAAGTTTAGGACTCTGAGCTTGCTATGATTGGCCTGTGCCATGGCTGTTATTTCAAACCACACCGTGTGATGGTCGCTGTTGCTCACAGGGGCACTCACGCAGACATTTGACACACTATCACCGTTGGTGAGCACTACATCCAGCGTTGAGCTTTCCCTGGTTGGTTCCATCACCATTTGTCTAAATAATGCATCTTGGAGAGCATCCACAATTCTTTTGCTTCTTTCCAGATGTGCAGAAGGAGTAATCCAATCCACATCAGGTAGATTAAAGTCACCCAATATGATTGCTTCCCCCTTTGATGCTATCTTGGCAATATCTCTAATCAATTCATTGTCTCTCTCTTCAATTTGAGTCGGAGGTCTATAGACTACAGCAATATGGATGACAGTGCCATCTCCTCTCTCCAACGCAATCCAGAGCGCTTCTTCTTTTCCCCATGTCCCCTGCATTTCAGTAGCTTTAATATTGCTTTTGACATACAAGGCTACTCCTCCTCCTTTTCCATTTTCTCGGTCCCTCCTGAATAGATTATAGCCAGCTATGGCTATATCCCAATCATGTGATTCATTAAACCATGTTTCGGTAATGGCCACAATGTCCAAGTCTGTTTCCACCGTTAGGGCTTCCAGGTCTGGAATTTTGTTGGCTAAGCTTCGAGCATTTGTGCTCATTGCTTTCCAGCACTTTCCTGGCTTGTGTGTATTTTGCATTGATTTTGTTCTGCCCACTTCCTCCCACATGTTTTTGATGTGTGGTTTAAAAGTGTGGCTGTTTCTGATGTTGTTCTGCTTTTGTTGGGGGTGGCATGCAGATGTTGACCTTCCACATCCGTCACCCCCTTTTCCTAGTTTAAATGCATGTCCACATACTGCCTGAATTTTTCACTTAGGATTCTTTTCCCTGTGGAAGAGAGATGTAGTCCATCAGCACAGTATAGTCTCTTGTTGATCCATGTGTTGTCCCAGTTGCCAATAAATCTGAATCCTTCTTTTCTGCACCAGGTCTGGAGCCATGTATTAAAGCTGTTAATGCGATGCAGTCTTTTTGTCCCCTTACCAAGAACAGGTAGAAATTCTGAGAATGCAACAGTGTTAACAACGTGCTTGAGTTTCTCCCCCAGAGATTGGAAGTCCTTTTGGGCTGTAGAGGCACTGTTCCTAGCCAAGTCGTTTGTGCCTAGGTGGATAATAACATCAAGTTTGGAATGTTCACTTTTTGCACTAAGTAATTCAACAACTTGGTTTGTATTCCTGCTGGCTGAAGAGCCTGGTAGGCACATGACTATCTTCTCTCCTTTGAACTGTGTTCCCAAGTTGGTGCCTCTGATGATGGAATCTCCAATTAGTAGTAGTTTTCTGTTTGATGAGGTTTTCTTCATATTTAGTGCTTTAGCAGGGGATTGGGCATTGTCTGACTCATTTAAAGGCCCTTCAGGTTCTTTGAATTGGGCATCCTCATTAGCCAAGGCAGAGAAGGCATTGTGCAGGGATATCTCTTGATGTATAGGATGTCTTTGTGTTACAGGTCGCAATCTACCAGAACCCACTGTGATCCATTTGTTCCTGGGGCGTTTGGTTCTTTGTGGGAGCGGTGGTGGAGTTTGTTCAGTTTGTATCCTAGGAGAGGTGCGCTTCATTGCAGCCAGTTCCTCCCTCAGTAGAGATACTTCTATATGCATGGCAGCTAGGTCTTTCCTTAGTAGAGTTAGTTCTTCATGCATGGCAGCTGACTTTAGACATATAGGACAAGCTCTTAGTTTCCAAATGATTTGTCTTTGAATGAACGTACCGCAGTTATTGCACTGAATACACGACATGTTTATGCAGTCCCAGAAGAGGAAGAAGAAGAAAAGAAGAATACGATGTGGCTTCTAACCCAAGTTTGGAATGATAGATGGCACGTCTGTGACCACTATATAGGCAATGTAGCCCCTGGGGTGGGTGGGGTGAGGGGTAGGGTGGGCGGGAACCTAAGTGTCACTAGCTAGTAGGCTGTTCCTGAACTATTGGCACACACAATGGAGTAAGGTAAGGAACCCACCACTGAGGACAATCAGAAAAAAAGACAAATATGGGGAGACAGACTCACAATTATTTGGAGACAGACTCAGTTATGCAGCAAACACAGCAAAAATCTCCTTTTGGGAGAGCTCTAAAACAGCACTTCTCCTCTTACAGAACAGAAGGCAATGTAAGCAAACCCACGTGCAGCTCAGAAAAATGGAGGTTTACAACAGTAACTCTGCAGGGGGTGGGGGAGGGGTAGCCCCTGCAGATAGGTTAAGAGAAAGTTTAAAACCTTAAAACTTTAACAGCAATGGAGTAAGGTAAGGAACCCACCACTGAGGACAATCAGAAAAAAAGACAAATATGGGGAGACAGACTCACAATTATTTGGAGACAGACTCAGTTATGCAGCAAACACAGCAAAAATCTCCTTTTGGGAGAGCTCTAAAACAGCACTTCTCCTCTTACAGAACAGAAGGCAATGTAAGCAAACCCATGTGCAGCTCAGAAAAATGGAGGTTTACAACAGTAACTCTGCAGGGGGTGGGGGAGGGGTAGCCCCTGCAGATAGGTTAAGAGAAAGTTTAAAACCTTAAAACTTTAACAGCAATGGAGTAAGGTAAGGAACCCACCACTGAGGACAATCAGAAAAAAAGACAAATATGGGGAGACAGACTCACAATTATTTGGAGACAGACTCAGTTATGCAGCAAACACAGCAAAAATCTCCTTTTGGGAGAGCTCTAAAACAGCACGTCTCCTCTTGCAGAACAGAAGGCAATGTAAGCAAACCCACGTGCAGCTCAGAAAAAATCAACTTAAAATAACTAGTTAAGTTGGAGAAGGGCCCAACTGAGTGTCTCCAACTTCTCCAAAAGGCTTATGGAGAAGATGCAATGTCAAGGCCGCGAGTCTTTGAGTGGCACAAACACTTCAAGACTGGCCATGAGGAGGTGGAGGATGACCCCAAGTCAGAACGGCCGTCCATGGCAAAGACGGCTGAGAACATTGACAGAGTGAACCAGCTGGTGCGGAGTTATCGCAGATTGCTGGTGCGGATGATAGCTGAGGAGCTCAGCCTGAACAGGGAGTCAGTGCGGACCATTTTGGTGCAGGAGCTTGGGAGGCGGAAGGTGTGCGCCAAGATGGTACCCAAGCTTTTATCGGAGGACCAGAAGGAGCACTGGGTCAATGTTTGTCGGCAGGTCCTCAATCGCCTCCGGGTTCAGTGCAGCAGGCGGGCTCTGTGGAAAGACAAGTCGTGGCTGCTCAACCATGACAATGCACCCGGACACACCGCGCTCAGTGTGAAGCAGTTCTTGCCAACAAACAGATTACAGCTTTCAATCACCCTCCTTATTCCCCAAATCTTACACCGTGCGACTTCTGGCTCTTCCCCAGGCTGAAGATTGTGCTCAAAGGAACTCATTTTGCCTCTGTAGAAGAGATCAAGGCCACTGTGATGACGGAGATGAGGGACCTCAAGGAGGAGGACTTTACCGAGTGCTTCCGTATGTGGCAGAAGCAAATGCAGAAGTGCATTAACTCTTGGGGGGATTACTTTGAAGTGGACAATGCGTAATTTCTCTGCAGATTTTATAATAAAACATTTATGGGACAGTCTTGTTTCTTTTTTGTCACACCTCGTATATATGAATATGCCTGAACTTTATGTACATTAGAACTAGACTGTCCTTCAGAGGATTAAACATCCCAAGCTATCTAGCCTTTTTTCTACACAGTTTGATAAGCAGTAGGTCTATCCCCAATATGCCTCCTATGTTCCCAAAATAGTGTGATTTTACCATCTTCTTCAACCAAGAATGGGAAGACTGTATTAGGAGGATAAACAGCAGAGGTGATATCCTTTGCCTCTGTCCACACTGAAACTGTGCACATTAGGTATTCATAGTTCATGGTATCAGGGATGGTTCCACAGACATTGGCATAATCCCTGCAAACTGTGGATACCTCATAGCCCTAGGGGATGAGGCAATGGAGAGGAGAGTAAAGGGACAGCAGGGCACACGAGAGGCTGAGAATGGATGGGGGAGGGTCAAGGTATGGGTTAGGAAGAGAAGGGGTTAGACACACAAGACAGAATAAGCAGGGAATGAGGGATGGGTGGGTGGGGAGGAGGCAGTACCAGAACAACAGGTGAGGAAGAAGGGAGTTTGGGAGATGTGTGTAACAAAGCAGAAAGGGTGGCAGTTAGAGGAGGAACATGTTGGGCACAGTTTGCAGATGGCACAGGGGATGGGGCCTGGAGAGTTGTACTGTTACCCAGTTCCTGGTGTGAGATGTACAGGCAGTCCTGGATTTCTGACAAGCTCATTATGGTGCACCATAGGACGTGCAGCACTCAGGGCTGGCCCGTCCACTAGAGCAGCCGGCTCGGGTGAATGGTGGCAGCGGCACATATGACCAGCTGCACCTCCCCCCCCCCCCCACACTCCATCTGCTGCTTATTCCATTTGGGGAGAGGCAGGCAGCAGCAACAGCTTTATTTCCAAAAGTGGCTGCTTTTTGCTGCCACTTTTTGAAATACTGCCCTGCTGCTGCCTGCCTCCCCCTCCCAAGGCAGTATCAGTGGCAGCTGAGGGGGGGGGGCGCAGTGGCAACAGCTGGGGGGAGTGGCAGTATCTGGGGGGGGGGGCGACGAGTCTGGGGTTTCTGCTTAGGGTGGCAAAAACCCTTGTGCCAGCCCAGGCAGCACTGATTCCAGTGGGGAATATCAGAGACAGCAGATATCATACAGCATAGCAATGCAAAGTTTTCAACACATCTCCCTCCTGGAACAGGATAACATGGCAACTCTGGAACTGGACAGAGATAGGGAACTCACATGGTTAGCTACACATCACACACAGTTCATTGCTATTGCTGAGATATTACCCCATGTGCCCTTATGCAGACATTTCTGTATTTCAACATACTTGCTGCTTTATGGGCAGTGTCCATCTCTGGAGGGAGCCCGGTCATGTAGATGATGCCCAACCGCTGTACCAGGCGCTTCTTCATGGGCATGAGTCAGAGTTTCAGGGGCTCCCCACCACCATTGCCATGGCAATTGGGCATGTGCCCTTTGTGCACTGACCCGGGACCGCAACAAACGTTTAATGTCATTAAAGTGCTTATGGATGCTCTCCATGTCACGCACAGGCCCTCCCAAGGCTGTCACAGCCTGCCTGACACAATCCCAGATGGTGTGCCTCACTGAGACTGATGTTTGGGAGCTCAGACACCCAAACAGATACACATAGTTGTCGAGCTCATCAAAGAAAACAGATAAGGAAACGGTTACAAGAGTAACAATGAATTTACAATCATTAATCCCTTAAAGAAAACTCCTGGAGATCGTTGGTGATATCATAGAGGAACCCTTGGTACAAGGTATGCAGCTTATATGTGGCTATTATGCCACTAAACGTCAGCATGCAGCACTTCCCTGATTTGTCTTTCATAGGCTTCCAAAATGTGTTTACAATTTTCTAAATGCATTTAAAAAAGACTGAAACACTTAGATCAGCCTCCCCGCTGGTCATTGGTCTCCAGAAGGTTACACACTGCTGAATATTAGTCGACTCGAGTTTTGCCCTATAATTCTCAGGGCTGCATCAGGACAAAATCAAGCAGCATGAGTAAATGTTTCTCAAGCACATTTTTGTTCTTGTTTTCGAGCACCTCATTCTCCTCTGCTTTAAATATGTGGACCCTCTGGTGTGCTTCTTCTAGGACAGGTTTCTTCTTTCTCTTCCTGGGCCCCAGTCCCCCAGCCCCCTGGCCTGGGAATGACCTCACCATACCTTCCTGAAGATGGCCCTGGCTGCTCAGCCTCCTACTCCTCAGCATTGCTACTTCTTCAGGAGGGCGGTCACCGCCATGTCCTCCCCTCTGGAATGTGGCTCCATCCTCCTGTCCATCAGCTCTCTTCCATCACTCTTTTACTCCTCTCCACAGTCCTACCACTCCAGCCCCTAGGACCCTGAAAGCCTGCAGTCAGACTGCTTTTATAGGAAGGGGTGCCAACTGTGTGCGCTATATGGAGCGGGTGTTGGTGCCAAGTGCATGTAATCTAGATGTCAGGTGATCTACGTGGATTCCCCTTTCGTGCTGATCAGACCTCATCTACTGTTGCCATCTTGCTCTACAGTGCTTCTAAGGTAAGTGGGCTACCTTTGTGGGATAATGTGCTAATGTTTCTGTGTTTCAAATGGGAGGGGAGTGTAGCAACACAGTAGATGTGTGTGTGTGAAGCCTGGCCATTTGTGGTAGATCATCTGATGGTCTGGTCTGGATGCTATGGTCCCATACCACAAACTGTGTGGCACATAGTCTGGGTGCAAAGGTTTGCCTTCTGTAAACAAAAGGACCTTTCAGGTGTCAGAGGCTGATCAGGAGTGGACGGGGGCATGTATTTAAGGAGACCGCTAACGTGGAATGCCTTATAATGGACACCAAGAGCTTTGGCTCCAGCTCCCTGGCAGTTTCCTCAGCTCACCTCACACAATTTTTATGGCAGTACTATCCCCATAATGTCTGCAATTGCTAGTCTTTAGAACTTTGGAGAGGTGGGGCAGGGGGCAGTATCCCATTAGGCACAGATTTCCCAGATATAGCTTGATCTCTGCACGAACCTCCTGCTATTAGGATGCAGCGGTTTGCATAGGTGATCTGCATGATGACATCCAACTCCTGATAAAGCTGGAGTAGCCTCCACACTGTGCCCCCTCCCCAGATGCTGTCCTTGTCTATGGAGATTCAAGCTTACCTGGAGTCCTTTGGTCCTAGGAATGGGCTCTAGTTTCACTTACTCGGTGAGACAGAAAGATATAGATGATGTACTTGCACACATTTGGCAGTTGTCCTGGCCTCTGTCCCTAGAGTGTAACCAAGGGTCCCTCTGATCTTGCCACACGATGCACATACATGCATGTGCCTCTCCTAGTGCACATCTGAACACTGTACTGACAATCTGAAGTCATTCCTATGATTTACGACTGCAGCAACACGACCATCACTAGTTAATGTTAACATTGTAGTCAGGGAAGGCATGCAGTTTATCTTAAGATTCATAGCCTGGGATACAAATGTGGGCAGGGTGTGTGGACCATGCCTGCAGGGGGCATGAGGCATGACAGGTGGGGGTCCCACCTCATAGTCTGCCAGCAAGCCATCTATTGGAAGTATATCTTCTATACATTCCTGTCTCACCAAGTAAGTGACAATATAGACCCTTCCTAGAGACTAGGGCCTCCAGGTAAGCTCAGCTCTCCATAGACAAGTGCTCCTCCAGGAGAGGAGGGTCACAGTGTGGGGGCAGATACAACTATCCCAACAGTTGGATATAATCGTGCTGGTCACCTGTGCAATTCGCTGTATGCTGATAGCTGGGTGGTGCAGCACAGATCAAGCAGGAAGCACCTATACCTGCCTGTAAAGTTTAATGAATAGCAGGTTTCCCCTGTCTGAGGCCATAACATACCCATTGAACGCTGAGGTTGTTTGTATTACCCGGCTTGCATTTTGAGTATTTATCTCTAGTAGCAATCTCACTTTTTGTTATACATATATATGTGTTTTGGTGTGAGAATCTAATATAGAAGTTTTGTTGTATACCCGTCTCCATGGTGGCTTCTCTGCATCCAGGGGTCCTAAGTCATATGCCTATTCCCTCCCTGCTCTCCCTTACCCACATGTTTATGATACAGTTTTAATATAATTAACATGTAGTTTTCAAACATATTTTTTCAGTGTTTGTTTATTTGGCCTTCCATGTCTGTTTATTGGTGTACAAGTGTAGCCAATGGTTCCATAACATGACAGCCACATGTTCCCTCATTTCACACACACCTCAAGGTAGTCTGTCAGCATACCTCTCAGTAGCTGCCTGCATATTGGCAGTTGCAGCATACTCAGTGATACAAGTGCAAGCATGGTGACATGCTCCAGTCACAGTGAGTGACATGTATGAAACTGACCCTGCACATGTTGTGTCAGTATTTACTCCTACAGACAACATTTGGACACCATGTGGAGCACCATTACCTAAGCACATGGCACAGCACTTTCCCCATGACTGTGCATTCTGTCCATGACCAGTATTTGGACTACAGCCATATGCTATGCCTATCCTTTATGTAGGCACATAGTCAGTACATGACCTTTCTTCAAGAGATAACCAGGCCATCACAATGTGTGCATTTATTTTTTATTTATTACATTCTCTTATATACCACACTATTCTGCATCAGTGTGGTTTACATTGAACAAACTGAAATTACATTGAACAGGACATTGTAACTTGGAGATAACTATTTTACAAGGAACATGGGCTATGGAGGGTTAAGTGGCTTGCCCAAGACCACAAGGAGCACCTGTGGGACTAGAAACCCCAGTTCTTCCAGCCCAAGGTTGCTGTCCTCTCATGGGATTTGAACCCCAACCTTCCAGCCTGAAGTACCTGGCCCCAACCACTAGGCCACTCCTCCACTCCATTCAGCTCTTGTAAAATGGTCCAGGAGCTGGGCCCTTACCCACACAGCAGTACTTTGAGTAATGCATCCTCACAGTACTGATAATCATAAATCAGCATGTCATATATAAAATATATGAGTTTCTGTGTGGTCACATGCTACATTGCACTGTAGCACACACCCTCCTATTTACTATCAGGGCAGCATTCATGAGGCATATAGACATCAGCTCTACTCCAAAATATATGTAACACACAGCTATATGAGCACATGTGTTTATAAAATCTCAAATGCTTACAAATTGCTTGTATTACAATTGATGTGTGCCACTGACTGAAAAGAGATTATTTGATAATGAGGCTGATTGCAAGGGCAGGCAGTGCAACAAACAATGATTTTGAGCAGTCTTCATAGAATCAATGGGAATAAAGCAGGAGTAGCTGGTAAATACAATCTGCATAGCAATGAAAGGCATTTTACTCACACAACAATTAAAAAACTCTGATTACACAGGTACACTAAAAAAAAATTTTTTTAAACTGCCTCTAATGTTTCGATTGATTTTTACGTTTTTTGGTGCGCTGAATCCAAATCTGGTAACCAATTTGCTCCATCACGTACAGATTTTTTGCTACATTGGGTTAGCAGTTTGAGGTGAACGTTTCAGATTGAGTGCGATCGAGATAAAAGTTTCTTGGATGAATTCTTTATACTAATTGTTTAGTAGTTATTCAAATAAGAATAAAGAAAATTGTAACAAGGCAGCACATAAGAATAGAGTAATGTCAACAAAACACACTGTGATGGTAGCAAAATTGTCTGCACTTAAAACAGCCACATACATGTGCACAAACATTGAGCATATAAGAGCGAGGTTAGACACAAAGCAAAGCAAAGAAATGTGCAAAAAATGTTGTACAGGTATGTATGTAAGAATAGAAAACGCAAACCGCACCATTGCAATACAAGAAGACAAACACCCGATGGTGTGAAAATAAAATTCTAATAAATGAGATCCGACACTGTGGTAATAACTAGCAAATTTTTATTTCAAAGTTTAGTCAAAACACGATATTTGTCAACACAGTTTAGATTTTAAAGTCATTCTTGGGTCAATCAATCTCCTGGTGGGCCTGTTTCTTCTTCCCCCGAATGCTTCTCTTGGTGCGCTGCTTGGCGTATTTTTCATCTGGGGTTTCCCGCAGCAGCAACCAGCAGAAATCAGCCATCATAGTGGTGTTCCATCTTCCTTGGTACCTTCTCTCTGCGTCCTTGATGTCCTGGTGAAACCTTTCACCTTGTTCTTCACTGTACGCCCCCAAGTTTTCGGGAAAGTAGTTCACATGGGAGTGCAAGAAATGGACTTTCAGGCTCATGTTACAGCCTTGTTCTTTGAAGGCATTGAGCATCCTGGCAACAATATCCTTATAGTTCTCATCCCGCCTGTTCCCCAAGAATTTGAGAACAACATCCTTGAAGGAATCCCAGGCTTCATTTTCCTTCTCAGACATCGTTTCAGCGAATGCTCCATCTGAAATGAGTTTCCTTATATCAGGGCCAACAAACACTCCTTCCTTTAGCTTTGCTTCAGAAAGTCGGGGGAACTTTGAGCAAAGGTACCGAAAGCACTCACCATCTTTTGGAAGGGACTTGATGAATTGCTTAATGAGACCCAACTTAATGTGGAGAGGTGGTAATAGAATTTTATCACGAGGTACCAAGCTCTCATGAAGAACATTTTTCTCACCGGGTCTCAAATACTCCCGAATTGGCCAGTCTTTTTTCCCCCAGTGTAGGTCGCGGGCCCGGCTATCCCACAAGCAAAGGAAGCAGGGATATTTGGTGAAACCGGATTGCTGCCCTAATAGCATGGATAGAATTTTAAAGTCTCCACAAATCATCCACTTATGCTCATCATAACGAATCTTCTGAAGAATCAGGGCCAAATTCTCGTATTTTTCTTGGAGAATAACAGAGTGAGCAATAGGAACTGAAGCGAATGTGTTGCCATTAAGAAGAAGAACACCTTTTATGCTGTCTTTTGATGAATCAATGAACAGCCGCCATTCAGCAGCAGGATCATACTTGAGTTTAAACTTTTCCATCACTCCGTATATATCGTTGCAAAATACCAAATCTTCCTCTTTGCTGAAATACTTCAAAAATTGTGTCTCGCGGTTGCGGTACCAATAAAAAGTTGTTCCTGGTGACAATAGATTTTTCTGTTTAAGCCGAGAACCTAGCAGTTGGGCAGCATCTTTTGGGAGTCCTAAATCCCGGACTAAATCATTCAATTCAGCTTGAGAGAAAAGTTCAGGTTTCGGATCTGGTTCAGTTTCAAACTCGGAAATACTGGACTCATCGGGAAAAGCCATCTGATGAGTCTCATCATGATCAGAACCGTCCACACAAATATGATCCAAAGATTTTGGTGGTTCAGGCACAGGTACTTCGTTGCTATGAGGCATAGGCCTAATTGTTGAGGGAAGGTTGGGGTAACTTATTACGTTCTTATTTTTTAAGTTGTATCCCTTCACAATGCAAGAGCAAAAATAGCAGTCACTGCTGTGGTCTCTTTGTTCACGCCACATCATAGGTATTCCGAAACGAAATGCTTGTTTTTTACCTTTCATCCATAAGCGTAGATCTTCCTCACATGTCTTGCACACTTTGTGAGGAGCCCACGGTTTGTCTTGATCACCTAACTTCAAACCGAAATAGGCGAAATATACTTTTTTAATAAATGCAGAAATGTTCCTCTGCCGCTTTTTCACGGTATATTCCCCACAAATAAAACAAAAACTGTCCGGAGAGTTGACGCAACCTCTGGCTCTGTGAGCCATCACAAATACACAGCACTGCAAACTACAACTGTAGTGAACCACTTCGGAATAAAGCTGGATTACGACTGAGCAAACAAAAGGTAATAATGAACTTGCAAGAAACTGAAATTTGACAGGAACGTTCATGTCGCAACCACCGTGTTTGAGCGAGCGAACGAGGCGAGGCGAACAGGAAAGAACATGCGCCAGCGCGAGTACTGGATTTAGCCCCCCGCCTCCCAATTGTCCTGTTAATGTATGAAATGAATACAAAACACTCTAAAATATCATGAGGGAGTGTTTCTAGTTAGTTAACCATTACAACCTCTATTTTGGGCCAAGAAAATAAACTGCAGTCGGCTAAAAAGAAATTATGTGAACATTCCTTATATGGGTAAGAAATCTAATTTTGCAAGAAAACGTGACGTGATGGAACATTTTGGCTATTTTTCCTGGATTCAGCACCCCAAAATCTATAGGAATCAGTTGCAAAACTGGAGGCAGTTTTTTGGTAGTGTACCTGTGTTATCATTAGTAGTTATTATTTCTATGCATATACAGTACTTAGCACACAGATGTGCAGAATGGTGGTTAGCGAACAGGCTTGATAAGTAAGAGACCTGGGTTTGATTCCCCGTAGCACTCCTTGTGGCCTTGGGCAAGACACTTAACCCTCCGTTGCCTTGGATGAAAGGCCTGAGAATTTATTTCCAGTCACACTGTCACTTAAACCAAGAAGCTGCAGTGTCAGCAGACGTCATCATTGACTTGAGGGCACACATGGATATGGTTTCTTGGGTTTAAAATGACTTATGAGAGCACATTGGGTCTTCAAGCATTCACATTGCAGTCATAGCCATTAGAAAACATGACTTTCTTGACTATGCACATTGTAAGGGGTCATAGTAATTCATCTGTAGATGCATGATACATGAGTTAAACATGACAGGAAATGTTCATGAAAACTGTTATAGCACAGACTTTGCTCCATCACATATGGTTGTGGTCAACATTATTGACACCCTTGCAGTTCAACTTTTTAATGTCCAATATCTCCTAAATAAAAGTGGCCAGTGAAATGGCTTTGGACTATATATACACACATATTTGATAGACAAAAAAAACCAAATAAAACAAGACCAATTAAAAAAGGAAATAGTATAACAATTTCAAGCAGAATCAAATATAAAATGCTTATGACTACATTTAAGACTGCAAATAAAATTGTTCCATCTTATCTCTCAACATTAATCTCCCATGTCACAAATACCAGATCTAGGAAAGAACATTCGCAGAACATAATAGCAATTCCACCCACCTTTCAAAAATCAAAGCAAGTCACTACCAACCGTGCCTTTTCATTCTCTGCTCCCATATTATGGAATGGCCTCCAAGACTCCCTACGCTCCACCAAAGACTTGCAAACATTTAGAAAAGGCTTAAAAACCTAGCTATTAATTCAGCCTTTTGGAGGCAATAGTGGAGTGAATGACTCCTCCCACAAGCCATCACAAAACTATCCCTTCTCAGAAGAATCACCCATTATGTAGAAACTTACAGATTTTCTCTGATTGTAAATAGTTATTGTTCTTAGTTCTATGTACATTGTGCTGACTTCCGTTGGAGTCACAGACTGTTAAGATATATTCTATGTATTACTGTTTTTATTGTAAACCGCCCTTGATCGCAGGAAGGGGCGGTATAAAAGAAACACCAAACAAATAAATAAAATAAAATAAAACTGGGACACACATTCCTATTGTAGTAAAGTTAGACACACCCGTGATCAATTGTGAGTACTCACATAACTTGAATCAACCAATGAATGATAGCTCCAATATTTAAAATGACTGCATTCACTCCCTGTTCCATTTTCACAATGGTGAGGACAAGAGAGCTCCCTGAGACCTTCAGAAAAGCCATTATCACCAAACATCAAACTTCAAAGGGGTACAAGACTATCTCCAAAGACGTTGGGATGCCTGTGTCTACAGTTCACAATGTTGTTAAGAAATGTTTTGATCATGGAACTGGCAAGAACCTCCCAGGATGTGGTGGGAAGAGGAAACGTAATCCAAGAAGTCTTTGAAGGTTAGTGCGAACTGGTGAAAAATACCACATACAGCCTCCAAAGAGCTTAAGGCTAACCAGGAACAATCTGGAGTGGTAGTTTGAACCTGCAGCATATGCTGAACAATAAACAAAGAAGGACTTCATAAGCGAAGGCCAAGGAGGACCCCACTGTTCAAAGACAGACATAAGAAGGCACGCCTGATCTTTGCACAAACCCACCTTGAGAAACAACAATCCTGGGAAAATGTTCTGTGGACAGATAAAATCAAACTTGAGCTCTTTGGCAATGGAGACCAGAGATGCACTATACAGGTGAAGAAATTAAGCTTATAAAGAAAAAAAAATACCCTTCCTACAATTAAATATGGTGGAGGTTCTGTAATGTTATGGCACTGTTTTGCTGCCTCAGGAACTGGATGCCTGGAATGTATTAAAGGAATCATGAAGTCAGAGGACTACCAAGATATTTTGGAGCGAAATATGCTACCTAGTATCAGAAAGCTAGATCTGGGTCGAAGGTCATGGGTCGTCCAGCAGGACAATGACCCAAAACATTCATTCAAAAGTACAAAAGAATAGTTACAAAGATAAAAATGAATTGTTTTAAACTACCCAGCTATGAGTCTTGATCTTAATCCAATCAAGAACCTTTGGAAAGAGCTGAAATCTGCTATTGGTAAAAGGAATCCTGGAAACATTCATGAGTTGCAACAAATCGCATTTGGAGTGAAAAAAACTACCAGCAGACCAGTAGTCAGATGTATGAAACTTATAGATGGCTACAAGAAACATTTAGAAGCTGTCATCACTGCCAAGGTTTGTTCAACCAAATATTAGCGAAGGGTTCCATTGATTCTGTCCAGGCCATATTTTGTGTTTTTCTTAGAAATTACTACATCTAAGTTGCACAGACATCTTTTTTTGTTTTATACTTTTAAACATGCTATTAAAATATTATGATGACCCACAATTGGAATATTTACAATTATTTTTATAATATTTGGCGGCATAACTCTTTGAAGTGATGACAGCCTCCAAACGTTTCTTGTAGCATCCGGTGGCAGCACTCCGGCTGTTTTCATTTAGAATTGCCCCCTCTGGCCTTCCTCTGCCTTCCTGACGATTTTTTTTCTTGCTCAGGCATTCTTGAAAAAAAAAAGCGGTGGAAAGGCAGAGGCAGGCCAGAGGTGGCAAAATCTGAAATAAAAACAGCCAGAGTGCCGCCACCGGATGAATCAGCCAGATTGCTTGCAGGAACATCCTAGTGGCAGCGAAGGAGAGAGGTACAGGTGGAGGAGGTGGGACAGGGGGGCAAATGTTGGATGATGGGAGGGGGAGACAGGAGGACAAATACTGGACAATGGGAGAGGGGAGGGGAGGGGAGGAGAGACAGGAGGATAAATGCTGGACAATGGGGGGGCAGGTGGACAAATGCTGGACAATGGGAGGAAACAGGGGGACAAATTCTGGACAACAGGGGGGATGGGGACAGGAGGACAAATGCTGGACAATGGGGGGGAACAGAGGAACAAATTCTGGACAACAGGGGGGGCAGGAGAACAAATGCTGGACAACAGGGGAGGGGGTCAGGAAGACAAATGCTGGAGGGAGGGAAGCAGTGAGACAAATGCTGGATGGGTGGGGGAGGAAGCAAGAAGACAAATTCTGGACTAGGGCCAGTACTACCCGGTAAACTGGGTAAGTGCGACAGGGGGCGTCAATGTCACGAGGGTGCTGTCACTATATAGCCACTCTCCATTCAGTGTGGCCCAATGGTTACATCACTCCCTGTACAGCCAGAGGTCATGGGTTCAAACCCACAGTGGGGCCCTTTGATAGGGCTGTCTACAACTTTATTTTTATTTACTGTACATATGTCTATGCCGGCAAAACCACACACGGCTTACTATACCCATTAGGTGCCTCTGAGGGTGCTTTATAGGGCGCCCTATAGGCCACCTTATGGTTGCCATCCATATAGGGTGCACTATACATTATCCTGTGTCGCAACATACATGGTGCCCTATAGGGGACATTCTAGGGTGCCTTGGCGGACAGTGCACACACTGCACTCTAGGGTGCCTTGGCGGACAGTGCACACACTGCATTCTAGGGTGCCTTGGCGGACAGTGCACACACTGTGAGAGCGAGTTTACTAGTGGTGGGAAATAAAATATAAATGGAAGGCCTCCTACAGCACTCCTCACCATGATACATACTGCCCCAGCCAGCCTTGTTCACTGGGCACTGTGAGGGGTTGAACCCCTGGCCCCTGCACCATTGGTCAGTGTCTTAACCATTGTGCTGTGGCTCTGTTCCTGTGTCTGTGCATCCGCGCGCAGTCTTGTAGCCATCAGCGCGCCATCTTGTGGCACACTAAATTAACAGCGCGCCACCTTATGCCGCACAACATGGAAATGCCCCTAAAATAATGCCTCAGCCAGCTGTCTTCAATGGACACTGTGGGGAATTGAACCCATGATCCCTGCAAGAGTGGTCAGTGTCTTAACCATCGTGCTATGGCTCTGCTCTTGTTGTTTGTACATCAGCGCGCCACTTATCCCTCCCACTATTGGACTGCCCCCTCACACATCAGCACGCCGCCTTCTGCCCACCGGCTCGCCGCCTTCTGTTTCCCACATTTATCAGCGCACCGCCTTCTGCCGCCCAAACTTAACAATGCGCCGCTATCTGCCGCCCACACTAAACAGTGCGCCGCCTCATGCCGTAATAAAAATAACAGTGCGCTGCCTTCTGCTGCCCAAGATTAATATGCCTCCTAACCACTTTTGCCCATAAATGTTGGTGCCTCAGCTGGTCCTTTTTGTTGAGTGCAATGGGGGTTTGAACCCCTGGCCCCTGCACCATTGGTTGGTGTCTTCACTGTTGTACTACGGCTCTCTTGTTTGGTTTTGCAGCAGCGCCCCACTGAGCCTTCCCACGTGCTAATGTGGGCCCCGCACATTAGCGCGACGCACACAGGTCCGGTCCGGTTTTTTGCTTTTTTCTGCCTGGCCCGCCCACTCCTTATATGGCACCAGCACACTAACGGGAACCCGCACAACAACGGTGTTTAGTAAACATGCCCCTTAGTGTATGAGCATCTTGCATTTCCTGTTTTTTTTCAGAGAGTGGGAAGTGCTGTGCTGAGGCGCCAAATCGCTCATGTTATGTGGAAGCGGGAGGTGCTGCATGGTGCTATTGTCCCTCTTTTTTGCCATATTTAGCAATATATTTCCTAAGCTTTGTGCTGGTAATGTATGAATATAAGAATATAAGAAATGCCCTACTGGGTCAGACCAAGGACCATCAAACCCAGTATCCTGTTTCCAACTGTGGCCAATCCAGGTCACATGTACCTGGTAAGTTCCCAAAAAGGTACACAGGTTCCACAATGCCTCTCTTGGGACAAGCAGTGGATTTCTTGGGTCCTCTTTAATAATATTTTATGCACCTTTCCTCTAGCAACTTGTCTGAACCTTTTATAAAACCCAGCTACACTAACAGCTTTCACTATGATCCTCTGGTAACTAATTTCAGAGTTTGATTATGCAGGGAGGCAGTTTTCCTCACCTATCTTTAGGACACATTTCACTAACTGGGCAGCATCCAATATTGCTGCTGCTTGTTTAGCACAATTCTCCATCCCGGAATTCCCCCAACATGATTGTAAGGGACTTCCAATGACACTAACCATGTAAGTGCCATTAAATATCCCCAACTAAGACATCTACATGGTTTATTGGGCTGTAAACCATGTAGATGCCTTTCGAAAATCAGGCCCTTGGTTACTAAACCAGTGCCATAACCATTAGGCTATTCCTCCACTCCTATTAGTTCACAATATGCCTGGTACAGGAAAATGTTTGTTAGCGAGATGGCCAGAATCAGATTTTTTTTTAAATTAGATATTGAGTTTTGTGGGTGGATGTCCTAGTTCTGCTCTGCACCCCTTGTTTAGGGGGGGGGGGGTTCCTATGAATGCAAAATATGTTCAAAAAGAAAAAGCAGCAACCATAACACAGTTTATAATAACAAAATAAAAATGAGCTATAATTTGATGTTATAAAACGTGCAGTGGTTCTTGCTCTGTCTTTTAGTTCCATGGTGTGCGAACACCTTTTTATTTCCTCCACATTATCTAATTGACTTTTTGATTTGATTCAGTCCCTGACTGCAGTTTTGAGAAGGCCTCGGGGGGGGGGGGGCATCTCATCCCTTGCCTCAGGCAGCAGATTGCCTTGAGCCACCCCTGCCCCCACACTCCTTCCTGGTCCGCCATAAACCCCCCCCCCCCAGAGAAGACCCTCCCTAGGCATGATTACAGGAACAAACAAACCCCTCTGGACACCTTCGCTCATATCCCTGCACCATAATCAAGTACCCATAACAGGACAGTCTCCAATATTTGCAGAAGGCAAGTAAACTGCCAAACATATGCAAGTCCGACAGCAGTGCATTTCATAATACAGCCCCTATCACTCTAAAAGTATGGGCTCTTCAATGCACTGACTGCACCAAGCTGGGAACTGCCAGCATCTGATCCTAGGCACCCTCCCGGGCATGCATCAGCCTCACAAACCCTGCAAATAACCCAGGCGATGATCACAGAGTGTGTGAAATACAAGAATCATCAGCTTAAACACACACTGTTCCCTGACAGGAAGCCAGTGCAGCTGTTGCAAAAGTGGGGCCACACTGTCCCTTCACCTGGCATCAAACAAGACCCGCGTAGCCGTATTCTTCACGACCTGCAGTCTATGAACGGACCACTTGGGCAGTCCGATATACAGAACATTGCAGTAATCCAGAGCTTCTGATTTTGTCAGTTAATAATATTCCTTTATATTGATTACATCATTGCTTTACCTCTGATATAAATCATTAGGAATGTGGTGTGTGATTTACTGAAATGAATGCAAATTGTAATGTAGAGGTCATGTTCATCACCCTTGAGAAAAATGCTTTCATTCAGTTATTGGTTTTTAGAGATAGTCTTGGGGAAATTGCTTCACTTTATTCATGAGTCTGCAGTTTTCTATGTAATCTAAATGTATTAGAAAGACATAGTATAATTTGTCTTAATATATGGAAATTTCTAAGCAAAATAAAGTGGGACTACATTTAATAAGGGCTGGCATTTTATAAATTAAAAAATTCACATCTAATAAATGTCTTCAGTTAAAATATTTAAGAATCCCACTTGTAAGACATTTTGTCATACTTGACATAATTCTTTGTTAGGCACATTTCGTTAAGGTTTAGAGTCTATTGTCAGGCAGCAGATAAATTTTCTGTCCCACTCATTTGTTTGCACATGTGTAAGCATGCACAAACAGACATGCATATGCAAGCCAACTCTGTGGTTCAGGCTTCCTTCACCGCGATTGGCAGTCTTTATTGTGGATCCGCCTGCCACTCCTGCCCTTTCTCCAAGAAAGTTGCATTAGAGGGTAAGAAGGAGTAGCAGGCCGTGAGTGCATATATGCACAGGCACGTAAGGCCCGATACAGCACTGCAGTGGCAGTTCAGCCGCCACCATTTCAGTGCAAGGTGGAGACGACATGGTGGTCTGGACAGAGGCAAAGTCCTTGGGGGGGGGGGTGCGGTGGAACAGAGGGTCTGCTTAGGGTGGCAGAAACCCTCAAGTTACCACTGGAGTAAAACTTGATGGTGGGGATGAGAGAGAGGAAAAGAGAGGAAAAGAGAAAGAGAGAGAGAGAGAGACTGGGTGAACTCAAGGGGGGAGGCTTAAGAGAAAGAGAGAAAGACTGTGGGCCTAGAGAGAGAGAGAGAGAGATTGAGAAAGAGAGAGAGAGAGAGAGAGAGAGAGAGAGATGAAGCCTGGTTGGGTCTGGAGAGAGAGAGATTGTGGGAAGGCTCGTGGGGGCTTTGTGAGAGACAAATTAACTTGGAGAAGGCTGGAAGGGTGGTCATGATAAAGAGAGAGAAACACAAACACATTCACACAACTCCCAACACTCCCCATCACACACAGATGCAAACATGCATGCACAAAATCCCTGGCACTGCCCATGGTACACACACATTCACACAGTCCCTGATATTCCCTATGATACATACACATACATACATCTTCCAACACTCCCCATAACACATACAGAGGTATACCCCCACCCCCGATACTGCCAATGACACATAAACACACACATGCCTGCATACACCACACCACACAACATATACACACACACCTCACCCCCTGAATTTTGCTATGAGACACACATATGAACCTCACATATTACTGATTTAGAAAATGGGGGAAATGTGCCATTGTGTCACACTTTTGGTGGGCACTTTTCAAGTTGCTCTTTGTTCAAGTAGTTGGAAGTTTTGGTTTACCATGTCTCATTTCAGAAAGGAACCAATTTTGTTGTTTGTACTTATAATTCTTAAAGAAATAATGATGCAATTTGCAGAAAAGCATTTGGGTTTGAGCAAATAAAAATATATTCTTAGTTAAAATTAAAAATGAGAATGGTTCCATATAAATGAATTTCTTCATATAACTAAATGTTACACATTTTCTAATCCCTTCTATGTTCCCAGCTGCCAAATATGTTGTCTTTCTTAACAATATTTCTTCTCCACTTATTCTTGCTTACAGAAATCTTACAGTTGCAGTTTATTTGACTTGATATACGGCCTATAGCAGTGCATCTTCCCTTGTGAACCTTTTGCACATTTGGATACAAACAGAAGGCTCAGCTATTTGCCTTCTTGCTGTGGAACGTGCAAGTCTATTACAAACTGTGCCCCTTGCTTCTGGCTAGGGTCTGACTTTTATGCTTGCTTGTTAGGTCTGTCTGCCTGTATATATTACTTATTTATTTTTCCTATCATAGTTTGTTAGAGTGCCTTACTTTTCATTTTTTTTTTGTTTCTTATCTTCTTCAGCTCTCTGTTTTCAGCTGTGTCCTCTTCACTCAATATGTAATCAAACTCTAGAATTTGTTGCTGGAGCATGGGGTGAAACCTGCTAGTGTAGTTGGGTTTGAAAAAGATTTGACATGTTCCTGGAGGAAAAGTCCCTAAATAATTATTAAAGTTGACTGGGGAAATCCACTGCTTGTCCTTTGAATAAGGAGCATGGAATCTTTTTGTCTTTTGGTAACCTGACAAGTACTTGTGACTTAAACTAGCCACTGTTGGAATGGATACTAGGCTTAAAGGACCTTTGATCTGACCCAGTATGGCATTTCTTTTGTTCTTATGTAAAGTGTATGGAGCTTCACTGAGAGCTCGTTTTTACTGTTTTTGCTCTGAGTTGAAGCTGGGCAGTTAGGGGGCCTAGATCATAAGAACATAAGATATGCCATACTGGGTCAGACCAAGGTCCATCAAGCACAGCATCCTGTTCCCAACAGTGGCCAATCCAGGTCACAAGTACCTGGGAGTTTCCCAAAAAACACAGGTTCCACAATGCTTGTATTGGATCAAGCAGTGATATCCCGGGTCCCTTTTAATAATGGTTTATGGACCTTTCCTCCAGGAACTTGTCCAAACCTTTTTTAAACCCAGCTACACACAGTACAGCTTTTACTACATCCTCCAGTAACAAATTCCAAAGTTTGATTACACATTGAGTGAAAAAAATATTTTCTCTTATTAGTCATAAATAAGTTACCCTGTAGTTTCATTGCATGCCCCCTAGTCTTTCTATATTTTGATGGTGTAAACAATCGATCTACGTTTACCCATTCCACGCCATTCATTAATTTATAGACCTCTATCATATCTCCCCTCAGCCATCTATTTTCCAGGTTGAAGAGTCCTAACCTTTTTAGCCTCTCTTCATTGGGGTATCCTTCCATCTCCTTTACCATTTTGGTGGCTCTTTTCTGTCCCTTTTCTAATAATTCTATATCTTTTTTAAGATACGGTGACCAGAATTGCACACAATATTCAAGGTGCGGTTGCACCATGGAACGATACAGAGGCATTATAATATCCTTTGTTTTATTTTCCATTCCTTTCCTTATGATTCCTAGCATTCTATTTGCTCTCTTGGCCACAGCTGCACACTGGGCGGAGGGTTTTAACATGTTATCCATGATAACACTTAAATCTTTTTCCTAGGTGGTGGTTCCTAATGTGGACCCTTGCATCGTGTAACCATAGTTTGGGTTGTTCTTTCCTAGGTGCATAACCTTGCACTTGTCCACATTAAATTTTATCTGCCATTTGGATGCCCAGTTTTCCAATTTATCAAGATCCTCTTGCAATTTTCCAAAATCCTCATGGGTTTTAACAACTTTAAATAGTTTTGTGTCATCTGCAAATTTGATAACCGCACTCGTTATTCCCATTTCGAGGTCATTTATGAATATGTCAAAAAGCAGCAGACCCAGCACAGATCCCTGGAGTACGCCACTGTTCACCTTTCTCCATTGGAAAAATTGGCCATTTAGCCCTACTCTCTGCTTTCTATCTTTTTTTTTATTATTTATGTAATTTTACAAATATAACAAGAATACATCTTGAACAGAAAACTGAGATGGGTAAGGAAAAAGAAATAACGTAGAACTAAAAGCCCCACCAATATAGATAAGGTAACAAAATCAATACCCAACCCACTCTAGCCCCCAAGAAAGGGATGCTATTATAAGAAGAAAAAAAACATCCAATAATTCTGAAAGGAAATGTAAGGTGTACTTAACAGTCGATTCTACATATAGCTCAAATAGGAACAGAGGGAGGAGCATCAACCTCCGCAGAAAGACGGGCATTAATAAAGTCCAGCAATTGCGAAGGCTCATAAAAAATAAAGGAATCAGACTGATACTTGATCAGACACTTAACAAGGAAATTTTAGAAAAAAGAGCCCTCCCATTTGCTGAACTTCAGGACGTAAAAGGAGAAAGTCCCACCGTCTCCTCTGAGTCTCCCTAGATAGGTCTGGAAACATATGGACAGTCAAACCCTTAAATAACATATGCCGCTTTTTAAAGAACAACTTCATAAGTCATTCCTTATCAGATAGCAATGCCAACGTAATCAGTAAAGTAGATGGTATTACATGCTCATCCTGTGAAGATTCCAACATAGCAGTTACATTTAAGACATCCACTTTTGTTAATCCTCTATCCACTCCCAACCACTCAACTTTCTTCCCAGATGGTAAATAATGCATTTTAGTGATAGGGGGATGGGATTCAGACGGGATACCCAAATTTTCAGTCAAATAAGTCAGAAACATGTCCCTCGCTGAAATCAATGCTACCCTGGGAAAGTTAACAACACGAAGATTCACAGCACGTGCTGAATTTTCCAGCATCTCCAACTTAAAACGCATAGTCATTAAACTCTTCTTGAGGCAGTCCAAGTCGTTCTCCACAGACGACAACTGCATTCTATCTTTTAACCAGTTCCTGATCCACAATAGTACACTGCCTCCTATCCCATGATTTTTTAGTTTTGCCAAAAGTCTCTGATAGGGAACCTTGTCAAAGGCTTTCTGAAAGTCCAGATATACTATATTAACCGACTCACCTTTGTCTTCCTGTTTATTCACACCTTCAAAAAAACATAACAGATTAGTAAGACAAGATTTTCCTTGTCTAAAGCCATGTTGGCTATCTCCCATTAAGCAATGACTATCTATATGTTCAGTAATTGTGTTCTTTATGATGGGTTCTACCATTTTTCCCGGTACTGGCGTCAGGCTCACCGGTCTGTAGTTTCCAGGATCACCCTTGGAACCCTTTTTAAAAATTGGTGTTACATTGGCCATTCTCCAATCTTCAGGTATTACAGATGATTTTAAGGAATTTGAGCCCCTTTTCCCCCAGGGGAATCTTTTTTTTTAATGTATATCTTATGTTGGGGCTGGGGAATTGTTGGGGGGCTGTTGGCCTACCAGTGATCAGAGGCCTCTCAGGGAAGGCCCAGGTGCCTTCCACTCCACAGCATAAAGGAAAAATGTTTTATAAAGTTTTTTACACAATGCCAAGGCCAAGAATGCATAAAATTCTCAGTTCTGGCAATATGCAAAAAATGTATTGCAAACTTTAGTTGCGGATGTGGATAATCCAGTATCTCAATTGCATCCTGTAGCTAAATTTCAGATCCATTAACTAAATTTACAGGTTAGTACATGAGGTCCTTAAAGTCTTACAAATTGTACCCATGTGCGGTGCATAACATAGACATAAAATTGTATACATTCTTCATCTATTTCTTCATTTAAAATCCTATGCATCCTATCGTTACACTAGAACCTCATAATTGCTCATTTACGCACAGTGGCGGATCCTCATTTTTGTGGCCCTGAAGCTTGAACTATTATGGGGGCCCCTTCATAACCAGCAACGAGGTCTGGGTAACCACTGTTAACTTCTTCAATGGGATTCTTCCACGACAGATCACCACAATATTTTTTAAAATTTAACCACTACATGTCAGATTTTGATTAAAATTGCTGTACTGGTTTATCTCACATGTCAAAGTCACTGGTGTGAATAAAAAATTAATATGCCTTATAGTTTTAGAGTTATGGGGGATGAAAATTAAGGAAATGTTATATAATTTTTTTTTTTTTTTAATTCTTTATTTTCGTTTTATAACAACAAAGGAAAGGAAGACATACAGCTAAAAGACAGATACATATAATGTGATACATACACCAAAGTAAACCCCTGCCACCCCCCTCCCCCCTGCTTCTTCTCTAGAAAACTAATCATTCCCGAAGCGGGCGTGTACTGACATTATTGTGTTACAAAACCTAACGGTGATCTGAAACATGATGAGTGCACATTAAACAGACATGTCGGAACAATGAGCAGAGTGTACATAATCATTGAGCATCTGCCATTTAGACAAGCAAGAGTGAGTTTGGGTATGGGGAATAGCTCTCCGAGATATCTGCTCATATTTACTATATAAGCAGACGAGGTTCCACCATTCATTGACAGTAAGTCGAGAGCTATCCTTCCAATTCCTCGTGATTAAACATATGGCTATACCCAGCATGAAATCAAGGAGAAAGCGACCCTTCTTAGGAAGAGAGGGGACCTCCGCCACTGAGCGGAGTCCCACAATCTTCCAAGAGAGAGGCTCGTGAAGATGTAAGATACATTGAATACGACCCAAGACCCGCCCCCAGTAAACCTGTAGTTGCGGACATTCATAAATAACATGAGCGAGGGTTCCCACAGCAGTATGGCAAGACCAACACTGGTCCCTAGCAGTTGTGTTCCATTTGGCTATTTTTTCTGGAGTATAAAAGCATCTATGTGCAAAAAAGAAGAGAGTTTGGGTAACTGAGGCAGACCGGGAAACCCGCACTACTTTGCTCCAGAAAACGCTCCATTGCATAGGGGTTAAAGTGGTTTGCAGTTCGCGCTCCCAGGCTTGTTGGGCTCTAAAAGTGGCAGTATCTGTACCCTGACATAATAATTTATACAAGTTAGAGGCTACCCCATGTGTACTACTAATAGAGTGAACTAGTTCTAATAGCCCGTCCTCAGTAGGGACAGAGGGCGGCATGATTTGAGCACTTTTGAGGCAGTGTTGAAGCTGCATCAATTGAAAGTAATGTTTCGCTGGTAGCGCAAATTCCTTTTGTAACTCAGAAAAGGTTTTCCAACGAGCTGCAGAGAAGAGCTGTTGGGGTGTCCAGATCCCCCTAGAGTACCAGGGTTTCCATGCTATCGTTCTGTTTAGAACTTGAATTCTGGGATTATTCCACAGCGGGAGTCCGTCCTGAGGACATACGTTTGGGCCCAGTGATAGAATGAGAGTGTTAAAGGCCGCAAGAGTATCGACAATCATTGGGGGATGGCGGGTGTCTGCTTGATGGGACATACCGGGGAGATGGGTCAACGGAATTGGGCTACTAAGCTCCTCTTCTATATCAAGCCAAAACTGGTCTGCTGTCTGTTGAGGCATCTAGCCATCGGGCACCTTGCTTAAGTAGGAATGCTTGATGGTATCTGAGAAAATCAGGAAATCTGGCACCCCCTAGCTCCTTCGCAGACTGTAGTTTTTGTTTAGCTATCCTTGGTGGTTTGCCCTGCCAGAGGTAGCGGACGAGAAGGCCCTCAATATCTTTGTAAGTGTGTAGCGGGAGTAAGCATGGCAGCATTTCTAAAATGTAATTCACTTTGGGGACTATCATCATTTTCACAGTTTCTAGGCGGCCCCACCATGTAAGGGATAAGGGGGACCAACGATTTGTGAGCTCACGGACTTTGGAGACTACCTCTTTGGCATTAAAACTGATAGTGTCTTCTAAAGGAGAACAGTAATGGACCCCAAGATATTTCACCATGCGGGATTGCCAAAGGAAAGGAAAGGCCCGCATGTCAGCCTCATGCACCCAGCGGTTCAGTGGGAATGCTACAGATTTGGTCCAGTTAATTTTATAGCCCGATAATTGCGAGTATCCATCAATCAGATCCAAGACAGCTGGAACCGAATCAAGGGATACGAAAAGCATCAGGTCATCTGCATATGCAGAGAGTTTAATCTCTCTGTGACTGAAGGGGACACCTCGAATACGTGCGGACTGTCTAATAAGGAGGGCGAGGGGTTCAAGAGCTAGATCAAAGAGCATTGGTGATAGGGGGCAACCTTGACGCGTGCCTCTTTGGAGATTAAAAGGCTGAGATTTAATGGCATTTACACAAATACTGGCGACGGGTTGAGTATACATAACTTGGAGGTATCGGAGGAAGCCCTCCCCAAAGCCATACCATCGGAGAACTGCAAATAAGAAGGGCCATTCTAGGCGATCAAAGGCTTTTTCAGCATCTAGGGAAAGACCCACCCATGGGTGATCTAGATTGGCAGCACTGGATAGCACATGGCACAAGGTCCGAGCATTGTCAGCGGTGGATCGGCCGGGTATAAAACCGCATTGGTCGGGATGGATTAGGGTGGCCATCCTGTCAGATAGCCGGGTGGCCAAGATCGTTGCGAAAATCTTATAATCGGCATTAAGTAGGGAAATTGGACGGTAGTTGGCGGTTAGCAGCGGGTCTCTGCCTTCTTTCTCAAATACTACCACATTAGCTGCAGAAAAGGATCCCAAAGAGGATGTATCTACCGCAAGGGCAGTAAAATAGAGTTTTAAGTAGGGAACTAGATCTGCACTGAAAGTTCTGTAGAATTCGGTCGGGAGACCATCAGGCCCTGCGGCTCGACCCGAGGCTGTTCGTGTTAGGGCAGATTGGATCTCTGAAGTAGAGAAGGGTTCATCCAGCGCATCCCTATCAGCTTCAGAGAGGGTCGGCCGCTGGATACCAGAAAGCAATCGCTCGAAGGTCTCTGGTGAGAACTCACATTCAGATTGATATAGGCGGGTATAGAAATCCCGAAAGAGTTCTACAATATCGGAGTCTTTGCTCAAGATGCCCCCTCCCTGTGGGGCTCGAAGGGCCGCTACGCGTTTGGCTTCTTTTTGACCTTTCAAGGCGTTGGCTAAAAGTCGACCGGCTCGGTTGTTTTCACGATAGTATGTTCCTCGTTGAAGCTCAATACTCTTAGAAGCTGCAGTTGAGAGGATTGCATTATATTGAAAACGGAGACGCTGTAAGCGAACTAAAACACATGGATCAGTACGTGAAGTTAAAACTCGTTCGCCTGCTTTGATTTGTTGGTCTAGGATGAGTAGCTGCTGTTTGCGTTGTTTCCGTAGGCGGATTTGATAGCTAGTGATCGTTGCTCGAATGGCCGCTTTGAAACCCTCCCACCAAGCCCAATTCGCAGTATCCTGGGGTAAATTAAAATGGAAGTAATCCTGTATGGCTGCTCGAATTTCTAACTGGAACTCTGGCTGAGTTAACAGGGCTCTGTCAAAGAACCAGGCCCCCGAATTCCCTTGGGGTGTAGTAGTGTGTAATTGAAAAGAAATAGCAGCATGATCTGAAATATGTTGGGAGTGAATCCTTGCAGTGTCCACCTGAGGAACTAACAGTTTTGATATTAGAAAGAAATCTATGCGAGACTGGGATTTGTGAGGGGAAGAAAAGAAGGTAAAGTCAAGCTCATTGGGGTGTAGTAACCTCCATAGATCAACTAAAGCAAGATCTTTGATCAAAGCGGTAAGCGTGGTGTGACTCTTGGGGGGACCACTTGTCCTAGGCGGCTGTTTGTCAATCAGAGGATCAAGAACTAAATTGAAATCCCCCCCTATTATCAATGAAGTATTAGCAGAGGCCTGCGCAACCTGAGCAATGGTAGCAAAAAAGGCAGGGTCATCCACATTAGGAGCATAAAGGCATATACATGTAACTTCAAGGCTACCTATCTTGAGGTGAACTCTGGACCATCTACCTGCTGTATCTGAGCTAGTCGCAATAATAGTAGCATGCAGAGATTTCCTAACCAGTATGGCAACCCCACATTTCTTAGAAACGGCTGGGGAATAGGCGGCCACCATGTAAGGTTTAATATTGAGTTTAAGAGTTTCCTTCGAATTTAAATGCGTTTCTTGGAGGAAAATCAGGTCCGCAGCTTCATGACTTAGATAGCTTAGGATTTTCTTCCGTTTTATCGGATTATTGATTCCTTTTACGTTCAATGAGAAAATCTTACATGGTGCCATCAATCAGTAATAGACATTTTAGGTAAGGGCGCTTGAAAACATACAACATAATCAGAATCTGTGCAACAATGACATAATCACCGAGTATGCTGGCTAATACACCCCATATTGAAAAGTATGTACCAAAGTAACTTAGAGAAGAAGCAAAACCCCCAATGAATATGGCGACCATATGTCTGCGGGAGGAGGCCCTAGAGAGGAAGATAGAGACATGAAAAAAAAAGAAAAGAAACACCAGAGTCCATAATTAACACTGTCTCTGATACTCATCGAGGCTACTGTGGGTAGATGGAGTCGGGTCACAGATATCATCAAAATAAGGCAACAGACCGCCCTCGCCAGATTCTTTGCTGAGCCGCGGCAAATCCAATATGGCAGGTACAGCGGTTATGAGAATACTTGCAGGAATATTCTGGAAGTCAGCGCATCAAGTCGGCTTCTTTAGAATCCAAAAACTCCGCTAGTAGCTCAGGGTCCTCAAATGTTCTTGTCTGATTGTGAAGCGTGACTCGGAGCTTGGCCGGATACATCAGGCCATAGCGTGCTTGTAGTTGTTGTAGCCTCGGCCGGAATTCCAGAAAGCGCTTTCGGCGGTCGACCGTGGGTTTAGCCAAGTCAGGGTAGAAGGAGATCTTGTGGCTCTCAAACTCCATATGGCCCTTTGCCCGAGAGGCACTGAGAATTTGCTCCACATGTTGATATCTCAAAAGTCGAAAGATGATAGGCCGCGGGGTCTTCCTGTTGAGCGTTATGTTTGTGCGTACACGATGAGCGCGATCGATCTCCAATTCGTTGGTAAAAGTGATTTGGAGCAGGGAAGGGAGGATTTTGCATAAAAACTCTTTCATGTCTCCCGATTCCGCTCCCTCCGGTATGCCCACGAGTCGTAGGTTGTTGCGGCGCGCTCTATTATTGCCATCTTCCACTTCTTTCTGCAAGGCCCGTACCTGACGTTCAACTTTGTCGAGTTTGGACAACCGGGCCGCATGGGAGTCTAATATGCTCTCCATTTTGTCCTGACGCGAAGAGAGCCCCTCTAGCCTGCCTTGCAGTACACCAAGATCTTCCCGCAGCGCTCGGAGCGCTTCACCGTTTGACTGCACGAGGTCCTTGACCCCTCTAATCTCTGCGAGGATTTCCTGCTGCATTTCGGGGCCCTCGCGCAAAGCCAGCCCCTTCTGCGGGGACGGGGGTTCAGTTTTGGAGCGTTTGCCGTGAGAAGCCGCTGGAGATCCAAATTCCAGGCGCGTGGGTTTGGTCCCCGCCATCTCACCAATGTGCCCCGGTAAGATCAGAGCAAAAGTTCAAGTATGTCCGGTGTTAATTCAGGATTCTGAGTAGGCCTCTCGGGAGCCTCAGCGTTATGCGACCATCCCGCTGGACATCGGGCTCCGCCCCCCCGAAATGTTATATAATTTTAATAAAAGTTTTAATTTCTGTCATAAATGTTAATAGTGTTTTAAATTATTTAAAATTATTTTATATTAAATATATTTAGAATGAAACATACTTAATTTGAATGTTTTTTTTTGTTTATGGCTAGCCTGCATAATACTTTAATAACTTTTTAATTTTTATATCTATTATTTTGTATTGAATTACACTATATTAATAATTATTTTTTAAAAACCCCTTCTCATACAGTAGACCCAAAATTTTAAGCAATGTGGGCTAAAGTCGCTTCTGGAGCTCCTCCAGGATTAGGGGTCCTGAAGCTTAAGCTTTATTAGTTTCATAGTAGATCTGCCCCTATTTATACATATATTCTCAAAATCATGGCCTGCCTCATTTCTGTGGTCACACACTCTAAAGTTGTGCCATGGTCTGAGCTCCTCTAATGTGGTTCCCATTACCTTGAGCCTTGCTTAGGCTCCACTAGAAATACCTGTTGCTTTCTAAGGTACAGTCCTTGAGGTTTATTCAATTTTCTTCCATGTAATCAAGTCACACAGAACAAACAATGTCATATTCCTCTTTCTACACAGTTCAACACTCACTATGTAATTGACTTACAGTAGACCGAGGTTCCTCAAACTTTTGATTTGAAAGATTTTGTAGAACTATTTAAGTTACTGAGAGAGCTTACTGAGTCTTGGGGACCCTAACTTGCATTCTTGATGATATACAATGCCAAGAATGTGGCAGATATAAGGGCAAACACTGCAGAAAAATGAAAGCAGGGGATAGTTCAAGTGGGTATAGTTATCATTTCAGTAATAATATTTTTATATTTATTGGAAGTTGCCAACCCTGTGTCTCTCCATTCCCTCATGTCTGAACCAGTGATGCAGCAGCTGTTTTAGTGGCTCTCAGTGTCAGATAGCAATGGTGTATATTGCATGTTCAAAACTTTGTAGGCTGATGCTTTTTCCAGACTTTTGATCACATACATGGTAAAAATCAGTAGGGAAGAAATGCCAGCTTGTAATTTATGGGCATGCTTGCAGTGCTGCTACAGCCTGGGGTCAATGCTGGTGGCAGCAGTGAAATCTCCTCTTTCTACACCTTGAGCATACCACAAGCTGGATGAAATTTGGCTTCGAGCTAAGTGCAGGTTGTATAGGATGAGAAAGTGACATCTAAGTTCTTTGAGCCCTGGTTATATAGAAATAAACTGGATACACCTCGAGGACTATTCCTTGGGAAGCAAAAGGATTTCTAGTGGAGACTAGGCAGGGATCAAGGCAGCGTCAGTGGCAGAGGTGTCGAGTAATAGAGAACTTTACTGCTGTCATCCACTTTGACACTGGCTGTAACTGGCAGTACAAGAATGCTCACAACTCACAGTCTGGCATTTCTTCCCTGCTGACTTTAGCATCTATGAGATCAACAGTGGGGAAAGGCAGAATCAACCCACAAGTTTCGAACATACAGCACTTGTCATAGCGGCTGTCACTGTCAGAGTGTGGTCCATGGGCTACAGTTTGAGGACCTTTGGCTTAGAATAGATTATGAAATTCTGGGAACAACTTATCCTTATATATTTTTCCTTTACAGCTTGGTCCAATGCAATTTATTCACTGCACTATCAAAGAAAGAACCAAACCTTGTTCATAGCAATCTCCTGTGCAGTCCTGGAACCTCAGTCAGAGTTGAGTTGAGTTGAGGGTTGCTGCACACACATATGTGATGGAGCTCTTCCTGGTGAGACCGTGTCCCCCAACTCATTCCAGTCAAACCAGCAGGTGATATGGAAGCTAGACAGTAGTGTCATGTAAAGAGGTAAGTGTAGGGGCATGCTATGGGGATGTGCCTTGACAATGGTGAAACTGAGAATGCATTTGAGTGTCATAGCTTTGGGGACAAGATGTGTACAGGCACAGCTAGTCAGCCAATGACTCCCACAGTTTGCAATTACTTACTGAAAACATTCTTCTGCCCATACATGTTGTCTCACACAGTTTGTGGAAATGTAGAATAACTGGCTGTGCAGCATGTTGTTTGTACAGCCATAAAGCCTGTGTATCACATGCACACACAAGGCATTGCCACAATTCATAGTCCTCTGGACACACACACACACACACACACACACATACACACACACACACACATGACCCCACTGTCCAAAAGAGGTATACAGTATATTGGCATTCTTACTTGTCTCATAGAACTGTTTTAATGCTTGGATGTTGCTAATGCCCACACACACCATTTGTTAATGCCTGCTCAGTGCGTGGGCACTAGTAGTACCCTCTCCCATCCAGCCAGTGTTGGTGCAGTTTCTCATTGTGGCTAGAGACTGTCAGGACTGATGCTAGATGGGATAGGGAGGGTCGCACGTGCAGATACAGATATGGAAATGTAGGATAAAATTAACATACCTGTACATATCACTCATGATCCACAGGTTGGTCTTGAAAATATGATTCTTTTCTCTCAAACACAGTAGCCATGTGTGATGGAAACAAATTAAGATCTTATTTTTACAGTTATATTTAAGATAATGCTAGCTTAAATATAATATGCTGCTTTGCAGAGCTGCCCATCCCCAGGCAACTTCCCTATTTGACCCTAAGCAAGAAAGGCTCAGAGAAGTGGCCAGTAACCATCGTCTCCTTTCTCTGTTCTGCAGCTTATGTAAACTCCTCAGTTTCTTTGCAATCCTGCAGGCTTGACGTTAGTAATATACGTACATTTGGTTCTTTTTACACCTCTATCTTTGCAAGTTTGGCTGGGTAAAAACTCTGATAGGGAAGGAAAGAAACACACTGGAGGGGGAGGAATATTTCAAGTGATGCCTGTAAATAAAGGCACACAAAGCTACTGATAAACCAGCACATAACAGAACAAAATTTCCCAATGAGATTACTTCAGAAAAAAATTAAAAAGTTGCAGGCTTCAGCGGAAAAGAAATCGTTACTTGAGGAGAAGACGAGGGGGACAATCAACAAATCAGACAAAGAACAGAAAAAGGGAGTAGATTAAGACAGAAGGAATAAAGATGACCTGCACTGTTCTGGATGTGAGCTTGCTTGGGCTTGTCACCTGTCTTTGACAAAGACAAATAAAAGAGCTCTGAACTGCTTCACAATATTCCTCTCTGAGTCTCATTGGCATAATTGGCCCTAGGTTGATTGGATACAGCTAAATAGGTATTTATTACATGTATTAGGAGCTATAGAGTAGCCATGTGAGGGTATGGGTGCATCAGTCCATGTGTATATATGGGTTCCGCTTTAGCTGCCAGTGATATGCTCGGCATGCCCCCGACAGTACACACTGCAGCATTGCACCTGACATGCAGGGCACGGACAAATGTATCTTCTGCAATAGGCAGAAACTGCTGCTGCTGCCACCCCCACCCCCACATGTTGCTAACATGGCTGCATCGTAGTAGTAGCATTGGCATGAATCCTTTGTGATAACGGTGGAATGTATGTGTGCCGCCACTGTCATAGCAGAGTTGCACCAGATATCACAGATGTGCACCTTAGTTGGCCGCCTAATCCACCTAGTGGACTAGCCAGCCCCACTGAATCGGTAACATGACACCACATTTAGCACTTTGCACCAACAACTTAGTGTCTTTTATTAAAAGGACACCATTCTGTGACTTCCAATGGACCACTACTATCACTAATTTCAGGTCTAGAGTCTGGGAGGTGCATGCTGCATACATATGAAAGGGATCCTTGTGTAGTGTTTAATGTGTGAAAACAGCTCTCTCCCTGCAAGGGAACCCTTAATGCCTGCTCTGAGCAGGCCTTAAGGTTCTTCGTGGCTGCGCCTGTGATGCACGCTAATAACACCTGCTGTCAAGGGAATGCTCGCTGTCTTTAACCATGATCCACTCAGTTAATGGCCCTTCTCCACCTCTTTGTACCTTAACACCCAGTAACAGGTGACCAGCCGTTAAGCCGGCATTATCAGCACTTTCCGTGGCGTTAACCGCTAGCGGGTGCTAATAACATCCGTTAACAGCACCTTTGTGCCCTTAATAGCCCTTAGTAAACATACCCCTTATTCTCTGAAGGACTTAGCTAAGTGTTTGGTTGACTTTATATCCAAAATCAAGACTGGGGCTTTCATTTCAGAAAACATTCTGGGAATACTGCTGTTTCAGTAGACGTCTTGAAGTTTTCTAGTATAGTTGTGGTGAAGGAGAGTGATATCATTCTTTGCAATTGGAGGCTTAAGAAAATCATACAGAACACAGCACTTTAAGGTTTCTCAATTTCCCAAGATTTTTGTTCATTACTTCAAAAGTTATGTGAAGGAAATATTAGCTTGTAATATCTAAAATGCTATTGGAAGTTATTTTCATATGGCAAAGATCTATTATTTGCCATGAAGTGAAAGAATTATGGAGGACTATCTGTCTATCGCCAATCTGAACCTTACACAGAGTATTGAATGTTCTGTAATTTAAATGACCCTGAGGGCTATGCTTCTACTTTCTTATCCCTTTGAATCATAGGATTGAAGTAGGAAGGTCTCCTGAATTTTGCAAAATCATAGAGTTAAAAGGAAAAGTTTTCACTTTCCCTGCAAAAAGAAGCTTTGAACATCAGCACAGAATTCTTTCTTAGATACTCATGCAAATATTTAATTAAATATTATTGTGATCATTACATTTTTTCTGATCCTGAATATTTGAGAGCTTACTGAAAGTAAAAAGACTTTCATTTTGATGATAGTATTTAGAGCATTTAGGCTAATGGATACATATCTCTTTTATAAACTAAAATAAAAGGAAGTGACTTTGGGGCCGATGCGGAAAGCCGCCGCTAAAGTCACGTGCTATTAGCTATATACATGTCTATGTAGCATGCTGATAGCACGTGACTTCAGTATGGGCATGCAGAAAAAAGGTGCATATACAAATGAACCACGTGTAAACTTCGGGGCAAAATGTCAGCGTTAAATTGGGAGAGCAAGCCAAACACATGCAAACAGAAGTTGGTGCAAGTTTGACATGCTGTCCCAGAGAAACAAGATCATCTGAGGGGAAGTTTGACACTTCACCTCAGATGATCCTTGCATTGGGGAAAGCCCCTGATGCCATCAAAATGCTGCCAAGGGACCAGTGTCCGACCCGCCAACAGAAACCAAATCTCCGTCAGCCCCGATCCCCACCCAATAAAAAAAAAATACCCAGTGGTCCAGCAGCCCCTTAAGTGATGGTAAAGAATTTATAGTTAGTGTCTGTAGTCTCCCAAGAATCCAGAACCATGGGAAGGCCCTCAAAATCCAGTCCTTTTAGTGAAATTCCAGTTCAGAAGGTGAGGGAGTAGCAAGGAAGGGGTTTAAAGGTGATGTGAAGTTGAATATGAAGTAAGAGAATGGAAGGAACTCTATGAGTGAGAAAGGACATTAAAGGAGGTATATAAGGGGTAGATGGGTATGGGTATGAAATGAAGAAGGGGAAATGGTGTGAGTGAGGGAATCAGAGGTGGGTGATATAGGGTGTACATGTGTCTGAGTGAATGAGGAGATATGAGAGGGTATGGACATGGACTGTGCTTCTATGAGAATGAGTGTGAAGATCAGATGGGATATGAGATATGTATTTGCAGGCAAATGAGAAAAAGGGGGGGGGGGAAGGATGCATCCTCTCTCTCTTGATTTGGGGATCTCTTTTTGTCCTTATTTTTATGGTTAGGTTTATTAATGCACTTGATATATTGCCTTTCTAAAACCCAAAGCGGTTTACAATAAAATACATTTTGGAAAAGGAGAAAAGGAACTCCATCATTAGGACAAGACATAGATAGGAGGGAGATAATGTAAAAGTCAGAGTAGAGTAAGAAAAATAGAGAAACACATACATCAAGTGCCCCACTCTGCCAGACTCCCTAACTGACCTTCCCCCTCCCCCTGATCCTTCCTGGCAGTTAATTTAGTTCAATAAAGGGGTTTTCAGGTGGGATTTACATTTCAAGTATGAAATTTTCAGCTGAAGTTGAAGAGGGAAAACATTTCAGAGCATGCGGACATAAAAGAAGAATGCAGAATGACATGTTGACTCCAATTGGGCCCACAAAAATAGAGGAATGTATAATCTATTATTGTGAAGGCAGTGAAGAATATACACAGGAGTGTAAAAAATGGGGGGGGGGGGGAGCTCGTGACTCCGATGTAGAATAGCTGCATCCTAATCCAGCTCCTGCCCTAATGGATCCCTATTGGCAGATCGCGGCATGTGAAGCCCCGCTAATATCCCCTAAACTGTGCTGATCCATTGGCCCTGTGGAGGGGAAGAGCCTTGTCAGCTATGGCTTGCTTTTCGCAGCACGAGATGGCTGAAGGTCTGCTCCCTTCACTGAATGGCTTAACTTGGAAATCTGAGGTATTGTGCTCCGTAGAGTTGCTAGAGCTCCTTCTAGGGGTGATTCCTGGTATCTCTGCTATTTGCTGTCTTATGGCAGTGCTTTTATTTGTGAAGCTCTGGCTGGCTGTGGATTCTTATCCTGTTCTTCGCCATGGCATCTAAGAACACATATGCTGCAAATCCAAATTTTCAAGGAAAGGAGACAAACCCGAGGTAAAGAGTTCTTCAAAAGTTCTTTACAAATATGTACTAAGTTTCCCATGGTTAAATTCCTAGTTGTATTTGCCTGTTATATGTAAACTCATTACAGTCTGTTGCGTGCAATGAGTATTCTGTTTAATGTAAACCGCGCTGACGAAAAAGAGTGCGGTATAAAAGAACTATAAATAAATAAAAATAAATAAAAAAAAAGCTCTGACCACTTCATAGAAAACCCTGGTTAGTGATGAAAATATAGCCTCACAGCCTGCTACATAAGCGGATCTTATGGAGATGCTCCAAATCTTTTTGGTTTGACTTCTCCAAAGCAATATCGGATCTTCGCTCCGATTTGAAAAAGCTAGATGACCGAGTGGCACAAAATGAAATAAACATTGGAGAGCAGATTGATGCCACAGCCATCTTTCAGTCTAAAATCAATATGCTGGACCATCTCACAAGGGACCTTAAGGAGCGCCAAGATGAATTAGAGAACTGACAATGTCACAGTGCCAGAGAGACCAGCGAGTCAAGAGACTACTACACAACTAGTTCAAGAGATTTATCTGTGCTTTGTGCCAGGAGGACTGAGTCCAGTGAAGTTAGAGTGAGCATACCGTGGAACAGGGCAGTGATCTGTGGGAGAGGCGAGACCTCGCCCTGTTTCAATTTCTATGAGGATAAGACGGCCCTGCTTCGACATCTTCACGGGAGGAGACCAGTTTCTTTCCATGAGAAGGAGATTCAGATCTTCCATGACCTGTCTCCATACACGTTAGAGAAGCATCACTGTTTCAAACCATGTACTCCATGGCTGCAGAAAAAAACCAATCCGTTACAGGTGGGGATTTTCTTTTGCGATCCATTTCAAATGGAACAACATTGCTCACAAAATCACAGAACTGTCAAACTGCCTGGAGTTTCTTGATCAGGTTCAGGCAGAGGATAGTTGTATACCATGACACCGCAGTGACCAGAGAGAATGGGAGGTTTCTACCCCTAAATGCTGCAAGGTGCCCAGATCACGATGTTAATCTGAGGAAGAGCTGGAAGAGGCACAAGCTAAAGCAATGGATACTACTGCTCCTACCTGACAGATCCGGCTTCCTCTGCTCTAAGACTCTGTTATCAAAATTTGCTGATCTTTGATGTTTAGGCTCAGCACTTGGTTGCATTATGTTTTGAGATTGAGATGGTTACTAAGAAAGGTTGCGGTACAGCCTCCTTTTTACCCCGCTCTCTACTACTCCTTCTTATTCTCTCATGAGGTAATATCCACCCCAACCCTGCCCCACCCAGTTTTCTTTCTCACTCTAAGAAATGTTACTCACGTAACTTTTCTAATTTCATCCATATCCCTCTCCTTTCCCCTTCCACTCTCCCTCCCTCATGCGCCACTCACTCATCCAAAGACACCAACCCTTATCCTAGCCCCTTTAGAAGTCTGTCTCTCTCTAAGAAGAGATCCCCTTCTACTCCCCCTCCCTCATGTGCCTCACGGAAGACACACTCATTAAGTGATAATCACCCTTACCCTTGCAGCTCAAGATCTCTATCTTACTCTGGAAAAAAATCCTCACGTAACTTGTCCGACCTCATCCATATCATAGAAACATAGAAACATAGAAATATGACAACAGAAAAAGACCACATGGCCTATCTAGTCTGTCCTTCCATATCAACAACTACAACAGTCCCCTTTTTACCTTTCAGACTTTCTACACCCCAGCCCTTACCTCTGTGTTTGTCCCATGCTTTTTTGAATTCAGTTACTGTCCTCATCTCTACCACCTCAACTGGGAGACTATTCCATGGATCCACTACTCTTTCCGTAAAGAAATATTTCCGCATATCACTCCTGAATCTATCTCCCATCATCCTCATCCCATGTCCCCTCATAGAAGAACTTGCTTTCAATTGAAAGAGGCTCTCTCCCTGAACATTTATACTATGGAGGTATTTAAACATCTCAATCATATCACCTCTATCCCACCTTTCCTCTAAGGTGTACATATTAAGATCCTTAAGTCTGTCCTCATATGCTTTATAATGAGGACCACTAATTATTTTAGTAGCCACCCTCTGCACCAACTCCATCCTGTTCACATCCTTTTGAAGGTGCGGTCTCCAGAATTGCACACTATACTCCAAATGAGGTCGCACCAAAGACTTATAAAGAGGCATTATCACCTCCATTTTTCTGCTAGCCATTCCTCTCCGTATGCACCCAAGGATCCTTCTAGCTTTTGCTGTCAACTTTTCTACCTGTTTAGCTACTTTAAGATCATCAGACACAACCACGCCTAGATCCTGCTCTTCTTTAGTGGACAAAAGTACTTCACCCCCTATACTATATTGCTCCCTTGGATTGCAGCAGCCCAAATGCATGACCATACATTTTTTAACATTAAATCCCAGCTGCCAAATTCTAGACCATTCTTCAAGCTTAGCTAGATCCCTCCTCATGTTATCTACACTTTCCTGGGTGTCTACTCTATTGCAGATTTTGGTATCATCCGCAAAGAGGCAAACCTTACCCGACAGCCCTTCCGCTATATCACTAGCAAAGATGTTAAAAAGAATTGGACCAAGGACAGATCCCTGGGGCAAAACACTGGTAACATCCTTCTCCTCAGAGTGAGCTTCATTTACCTGTACTCTTTGTCGCCTCCCACCCAACCAATTTCTAACCCAAGCAGTAACTTTAGGGTCCATCCCTAGGGTGCTCAGTTTGTTTATAAGTCGCCTGTGAGGAACAGTGCCAAAGGCTTTACTGAAATCTAAATATACCACATCTAGGGCTCTCCCTCGGTCCAACTCCCTGGTCACCCAGTCAAAGAAATCAATCAGATTTGTCTGACAAGACCTGCCTCTGGTGAATCCATGCTGCCTCGGAACCTGTAATCTGCTGGACTCCAGAAACCTCACTATTTTCTCTTTCAGCAGCGTTTCCAATAATTAACTCACCACCGAAGTTAAACTAACCGGCCTGTTGTTTTCAACCACATCCTTACTTCCACTTTTGTGTAAAGGCACCACATAAGCCTCTCTCCAATCCTTTGGCACCACTCCCGACTCCAACGAGGCATTGAAAAGGTCAGTCAGTGGAGCTGCTAGAACGTCCCCAAGTTCCCTCAGTATTCTAGGGTGTATCCTATCCGGTCGTATCACTTTGTCTACTTTAAGTTGAGCTAGTTTCTCATGAACACAGTCTTCTGAAAATTGTTCAAGATATCCCTCGCTTCTGTTCCTGTTTGTGGGTATTTTCTGAGGTCCTGCTCCTGGTTCTTCATCTGTGAACACAGAACAGAAATATTTGTTAAGCAATCCCGCTTTATCCTTATCAGCTTCTACATATTCCTCCCCTGCACCCTTGAGTCTGACAATACCACTTTTGCCCTTCCTCTTCTCACTAACATATCTGAAAAATGTCTTATCCCCCCATTTTATTGCATTGGCTATTTTCTCCTCCTTTTGAATCTTTGCCTTCCTGACTACTTTACTAGCTTATCTTAAGTTTTTCCAAATATAGGTGCCTGTCTTCCTCTCTCTGTGATCTCTTGTATTTCAGAGGACCTCCCTCTTTTTCTTCAATTCTTCAGCTACTTCTTTCAAAAGCCACAGCAGTCTCCTTTTCCTTTTACCTTTATTTACCATTTTAACAAAAAGGTTGGTTGCCCTTAAAATATTCCCTTTCAGTTTTTGCCCACTGTTTTTCTACATCCCCCAGCTGTTCCCATCCCACTAACGACTCCCTGAGGTATTGGCCCATCTTGGCAAAGTTAGTCTTCCTAAAGTCTAAGATCCTCACCTTTGAATGGATTCTAAAAGCCCTAGTCCTATTACTAAACCACACCATCTGGTGATCACTGGATACAAAATGATCTCCCACTACAACATCAGAAACACTTTCACCATTGGTAAGCACCAAGTCCAGTATGGCCCCTTCACGTGTGGGGTCTGTTACCAATTGCCTGAATAGTTCTCCCTGTAGAGAATCCAGGATCTCCTTACTTCTAGATGATACTGCAGCAGGAATGTGCCAATCAACATCTGGCATATTGAAATCTCCTATCAGTAGCACTTCCTCTTTCCTAGCAATGCTGCATATGTCTTCAATTAACTCTCTGTCCACCTCTTCCTCTTGTGAGGGAGGTCTGTATATCGCACCAATGCAAATAGATTTCTCTTTCCCTCTTTCTAGTTTAACCCACAGTGCCTCCTCTCTCCCTTTTAAGCTCTATAATTCCAAAGCTTGTCAGACGGCTGCCTAGGGTGAGAACTTACACAATCTTGACGATGCATACATTCATATGATTCTTGCAAGGTATTGTGGGTATTGTAGTTCATTCACTCCCAAACACAGCTGATGACAATAATTTGAGTTGTGAAACCAAGTGGTAAGATCAATAAAATACTTCTTTTATTGATGGGGTTTAATTCACCCAGCACATGTATGCTTGATAGCACTATAAATGAGGTTACTTGCTTGCAGTGTTTAAAATGGATAACAAAAAGTCACAAAGTAAACCAGAAAACAACCTTCAGCTTGTCAGGCAGTTAGCTAATGTTTTCTTAGCAAATAATTACCAAATACAAAGGCACAAAGTAAAGAATAAACTTTGCTGGTTAGGTTAACTTCTGCTTATTTTTCCACGCCGATCTCAGCAGTGATTCTCCCTTGCTCACACACACAATCAGGTGCAGCCCTAATTACTATCAATGGACCAGCTGAAAGCCTTTAGCTGGCTGGCTGCTACTGTGTGAGCCCAAATCCTGCTTTAAGAGCTGTTTGCAGTGGAAATAAAGAACAAAGTTAGGTTTCTTTGTGATGGCTGATGTGTTTGCTCAGAGAAAGCTAGCAATAGCATTTAGATAGAGAACAGTCCATGTAAACTGTATTTTCATCTGCTGTATCAATCAGCATATGGTCACTATCATACATTGGCACAGACGAGTCTTTCATTAAGGCACTATCATGAGAATGCTTATTCCCTTGCTGCCATTCTCTATTATAGATAGGGTCTGGATCAGTGTTCATACCTGAGCCTCTCCTGCTATCATTATTCCTCTCTGTATAGCCTGGCCAATATGTAATCCAATTCTGATGTCCAGCCTTCCAATCTTGATCCCTGGACTCTGGATCTTCTCTCACATACCTTCTGGCCTTGGTCTGAAAGTCCCTTCCACATGCAGTCTTCTCTCTTCCAGGTAGCCACTGGTGATTCCTATCTCTGCCACTCCATTCCTCTGGCTGAATCCAGTCCAATGGACTCTGCTGGCTTTTGGAATACCTCCCAGTATGAGTACTGCCTTGGAATCTCCCAGACCTTCCAATGGCCTTTCTTCTCTTCCTTCCAGAGAGTTTCCTTCTCTCTCTATCTGCGTGGCTTTTGCTGAAGCTGTTCTTCAAACTGTTGCTGAAACTGTTATCTGAAGAATAAGCTCTACTCTTATCCTGTTCTAATGTTTGCTGCTCCCTAACACAGTGCAGCTGTCTTGAATCAGGCCCTGCCCTTTGAGATGAGTGCTTAGGGATTACCTCATAGCTCTCTTGATTGCACACACATTTTCTCACTTCAGCCCCTCTCATGGCTGCTGGAAACCTGGTGCATTCTGGGACTGGTAGTCTTTTATGTGAAAACTCTGTTTTCTTGCTTCTACCAGAACTGATAGGTTGCTTGTTCAGAGTCACATCATCTTTTCTATAGCTCCTACCTGAGCTATGATAAGCTTCCTTATCACATACCCCCCTGCTTAAGTTATTACGGACTGGTTTTACTGGTGAAACTTCTTCTCTACAGTCCGTAATACGGGAAAGTGCATCCGCATTCTTGTGTAACTTCCCGGCACGATGTTCAACCTGAAAATCAAACGCCTGTAAGGCCATGTACCAGCGTGTCAACCTGGCATTGTGGTTCTTCATTTGCTGCAACCACTTAAGTGGGGCATGGTCCGTGACCAACTGGAACTTTCTCCCTGTAAGGTAAAACCTTAACGCCTCCACTGACCACTTGATAGCCAAACACTCTTTTTCTATCGTGGAATACTTTTGTTCAGCCAGTGACAACTTCCTGCTCAGGTATATCACAGGATGCTCCTCTCCATCATGGCACTGGGATAGGACTGCTCCTAGCCCTACATCCGATGCATCGGTTTGAACCAGAAAGGGTTTCTTGAAGTCTACTCCTTTCAGTACCGGTCCTGTACACAATTTTTCTTTTAATACTGAAAACGCTTTTTCAGCTTCTGGTGTCCACTTTATCTGGTTTGGACAATTCTTTCGCAGCATATCCGTGAAAATGGCACTTTTCTCTGCGAATTGCGGTATAAACCGGCGGTAGTATCCAATAAGTCCTAAGAAACTTCTTAGTTGTTTCTTGGTTGTTGGAGGAGGAAAATTCCTGATGCTATCTATTTTGCTTAATAGAGGTTTAATTTTTCCTCTTCCCACTAGGTGGCCTAGGTATTTTACCTCCCTATTTGCAAAGGCACACTTCTTCGGGTTTAAAGTGATTCCCGCTAGCTTCATAGAGCACAAGACTGCCCTGATCCTCTTCAAATGCTCCGCCCAGGTGTTACTATGGATTATGACATCATCCATGTATGCAAAAGCATAACTTTGGTGGGGTCGAAGTACCTGATCCACTAACCTTTGGCAGGTAGCCGCTGCTCCATGCAGTCCGAAAGGCATCCTCTTGAACTGGAAAAGGCCAACGGGGGTGCTGAACGCAGTTTTCGGCTTCGACTCCCTGGTGAGCGGGATTTGCCAATATCCTTTTGTCATATCAAGGGTGGTTAAGTATTGAGCCTGTCCCAGCTGGTCTAGCAGCTCCTCAATTCTTGGCATTGGATATGCATCAAAAACTGATATGGCGTTTACCTGCCGGAAGTCAATACAAAATCTTAAGGATCCATCAGGCTTCGGCACCAGGACTATGGGGCTATTCCAGGGACACTTTGACTCCTCTATTACCCCCATGTCCAACATCTCCTGGACTTGTGCCACTACCTCCTGTCTTTTGGCTTCAGGCAAGCGGTATGGCCTTTGACGAACCAATTTCCCAGGTGGAGTTATTATTTCATGGGCCACCAAATGGGTCTCCCCAGGTATGGGTGTCAACACATCTGGGAATTCCTTAAGCAACTTCCTAATTTCTTCCTGTTGTACCATTGTCAGGTCCTCACCTATTTGGGGCTCTGATTTTTCTTTACAATCAGATACCTGGGGTCCCAAATCTTCCTCTTCACTCACCTCCCTCTCTCGGGCACAGGTGGCAGCTAAGCTTTTAACCCCTTTGACATCAGTAGAACCAAAGCCTTTGGCTCCACGTTCAGAATTCTCTAGGGATGTGACCTCCTCCACAGGTGGAAAACCTAGCCTCTCACAAATCAATTGGGCAATTTTGTCTCCTGTCTTCACATGATACTCATTCTGTCCAAAGTTAAACAACAGAACTTTAATATTGCCCCTGTAATCGGGATCAATTACTCCCGCACCCACATCGATGAAATATTTAAGGGCTAATCCGGACCTTGGGGCTACTCTCCCATAACATCCAATTGGTATTTCCACTTGGAGACCGGTGTCAACCAGGGCTCTCCCTTGGCTAGGTACAATCACATTTTCTATGCTGCACAGGTCAAAACCAGCAGACTGAGGGGTTGCCCGCCTAGGAGCTTGGGCCTTCTCAGAGACCTTATGGTACTTTAGGACGAATATCTGCTTTGGGGTAGCTTGGTCTTCTGGACGCTTAACCATCTTTTTAGCTGGGGTCTGAGGACTTCCAAATAAAGGCCCGGGAGCTACTACCATTAAACCTTCTCCCTCCTTTTTTCCTAGTCCTTCCACTAGACCCTGCTTAAATCTTGGCCAGTCTCTTCCTAGAACCAAATCAAAGGGTAGCCTAGGCACCACTGCTAATAGGACTTCCTCTTGTTTCCCTAGGCACTTAACCTTTAGCCTATAGGTGGGATATGATGATGCAGCACCATGAATGCATCTGATGTGAACTTGGCTTTCAGGGGTTCTAGGCACAAATCTTTCTTGGGCCTCTATCCTCTTCCAAAGCCTTTTTGACATCATACTCTGGTCTGCCCCAGAGTCTAATAATGCATTTGTGGTAATTCCTTGCACATCAACCATCAAAAGAAATCCTTCCTTGGGTTGTTTTAAATCCAGACCCATTAAACTAGTGTGTGTCTGGCATCTCTTCTCTAAGTGTCCCACTTTTCCACACTTGAAACATTTCTTTCTATTCCACTGTGTCATCTGGTTTGATACAGTACATTCATTTTTAGAAACATTCTTAATTATTCCTTTTTCTGATACAGCACATCTAGCCTCAGCATCCATCTTTAGAGGGCCACCCATTCTATGGCAAGCCTGCGTGGCTTCCAAGAATCTCTCTGCTAGCATGATTGCCTCTCCAAGATTTTGGCAATTTTGCTGTATAAGAAAAACATTCAAATCTTTAGGTACCCCAAGCATAAATTGTTCCAGCATTATAATATCTAATAACATTTCTACTGTCTTTTGCTCAGGCTCCAACCATTTTACAGCTAAACTTCTGATTCTCTGACTCAGAGCCCTGGGTGTCTCACCCACTTTCAATGTAACAGCTCTAAACATTCGCCTATACTCTGAAATTGACAACCCTAGGCGATCTCTAATAGCTGCCTTTACATCCTTATAAATCAAAGCCTGGGCTGCTGGCATTGCTCTGTAAGCTGCTAGTGCCTCACCAGTTAATGAGGCTGCCAGCCTTACTGCCCACTGGGTCTCTGGCTATGCTAAAGCCTGTGCCACTCTTTCAAAAGACTCTAGAAAATCATCAACATTATCTTCTGGAGTTAATTTCCCAAAATTAAATGCCCCAATCCCTTGATTGAGTCCCACAGTGTTCACATGTGGTGTACCAGTACTAACTGCTGGTCTTGCATCTGTTCCACTTTGGCTCTGCAGCTGAACTAGAGCTTGCACCAGATCAAGCACTGGTTTCTGCTGTTCCATTAAGGCCTTCATAGCAGTGTCCTGGGCCTGCTGTGACAGCTCCTGCTGCTTGCTAAATTGGGCTGCCATCCACTGAGCCATCTCCCTCGGATCCATCTTGACCCCTGCAAGAAAAGAGAGAGAAAAAAAAAAACCAAAGAGCAGCACCTTCCAACCAGGTGTGTTTTTTTTTTTTTTCAATTACCCCCTGTGCTTACACACATCCACCACTAGACATGCCCAGGTACATATTACCTTGTCTCAGTGATGAATCCAGCTTTGCACAGGGTCTTTTCCTCTGGGACAGCTTCCTGGAACAACCACTTTTCCTCCAAAGTGCAGACGAGGAAAAAAAATCTTCCTACAGCTTTAAACTTGACTTTTATTTGTAATCCACAACAAGTAAATCCTCTTGGTGCAAGAGCAATCCGAAAAACTACGCCATTTGTCAGACGGCTGCCTAGGGTGAGAACTTACACAATCTTGACGATGCATATATTCATATGATTCTTGCAAGGTATTGTGGGTATTGTAGTTCATTCACTCCCAAACACAGCTGATGACAATAATTTGAGTTGTGAAACCAAGTGGTAAGATCAATAAAATACTTCTTTTATTGATGGGGTTTAATTCACCCAGCACATGTATGCTTGATAGCACTATAAATGAGGTTACTTGCTTGCAGTGTTTAAAATGGATAACAAAAAGTCACAAAGTAAACCAGAAAACAACCTTCAGCTTGTCAGGCAGTTAGCTAATGTTTTCTTAGCAAATAATTACCAAATACAAAGGCACAAAGTAAAGAATAAACTTTGCTGGTTAGGTTAACTTCTGCTTATTTTTCCACGCCGATCTCAGCAGTGATTCTCCCTTGCTCACACACACAATCAGGTGCAGCCCTAATTACTATCAATGGACCAGCTGAAAGCCTTTAGCTGGCTGGCTGCTACTGTGTGAGCCCAAATCCTGCTTTAAGAGCTGTTTGCAGTGGAAATAAAGAACAAAGTTAGGTTTCTTTGTGATGGCTGATGTGTTTGCTCAGAGAAAGCTAGCAATAGCATTTAGATAGAGAACAGTCCATGTAAACTGTATTTTCATCTGCTGTATCAATCAGCATATGGTCACTATCATACATTGGCACAGACGAGTCTTTCATTAAGGCACTATCATGAGAATGCTTATTCCCTTGCTGCCATTCTCTATTATAGATAGGGTCTGGATCAGTGTTCATACCTGAGCCTCTCCTGCTATCATTATTCCTCTCTGTATAGCCTGGCCAATATGTAATCCAATTCTGATGTCCAGCCTTCCAATCTTGATCCCTGGACACTGGATCTTCTCTCACATACCTTCTGGCCTTGGTCTGAAAGTCCCTTCCACATGCAGTCTTCTCTCTTCCAGGTAGCCACTGGTGATTCCTATCTCTGCCACTCCATTCCTCTGGCTGAATCCAGTCCAATGGACTCTGCTGGCTTTTGGAATACCTCCCAGTATGAGTACTGCCTTGGAATCTCCCAGACTTTCCAATGGCCTTTCTTCTCTTCCTTCCAGAGAGTTTCCTTCTCTCTCTATCTGCGTGGCTTTTGCTGAAGCTGTTCTTCAAACTGTTGCTGAAACTGTTATCTGAAGAATAAGCTCTACTCTTATCCTGTTCTAATGTGTGCTGCTCCCTAACACAGCGCAGCTGTCTTGAATCAGGCCCTGCCCTTTGAGATGAGTGCTTAGGGATTACCTCATAGCTCTCTTGATTGCACACACATTTTCTCACTTCAGCCCCTCTCATGGCTGCTGGAAACCTGGTGCATTCTGGGACTGGTAGTCTTTTATGTGAAAACTCTGTTTTCTTGCTTCTACCAGAACTGACAGGTTGCTTGTTCAGAGTCACATCATCTTTTCTATAGCTCCTACCTGAGCTATGATAAGCTTCCTTATCACAAGCTTTAATAGTAGTTTTTACATATAGTGCCATTCCTCCTCCCCTTCTTCCTACCCTGTTCTTTCTGAATAAAGTATAGCTGGGTATAGTTACATCCCAATCATGGTCTTCTGTGAACCATGTTTCTATAACTGCCACTAAATCCAAGTCAGCCACTCCCACCAAAGCTTCAACATCAGGGATCTTATTTCCCATGCTACGGGCATTTATACACACTGCTTTTCATATGTTACCCCTGTTACCTATTTCCATAAAGGTATTTAATGTATCACCTACCTGGGGGCTTTCTTCACCCATCCCCAACGAATCTAGTTTAAAGCCCTCTTCAGTAGATTAGCGAGTCTACTACTGAAGACGCGTTGACCTTTCTTGGGCAGATGGATGCCATCTCTGCTCTGCAACCCTTGGAACAGCATCCCATGGTCTAGGAAACCAAAACGCTCTTGATGACACCATCCACACAGCTATACATTCATCTCCAGGATGCGAGCCTCTCTGCCTTGGCCTTTATTCTCAACAGGGAGGATTGAAGAGAACACCACCTGTGCACCTAACTGCTTCACCCTCTGTCCCAGAGCCATGAAGTCACTTTTGATACTTTCCGAAGGATACCTGGCAGTATCATTTGTTCCAACATGGATTAGCAACATTGGATAATAGTCAGTGGGTTTGATGAGTCTCGGCAAACTCTCCATAACATCTTGAATTTTGGCACCAGGCAGACAGCATACCTCTCTGGACATCAAGTCTGGTCAGCAGACGGACGCCTCAGTACCCCTCAGATGAGAGTCTCCAACCACCACTACCCTTCGCTTCCTTGTGGTCACTGATTCTGCAACTTTGCGGTACTTGAGCTCTGGTTCTTCCCTTTCCAGGGATGCTTTCACCTCCTCCACTTCCAGGCCTGCATAATGGTTCTTCAATTCAAGCACTGGAGAAGTTGGATTGCTGATTCTGCAGGCCCTGGTGACTTGTGTCCAACCTTCATCATTCTGTTGGCACCCATCTTCTCCTCTGCTGGAGAGCTTGGTTACTGCAAGAAGCATCTCATCAATGTACTTCTCACTGTCTTGAATACCCCTCAGCCTCGCCACCTCCTCTCTGAGTTCCTCCACTTGTTTCCTCAGAGCTTCAGCATGCAGGCACCCTGCACATGGAACCGGTCTTTCAACTGACATTAGGACCTCTGTCTGGACAGAGGAAGAAGCTCTAATGGGGGCAATAGCTTTAGCGATATCCCCCTCCTTTCCCCTTCCACTCTCCCGTTCTCATGTGCCTTATGGAACGCACAATCAGTCTCTAATAAACTTGCTTTTACCCATGATCTTTTTACGCTCTACATCTTCTTGCCCTAACTGAGGCCTGGCTCCTCCCAGATGATACCGCATCTACTGCTGCTCTCTGTCACAGGGGCTACTAGTTCTCCCATATGCCTCGTTCTACTGTCCATGGTGGTGGCGTTGGGCTTCTACTTTCTCCCTCTTGCCAATTTCAACCCCTCATGCTGCCTCAGTCTCACTCCTTTCTCTCTTTTGAAGTACACTCCATTTGCCTCTCCACTCCTCTTCCTCTCCGAGTAGCTGTTATCTACTGTATCACCCACCCAACAAATACGTATCTACCTTCCTTACCAACTTCGACTCCTGGCTTTCCATCTTTCTGGATCCCTCTTCCCCCTCTCTTATTCTTGGCAATTTCAACATTCATGTCAATAACCCCTCTGATCCCCTCTTTAAAGCTCCTTGCCCTCACCTCCTCATTTGACCTCCAACTTTGTTCCACTGCCCCCACCCACCAGCATGGCCACTGTTTTGACCTGATACTCTTCTCTAATTCCTCTCCCTCAAACTTCCGTAACTCATTCCTTCCCTCATCTGACCATCACCTTTTAAGCTTTAATCTTCAGCGTCCACCATCTCAACCTTGCCCTGTCACCTCCGACCTATTTAGAAACCTTCATAATATTGATTCCTTGACTTTCTCCTCCACCATTTCTCCATCTCTTCCCTCCATTATGTCCTCCAAGTCCGTCGACGAGGCAGTAACCTCCTATAATGCTGCACTATCCTCGGCTCTGGACACCCTTGCCCCACCTACCCCATGTCCTTTCAGACGTTCTGCACCCCAGCCCTGGCTTTCATTCACAACCCATTATTTACGTACCTGTGCCCGTTCTGCTTAACGTGCATGGATAAAAGACCTTATATACTTCATATTCATCCTTGGCTCCTTCCAGTCAGCCATAGCACTTGCCAAACAAGAATACTACATCCATCTGACCAACTCTCTTGCCTCTGATCCTCGCCGCCTCTTTAATATCCTCAATTCTCTCCTCAAGGTGCCCCCGCCCCTCGTCCCGCCCTCCCTGTCTGCCCAAACCCTGGCTGATTATTTCCATGACAAAATACACAAGAGTACCCTCAAATTCCCTACTTCCTCATCTACCTCGCCTCCTCCCCAGTTTTCCCCCCATCCATACCTCCTCTGCTACCCTCTCCTCCTTCCCTATGATCTCTGATGAGGAAACCACACTCCTTATTTCTTCCTCCAAACCCACCACCTGTTCCTCTGATCCTATCCCCACCCATCTCCTAAACCCCATCTCCCCCACCATTGTCCCTTCCATCTCTCTTATTCTCAACCTTTCACTCTTCACTGCAACTGTCCCCACAGACTTCAAGCACGCCGTGGTCACACCTCTCCTCAAGAAACCCTCACTCGATCCCACCTGTCCCTCTAACTACTGACCCATCTCCCTCCTTCCCTTCATATCTAAACTACTTGAACGAGCAGTCCACGGCCGCTGCCTTGACTTCTTCACCTCTCAGGCCCTCCTGAACCCTCTACAATCTGGCTTCAATCCCTTACACTCCACTGAAACGGCTCTTACAAAAGTCTCCAGTGATTTGTTCGTGGCTAAATCTAAGAGCCTCTACTCCGTCCTCATCCTTCTCGACCTTTCTGCTGCCTTTGACAATGTTGACCACAATCTTCTCCTCACCACCCTCTCCTCTCTTGGTTTCAAGGGCTCCATACTTTCCTGGTTCTCCTCCTACCTCTCCCATTGCTCCTTTATTGTATGCTCTGGTGGTTCTTCCTCCTCTCCCACCCCGCTCCATGTTGGTGTACCCCAGGGATCCGTCCTGGGTCTGCTCCTTTTCTCTCTCTATACCCATTCCCTTGGTATGCTTATCTCCTTCCATGGCTTTCAATACCATGTCTATGCTGATGACTCCCAAATCTACCTCTCTACCCCTAATATCTCTCCAGCAATCCAGACCAAGATCTCTGCCTGCCTTTCTGACATCGCTGCCTGGATGTCTCACCGTCGCTTGAAACTGAACATGGCCAAGACTGAACTCTTTGTCTTCCCCCCAATTCCTCCCCTCCTCTCCCTCCCTTCTCATTCTCTGTGGATGGCTCTACAATCCTTCCGGTTTCCTCAGCCTGCAACCTGGGAGTTATCTTTGACTCCTCTCTCTCCTTCTCCACACATATCCAACATGTAGCTAAGACCTGATGCTTCTTCCTCTACAACATTAGCAAAATCCGCCCCTTCCTTTCTGAACACACTACTAAAACCCTTGTCCATTCCTTAATTTCCTCTCGCCTCAACTACTGCAACCTTCTCCTTACTGGTCTCTCTGTGAGCCATCTCTTTCCCCTTCAATCTATTCAAAATTATGCTGCTCGACTAATTTTTAGCCAGCCTCTCCATGCCCACATTACTCCTCTTCTCAAGTCGCTTCACTGGCTCCCTATACAATTCTGCATCCAATTCAAACTTCTCCTCCTGACCTATAAATGCATTCACTCTATAGCCCCTCATTACCTTTCATCTCTCATCTCTCTCTACATCCCCTCTCGGGAACGTCACTCTTCTAACAAATTACTTCTATATAGACCCTCCACTTGCACTGCTAACTCCCGACTTTGCTCCTTTTACCTTGCTGCACCATATGCCTGGAACAACCTACCTGTGTCTATATGCCAGGCACCCTCCCTGGCCCTCTTCAAGTCCAGGTTGAAAACTCACCTCTTCACTGTCACTTTCAGATCCTGACTTCCACCCTTTGTCCTAACCTGACTCCCATCCTTTGTCATGTCTAAAACTGTAAATGCCATACTTGGTTTTTGTAAATGCCATACTTGTTTTGCCCGAATTGTAATTTCCATACGTTGTTTTACCCCATACTTTGCTTTATCCCGAATTAACTATTGCTCCATGTCACCATAATTGTTTTCCCGATCTGTCTATTGTTCTGTGTTGTCTTGACTAGACTGTAAGCTCTGACGAGCAGGGACTGTCTTTTTGCTTATATTTCTGTACAGCACTGTGTGCATAGTGCTATATAAATGCTAAATAGTAGTAGTAGTAGTAGTAGTAGTGGTTTCTTCTTAGGGGGGATCACACTTCATTCTCTTCTGATAGTATAGAACATAAAATGACCCTGGTAATCTCTATACAGGAGTTTAAGGCACTCACAGGAATCATGCTTACACGGAGTCCGAATGTCCAGGAAGTAGGGAGGGTAGAAAAGGAGACTCAAGGACATGGCTGTAGGGGGTGATTGTCTTCATCTGGGTACTGTATTCCATACATGGGATCTAGGGTGGGGGGATGCAAAAGATCTTCTCTTTCTCTTTCTTTTCCCTTACAACCTCTTGGTTAAGGCTTGCCTTATCTCTTTAATTCTTATCTTGGGGATATGTTTCTGTCCTTATGGTATAGGACTGATGGCATTTGGGGGCAGGAGTAGGGGGCGGAGTGGAGGGCGGGAGGGGTAGAAGCCGGGAGGAAGATTAGATGGGGGTAAGAGCTATTCAGACAGAATGTAGCAATGGGAGTGACAACAGATATTTCTGTGTTCAATATGTTTTTGATGGTGGACTGTGTGCTTGGATTCAGCATCGCTGTGGAGTATATCTTCAAAATCATGCTTGAGGCCCAATGACTAAAATTATCACTTGGAATGTCAGGGGGCTCCATGATCCCATTAAGAGCCATCGAGTTTTCGACCAGGTCTGCCGTGCTCGTGCAGATGTGTTTTGGTTTTTTTTTTTTTCAGGAAACGCATCTAGCCCTGCAAGCACATCTTCGTTGGGTTTCCTCAAAGGTCCAGCAGATTTTTGCTTTCAATTTTTCCACACACGAACACAGGATACACACCATGTTCTATGATACTTTCCCTTTTCAGCTGATTAGTCAGCACAGTGACCCCTTCAGATGTTTCTTAATTCTAGTTGAAACTGTGCGTGGGGCCTCGCTTACTTTTCTCAATATTTATGTTCCCCCTATAGAGTTAGGCAAACTCTGTGGAAAGTTTCAAGAGAGCTCTTGGTGCATGCACAAGGGGAGATCATCTTGAGCGGCGACCTTAATTGTATGTTCGAGGAGGTAGACCGAACGGAGAGTGGTTATAATGGATGAATGGCATCTCTGTGATGCCTGGCGCCTGTTACACCTGGGGAAGCGGGATTACATTTTTTTCTCTTCCATCCACCACAACGTTTCACATCGTGATTACTGGTTGATCTCTTGTTCCCTTCTACCATTGGTATCTCAAGTGGTCATAGGTTTGATGGGTCTTTTGGATCACACCATGCTTTCATTAGAGTGGGATATAGTGTTTGAGGAGTGTCATCAACATTTATGGTCGCTTCCTTGACATTTTATTAAAAACATGGACTTTGTGAAGTTGCTCTGTACTGCTTGGAGAGAATATCTGAACTTTAACAATACTGGGGAGACTTCTCTCTTCACATTATGGGAGACTGGGAAGGCAGTTTTACCCAGGCAGATGATCCTGCTGGTGGCAGCCTTTAAGAAGTAACTAATCCATTGGCAGGAAGAATTACGTACCAGAATTAGACATCTCGAAGTTTGTCACCAGCAGAGGGGCAGCATCTCTATTTGGAGGCAGTTAATCAGGTTACAGGGAAGGTTGATGGCTTTAGAAACTACAGACATTGCTTCACAGATGCTGAGGACCCGCCAGCAGCATTATGAGCATGGTAATAAAGCGAGCCATCTGTTCCTGTGGCAACTTAAGCACCAACATCAAAAACACAGGATTGATGCCCTTACTTCCTCACATAATGAAGTGACGTGAAACTCATCTCACATGGTGCGAATATTTGCTCAATTTTATAAAGATCTTTATACCTCCCAGCTGACGGTACCTGACTCTCAAATAAACCAATGATTGCAGGAGGTAGAACTCCCATGTTTATCGGAAGTAGACCAAGCGTCTTTAGACAAACCCATTACACTGAAGGAGGTATAATGGGCTATTCGCCAACTGAAAAATGCTAAGGCTGCGGGCCATAATCTTTTTCCAGCCGAGCTCTATAAAACCCTGTCTGATCAATTTCCTCCGGTACTTACCCGAGTGTTCAATGAAATTTTGCCTCAAAGCAAACTACCCCCTTAGTTTTACCAGGAGGGGAAGGATCCCGCGCTCTGCAGCAGTTATAGGCCAATTTCTCTGTTAGACATTGATTATAAAATTTTCAGAAAAATGTTATCTGCTCATCTGGACAAGTTGATGCAGGTTTTGGTACACCCAGATCAGACCAGTTTCATCACGAAGCATTATGGATTTTAAAATGTTTGTCAACTGATTAATGTGATGGCCAGGATATGGAGGACTCCTGGGGACTTTGCGGTCCTATCACTAGATGCAGAAAAGATCGAGTGGCGTTATCTATTCCTCATGCTGGAGCATTTTGGGCTCTGTCCTTCTTTTTGGGGGTGGCTTGCAGTGCTCTATGCAGAACCAAATGCATCGATATTAGTCAACGGATGTCTTTTGGCACCCTTTGCACTTGAAACTCATCAAGGACGTCTGCTTTCACTTCTGTTTGCTTTAGTCATCGAACCATTAGTGACTCACTTAAGAAAAAGGATCTCAGAGCTAGGTATTGGGCTTGGAGGGCATGCTCATATTGCATCGCTCTATGCTGATGATATGCTAATTTTTGTAAGAAACCCATGCTCTTCCCTACCAAAGACTGTGGATTGATCGGGTTATGTCATGAATTGACAAAAATCGGTTCTGTTACCATGCATTTCCGCTACATCCAGGAATAAGCCCCCTGTAGGGGGTGATTTTATGATGACCATACAGTTCCGATACTTGGGGATCGTGATACCGTGAGACCTCTCTAAACTATACATGCTCAATTATACACCTCTTCCACAGACCTTAAGTAAAGACATACTGTCTTGGCCATCCCATTTCGGTCTCATGACTTGGACGCATCAACACTATTAAAATGCTTTTACTGCCCAAGATACTATTTCTATTCAGCCAGTTACCTATTTGGGTTCCTCCCTCTTTTTTCAATACCACCCGGCATCTTTTTACAAAATTTATCTGGCAAGGCCGTCAGCTATGGATCCACTGGTTTTCTATGATACTTCCTAAAAGTTCGGACAGGATGGATCTTCTGAATTTAGAATATACTATCGATGCTCTTGTTTGCACATCTTACATCTTTGGGTCTCTGATCCACATTTGGCCTGGGCATCTTTAGAGGCTACATGGATAGCCCCAATTCCGCTTGGGGCTGTTCCATTTCTCTCTGCGCCAGTGGATCAACTCTGAGTTCTCTCTTATCCTTTTCTGGGACCTGTTTGGAAGACTTAGACTGTCTTGCATTCACAGAACTCACTGCATTCTCATTCATTAGAGATTGTGGAGTGCAAGTTCCAATACGCTTATCGAAACTGTTTGATCAAGGGACATTTACTCTTTGAGACATTGCGTTTTCAAACCTTTCTAGCCCGACTGTATTGTGCTTGCACTACTGCAGTGTTGAAGGATTTCTCAGCCACCATTCCTAAGGTTAAATGGAAGTCTGACCTTCCTGATAAATCAAAAGGTTTTTGGATGGAATTCTTCCACTATTCTCATTCCTGCTCCTTTTCACTTTCTCTAGTGAACACACAGATGCACATTTTATTCCATATGCATATTCTATCTGTAGACCTCTTTCTATGGGGCAGAGCAGATGATTTACTGTCTTGGTGACTCTGTGGACACAGAGGTGATTTCCAACATATGTGGTGGACTTGTTCTAAAATCCAAGAGGTTTGAGTCAAGGTCTATGATCAGATTATACAGAAGGTAGGGTCTCCCTTCCCATTTTCTATGGACACATGTTTTTGGGGTATTTACCATCTGACTCTTTATCGCCCAGCCATAACCATCTTATTAACTGTCTTCGTTTAGCTGTGCGGTCTATCATTAGTCGCTTTTGGAAGAAAACATATGTCCCCACACTAGATGAGTAGCGGGTAAAGATTTGGGATATATACAGGATGGAGAAACTTACGGATGATATCCGCGGTAATCCTGAACAGGTACAAGATCTGTGGGATATGTTTCTACCCTTGGAGGAGTGATCTCTGCAGAGGCGCTAGTTCATAGCTACATCATCACTACCCCTACATTGAATGCAAAGTTGTGCTCCTTTATTAAATCACTTATGATTATCTCTTGAATGTATTATTTCCTCTCTGCAAGCTTAAGGCTTTTCCTGCTGTCTCTTGCTGCTTTCATTCTCTTTCTTATGGAAGAGAGGGAGGAAGGGGAGGGCAGAATTGGGGAGGGGGGATTTAGGAAGGGTAGGGGTGGGGAAGATCTAGGTTGGATTAGAAGAGTGACTTGTGGGGGTGAGTATAGGTGATCGGGCTAACTTATTGATTGGAAAGCATACTTAGATCTAAATTGTGTCTTTCATGTTCCCTTTAATTTCTAATTTGAACCTGTATTGAGTTTTGAATTGGAATTCTTCTGTTGAGATAAGTGGAGAGATTTGCCTATGAGTATAACTAGGTTGCCCATTGTCACAGTTTTCCTCATTATTTGTATTTTGATGTATTGAGAGACTTTTCTCTCTCCACTTTTCAATGCTTGGTTTGTATGGAGTTACAGTTTTGTATGAAGTTGTATTTCTGACCTGAATAAAATGTTTACACAAAAAAAGGAGTGTAAAAAGTAAGCAAGTAGTGAAGATAAGTCAGCAAACCAGTGAATAGAGTTTTATGTGCAAGTGTTAGAAGATTGAAACGAGTAACCAATGATGGTGTTATAGAAGTCGTGAGGCATGATCTGATCATTTTGTAAAGGTCAAAATGTGAATGGCAGAAGTTTGTATTGCTTGTAGTTGTTTAATCCCTGACTACTGGATTCCAAAATAAACTACATTGCAATAATCAATGCGAGAGATAGCGAGGTTCTCTTTCTTCTCTTCATTCCTCCTTCTCTCTGTTCCTATTCCTTCTTCCCTTTCCTCTCATCTTTTTCATCTTGTCCTCCCCGTTCCCTATATCCTTTCCACTACCCCTATTTATTGTTCCCCTTTTTGCTTTCATGCATTATCACTAAGCTCCCTTTCCCTGAAAAAAAAAATCAGGATACACAAAAGATGGTAAAAAACAATTTCATTTATTATCATATAAAAAGTTTGGATGAGATGGAATTAATGTCAGTTATAGCTCAGCTGAGGGCAATAAATAGCCTACCAAATCCTATACCAACTTGAGTGATGAAGGTTACAAAATCAAGAATATTGTCAATGCCTCACTTTATTGCAAATCTTCATGTCATCTTTATCGTTATCTTTTTTAAAACTTATTATACCGCCTAAACCAATAGGCATGCGGCGGTTTACAATAAAAACAAAGGGGACTACTGAAGAAAAGGAAACAGAAAGGAACGCCAATTTGTTTACAAAAGGGACAGCTGTAGAGAAGATAAGAGACAGTACAGCAATACTGTTAGTACAGTATAAAGAGGGGAGAACAGAGGAAAACAATAAATGCAAGATCAGGGGGAACCGGTAAGTGCAGTAACAGAGGGAGGAACAGAGGGAAACACTAAACGCAATAACAGAGGAAAACACAAAACAGAGGGAAGGAAAACAATCAGTTGCCAGCAGGAAGAGGGGGAGGAGCAAGGTCGAAGGCTGTGCAAAAGAGGCGGGTCTTGAGATTAGCTTTAAAAGTGCGGGAAGAGGAGTCCAGACGTAAGGCTAATGGCAAAGAGTTCCACAAAAAGGCAAGCATTTTTCTTTTAACTCTGGCAATATCACATACAGATATTGAACAGAATTGGTTCCAGGACTGATCCTTGAGGCACTCTACTACTCACCTTTTTGTCTGAGTGAATTTCATTAATCACCACCCTCTATTGTCTGTTATTCAACCAATTTCTGATCCATTTCACTACCTTGGCTATCCCCAGTTTATTCATAAGCCTACTAAGAGGAACATTCTCAAAGATTCTACTGAATCTAAGTTGATTACATTCAGCATACACCCTTGATCTAGTTCTCTGGTCACATTTTCTTTCATGAACATAGAGTAGAAGTATTTCTTTAGCAGTTGTCTTTTATCTTGTCCTCAGCATCTTTGAGTCTTGCAAGTCTACCTCTGGCCTGTCTCCTTTCCTCAAAATATCTGAAAAAGTCTTGTCAACTCATTTCACATGCTTATTCACTTTTTCTCCTGTATGTGCTTTCCCCATCCTAATTTCTCTCTCTGTTCTTTTAGCTTTATCCAGTATTTTTTCTGTTTCTCTTTTTTTGTGATTTTCTGAATTCTGTGACAGCTGCTCTTTTTACATTTATTTTTGCAGCCACTTCTTTAGAGAGCCATCTTAGTTTCCTTTACTTCTTGTTCTTATTTACTTTCCTTGCATAAAAGCTTGTTTCCCTTTCTATAACCTCTTTCATTTTACCCCTCTTCCTTTAAAATGTCCTTTATTCTATCTTTCTTGCTCCTCAGTTGGGTACTTTCCCATTTTGTTGAAGTCTAGGACTCTGAGTTAGTTCTGACTGGATTCTGCCTTGACTTTAGCTTAAATCACTACTGTTCAAGTGGGCACCCACATGGACATACGCAATCAGGGATGGTTAGACCATCAAGTGAACTAGGCGATCGCCTTGAGCATCAATAGTCAGGGAGGAGCCGATTGCTGCAGTACATTTACATTTAGAAAGGCACTGAGTAGTGCAGTAACAGTAGCATGCACTGAGTAGTGCAGTAGCAGTACATTTAGAAAGGCACTGAGGTACCTGAGTTACCTTCTGTTCTGGTACTCATGGTGCCAATTGTGCTTCCGCCCCCCTCCCATTTAATTTCCTTTAACGGGAAAGAAGTGGAATCCGAGAAGGGCGGAAGCATGAATGGCACTATGGTGCCAGAGCAGAAGGTAACTCTAGTGCAGTGCCTGTTTAAATGTATTGCCACCGTTGCATGTCCCGGAGAGGGGCAGCAGCAATGGTAATGTGTACAGGGTTGGAGCAGGGGCAGCACTGGGAATGTGGTTTACCTAGGGTACCTCATCCTCTTGCACCGGCCCTGTACACAATGAGAAAAATTCAGAGATGTGCATCCCTGGGCCGTTGCGGCATAAAGCTGGGACATCCAGACTGTGTCCTGATTCAGGCACCCTGGATATCCCGGCACTTATCTGGCTAGCCCAGACAGGCTCTTGCATGGAGCCATGGTGTCATGGCATCCTATTGCTATGGCACCATGGCGCCATGCAGGAGCCACGATCTTCGGCAGCCACAGCAAAGTTCTTTTTCCCTCAGACAAACCTCCTGCACCCCTCACCTTCCTTTCTCAATCCCAGATTCGTCATCCTCCTCCATCTAGGGGGACGTTTTCCACCTCAGAAGTGGAATAAGTCTCCTGTGCAAATGGCCAACTCCAGAAGTACAGGGCCGACCTCTGAATTGGCCCTGTATATCCGGGGTCAGGTTGTCACCTATTCTCCGCCTCGTTCCTCTCCGGTCCACCCTCTCCTGCCCACAAACAGAGCTCCCCGCACATCTTACCTATACATATGGGGAGCTCTGTATGCAGCATCACCACCATGGTGTTTAGTGGATCTGGACATCCAGATCTGATCTCTAGACCCACTAAAAGCGGGTCAGAATAGACCCCAATGTCTCCATTTGTGAGTACTTGATCTTTCCCTGGTGGCTTCCATTACTATTTGTCTGAGCAAAGCCTTTCGTAAGGCATCTACAATCTTTCTACTTCTTTCTAGACTTGAAGATAAGATACTCCAATCCACATCAGTAGATCAAAGTCACCCAGGATCATCACCTCATCTTTCATTAACACCTTTGCAATATCATCAATCAAGCCTCTGTCCATTTCTTCTTTTTGAGTTGTAGACTACCATCAGCGTGGATGGTATTGCCATTTCCTCTTTCCAGGCCAATCCACAGCATTTCTTCTTTAGCCACATCCCCTGCCTTTTAGCTGCTTTAATGTTTTTAATATAAAAGGTTACTCCTTCTCCTTTTCTGTCCTCACTATCCCTCCTAGATTATAGCCAGGCATAACGATATCCCAGTCATGAGACCCATCAAAACCTTTTCATAATGGCGTCAGATGTTGCTGGGGTAACTTTGCATTGTTTTGAATCATAGCAGCTCATTAATATGTATAGTAGACTATGTGAAAATGTTTACTATTGCAAATCCTGCTCTTACTTTGCAAAGTAGGCTTCATATGACCTTCCCCCACCCTAAGATAAAAATACTGATATCAGTGAATGCTTGGAGCTTTTTTCTTTTTTCTTTTTAAATTCATTTTACAAATTGAAAATCAAGAGAACAAGTTATTGAACAGAAATAAGTATTGATGACCATCATGAAAAACTATTATCATACTTAAAAAAAATAGGCAATAAATCATTTGTTACAATATTCCTCTTAGTCCACAATAATGGAAGGTGGAGATCCACACAGAAATCAATGGAGCACAATCACAAAAATGATCCTGGGTGTGCCTTGAAACACCCATACTTTTGTATCCAAAAATATATTATTTTAATGGTGGAAAGTAAGCCTTAAAGTCCAGTCACAAGCAGGGTCTAGAAGATAAGACCATCCTTATCCCTATCACCTCATCACTTGATTGTTCAGGTTATTGTGTCAACTTCAAGGAGTGTGTCAACAAATTCTCCTCTTCAGCAATCTTTTCCCTACGCATATAAAACACTCTTGACATCAGAGGAATAATGTGAGAAGGAATTTTTAAGATCTGAAGGCAGAACCTCTTACACATTTCCATGGCGATAGTACCAGGGAAACAGGAAAACTGAGAAACCTAAGACTTATCCACCTTTGATAATCCTCAAAACCTTTCAGCCAGAAGAGAGTGGCAAAGGAGTCCTTGATAGCAACCAATCTTGCCAATTGTTTCTCCTTGTCATGTTTAGCTACTTTATCCAAAGGCAGCAGTATTCGTAAAATCATTATGTTTGCTAGTTGCCATTCTTTCAAATATAGTAATTGCTGTCCAGATTGAATTTAATACATCACCTCTAGTATAACATGCAAACCACCACCAACCTATGGAAAACCTTATGTGTTCCTCTCCTCACCTCCATGTATAGTCCCTACAGGTGGAAATGGGCTAGTGACTGTTGTTCTATTTCTGGATGGAACCAGCTCTGCACTGGCACTCTGCAGGATCTGAATGCTCACTGCTCCTGTGCTCAGTTCTACAACAGCTGTTGTGCTTGCTCCTTCAAGCAGCTCCCTCTATAAGGCCCCTTCTCTCGGGACCATTGAGCATAAGAAAGGGGGCCAGCATCACAGAGGGGATCCAGCACAGAGCTTAAGGCTCAAAGTTGTATCAAAATCAGACTGGGAAGCTGCTCTATTCATACCAGCCATGATGAAGCCCCCAAGCAGGGGTAGCGGAACAGCTTTTTGGTTGGAGGGGCCAAACAAGCTCATCTCCAGCCCTGCCCCCACATTCTCTAATTGTTTGGTTGAGCAAAATATTGGTAGGGCCATGGCTCCTATGGCCCTCCCCATTTTGCTTCATATGCCTCCAAGGATATCCCTGTTGCATTCAGCCAGAATCATAACCATGCAAATCAAGAGCTGGGTCAGTGTTGGAGCCACTAGAAGAATGACTCTCAGCTTTTCATTTCTCTTGACCATGGCAGTGATAAGAAGACTGGGTAAGCAACTATGAAATAGTACCCATAAAATATTGCTGGCCGGGGAGCTGTAAGTATCCAGCCATAATTTTGTAAATTCCTTGGTACTTTGTTTCTTAGCAAAACACTTTCTCCCAGTGATTTTTCACTTTAGTACATTTTCCTTATTGGCATGATGATCTTATTAGGCCTTTTAATGAAATTAGGCTAAAAATAACACAATGGCAAACCACAATAGCTCTTCTTCTTCTCGATAGAGATCCCGGTTGCAAAAATTATTGATTGTAATGTTCAGATTAAAACCTTTGTAGAAGAAGATATAACTTTTGAAACAACACATCTAAAACTTGATTTTGCTGCTACCCATCTTGCAGCCTAGGCAACATAATAACCTTACTCTCACCAGTTCTATAGCTCTTTAACTAACATCCACCTGGAGAACTCTGCAAGGCTTATTTACTATATATGGTATTAAGAAGCTTTGTATATTTCTTGCTCTTTTTATCCATGAATTGCTTAAAGAAAGCAGATTAAATTTGATATTTAGGAGCAGAATATATTATTCGATCAGCTAAAACATTGAAAATATCATTCCTAGGTTTTTTAAAATAGTCTGTTGGGTTAGCTGAATCTGTTTACTTTATATTTGTGATGATATGTGCTGAGAATATATTCATTTTAATCATTCATCAAGAAGATGCATATGGAGGAAAAGGTTATATCAAGTAGAAAGATACTAGCACATTTTGAATATTTAATGGGATACACAGCCAAGCAGTTCCAAGTCACTATTATTTCATGATTGACAACATCACTACATCAAAGACCTAGCTGACTGGTGGTTTACCATCATTTGCAAGACTGTATTTCTGTATTTAACTGTTTTATTTTGCAATAAATATTTTAACATGATATAGTTTCCTCATCTGTATGCACCTTATTACAGATCATTTCTGCCAGCATAGTGGTTAAGTCTTTCATCACAGTATATGGAATAGATCCTGCTGATACTATTTTTGAACAGCGGCATGTTTATTTTAAAATATTTCCAGTAATGCACTGATATTATAGTTTTAATTGTAAGTTTTAATGGCACAGTCCTACTTTTACAAATATATGAAGAAAACAAGCTTGTGTCACATTACTAAAAAAATAATTCACAAGCACCCTCTTCCAACTTAAAAAGTTATAAATACTATTCAAAGGACCTCAAACACCTTTGTCAGGCATATGAAGCCCAAATATTATAGGCTATCAGGCCAGATCAAAAGAACTTATCATCAGTCCAATAAACGTATCATAACCTTAAATTCCCATTGCATTTATGCCATTTATAAAACAGCCAAACTACGCTGCTTAAATACTGTGCATAGGAAAAACACTTTGGATACATCATGCAAAGAGAGAGATCGTTAGAGAAAGATATAATTCTTGGCAAGGGAGAAGGTTAATGCAAAAGATGAAGGCCAGCACTGAGATGAATTGACACAATAACAGCAGCTATGGGTGCCACTCTGTCAACAATGAGCCACCTGACTGATGACCAAACACAGTTTAGGTCAACTATCCAGAGGGTTGCCATGAGTCGACACTGACTCGATGGCACTTAATAACAACAATGTTTGGCTGTTTTATAAGTATTTAAGCAGCATACTGTTTGGCTGTTTTGTAAATGGTGCAAATGCTTTGGAAATTTAAGGTTATGATAAGTTCATTGGACCGATGATGAGTTCTCTTGATCTGGCCCGATAGCCTATAATATTTGTGCTTAATATGCCTGACAATATGGATGTGAAAATTGGACAGTGAAAAAGATAGACAGGAAGAAAATTGATTCCTTTGAATTATGGTACTTGGTATTTGGTTGTGTGGTGGGAACAGCTTACCCCTTCTCCTTTTGACCTTTTACTTTGCCACTACTTCCTGGCTCTTTGCACTGTTTTTGCCCCACCACATGAATTTCCCCTGCCTCCTCCCTTCCTGCTTTGCCCTTCTTACTGCACTGATACTTTCCCAGCCCCTGTGTGCTGCAGCTAGAGCTGGCCATCAATGTCCTGTGGGGAGCAGGGCACCCTCATTCTCAATGACCATCCTGCAGAGCAGGCGAGTCTCTGCCTCTGATAAATTCTCCTGTTGGGTTGCCATTTTCCAAGGCTCAGACAGCGGCGGAGGTGGGTGGATTACTGTATCCTTTTGCACGTGGACAACTGTACAGATGGACACATTTTCGGACCTACACGTCCTCGGCATGGCACGGTGGTTGAACGTGCCATTTGCATGTACACAGAACCCCAGCTTCTGCGGGCATTGGACGTATAGCAGCATCTTCCCTTTACCCCCTCTTGTATCCAACCTTTACCCAGATTTTCTCCTCCAGCCATTCTACCCCTCCACCCCCTTAATGTCCATCTGTTCCAGCCATTCCATCTCCCCCTTGTGTCCATCTGCCCAGCATTTCCCTTTCAGTAATTCCACCCCCACTTTGTGTCGATCTGCCCAGCATTTGCAATGCACTATAGACAGAGGCACGTTCACCATCTGTCCATCATTGTCCATACCCTATCAAATGGACCCAGGCATCCCAGTACCACCCGGTGTTGCCCAGCCCATCAGACCAGCCCTGGTAAGAGCAGCAGACATGATCATGGTCATGTCCCACCCCAAAATGTGTACAGAGGTACCACACCATGCACATGATAGTGCCCACTTGGAAAGTGGCAGCCCAAATGCCTGCACAGCAACCATAAAACAGGACATGTCAGCTGACAGGTCTGACACCAGCATCTAAAGTCCATGATGTGCAGCACAGGGCAGGCAGCAAATGCAGCAGGGTCCCAGACGAATTACAAAGGCAGCACTGTCCCTATGGACCCCTTAAGTCCATGGCCTGGCCAGTCAGCAATGCAGACACACAGGACAGAGGAGGCCCGGGAGACCAGGGCAAGTCCCAGACCGGGATGTGGCAGCACTGGAGATGTGGCAGCAGGATGTGACAGGGTCCAGTTTATTTAGGTGGTGTTATGGCAAGCAGGCAGGCAGCTGCAGTGATAGAGCTGGGAGGAGAAAGAAACATGCATATGTAAGACACCTCCTCCCTGCCTCCACAGATGATTCCATGTCCTGCATGAGACAGAAGCCTACAGGGCGCGCTACCGTGCCATACGGCTCACACAGCCACATCGCCTGGCACAAATTTGGTGGCAGCTGCAGCAGGAGGGAGGTGAGTGTAGGGGAATGGTACAGGAATTGGACCATGACATGCAACATGGCACAGGGCTGGAGTGGCTGGACATCACAGGGGCAACAGCAGACAGAGCATGGAGAGGCATCTGACAATGAGTACATGGCAGCCAGACACCCCCACCCACTGAAACTAACAGCCACCTTTCTGCATCCCTTCCGCAGCCATCCCATTTGAGGACCCCCCCCCCTCCTGCAGCAGAAGAGGAGGAGGAGAGCATTGATACAGATGGCAGCAGCAAGATGGAGGCAGAGGAGGTGGAGGAGCAGTGGCCAGCCCCAGCTGAACCACACAGCCCTGCCACCACTGACAGCCTACCCATAGCCAGCCCCATAGTGTTATACAGCACCTCCCCATCAGGGGAGAGTGAGGATGAGGTTGTTACCCTCAACCTCATGGAGGTGCCCCACTCCTCTGAGGGGGAGGGACTGGACAGTTCTATGGTGTCTGGGCAGGATAACCCAAAGGTGGGAGGCCCAGGACAGCACAGGAGCTGAGGGTGGGGAGGCAGGGTACCCCTGGGTGGGTGGCCCTGAGGAACAAGGGGAGGAAGAGGAGTCCCTGGAGGAGGAGGAACTCAGGGCCGCACCACCCAGGCTCACCCAGTGAGTGGAGGAGGGGGGAGTATGGGGGAGGGGATGGGAGGTGGCAGGGGGTAGAAGGAGGGGATGGGAGGAGGCAGGGGGAGTATGAAGGGAACAGGAGGGGGCAGGGGGGGGCAGAGAAGGCAGCAGCAGCAGCAGCAGAGGGGCCCTTGGAATGCATTGCAGATCACCTATAGAGGATCAGGGGCAACCTCCAGACCCTCACACTGGCTATTGAGCAGCAGACAGAGGTGCTCCTGTCCCCCCATAGGCCATCTGAATGAGGCCCCCTGGGATGTCAGAGGGCCAAGATGTCTGCTGTAGAATGGACTACATGTAGATATGTTCTTATGTGCAATGCTGCCCTGCACATCATTGTTATCTGCCTCAAAGTTGCAAATAAATGCTGTTACATTGAAACACTGTGTCTGTGTGTATACCTGCATAGTGGGTCAGTCTGAGACCTGAATAGCAAGAATGGGGGTCCCATGTAGACATCCATCCCTGTCAACCAGCAACCTCTGCCAACTCTGACGAATCTCTTGGTATGTATATGGTGGCCATACTGGAAGGCTAGCCAGGGGTGGTAAAGGGGTGGGGTGGTGATGGAGAAAGGGGGCAATGGGTGGTCTGTTGCCCTGGACATAGAGGGCTGATACATATGTTGGGCACACAGGTAGCATCACCGTCATACCTCTCATTGGGATGTGGTGATGCACAGAGCAGTATGCCCAGCTCTATGCAGTAACATTTCTTTTCCTTCTTTCAGTCCCTCCATGTCTGTTATTCCAGGTTTTAGCAGGTATAACTTAGAAGTCCACGGGGAAATAACTTGATGTACAGGGGATTTGGCAGAATATGGTTTGTATGTTTTTGGGGCCGGCAACGCCCACGATCCTTCCATCCACACCCACGTTATGCCTCCGCCCGCCCACATCCAGATATACACATATATCAGTTTAGTACGTATATTTCACGGTGCAATTGGAATACTGTCTAGACGTCTCCGTATGGTTCATGTTCCTGGCGTACGTGCAAACGGCTTTTTCACGGTTCAAAATGACTGAAAGTAGTGGAGTGGAGGGTAGATGTTGCTTATGAGTTGAGGAGACAGAAGAGATGCTAGGCACGAGGAAGGGAGAGGGGGATGCTGGATGGGATGGGGTGAAATGTGGAAAAGCTGGATATGTATTTATTTATTTATTTGTTTATTTATTTAGATTTGTATACCACTTTTTCCTTCAATCAAAGTGGTGGGTTACACAAAATAAATGACATAGTATAAGGAGTGACATAACATTGGATAAGGGATGACATAACTTACAAAGGGATAATATAGAAGATCTTATCATTACAATAATACTTGTTTGTGCTTATCACTGCAATCATGCGTGGTTAATGAAGTTCACAGTCTGTTCGGTTATAATATTCCATGAAAAGGAAGGTTTTAAGTGATCTGCGGAAATCTATGGGTTAAGGGAGAGAGATGGAATTCTGTACATGGGGGGATAGGATGAGAAAAAGGAGGAGGTGTGAGCTCGGGAAGACTAGATGGAGCAGGAAAGAAGAGGATAGATTTTGAACATGTGGAGGATGGAAGAGAGAAAGAAAAAGGAAAGATTTAGTTAAAGACTAGGGAATAAGTAGCTGTGGAAGAATAGAGAGATGGAGTGAGAAGGTTATAAAAAGAGGGAGACTGAGAACTGGATATAAGAAAAGGAAATGAAATTTGAGTTGATAAAGAGAGAAAAATAAATGGAAGAAAGTTTAAAGGAAAAAGATCAATGTCAGAGATGAATGTAGGCAACCTGACCATCTTTTCTAAGTTCAAATACAGGACATTCAATCAAGCCAGGGCGTTCAAAGTTAAGGAAAATTAAAAATATGTTTATAATTACAATATTAATTTTAACCCACAATTTTCATCAGTAGGCTAGGTTTATAACTTTATCTTACAAATGTGCCAATCAGGCTTTCTTGTTGTACTTCTCTACAGAGTGAATTTTCTTCAAAATAGCAACATTTCCACTAAGATAATGAAAATATTTTGAGGAACTCAAACTCAAAATTGTTCTTTACAATCATTAGCTTTTCAAAATAGTTTGCGCCCTTACAAAAGAACCAGCCCACATAGGAGAAATCACAATGCACCCTTAAATCTTTGCAAACTTCCTAATCTCTAGGCATAGTGCCCTGCAGATAGACAATCCACAAGAAAGCCCAACCTACCCTTGAAACCAGGCCTTCCAAACTCACATGGGACGGATTCAGCATACGAACCATAGAACAAATCACACGCACAATGTCTGACCTAAACACCAGCACTGCACAAACTGATCCCTGCTCAGTAATGTGGATAAAATCAGCAAAGGCAGAGCTCAGTGAATTTATCCACAAGATCATACACTCCTCCTAGACACAGAGTTACATGCCCCTGACCCTCAAACTAGCAATTATCCGCCCTGTCCCCAAACCTTCCTTGCCACCCAGAGACAACACAACAACATACCACCCAATCTCCAGCCTACCATTCCTCACCAAGATTCTCAAGAAGAGAGTATACCAGCAACTACATGTCTACATGGACTTGCAAGCCCCTCTAAACCCCCAGCAACATGGGTTCTGAGCTAGCCACAGCATTGAAACCTTACAATGTCCTCGACAACCTCATCAGAGGAATTGAGAACCTGAAAATGGGCTTCTTACTCATCTTTGTTGATATATCTGCAGCATTCGACACAGTATCCCACTGCATCCTCCTGCAAAGAATCAGTGACATCAGCATGAGCAACACCGCAATCAAGTAGTTTAACGCCTACCTCAGCAACAGGCAGCAAAAGGTCAAGGTTGATGCAACCCCTTCCTCCCTTTTCCCCTCTTCCCCAGGGGTACCACAAGATTCATCACTATCTACCCTACTATTCAATCTCTACATAGAGCCTATCTGTGATATCAGCAAGAAATACAACATCCAATATGCATTATTCGCCTATGACATGATGATTTACAATCTCAAAAGCCCAGACTACACAACAATAACTACCTGTATACAAGACATGTCTAAATGCTCTCCCACAACAACCTAAGCCTCAACAACAAGACTAAAGTGCTATTCATCACACACAACACCTCCTTTACTCCCTCCCCAGCCTCCAAATTCATCTCCCTGCTTAACACAACCATACCCGTTAAGAATGAAGTGAAATACCTGGGTGTCACTTTGGACTATAACTTGATGTTCCAATCTCACATCAGCAGGATCACCAGGAGTGCATACCACAAGAAGGCTCAGACTCCTCCTTAACCAAGACCACTTCCAGACAGTCTGTCAAACCATCATCACGCCCATATTCGACTACTACAACATACTACACCATGGCCTACCCAAACAAACAATTTGACCCCTACAGATGGCACAAAACACTGCTGCTCACATTATTACCAGTTCAGCAAAACACAAACATGTCACTCCCCTCCTGAGTCAACTGTACTCTCTCCCGATTGCCTCCCATATTAGATTCAGAACAGTTCTTAACATATTCAAGATCGAACACAACTTATGCCCTGACATATTCGAGCCCAATTAATATTAAAACAAGCACTAGACCCAGAAGACGTAACAGAATGGTCACTATCCTGACTCCTAGCACCTATATCAAAACCACCCAGCCCACATCTGTGAGGGTCCTGTCCCTTGCAGCACCTGCCCTCTGGAACTCCCTCCTGGATGACTTGAGAGCCACCACTGATGCCAAAGATTTCAGGAAGAAGCTGAAAATCTTTTTCTTTAGAGACCACTTCAGAGCCATCGCCTAATGCATAGCACCCCCCACCGCTGACTCAACAATGAATCGCCCTCCCCGATAACACTTGCTCCCCCCATCTCATGACTCTCACTTGTACATATTGTATATATTCCTTTGTGTAAATAGCTTACTACTAAGCACCTCCTGCATGCCCCCTCCTTACTATGTAATGAGTTTGATTTGTTATGTAATGTTTTTGACTTGCCATGTAAACCGCTTTGATTGTAAAGAGAAGGCAGTATAGAAAACCTGTTAAATGAATAAAATAAATAATAAATAAGACATTTGAGAGTCTCTACATGCAGTTGTTTTTTTTCTGTGGACCACACTTAGTTCATGATTGAAAGAACCTTTCAGCTAGAGCACTGGAACCTGGCAAACTTCAAAAAAAAGTCAGCCAGTTTGCATAAAGTTTTATATGGTACCTCATTACTTTTGAAATGTCCAAGCACCTTCCATTTTTCATCAACCATGGTGTCTATTTGTTTCCATTCTTGAACTGCAAGTGGTGTAGAAAGATGACACAGATTGCTTGAAATCTGCTTCATCAATGCTGCCCTCTTCTTCAAAATCTTGTATCTTCTTTCTCATTGTCAGAGGTAAAAATACATTATTCTTCCTAGTTACTATCTTGTTTCTAACGTCACTGATTACTCCAGCCATCTCTATCATTCAGACTTTTTGAGACTCTATTTTTAAAGTCACATTTTGGAAAATCACTGCCTGATTGTGCAGAATACAGCCAAACGTCTGCTGATTTATTCTTAAAAATGTTTTTGATGATAACTGGGCATTTTTTGTGGCTCAGAAAATATGATTTCACTGGTTGGAACATTTTAATTAACCTCTCTATGGATGGTAGTAAAGCCAGCCACCTAGTGTTACTGTATCCAAGGAGATTTTGTTATTCACTCTCAACAAAGTCACACATCACTTTAACATAAGAACATAAGATATGCTATACTGGGTCAGACCAAGGTCCATCAAGCCCAGTATCCTGTTTCCAATAGTGGCCAATCTAGGTCATACGTACCTAGCAGTTTCCCCAAAAGACACAGGTTCCACAATGCTTGTACTGGGTCAAGCATTGATATCCTGGGTCCCTTCTTAATAATGGTATATGGAACTTTCCTCCAGGAACTTGTCCAAACTTTTTTTAAACCCAGCTACACTAACAGCCTTTACTACATCCTCCGGTAACAAATTCCAGAGTTTGATTACATGTTGAGTGAAAAAATATTTTCTTTTATTAGTCTTAAATAGTTTACCCTGAAGCTTCATTGCATGTCCCCTAGTCTTTCTATATTCTGATAATGTAAACAGTTGATCTACGTTTACCCGTTCCACTCCGTTCATTAATTTATAGACTTCTATCATATCTCCCCTCAGCCGTCTCTTTTCCAAGTTAAAGAGCCCTAACCTTTTTAGCATTTCTTCATAGGAGTATCCTTCCATCCCCTTTACCATTTTGGTGGCTCTTCTCTGAACCTTTTCTAATAATCCTATATCCTTTTTAAGATACGGCGACCAGAATTGCACACAATATTCAAGGTGCGGTCTCACCATCGAACGATATAGAGGAATTATAATATCTTTTGTTTTATTTTCCATTCCTTTCCTTATGATACCTAGCATTCTCTTTGCTCTCTTGGCTGCTGCTGCACACTGGGCCGAGGGTTTTAACATATTATCCACAATGACGCCTAAAACCTATTCCTGGGTGGTGGTTCCTAATGTGCAACCTTGCATCGTGTAACCATAGTTTGGGTTGTTCTTCCCTAGGTGCATAACTTTGAACTTGTCCACATTAAATTTCATCTGCCATTTTGATGCCCAGTCTTCCAATTTATCAAGATCCTCTTGCAGTTTTCCACAATCCTCTTGGGTTTTAATAACTTTAAATAGTTTTGTGTCATCTGCAAATTTGATAACCTCACCCGTTATTCCACTTTCCAGGTCATTTATGAATATGTCAAAAAGCAGCAGACCCAGCACAGATCCCTGGGGTACACCACTATTCACCTTTCTCCATTGGGAAAATTGACCATTTAGCCCTACCCTCTGCTTTCTATCTTTTAACCAGTTCCTGATCCACAGTAGTACACTGCCTCCTATCCCATGACTCTTTAGTTTTGCCAAAAGTCTCTGATGAGGGACCTTGTCAAAGGCTTTCTGAAAGTCCAGATACACTATATCAACCAACTCACCTTTGTCCACCTGTTTATCCACACCTTCAAAAAAACATAACAGATTAGTAAGACAAGATCTTCCTTGTCTAAAGCCATGTTGGCTGTCTCACATTAGGCCATGACCATCTACATGCTGAGTAATTTTATTCTTTATGATGGTTTCTACCATTTTTCCCAGTACTGGCGTCAGGCTCACTGGTCTGTAGTTTCCCGGATCACCCCTGGAACCCTTTTTAAAAATTGGTGTTACATTGGCGATCCTCCAATCTTCAGGTATTAGAGATTATTTTAATGATAGTTCACAGATTACTAATAGCATGTCTGCAATCTCATATTTCAGTTCTTTCAATACCCTTGGATGTATACCATCCGGCCCAGGTGATTTGCTACTCTTCAGTTTATCTAATAGTTGTAATACATCTTCCCAAAGTATTGATATTTCCTTCAATTCTTCCACACCTTTAAATACCACTTCAGTCATGGGTAACATCCCTACATCTTCCTCAGTAAAGACCTAAACAAATAATTCATTCAGTCTCTCTGCTATCGCCTTGTCACCTCTTAGTGCCCATTTAACCCCTCTATCATCTAATGGACCAACTGACTCTCTCACAGGTTTTTTGCTACGAATATACTTGAAAAAGTATTTATTTCTCATTTTTGCTTCCGCAGCAAGCTTCTTCTCAAATTCTCCCTTTGCCTGCCTTATCAATGCCTTGCATTTGACTTGCCAGTGCTTGTGCTGTTTCCACGTTTCATCGTTTGGCTCATTTTTCCATTTCCTAAAAGATGCTTTTTTGGCAACAACAGCCTCTATGATCTGCCAGTTTTTTGGACTTCCTTCCACTTTTCTTAAAGCGTGGAATACAGCTGGTCTGGGCTTCGAAGGTAGTATTTTTCAACAACACCCAAGCTTGATGTAAGTCTTTAACCTTTGCAACTGCTTCTTTTAGTTTTTTCTTAAATATTTTCCTCATTTTATCATAGTCTTCCTTTCGAAAGTTAAAAGGTAGTACTGTGAATTTCCTTACTATCCCTCCTCCACTAATTAAATCAAAGACGATCATGCTATGATCACTATTGCCAAGTGGCCCCAACACCCTTATCTCTTGCACTAGATCTGGTGTTCCACTAAGGACTAGGTCTAATATGGCCTCCCCTCTGGTCGTTTGATGAACCAGCTGCTCCAAGAAGCGGTCATTTATTTCATCTAGGAACTTTATCTCCCTAGCATGTCCTGCCGTGACACTGACCCAGTCGATACCGGGATAATTGAATCACCCATTATTATTACTGTGCTGTAACTTTTGTTAGCTTTGTTGATTTCTTTGAGCATGTCATCATCCATTTGTTCATTCTGGCCAGGCAGTCGATAGTACACCCCCACTGCCATCGCCTTCCCCTTTTTACATGGAATTTCAATCCATAGAGATTCTACAGCAAATTTTGTTTCCTGCAAAACTTTAATACTTTCTGACTAAATGCCCTCTCTAACATAGAGTGCAACCCCTCCACCAATTTGATCTACTCTATCATTATGATATAGTTTGTACCCAGGTATCACAGTGTCCTACTGGTTGTCCTCCTTCCACCATGTCTCTGATATTCCAATCATATCTAACCTCTCATTTAGTGCTATATTATTCTAACTCTCCCATCTTATTTTTTAGACTTCTAGAATTTGCATACAAACATTTTAGAGACTGTATTTTATTCATATTAATTTGGCTATTGGTAGACATGGGTAATTTGGGATCTTTAAGCTCTGTCTGCTCCATACTCGAGGGCATTTGGGCTACTTTACTCTTTTTTGGAACCTCTCTGCTTTTGGTAGTATCCTTCAATGATACATTATTCCGAACCATCCGCTCTTGGGTGACTGTCGGCTTTCCCCTATTATCTGGTTTAAAAGCTGCTCTATCTCCTTTTTATTTATTTTTTTTATTTTTATTATTTTTTTTTAAACTTTTATTTTCATTTTACAACAAGCAAAAAGAAACAACACACCAAAGGAAACAAATACAAACATACAATAAGGAAAAGCAACCCCAATTACCCCCCACCCCTATGCTTCTTCTCTAAGCTGATAAGTATCATCATATAAGCGCTTACAAACAGCAGTAATTGTACATCAAAACAAACAGAAATAGTATCTGCGATACAGAATGATCATGTGACAGAGATTTACACAGATTTAAACAGTCAGATGAGAGCATTTAGCAGTTTGAACATAGTCGTTGAGCATCTTCCATTCAGACAAGTGGTGGGGGGTCTGAGCGGAAGAAGCTAACATACGAGGTATTTGCTCATATTTACTGTAGAGACAGACATGATTCCACCATTCATTGGGGCTCAGATGGGAGCTATTTTTCCAGTATTTCGTAATTAGGGAAATAGCTATGCCCAGCATAAAGTCTAAAAGGAAGTAAGCCGATTTGGGAAGAGAGGGGATCCCCGCAGCTGAGCGGAGTCCCACTATCTTCCATGAGAGGGGCTCTTGAAAGTGCAAAATAGCTTGAATACGACCCCAGACCCGACTCCAGTAATACTGTAATGCGGGGCATTCATACATAACATGAGTGAGTGAACCAATGGCCGCATGGCATGTCCAGCATCTATTGCTCTGGGTGGCGTTCCATTTGGCTAACCTGTCAGGAGTATAGAAACATCGGTGGGCTAGAAAGAAAAGTGTCTGAGTGAGCGAGGCGGATCGAGAGACCCGTGTCACCTTGCTCCAGACTAGGCTCCATTGCTCCGGGGTCAAAGTTACATGCATTTCCCGCTCCCAGGATTTCTGTGCTGTAGGAGTGCCTCTATTTACATAAAGTTTTGTAAAAGTTAGATGCTACACCCGATAAGCTCCCGATCGATCGGATAATCTCCGACAATCCTTGGGTATGGGTTTCCGATGGCGGGAGCACCTTAGCACTCCGAAGACAATGCTGAAGTTGCACCAACTGAAAGTAGTGTTTCGCTGGGAGACCAAATTCAATTTGTAATTCGCTAAAAGTTTTCCAGCGACCATCATAGAACAGCTGGTTAGGGATCCAAATGCCCCTAGTGTACCAGGGGCTCCACGCCATCGGTTTATTTTGTATTTGAAATCGAGCATTGTACCAAAGCGGGAGTCTATCAAGCGGACAAAGTCGGGAGTCTAGAGATTGCTCAAGGGTATTAAAGGCACCTAAAGTGTCTAAGAGCATTGGTGGATAGTGGGAGTCTGATGGGAGAGTCATACCAGGGAGATAAATAAGAGGAATTGGTTTGCAAAGGTCCTCCTCTATATCTAGCCACACAGGTCTACTCGGTGTTAGGTCTTCCAGCCAACGAGCGCCTTGTTTGAGAAGAAAAGAGTGGTGGTATTTCAGGAAATCAGGGAATCTGACACCACCATTTTCTTTATCTGCTTGTAACATATGTTTCGCTATCCTAGGTGTCTTGTTTTGCCATAAGTATCTAGTCAGAAGACCCTCTAAATCTTTATATGTGCGTCGAGGTAGGAGACATGGCAACATTTCTAAAATATAGTTCACTTTGGGAACAATCATCATTTTAATGGTTTCTAGGCGGCCCCACCAAGTAAGTGTTAAAGGAGTCCAGCGTTGAGTAAGCGCCCGGACCTTAGAGGTTAAGTCTTTAGCATTAAAGGTGATGGTGTCTTCCAAAGGAGAGCAGTAGTGCACCCCAAGGTATTTGACCATGCGAGGTTGCCATAAAAAGGGAAAGGATTGCATATCTGCCTGATGGATCAGAGGATTTAGTGGAAAGGCTACCGACTTGGTCCAATTTATCTTATAGCCCGAGAGTTGTGAATATTTACCAATTTGCTCTAGGACAGCCGGCACTGAGTCTAGGGAGACAAAGAGCATAAGGTCATCAGCATATGCTGAAATTTTGATTTCCCTATGAGAGAAGGGGACTCCATGAATATCCTTGGATTGCCGGATTAGTAAAGCTAAGGGTTCGAGTGCGAGATCGAAAAGAAGTGGAGACAGTGGGCATCCCTGGCGAGTACCGCGTTGCAGGGGAAATGGCTGAGACTTTAAAGCATTAGCACAGATACTAGCTGTAGGCTGTGCATACATGGTTTGGAGACAACGGAGAAAGCCTTCTCCGAATCCGTACCAGCGGAGAGTTGCAAACAAGAAGGGCCATTCTAAGCGGTCGAAGGCCTTCTCAGCGTCAAGTGAGAGGCCGACCAATGGTCGATCAAGATTAACTGCGGCAGTCAGTACATGACATAGGGTCCTAGCATTATCAGCAGTTGATCTACCGGGAATGAAACCACATTGATCTGGGTGTATTAAAGTAGACATCTTGTCAGAGAGCCGGGTGGAGAGAATGGTGGCAAATATTTTATAGTCTGCGTTTAGTAGGGAAATTGGACGATAATTAGCTGTTAGTTGCGGATCTCTCCCCTCTTTCTCAAAAACTACTACATTTGCCATTGAAAAGGATCCAGAAGGAGATCCCTCCTCGGCCAGAGCAGAAAAATAAAGTTTCAAAAATGGAGCTAAGTCAGCGTTAAAAGTTTTGTAGAATTCAGCTGGGAGACCGTCCGGGCCTGCGGCTCGACCAGTGGCACATCTCTTGAGTGCAGATTGAATTTCTGATAAAGTGAATGGTTTGTCCATGGCCCCTCTATCTTCGTCAGATAGGGTCGGCCGTTGTACCCCTGATAGTAAGCGTTCAAATACTTCTGGCTCGAAGTCACATTCAGATTGATAAAGCCGAGTATAAAAATCACGAAAGAGTTCTAATATTTCTGTATCTTTAGTGACCAAGCTCCCCCCCGACGGATTGCGGAGAGCGGTAACACGCTTGGCTTCTTTTTGACCTTTCAGGGCATTGGCTAACAATTTGCCAGCACGGTTATTTTCCCTATAGTACATCCCTTGTTGTGATTCAATATTTTTAGCAGCAGCGGTATATAAAAGCTGATTGTATTGAAAACGAAGGCGTTGTAAGCGAAGTAAAATACATGGGTCAGTACGGGACGTGAGGAGACGCTCTCCAGCTTGTATCTGTTGTTCTAGAATCAGTAAATGTTGCTTTCTTTGTTTCCCCTGTCGAATTTGATAGCTAGTTATAGTTGCACGGATAGACGCCTTGAAACCCTCCCACCAAGCCCAGCTCGCAGTGTCATGGGGTGAATTAAAATGAAAGTAGTCTTGGATAGCGGCCTTTATGTCAACCTGAAAATCTTTTTGGTCTAGTAGGGATCTATCAAAAAACCAAGCACGGGGATGTTCACCTTGCGTAGTGACATGTAATGAGAAAGATATGGCAGCATGATCTGAAATATGGAGAGGATGAATCCTAGCCGTGTCCACTTGGGATATCAGTGCTTTGGAGATAAGAAAAAAATCTATTCTAGATTGTGAGTGATGGGGGGCTGAGAAAAAGGTGAACTCTAAGTCGGAGGGGTGAAGCAGCCTCCATATATCTACTAACGCAAGATCTTTCATCAGAGCTGTAAGGGTATCAAGACTCTTGGGTGGACCACTCGTTCTAGGCGGCTGTCTATCTATCAAGGGATCAAGTACTTGGTTGAAATCGCCGCCAAGTATTAATGGAGTATTGGCAGAGGCCTGTGCCAACTGCGCAATACTTGCATAGTAAGCAGGGTTATCCACATTCGGAGCATAAATACAAATACACGTGAATTCACTATCTCCAACCTTAAGGTGTGCACGGGCCCATCTACCCTCCTTATCAGAGCTAGTATCCATTACAGTAGCTTGCAAAGACTTCTTAACCAAGATGGCTACCCCACACCGTTTGGAAACGGCGGGAGAGTAGGCAGCCACCATGTAAGGCTTAGCATTAAGTTTCAGTGTTTCAGCGGAGTTTAAATGCGTTTCCTGAAGAAACACTAAATCAGCATGCTCATGATTAAGATAGCTAAGGATTTTCTTTCTTTTGATTGGACTATTGATGCCTTTTACGTTCAGTGATAAGATCTTACATAAGGCCATTCAGAAGGGTTAAAAATTCTGAAAAAGAACATGATAACGCACATAATTTCACAATGTCCCTCATATTAACTGTATATGGCTGTACACATGACATGATAGAAAATAAGCTAATGAAAACCAATGAAGCGCCCCATATAAAAAAATAAGCACCGAAGTGCATTAGAGAAGAAGCAGAACCCCAGAAATTACTGGCGACCATATGTCTGCGGGGAGAAACCCCAGAGAAGGCCTAAATTGAAACATATAACCTGTATAGCTATGCGTGTTCCGAATCCAATCAAGGTGCACATCATGGAGGGATAGGAGACCAAAAAAGTTATATATAGAAAGAAAGAAAAGTCCAGGCAGTCTCTGTTCCAGGCTGTGATCACTGCATCGGGCCATTCAAAATGGCGGGCAGATCCGGCGGATTACAGATCCAAGTTGTTGGATTAGCGCATCTGGTCTGCTTCTTTGGAATCTAAAAATGTTGCTAGTAGATCAGGATCTTCGAATGTTCTAGTTTGGTTATGGAGAGTCACTCTGAGCTTCGCTGGATACAATAGGCCAAAGCGAGCCTGTAGCTGTTGAAGTCTAGGGCGAAAAGCAAGGAGTCTCTTCCGACGGTCAACTGTGGGCTTTGCCAAGTCAGGGAAGAAGGAGACTTTATGACTTTCAAACTCCAGATGATGATTCGCCCGGGCAGCATTTAGAATTTGCTCAACTTGCTGATATCTCAGTAATCGAAAGATGATAGGCCGGGGGGTCGTCCGATTGAGCGCCATGTTGGTAGGAACACGATGTGCTCGGTCAATTTCCAGATCTCTGTGAAAAGTGATCTTCAGCAAGAAGGGAAGAGTTTTGACCAGGAATTCTCTTATATCTCCCTGCTTCGGCCCCTCCGGTACTCCAATGAGCCTTACATTGTTGCGACGGGCTCGATTATTGCTATCCTCTAACTCTTTTTGAAGATTCTGTATCTGACGTTCAGCCTTGTCCAGTTTCACCAAGCGCACCGCGTGCGAGTCGAGGACCCCCGCCATGTTATCCTGCCGTAGTGAAAGACCTTCAAGCCGGTCCTGAAGCATACCGAAGTCTTCTCGCATGGCTCGGAGCGCTTCTCCGTTGGACTGTACCAGTTCCTTCACACCGCGTATTTCCTCCAAGATCTCCTGTTGCATTTCGGGGTTTTCCCGAAGTGGAACTATCTTTTGTGGGGAAGACAACTCTGTTTTGGAGCGTTTTCCGTGTGAAGAAGAGGGAGACCCGAAGTCTAAGCGCGCTGGTTTGTGGGCCGCCATCCCCCCCGAGGTACCCCGGTAAGTTCGAAGCAAAATATTAAGTTTATGTAGGTATTAAGTCAGGATTCTGAGTAGGCCTCTCGGGAGCTTCAGCGCGAAGCTTCTAACCCGCTGGACATCAGGCTCCGCCCCCCTCTATCTCCTTTTTAAAGGTTAATGCCAGCAGCCTGGTTCCATCCTGGTTAAGGTGAAGCCCATCCCTTCGGAAGAGCCCCTCCTTTCCCCAGAATGTTCCCCAGTTCCTAACAAATCCAAAACCCTCATCTCTGCACCATTGTCTCATCCACGCATTGAGACTCCGGAGCTCTGCCTGCCTTTTGGGTCCTGTGCGTGGAACAGGAAGCATTAAGTTTTTCAGTTCTCACTGTATGAATGTGAAATGTCTAAATAATCTCAACAATAAGTTCAATGTCAAATGGCAGGCATTCAGCAGTAGTGCTGAAACAATTGTGAGCAATGTGAGCTTCACAGCTTGTACCAATTAAATTACTTCCTAAATCTTTTTACAGCTTGTAAAAAATATTGTTACTACCCCTCGTAGTAGCTCCACCAAAATTGCAATTGGTATTGTCAGCACACATTGCCAAAACTTTGGATCTTAACCCATTGGACTCAGCTGTATCAAGAACGATGTGGAAAGAATATCTGAGGTTTTGCCTTTAACTTCATGGACATCAAGAATTTTTACCTGAATCCCTTTCTCGGGAAGAAAGTACCTTACTAAAAATAGGGCACACTTTAATGCTTCCATGGTTTCAGTAATCACAAAAAAACTTAAAAAACTTGTTTCAGAAAGGTCTCTCTTGAGGGAATCAATAAAATCAGGTTTGAAAACACTACAGATGATTGTTTCCTTTTTAGTTCATGCACAAGACTATTTTTCATCAATATATTTTTTCAACAACTTTAAAGTACAGTTTGACAATCAAAAAGAATGGTTGTGGACAACACAGTGATAAGTCCATGTACCCTCAGTTGTAGCCAGTGACTGAGTTTTCTCAATAAAAGTTTGACTTTTAAAAAAAGAAGTCACAGTTCTACTTGAAAAAGCACTTATATCTGCTGTCTTGTGTTTGTCCGTCCTTAGGCGCTGAACAATGTCACCTTTCCTGCATGTGCGATTGAAAAGTAAGACCAGCATTTGTTACAAAACACCATGCTATCAACAGAATATTTCTTAATGAATATGGCATTCATTTTGTAATTGGTCATTAAAAACACACTTTCTTTTCAGCATTTTAAAATGAAAATAAAGTCTAAAGATGAAATAGAGACACACACCCTAGGCTAAGAGCCTACACAGATGACAGAATCAACAAAATCAGCTGATCACTGACCATGATTCTGATACTGATGTTGGCCCCAGGATCATAGGTGTCAGCTCTGTGGGTGCTGTGGGTGCTTGAGCACCCCCTCTATTTTCTCTTATAGGTCTGTATATCTGTAGCAAAAAAAATGCAATACTCTAGAGTTGCAGGATAAGGGAGAAAGGAAGGTTTCTGTATCCTAGCTACTGATCCCACCTCCCCCTGCTCTCTATTGGCTGGCTGTGTCTGCTGCCGCCTATTGACTGACTTTGTCCAACTGACGGTTGCCTGGGACCTGGGGAGGAAGCAGAGCCAGATTTGTCAGATGTGCTGAGCACTCAGGATTTTAGGATTGAAAAACATCTGAATTATTTTAGGATTCTACAACTTTGTAAACTAGCTGTCTTAGAATGATGTCGAAAATGTCAGGGTATTTTTTAGAGTTTAGCTCTACAGCTCACCAGTGCTCCTCCCTCACTGTGCAGAGTAAGTGATAGGTTCCAGCCAATGGAAAGGCTGCACTAGTCACAGGAAGGGTGGGATGATTTTCTGCAGAGGGTCTGGGAGAAAGGTTGTGGAATAAGTAGGTTTCTTGGTAGGGGTGAGTGGAGTTGCTGAGAAAGGGTAAAAATGTAAGAAGAATGGAGTAAAGTGTGAGGAGGCTATTGCAGGCTAAGAAAAAGAACTGGTAGCAGAAGCAAGAACTGGGGGCATTGAAGTAGAGGAATGCAGAAGTAGCACAGCACTAGTAGACAGTCAGAGACAGAATCTGTCTGTCTAAAAAGTGCTAGTGTGCATGTGTGTACCTGATTTGGGAGGTGGGGGTGAATAAATGCATGAACATGTGTTTGTGACTGAAGTATAGCAGAGTGCATGCATGCATATATGTTTCTATGTCTCTGATGGAAATAGTCTCATATGACTAGAGTTTCCCTTTAAAAATTTCAGCTGGAGTGGAGAAGTCCACTGGTACAAATGTGGAGGAGTATAGGTATGGGATACGTGTTTTAAAATAGGTGTCATAAGGCGAACCTACCAAAGTAATATGATTTCAGGGACAAATCCTTAAAATACGGGACTGTCCTCTATAATACAGGATGGTTGGTTACTTTAATGTAGGGAAACATGTGAGGAAGACAGGAGTGAAGAGAAGTGACTGGTGGATTGCAGACTGGAAAAGAGCCAAGAGAAGACAGAGGATGCAGAAATCAGATACCAGGATCAAGGAAATTGGAAAAATAAAATAATGTAGCTAGATGATAAAGGTAAAGAATTTGTTTTCAGTTTAATGGCTGGAATATGTCAATTTTGGGATTTTATATATGCTGGGGGCCGGGAAGGGGGATGATAGTCAAAGACACTTACATGGTTTGCTGACTTGCAAACTGTATAAATGCTGGTTAGTGGGATATTCAGTGGCACTGACATGATTAGTGCCGCTGGATATCCACAGATGCCATCACTATATGCCCCAGGACATTCTGGGGTGGCTTGAAGCAGCATCCATTGCTAACCGGGCAGAGGCAATATTGAACCATGCCCAGTTAGCGAGCCATGGGTAAGGTTAGGCACAGCAATATTCAATGCCAGTGGTTGGATATGGTCATGCATTTAATATCCACCATCTTTACATTTTACAGATGCAGCAGGCCACGGATGGCTTGGTGACCACCTCGGCACTGATGTGCATGGCAGCAAGTATGGGCCCCAACAACTCAGCCAAAAACATATTGGGTAGCAGGACCCACCACAGTACTGACATCCATAGTAGTCTCATATTGAAGGGCAGACTAGATAGGCCATGTAGTCTTTTTCTGTCGTCATGTTTCTATGTTTCTATGGTCTGAGAAGCAGTAGGGTTAATAAAGGATGACAGTTTGAATCCCACTGAATCCCTGTGTAGACTCACACAGGTGATATAAGCAGACCTTACTACTGTCACTGATTGTGGTGTGGCAGTACAAAGCACTGCTACTACCTTTGATGGCTTGACAGCATCTGATAATTAGCCACATATCCCTCAAGGGCAGGAGGTAGGCTGGGGGGGGGGGGCAATAGAAGCAGCACTTTCTGTTTGAAGCACTGTCATACACAAAGCGGGTCACATGCCAGCACTAGGATAGGAAGTACAGTGAAGGGTTGTATGGCATGAGCTGAAAGTATATGATAAACGCCAGCCACAGTTCTAATATGGAAAAGGAACTACATGCCACAGGCCCACTTTGTGAAGCCTGCACACAATGAGCAGCACACAGAGCACTCTCAGAATCATGGCACATGTGTGGCGCCATCATCCCAAACCACACAAATGAGCCAACTTCCACCAATACCTTGCCTAGGCACACCGGGCCCTCCCCATACTAGCTGTAATGTTGCCATGCCTCCACAGCTGGTGCTGCATCTGCAAATCAGTCTAATCTAATGCAATAACACAGCACTCATAGGTAGTTGTACTAACACAGTGACAAGGTCACTGCTCCATACATCAAAGGCTAAGAGTTCAAGACCCACCACTGACCATATCAATTGCATGTACAGTAAGGTACCAGATGTCCCCAGGGGGATCCCTGAAATCATGTGGGAGTCATTATGGGTCTATTTAATGACACTATATGACTCCACAATGGGTCATGAAGTGTAGAATAATACAAAGAACTCAGCGTCTTCTGCAAACCACCAAATGCTGTTTCCATGATCCAGGAAGGCACGGATGTACAAAAGACCTCACTGGCTGAAGAAGAGAAGTAAGCAGCCAAAAAAATGTAGAACCCTGACAGATTAATAAACTCTTGAATGAATGCCACCTACACCATGCATGAGGAGAACTCATTGCATGAAAACTTCCCCAAGGCAGGACCATGGTCCCTTTGCAGCCCATCTCTGCCCTGATTGGTTTACCTCATGTGACCTTCCAAATGCAGATAACCTCTGTAGTACTGTCTGTGATAAATAGATGCAGTGCCACAGGAAACATCAAAGAACATCTATATTGGTTGCACAGGTCTTCCATCTGTGATAATAATCTTACAGTTATCCTGACACATATGTATATAACAACTGCACAAGCAACCTGTCTATGATGTAAGGACATAACAGTCACACATCAATACAAGCTGTAGACAACTGTAAAGTATACCTGTACAGATAAGGCTATGGCCACATCAAGGATGTTGTTCTGACAGGTCTACAGTCAGACTGTATGGCTGAACAACCTCCTTCACATGATATAACACACCTGTTAGAAACATAGAAACATGTCAGCAGAAAAAGACCATATGGCCTATCTAGTCTGCCCTTCCATATCAAATACTATAGTCCCTTTTTTATTTTAGAGATCTTCTGCATCTGTCCCATGCTTTCTTGAATTCAGATACTGTCCTCATCTCTGCTACATCCACTGGGAGAATATTCCACACATCTAGTACTCTTTCCATAAAGACATATCTCCACATATTACTCCTGAGTCTATCTCCTTTCACTCTCATCCTACGCCTCTCGTTGTAGAACTTACTTTTGATCGAAAGAGGCTCTCCTAGAGCATTTATGCCATGGAGGTATTTAAACACCTCTATCATATCTCCTCTATCCGGCCTTTCCTCAAACATATACATATTAAGATCTTTAAGTCTATCCCTATATGGTTTATAATGAAGACCACTGACCATTTTAGAAGCAACCCTCTGCACTGACTCCATCCTGTTTAAATCCTTTTAAAAGTGTGGTCTCCAGAATTACACACAATACTCCAAATGAGTCATACCAGAGGCTTATACAGAGGCACTCTCATCTCCTTTTTTCTGCTGGCCATTCCTCTCCCTATACATTCATGCATCCTCTGGCTTTTGCCATCACCTTTTCTACTTGTTTAAACACTTTAAGATCATCATAAATAATCATGCCTAGGTCCTGCTCTTCTTTCATGGGCTGAAGTACTTCTCTCCCTACACTGTACCGCTCCCATGGATCTTTGCAGCCCAAATGCATGACCCTGCATTTCTTAACATTAAATCTCATCTGCCAAATTCTCAACCATTCTTCAACTTTAGCTAAATCCCTCCTCATGTTATCTATGCCTTCCTGGGTGTCTACTCTATTGCAGCTGTTCTGCAATATCACTAACAAAGATGTTACAAAGAATCAAACCAAGGACAGATCTCCACTGATAACTTCCTTCTATTCAGAGTGAGCTCCATTGACCTGTACACTTTGTTGCCTCCCATTCAACCAATTTTTAACTCAGTGAGTCACTTTAGGGTCTATCCCTAAGGTGTTCAATTTATTTATAAGTCACCTGTGTGGAATGGTGTAAAGTCCAAGTGCACCACATCTAGGGTTTTCCCTCGGACCAACTCTCTGGTAACCCAGTCAAATAAATCAATCAGATTTGTCTGACAAGACCTACCTCTGGTAAACCCATGCTGCCTTTAATCCTGCAATCCATTGGACCCCAGAAACCTCACTATCCACTCTTTTAGAAGCTTTTCTATTATTTTACTCACCACAGAGGTCAGACTAACTGGCCTGTAGTTCTCAGCCTCATACTTACTTCCACGTTTGTGTAAAAGGACCACATGTGCCTTTCTCGAGTCCTCTGGGTCCACTCGGTTAGTCAATTAGTGCAGCCACCTGTTGTCCATTCACATCTCTGAATGATGCAGGTCTCATATCATCCATATAGAGGATTTAAGGAAGTGTGATGACCTGTGCAGGTGGCTGTCCCAGGAGTGTGACTTGGCTTCATGCACTGCATATAGTATGTGGTGGATCGACAGATGTACAGTCAAGGTTATCACTAAACTTTCCAGTCATGTAAAACTCATGTGTCATGTTTATGTTTATGTTTCGCCTCTGTGGTAATGTATTCTTTTACCATCTAATATTTTTCTTAGTTATGTAATTCTATGGTTAGTTTTTTCATAAGGGCAACTTCTTTTGTGGTTCCTATTTGTTTTTGTTTCTTTTGTATGTGCGCATTAAGTTAAACATGCCCATTTACTTTAGAACAATTGAAAGTTTTTAAGTTTTTTATATTCCATATCTCATGTCAAAGTTTTTGTACATGTTTTAATATGTATGTTTTATGTTATTTTGTTTTTAGACCCCTGAAGAAGGCCTCGGGCCGAAACTTTTTAGTTGGGTCCTTCAAAAAATTTTGGTTGCATATCAATACACCTGCGTGTAGGCCTGTTTCTTTGGGTTCCGCTTCGTGTATTTATTCCTATACACATTTTCTTCTATCCCTCTTTAGTTGTCGTCTTTGTGGACTGAAGTGTATGTATTCTACTGGGGTATCCTTTTTTGACATTTAGTAGCTCTTATTCTTGGCTGTTAGTATTAAAATATAAGAGTGATATGGAGTGATATGTGTTAAACCTCAGACCGGATCTAGTCTGTATGCCACATCTGGAGCCTGTTGGTGACCCAAGGTAGGTACAGTTTGATCTTTGCCTTCTACAAATATCTGTTATGTGTGCAGGCTGAGTAGGCCAGACTTCCCAAGTTACCCTGTCACAGGAGTCAGAATTTTCACTCTGTTGGATTTGTGGCCATCCTATTATGATGCCTTATGGGAGCTGCAGCACAGAGGATATAGACTACCATCAGGAACTTCACTCCTCATACTGCCCTGCTATACAAATGTACATCCAGATATGGCCACGATTTCTCCCGCAGGAGATGGGTGAATTGTCATGTCTGGCTTGCACCATCTGCTAGATATTGTGCAGCACTGGTGATATATTGGCCCAGTTCCAGTTGGATATTTGCATTGCACTGTAGTATGCAGAGTTGAAAAGATACCTTGTTCATTGAGTGAGATTTAAAGCTGGTCTTCACTTTCTGAAAATCTCAGCATAATGCATTCTGTGGCCCACAGCAGTTACTTCAATGTGTGATATCAGGGACTACAAATACCATACAGCACTTCAGTGAAAAGGTTCTACTTGAACTGGCATGTCATCTCACTCATGGTCTGGTAACTGTGGCAACTCAGTGGGATATGGCTACACCCTGATACTAATTATTAGCAAAACTACTGCAGATAGGGTTGCCAACTAGCTCCAGACATGTCCCTGAGTTTACTCCATCACAGTCAGGGACACGTCTGGAGATTTCTCTAGGTGACTACAACAGAAAAGTCAAACTACAGGTCTCTGGTACCAGGTATAGGTGAAAACCCAAGATTGGATCAGTCTTTATGAGCACATGTGGGTACCAAAGTCAGTGCAGCGTGGGGAAAAAGTCTTGCATGAGTATGCGCAAGACTGATTTGGTATATTTGGTATAGACTAACTGGAAAAAAATCTCGCATGAGTGTGTGCGAGACAAGGGAGTCTGATCACCTCCCATAAGGGCGGTCCTAGAAAGCTCCGCGTAAGTGAAAGCAGAAGCGGAAGCCATCGGCCCTTCTTGTTTGAAATAGTCAGTTAGTCAGAAAAACCTGGGCACTTGAAAAATGATTTCTTGTTAAAATATGATTGCTTGTGTGAGCGAGAGGTCTTGAAATACAGGCCGAGCGAGAGCAGACTTCTGAGTAGCACAGTTCCTGGCCAGGCGACTGCGCCTAGGTCGCGAAAAGGAGGAAGCGTTTGGTGTTCGTCTGTTCTTACTGTTTGTTGTTTGTCTCTGATTTTTGTTATCTGTTGAAACCGCGAGTTTCCCTTCTGGTATGATGTAAGATTATTCTGTTGGGTAATTTGTGACAGTTTACCGATTAAGAAATAGTAGTAAGAAAAGAAGAAAGAAGATGCAAACACCTATGCCAGAGTCACTGTAAAATCAAGAAGCTGTTTCACTCATTTCAGTTTTCCTTCAGTACAGCTGAGGCTGGCAAGCGAGAGAGACGGGGCATGTCTGAAGAAAGGAATGTATAGTAGCTGTTAACCCTGTGAGGGCTTGTTTTCAACATTCTGCAGCTGGGCTAATTTGTGCTTATTTCAGGAAGATTGTACCTGTTTTATTCAATATGTTTTAATAGTGATGTTCCTTCTGCTATGGTCATGTATTATATATCATTTGATAAGAATGTTTAGTCAGGATTGTGGATCCCAATAGTTTTGGGCTTAGCCTGGAAAGGGTTAAGTTCTTATTAACCCCTTTCGAGTTCCTGTACTTGTACGGACCAAGTGAGAAGAATTTTTGTAGGGCTATAGGTATAATGCATTTCTGGGCTTAGCTTTGTTTTGTCTTATTTATGTTCAAACCTTCAGTAAGTACTGTAATGGTTTAAATAGGAAATGATAGAAAAATGCAGGAAACTGCTTTTGTTTTCCCTTTGTCCTACGAAGTAGAGGTTAAGAACCATTCCGAGCCAGTAGTACCAGATCGCGACTTGAAAGTGATTTAAATCCTGAGTGAATAAGGAGTTCATCGTGTTTGAATTCTAGTTCCTGATATATTGCGGCAAGCACCTCATAGAAGACATACTTATTGTTAATAAAAATAAGATAGGAAGAAAAATGTAAAAAGGCATGGGACAAACACAGAGGATCCCTTTACAGAAATAGGAAAAAAAAAAACAAAATAAACGGTACCATCTAACTTCCGAACCATCTAACTTCCGAACCATATAACGTCTCAACAAATAGGGGTGTCCGATATGGAGTGTTGGGTTTACCCCTGAACAAGGATATGGAGAGGGGTGGCCTGCGCGGAGCGACAGGTGCACCTACTCTTGCCATCTCGCTGGGCAGACTGGATGGACCATGCTGGTCTTTATCTGCCGTCAACTACTATGTTACTATGTTACTATGTTACTATGTATATGTATTCTAGATATCCACCCACTTTATGGAAAAAGTATTCGGAATGTCTTTTGAATATCTGCTTCCTAAAACTGTAAGATTTAAAGTAATTTATTTTGCAGAGACATGCTGATTACGGCTGGCAGTTAGTTTTCATGCCAAGTAATTTTATTCCAGTCATACGTAACAGATATGTGGCCGTCATGTTAAGAGCTATAGTTCTTTCTGTTGGGATTGTTGTTATAACATGTTGCAAAATAATAGTTTTATGCTTAGTCCACAGGAAAATGCAGCCTGACTGGTGTGTGTGGGGTGGGGGGGGGGGGTCGGAGTCTATGCAGATTTTGTTGAAATGTATGACTAGGAATGTTAGCAAGGATTTTGCTGAAGACTACAGACTTAAAATGTCTCCGTCCCTATTAGAAATGCTCTGTGGAAGGGGGTGGCCAGTGTTAGTTACTTCATGGCCCCGTAGTTTCCCGTGTTTATTAGATTGTACAGAGAATGTTCCCTGATCAGTTCCCCTACATAGGATTCCTGGTTAAATGTTTGAGAAAAAAAAAAAAAAACCTGCCCGTTTATTATCTTTATAGGCCAGTTCCCTCAGCTCTGCCACCACCCCGGGCAGAGCCTGGGGGAGGGGGGATACCTCCCTGCAAATGTCACCAGCCACCTCCGCAGCAGAAGGACGTACACCCCCTCTTGACCAAAAACCCCGGCACAGTTTAAAATACTCAGAGTAGGCCACAGTCCACCGATGATACTACAAGCAGGGATTCATTTGACAGTTCAGGGTCACTCACAGCCAGCGTCCAAGAACATGAAGTGGAATCCAGAGTCCTGATTGCCGTATGCCTTCAGAAGTACAGCTACCAGTAAAAGGGGAGGGTCACGTTATCCCATTGCACTAGGTCTAGGGCCAGCTTTGCACTAGCCAGCTGACCAGCTTTGTTTCTGCCACTGATTTACTGAACTGAAAGCTGCATTATGCCTCCTACACTGAGAAACCATAGGATTTGATTGAACTAATGAACAGTATTATGCAGACCCATCAGCCTTGATGGCCCCAAGTGGGATCCAAATAGCGCAGGCAGCCCTCACTGTATACCCCATGCGATCCAGCAGCTCAGGAGAATTTGCGTTTTTGTCAGTCAGTCCCAGAGAGAGATATAAAACAGAAATTGCAGAAACTGGATGGATTTGCGGGCATGAATACAGCACAGTTAATGGAAGTTGTTCAGAAAGTTTGTGAATTGTGGAAATAAATGTGACAGAGAAAGTGAATGTAAGATAAGGAAGAAAACAGATCTTCTTGCTGATACTTTAGTTGAATGATGTGGAGGAGGTTTTCCTAATCGAAGGAGCAGAGGAAGTGAAAGGGGTCGTGAAAATGATCGGCCCCCACTGGGTGCAAATCAGTGCGCCCATTGCAGAGAAGAAGGACATTAGAGAAGTGAATGCCCGTATCTTGACTCCACCCCCAGGAGGGGAGGAGGGAGTACTTGATTTTAGAAAGAATAAACCAAGCACAGTGTTACAGCAAGAGAGGGAAGCAGCTATAGAGTGAGTGGCAGCCGAAGAGGGCTACAGCATGGATGAAGACTAGGCCAGACCGGACTCCAAGTTTCCCTGGGTCCCCAGGAGCCTATGGTCAGTCTGAAAATAGGGGACCAATATATGGACTTTATGGGGGATACAGGAGCAGAATACTAAAGCCAGTAGCCCCTTTGTTTTCTCGATGCACCACCATTGTCAGAGCTACTGGGGCTAAGGCCACAAAGCCTCTCCTGCAGAACCGCATGTGTGAACTAGGGGGACAGAAAATAACGCACCAGTTCTTGTATATGCCTGAATGCCCTATTCCACTTCTGGGCCGAGACATGCTTGCTAAGCTCCAGGCACAAATATCCTTTGCTGAAAGGGGAGAAATGCAAATGACTGTGAACCCAAAGCCTGCTGGATTGATGGTGCTGTCTGTTCCCCAAGAAGAAGAGTAGCAGTTCTATAGTGCATCTCCAATCAAGCCAGCTAGTTCCTGTATACCCACCAACCTTATAGCCCCACCTGAAGTATGGGCAGAAGATAATCCACCTGGCCTAGCAAAGAACATAGCCCCTGTCATTGTCACCCTCAAGCCAGGAGTGGAACCAGTGCATGTGAAGCAGTATCCTCTCCCTCGACCAGCCATTGAAGGAATCCACTGCGATTTGATGAAACTGCTGAAGTATGGACTTCTCAAGGAATGCCAGTCACCCTGGAACCCCCCCCCCCTTCTCCCAGTTAAGAAACCTGGGACAGGGGATTACCGCCCAGTACAAGATCTGAGGCGAGTGAATGATACAGCTGAAACTATACACCCAGTGGTACCAAATCCTTATATTCTCTTGGGACTGATCCCCGCTGAGGCTACTCATTTCACCATCCTGGACCTGAAATATGCCTTTTTCTGTGTGCGCCTAGCCCCCACCAGTCAACTTTTGTTTGTTTTTGAATGGCAAGACCCCACAACAGGAAGGCGGGGCCAACTCACCTGGATTAGATTACTTCAAGGATTCAAGAATTCACCTACTCTCTTCAGTGCTATTTTAAATCAAGATCTTTCAAGCTACTATGTGAACCCAGGAGAAAGGGTTCTTCTCCAGTATGTGGACAACTTGCTTATAGCCACCAACTCAGAAAGTGAATGTCTATAAGTCACCAGTGAACTCTTGCACCTTTTTAATAAGGCTGGATACAAAGTCTTAAGAGCCAAGGCATAATTATGTCAAAGAATTAAATACCTAGGATTCCAGTTGTCCAGCAGAATTAGACGCCTGGGACCAGAACGCAAAGAAGCTGTATGCAGTATTTCTACTCCAACCACCAGGAGGCAAGTGAGAGCCTTCTTGGGTGCCGCAGAGTACTGTCGTATATGGATCCCCAATTTTGCGCTGCTAGCAAAACCATTGTATCAAGCTACCAAAGGAATGGAAAAGTCTCCATTGGAATAGGGACTTGAACAGGATGCAGCCTTTTGATCTTTGAAAACCGCTCTGATGTTATCACCAGCTCTGGGTCTACCAGATGTCCAGAAAACCTTTCAATCTCTATGTTCATGAGTCACAAGGAAATGTTCTAGGAGTGTTGACTCAATCTCATTGGATCTTGGCAACAACCAGTAGCCTATTTGTCAAAACATTCGGATGTAATTGCAAAAGGCTGGCCCTTGTTTGAGAGCTGTTGCAGCTACAGCCCTCCTAGTGAGCAATCTTCAAGTTACTGTACCACACTCTGTTCTAACCATTATGAAACACAAAGGAAACTTCTAGCTAATTCACGAATGTTGAGGTATCAGAGTATGCTGTGTGAAAACCCCCAGATACAATTGAAGGTCAGTCAAGCTCTGAATCCTGCTACATTGTTACCAGTTGGTCTTGACCCCCCTGATCATGACTGTTTAGAAACTATGGACACTATATTCTCAAGTCACCCTGATTCGACTGATGTTCCTTTGGAGAACCCTGGATGGACTTTCTTTGTAGATGGAAGCAGTCTTGTCATCATTAATGGACATTGTTGTGCCAGATATGCAGTAGTGACCCTTGATCTGGTAGTTGAATCCTCAGCCCTGGCCCCAGGAACTTCAGCACAGAAAGCTGAACTGATAGCTCTTACTAGAGCACTGACAATAGGAAAAGGGGCTCTGTCTAAATGTGTACCCACATTCCAAGTATGCCCTTACAACCTTGCATGCACATGGGGCCCTGTACAAAGAATGAGGGTGGATAACCTCAGGAAGCAAGTCCATTAAGTATGGCCCCGAGATATTGATATTATCAGATGCATGCTGCCTACAGATTTCAGAATTTAGGAAAAGTAGAATGTATGAATAGAACCCTGAAATCTCAGTTGTCCAAACTTTGCTAAGAGGTTCACCTGAAGTGGCCCCAGGATCTTCCTATAGCCCTTCTTAGGATATACTTAGCCCCTGCTAAGTCTTTAGGAGTTTCCCCTTTTGAGATTCTGTATGGGCGACCCCCGCCTATTGTATAGGAAATAAAGGGAGATATGGAACAGTTTAAATCTGAAGTTACTAGACAAGAACTATTGGTTTTAAGTTCTGTTTTGCAGTCTTCATACATGGGTACAAGACCAGATGCTCATCCATCTAACATAACCCTTGCATCCTCTCAAGCCTGGAGTCTCGGTGTGGATCAAAGAGTGGAGAAAGACACCGTTGACATCGCATTGGAAGGGACCGTATGTTGTCATCTTGTTAACCCCAACAGCAGTTAAAGTTGCAAAACTTGAACCCTGGATTCATCACAGTTGAATAAAGTCAGCAGCCATTGATATCAATGTAGAAATGAAGGCAGCTACAAATATATTAGCTATGTGGCAATATTACCCTACACCACACGATGATGCTATTACACCTGTATAATGTGTTAATTGACTAATGAGTGATTTAATTCTCACACTTTCTCACTTGTGGGTGAGAATAATCAAAGGGGGGAATGTGGTAGGCTATGGCCTAGCATGGCCTGCTATTATGAAAGGCCTGTAAGTTAGGCCTGGATCCTAACTCCCATTATAGCTAGAAAAGAATCAAAAATCTGTGAGAAATGAGAAAACTGTTTTAAAGTGCTTAATAAGAAGTTTTTATGAATTCATAAGTCTTTCATTACTCTCTTGTGTGTGAAAGAAAAGAAATGTTTCAATACATGCATTCCTGGAGCTAGGGATAACCTTGCAGTAGAGAAGTAACAAAATCAAGAACTGCACCATTGTTAGAGCAATCCTAAGGGAGGGGGTTGGTTGCTAGGCCCCGGAGGGATTTCTAATTGGACAGGTGCAGGGAGCGTAGAACCAATGAGAAGTTTGTATGTATCGAGTTAGAACCAATAGAAAGTTCTCATGTATCAAACTGAAAAAGAGGTAGAAATGGTTATGTCTCTGTAAAAACCTTTGCTCAGTTCCTTTTGAAGCTTTGACTGACTGGGCCTGTGCACAATAAACTGGCTTGGACCCTGTCAATTGACTCCTGGATTTATTCATTGACTGCACTTTGCTACAACAATACGACCTTCCTTTTTCCTTTTGCCTACATCCCAGGGAGAACAACTGGGATATCCTGTGTACAGAAGTCGACAGCTGAAGGAGGCCTTGAAAATAGGCCAATGGGACAAATGGGATGCAACATCCGAATAATGGCCACCTGAGAGAATTATCTCATACTATGGACCTGCTACTTGGGAGCAGGATGGGACATGGGGATATCGTACCCCTGTTTATATGATTAATTGAATAATACGTTTGCAAGCTGTTGTTGAAATAATAACCAAAGAAACTAGTAAAGCACTAGCTCTTTTGGCTAAGCAAAGTACGCAAATGCGCACAGCCATTTATCAAAATCGCTTAGCTCTAGATCATTTGTTAGCAGCTGAAGGTGGGGTATGTGGAAAGTTGAATTTAAGTAATTGTTGTTTACAGATTGATAATAATGGGCATGTAGTTGAAGATCTAGCCACCCAGATGACAGAACAGACATTTGTGCCTGTCCAGACCTGGCAAGGTTTGAAGCTGGATGGGTAGTTTTGCTGTAGCAAAGTGCAATCAATGAATAAGTCCAGGAGTCAATTGACAGGGTCCAAGCCAGTTTATTGTGCACAGGCCCAGTCAGTCAAAGCTTCAAAAGGAACTGAGCAAAAGTTTATACAGAGACATAACCATTTATACCTCTTTTTCAGTTTGATACATGAGAACTTTCTATTGGTTCCAACTCGATACATGCAAACTTCTCATTGGTTTTACATTCCCTTCATTTGTCCAATCAGAAATCCCTCCGAAGCCTAGCAACCGGCCCCCTCCCTTAGGATTGCTCTAACAATGGTGCAGTTCTTGATTTCGTTGCTTCTCTACTGCAAGGTTATCCCTAGCTCCAGGAATGCATATATTGAAACATTTCTGTTCTTTCACACAAAAGAGAATAATCTAAGACTTATGAATTCATAAAAACTTCTTATTAAGCAGTTTAAAACAGTTTTCTCATTTTTCACAGATTTTTGGTTCTTTTCTAGCTATAATGGGAGTTAGGATCCAGGCCTAACTTACAGGCCTTTCATAGTAGCAGGCCATGCTAGGCCATAGCCTACCACATTCCCCCTTTGATTATTCTCACCCGCAAGTGAGAAAGGGTGAGAATTAAATCACTCATTAGTCAATTAACACATTATACTGGTGTAATAGCATCATCGTGGGGTATAGGGTAATATTGCCACATAGCTAATACCTTCGCAGCTGCCTTCCACTCTATAGTGTTATCAATTGATGATGTTACCATGCGTAAGCAAAGGGGTAGGAGACAAGGGCGCAATAAGCACATGGCTAGTATGAACAGTACAATCAACATAAGGGCTTTAAGACCACCAATCCAGGAAAACAATGAACCAAACCACCCATCCATCTTTAAACTGTGCCAAGTCTGGACAGGCACAAATGTCTGCTCTCTCATTTGGGTGACTAGATCTTCAACTACATGCCCATTATTATAGAGGTCTATAAATTAATGAATGGAGTGGAACGGATAAACGTGGATCAATTGTTTACGCTATCAGAATATAGAAGGACTAGGGGACATGTAATGAAGCTACAGGGTAAACTATTTAAGACAAATAAGAGAAAATATTTCTTCACTCAACGTGTAATCAAACTCTGGAATCTGTTACCGGAGGATGTAGTAGTAAGGGCTGTTAGTATAGCTGGGTTTAAAAAAGGTTTGGACAAGTTCCTGGAGGAAAGGTCCATAAACCACTATTAGAAAGGGACCCAGGATATCAATGCTTGACCTAGTACAAGCACTGCAGAACCTGTGTCTTTTGGGGAAACTGCTAGGTACGTATGACCTAGATTGGCCACTGTTGGAAACAGGATACTGGGCTTGATGGACCTCGGTCTGACCCAGTATGGCATTTCTTATGTTCTTATGTTCTTATTATCAATCTGTAAACAACAATTACTTAGATTCAACTTCCCACACACCCCACCTTCAGCTGCTAACAAATCTAGAGCTAAGCGATTTTGATAAATGGCTGTGCGCATTTGCGTACTTTGCTTTGCCAGAAGGGTTAGTGCTTTATTAGTTTCATTGGTTATTATTTCAACAACAGCTTGCAAACGTATTATTCGATTAATCATATAAACAGGCGTACGATATCCCCAAGTCCCATCCTGCTCCCAAGTAGCAGGGCCATAATATGAGATAATTCTTTCTGGTGGCCATTCTTCAGATGATGCGTCCCACTTGTCCCATTGGCCTATCTTCAAGGCCTCCTTCAGCTATCGACTTCTGTACACAGGATATCCCAGTTGTTCTCCCTGGGATGTAGGCAAAAGGAAAAAGGAAGGTCGTATGGTTCCCAATACACATGCGCCTCCCCAGTGTTGAGGAAGTCTGGCATATGCTTGGGTTCCGCAAATCCAGTACAGTCCAGGTGGTGCTTGCCAGGAATTATATGCTGCTAAGTTAGTCCAGATACTGGCAAGTTTGGGAAACTGAACTAGAGGATTGGAAGGTTCAGTAGCATTGACTCCTGACCACCAAGACGTCTTTTTAGTGGTACTGTTGTAGAACTTCTGATTGAGACAAACCATATGCCCCACTTCCTTATTAAACATTGGTCCATAGCGAGAAAAACATAAGTTACCCACAATGGAGTGGGCCAATACCCATTCACTTGTGGTATTGTGGATATTAGTCTGATTATATGGAACAGAATAGTTCAGTTCTTGTGCCTCCCAAGGCCATTGGTCTCCCATCATTGTTCCTCCACAAAACAAACAGTCTGAAACATGGAGACTAGATGCAACTGCTCCCGCTAATTCAAGAAATAAGTTCTGGGAGGCAGGAGGAATTTCAAACTCTGATTTCATGGCTTCATAGAAGGAGTGATGTATACGATAGGGTAAGGATACATGGGTTTTGGTGTTTAATTGCAGATATAGGATAGTCCCAGGATCTATACCTCCTCCTGCAATACACAACCCAAACTTGTATCCTTGCTTCCAGTGGCTGGGGTTGACTATGAGAAGTTGCAGGGGATTACAGGCACCTTTCTGGCATTTCTTGGGCTCTGGTAGTCGGATCTTTGTTAAGCTGCCTTTGTGATGATCACCATCTCGTCCCATACGTGCATTCTTCCAGGTAGCAAAATATACACAGTCCCATCTTGGGCAGAAGTAATCATGTTTCGATGTAGTGGTGTAGATGGTGGCTGCAGAACGTTTTCCTGTACACCGTCCCCATCCGTAGGCGCCTTCTGGAGACATATATTTATCATCATCGTAGTATGCTCGCTCCCATGACCCACATCTGTGGTAAACATTTCTGTAGATTGCATCACAAGCATCAAAGTTCAAGATAATAGGTTTTGTGGGGTTGGTGAGGGGTTTTGTCGTATTCAGGATGGCTCCATCTTCATCATTCCAGCGTATCTCAAAGTTGCAATATGAAGGGTTTTGTCGGGGATTATAACAAGTCTTACTTTTCCCCTTTGTGCAAATATTCAGTTCAGTGCCATTATAAATACACCGGCTGACTGTACCAGTGCAAGTATAGTAGGAGTGATAGAGCAAAGTCTGAGTAATCTTTTGTCCTGTTCAGGTGGTGGTTATGCAGGCTGCACAAGGGGGTAGGGCAAAAGTATTTTCAAGGATTCCCAGGATCACCACTCCCACAAGGCAATAGTGGAAGAACATTGTGATTACAGTCTCTGGCGGTTAATCTGGAAAATTGGGTATGATGAACTTGTTGAGTTTTCTTCTGTTTCTGCTGCAATGGTCACTCTCGCGTGACGTAGGTGGATTCTGAAGATCCTCTATAAAGCTGGCTGTCTCCTCAAGGTGAGTCGCAATGGAGTCTCGGGATCATTCACTGACGTCCATTGGACAGGATCAGGAGCAGCTGCCGGCTTCACTCGGCTGTGGTGGATCCAGGGTTCAAATTCTGCAACTTTCACTGCCGTGGGGGTTGACAGGATGACGACGTAGGGTCCCTTCCAATGTGGCGCCAGCGGGGTCTTTCTCCACTCTTTCACCCACATGGACGTTCCTGGCTTGAAGGGATGCATAGGCTCAGTCAGGTTGATGGGTAGTCGATCTTGCACCCACGTTTGGAGTTTCTGCAAAACAGAACCTAAAGCTAATAGTTCTTGTCTAGTTATTTCAGATCCTATCTGTCTCATGTCTCCCTTTATTCCCTGCACTATGGGTGGAGGTCGCCCATACAAAACCTCAAAAGGGGAGACTCCTAAGGATCTGGTGGGAGCTGAACGTATCCTAAGAAGGGCTATGGGGAGAACTTGGAGCCACTTCAAGTGTGTTTCTTGGCAAAGCTTCTATAACTGAGTTTTCAAGGTTCTATTCATACGCTCTACTTTCCCTGAGCTCTGGGGTCTGTAAGCAGTGTGTAACTTCCATTTTATTTGCAGAGCTTGAGCTAACTGTTGGGTCACTTGGGATACAAATGATGGACCATTGTCTGACCCTATAGTTGATGGTATTCTGAATCGGGGAATGATCTCATGAAGCAATACCCTAGTAACTTCTCGGGCTTTCTCAGTTCGGGTGGGATAGGCTTCTACCCACCCTGAAAATGTGCAGACTAACACTAACATATAGTGATATCCATTTGCACGGGGCATTTCAGCAAAGTCTATCTGTATATCACTCATTGGGGTCACCCCTACTGACTGAACTCTTGGGAGTGGAACAAGACCTTGCTTGGCATTATTTTTGGCACATATCAGGCATTGCTGTGCCACCGAGGTGGTCAGGGATCCTAGCAGTGAAATACAGAAATGGGGTCTCAGGGCTTTCTCCATGGCTGTTTTACCATAATGTGTGGCTTGATGAAAAGCTTGAACAAAGGCTGGCCCTAATGCTTCAGGGATGACTGTAGGACCTGGAGGTGGACTACCTTCTGGGGGTGGCAACACTATCCAACCTTGTTCTGTCAAGACTCCTCCCTCCTTTTCACAGTAATAATCTAACTCTCTTGTAGTGTATCGAGGTGCCCAGGAACTGAGGGGCACAGGGAATAGAGCTGCTTGCATTACAGTATCTTGGGTCCTAACTTGTCCTGTGGTGGCTGCCTTCCGGGCTGTGGCATCTGCAAATCTATTCCCTCAGGTAACTTCTCCTGCTCCTGCCTGATGACCTCGGCAGTGCATGACGGCCACTTGTTTGGGGGCCCATACAGCATCTAATAACATCAATATCTCGGGCCCATACCTAATGGCCTTACCCCCTGAGGTGATCAACCCTCATTCTTTATACAAGGCTCCATGTGCATGCAAAGTAGTGAAAGCATATTTGGAATCTGTGTACACATTTATGCGGAGTCCTTCTCCTAATGTCAAAGCTCTGGTGAGGGCTATCAATTCAGCTTTCTGTGCAGAGGTTCCTGGGGTCAGGGCTGAGGACTCAACTACCAGATCAAGGGTCACCACTGCATATCCAGCACAACGATGTCCATTGATGACCAAACTGCTTCCATCCACAAAGAAAGTACGTTCTGGGTCCTCTAGAGGGACATTGGTCAAATCAGGGCGACTTGAAAATACAGTGTCCATGGTTTCTAAGCAATTATGATCAGGTGGCCCAGGACCAATTGGAAACAATGTAGCAGGGTTCAGAGCTTGACTGACTTTCAACTGTATCCGGGGGTTTTCACACAGCATGCTCTGATACTTCAACATTCGTGCATTGGTTAGCCAGAAGTTTCCTTTGTGTTCCATGAGAGTCAGAACAGAGTGTGGCACGGTGACTTGAAGAGTTTGTCCTAGCGTGAGTTTGTCTGCTTTGCCCACTAGGAGGGCTGTCGCTGCAACAGCTCTCAAACAAGGGGGCCATCCTTTTGCAACTACATCCAATTGTTTTGACAGATAGGCTACTGGTCGTTGCCAGGATCCAAGAGATTGAGTCAATACTCCCAATGCGTTTCCTTGTGACTCATGGACAAAAAGATGGAAAGGCTTCTGAACATCTGGAAGACCTAAAGCTGGGGATGACATCAGGGCCTCTTTCAAAGTCCGGAATGCTACATCTTGTTCAGGTCCCCAGTCTAGTGGGGATTTTTCCATTCCTTTGGTGACTTGGTATAGTGGTTTTGCAATCAGGGCGAAGTTGGGGATCCATATGCGACAATATCCCGTAGCCCCCAGGAAGGCTCTTACTTGCCTCCTAGTGGTTGGAATGGGGATATTACATACAGCTTCTTTGCGTTCTGGTCCTAGACGTCGGATCCCACTGGACAACTGGAATCCTAGATACTTGACTTCAGTTTGGCATAGTTGTGCTTTGGCTCTTGAGACTTTGTATCCAACATCTTTGAGAAGGTACAAAAGTTCACTAGTAGCTTGTAGGCATTCACTTTCTGAGTTGGTGGCTATGTGCAAGTCATCTACATACTGAAGAAGAACCCTCTTTCCTGGGTCCACTGGGTAACTTGAGAGATCTTGATTCAGGGCAGCACTTAAGAGAGTAGGTGAATTCTTGAATCCTTGGGGTAATCTGGTCCAGGTGAGCTGACCCTGCCTTCCTGTTGTGGGGTCTTGCCATTCAAAAGCGAATAAAAGTTGACTGGTGGGGGCTAGGCGCACACAGAAAAAGGCATCTTTCAGGTCCAGGACGGTGAAGTGAGTAGCCTCAGCGGGGATCAGTCACAAGAGAGTATAAGGGTTTGATGTTTGATGTTTATTCAAATTTGATATACCGCCCATTCAATAAGACCAGAGCGGTTTACAGTATAAAACATATAAAAACCATATAAAACAATTAAAAGACAATAGCCAGAAAAAAATAAAGGAAGTTGCAATCTTAAAAAGAAAAGAGGGGGAGGTAAAGAACACAACACAATAGCAAAGAGAGAGAAATCACACAAAAGGGGAGGGAAGGTCCAGGGCAAGGGAGAAGAGGTGGGTTTTCAGATTACATTTAAAAGTGGGGTGATGGGGTTCAAGCCGAAGGGAGGGAGGAAGAGAATTCCAAAGAGCAGGGGCTGTGAAAAAGAAAACAGAGGAGCGGGTGGACTGTAGGTGAGCGGAGGAGGGGGAGGGGAGAGTGAGGCGGTTGAGATGAAATGATCGGGGTGTGCGCTGGGGAGTATGATAAGTGAGGAGGTCGGCCAGATATTGTGGAGTGTTGGTGTGGAAGGCTCGATGGACCAGCGTAAGCAGTTTGTAATGGAAACGGAAGGGTAAAGGCAACCAATGGAGACGGGAGAGGAGAGGTGAGACGTGATCACGGATAGAGGAGTAAGTGGCAATACGGGCAGCAGTATATTGAATACGTTGAAGTCTGCACAGTTGTGATTTAGAAAGACCGAGGAAAAGAGAATTAGCAAAGTCAACACGGGACATAACCAGGGAAAGAAGTAGTGTAGCAAGTGCAGAGGGAGTAAGAAAAGGGCGAATAGCACGAATTTGGCGTAAGAAAAAGAAGGAGGTTTTGGTGACGTGAGAGATGTGATCATGAAAAGACAGGTGTGAATCGAAAACAACGCCAAGGTAGCGAAAAGAGGAGACCAATGAAATAGGAGAACCTAAGAAAGAAGGAGAAAGGGAGGGAGGAGAACCACCACGGGAGAACCAGATAGCAGTGTTTTTTGTGAGATTAAGGTGAAGACAGTTTTGTGATAACCAGTTAGCAACCATGGAGAGACAAGAATTAAGTAAGGAGAGATCAGGGTGAGAAGGAGAGGTGTGGTGAAGGAGAACAATATCATCGGCATAATAGAAAGCACTGATCCCAGTTTGCTGAATCTGAAGAGTGAGGGGGGCTAGGAAGAGGTTAAAGAGAAGAGGGGCAAGGACAGAGCCTTGAGGAACACCACAAAGCAAAGGAAAAGGTTTGGTACTACAGGGTGTATAGTTTCAACTGCATCATTTACTCGCCTTAGGTCTTGTACTGGGCGTTAGTCCCCTGTCCCAGGCTTCTTTACTGGGAGAAGGGGGGTGTTCCAAGGTGACTGGCATTCCTTGAGAAGTCCGTACTTCTGCAGTTTCATCAAATGGCAATGAATTCCTTCTATGGCTGGTCGAGGGAGAGGATACTGCTTCACATGCACTGGTTCCGCTCCTGGCTTGAGGGTGACAATGACAGGGGCTATGTTCTTCGCTAGGCCAGGTGGATTATCTTCTGCCCATACTTCAGGTGGGGCTATGAGGTTGGTAGATATACAGGGACTAGTTGACTTTATTGGTGGTGCACTATAGAACCGCCACTCTTCTTCTCGGGGAACAGTAAGCACCATCAATCCAGCAGGCTTTGGGTTCACAGTCATTTTCATTTCTCCCCCTTCAGCAAAGGATATTTGGGCCTGGAGCTTGGCAAGCATGTCTCGGCACAGTAGTGGAATAGGGCACTCAGGCATATACAAGAACTGGTGCGTTATCTTCTGTTCCCCTAGTTCACACATGCGGTTCTGCAAGAATGACTTTGTGGCTTTATTTCCAGTGGCTCCCACAATGGTGACAGATCGTGAGGACAAAGGAGCTACTGGCTTGGCTACTACTGAATGTTCTGCTCCTGTATCTACCATGAATTCCATGCATTGGTCCCCTATCTTTAAACTGACCATAGGCTCCTGGGGACCCAGGGTGAACTTGGAGCCCGGTCTGGCCTAGTCTTCATATATGTCGTCCAGATCATAGCCCGTTGCTACTGCCACTCCCTCAATGGCTTCCTCCCTCTCTTGCTGGAACTGTGTTTGGTTCATTCCTCCCCTCCTCCGAAATCGTCCTCCTGGCCTCCAGGGACTCCCTCCTCCCCTTGCAGGGGCGGAGTCCAGATGCGGGCACTCATTTCTCCAATGTCCTTCTTCCTTGCAGTAGGCGCACTGATTTGCACCCAATTGAGGCCTTTCACTTCCGCGGCCTCTTCCACGTCCTCTGGTCCTTTGATTAGGAAAACCTCCTCCACGTCGTTCAGTTATAGCAGCAGCAAGAAGATCTGCCTTCTTCTTCATCTTTCGTTCACTTTTTCTGTCTCGTTCATTTTCACGATTCACAAATACTTTCTGAGACACTTCCATTAACTGAGCTGTATTCATGCCCGCAAATCCATCCAGTTTCTGCAATTTTCGTTTTATGTCTCTCTGGGACTGACTAACAAAGGTCGCATTTACCATGCGTAAATTTTCCTGAGTGGCGTGATCATATGGGGTATACAATCTATAAGCTTCAGACAACCGCTCATAAAAGGCCGCTGGGCTCTCATCTGGACCCTGGAGAACTTCCGATACTTTCCCGATATTCATGGCCCTCTGGCCCCCCCCCCCCCTTCTTCAGGCCCTGCAATAAGGCCTGGCGAAATCTGTTTAGGGCCGCCGCCCCCCTTTCATCATTCGGGTCCCACCCGGGATCTTCATTGGGATATTCTGCAACAGCTGCTTGTGGGGGATTTATTCCTCCCCTTTCTACAGGGTTTTCTTCTAACCAACGGAGGGCTGCTTGCCAGATTCGCCCTCGCTCCTCAGTAGTAAAGAGGGTAGACTGGAGCTGGCGACAATCAACCCAGGTAGGCTGATGGGTTTGCATAATGCTAGACATTAATTCTATTAATTCCTGGGGCTTGGCTGTGTAGGATGCATAATGCGTTTTCCAGTTTAATAAATCTGTAGTGGAAAAGGGTACATAAACTAAGCTGGTTGGTCCTGGCACCATCTGGTCCTTATCATTTAAAACAGGTATTCCAGGCACTTGGTGTAATGGCATTAGGTGCCCCGCTTTCTCCTTCTTCTTGGGAGTTACGCTTCTTAAATCATAAGGCTCCCGGGCACAAATCTCCTTGGCTGGTGACCCTGAACTGGCAGGAGAGCCTCCGCTTTCTATCTCGTCAGAGGACTCGAGTCCCCCTGCTGTGCTTGGGCCTGACTCAGGACTTTCACTCAGGGTAGGGCGCTTCTTAGGCTGCTGTATCGGTATTTTCTGGGGCTCCTCTTCTGGCTCTACTTCAGGTCGTGGTGCTGTGGGAACTAACTTCTTTGGGTGCTGGGGTAACCTATCCAGAATATCTGGGGACTCAGGGTCAGAATACACAGGCGGCTTCTCTTCCTTAGCTTTTCTGGTTCCCCTAGTAGTAGCTACAAATATTTTACAGTGCTCCTCATAACAGCGCTTCATCCATGAGGGCTGCTGTTCACACACACTTAACCAGGAATCTATATAGGGGAACTGGTCAGGATACACTCTTAGTATGAGTTGATGAATTCGTAAAACTGTCTCAAAATCAAAGGTGCCCCCTCGGGGCCATGAAGCAGCTAACGCAGGCCACTCCCTTTCACATAACATTTTTAATCTGGATTGAGTCATTTTCATACCATAATCACCCGAAAATCCTTTACGGAAATTCTTGATCATACATGCCAGCAGAGTTTGCGTGGACTCCGTCCCTCCCATAATCTGAATGTAACTACGTACACTACCTATGTACTCAACGTACCTGCGTATGCTACGTACCCTACGTACACGTAATGACGTACAAGACAACGAACAATAAGGATAGGTAGTATGGCTGTAGGTAAGGGGTCCGTGCATCCCACAGGACACTAGGGGGGGACAAACACCACTCACTTCCTCCTGTTCGCGACCTGGGCGCGGTCGCCCGGCCAGGAACTGCGCAACTTAGGAGTCCGCTCTCGCTCGGTCTGTATTCCAAGACCTCTCACTCACACAAGCAAGCATATTTCAACAAGATATCATATTTCAATATTTCAAGTGCCCAGGTTTTCTGACTAACTGACTATTCCAAACAAGAAGGGTCGATGGCTTCCTCTTCCGCTTCCCTTCCGCGGAGCTTACTAGGACCGCCCTTATGGGAGGTGATCAGGCTCCCTTGTCTCGCCCACACTCATGCGAGATTTCCCAGTTAGTCTATACCAAATATACCAAATTAGTCCTGCGCACGCAAGATGTTGTCCCAGGCTGTTCTTTCTAACTATTAAATCACGAAAATGTCTACTCACCGGATCCGGTCCCCGATACCACACCAGCTTCTGAGTTGGAACCTGGACTCCCCCGGGTCGGAGGTGTTGGCCAGCTGGACCCGATAGCCCGCCGAGGCAGGCGGAACCTTCTCCGGCACAAAGGGGCCGGCGGCGCCTGAGGTTTCCCCCACAGTCAGACAGACACGGTTCCAACCGGGCCAAACCTCAAGGTGAATTACGTGGATTATTCACTTGAATACCATTTACCACTCGCACTTCCCGGCCAACGCACCAAGAATATGCTGTAGCAAAGTGCAATCAATGAATAAGTCCAGGAGTCAATTGACAGGGTCCAAGCCAGTTTATTGTGCACAGGCCCAGTCAGTCAAAGCTTCAAAAGGAACTGAGCAAAAGTTTATACAGAGACATAACCATTTATACCTCTTTTTCAGTTTGATACATGAGAACTTTCTATTGGTTCCAACTCGATACATGCAAACTTCTCATTGGTTTTACATTCCCTTCATTTGTCCAATCAGAAATCCCTTCGAAGCCTAGCAACCGGCCCCCTCCCTTAGGATTGCTCTAACAATGGTGCAGTTCTTGATTTCGTTACTTCTCTACTGCAAGGTTATCCCTAGCTCCAGGAATGCATATATTGAAACATTTCTGTTCTTTCACACACAAGAGAATAATCTAAGACTTATGAATTCATAAAAACTTCTTATTAAGCAGTTTAAAACAGTTTTCTTATTTTTCACAGATTTTTGGTTCTTTTCTAGCTATAATGGGAGTTAGGATCCAGGCCTAACTTACAGGCCTTTCATAGTAGCAGGCCATGCTAGGCCGTAGCCTACCACAGTTTGGTTCACTATTTTCATGGTTCGGTGGTCTAAAGGCCCTTGTGTTCTTTGTATTATTCATATTAGCTATGTGCTTATTGCTCCCTTGTCTCCTACCCCTTTGCTTACGCATGGTAACTTAAGTAATTGATAGCACTATAGAGCGGAAGGCAGCTGCGAAGGTATTAGCTATGTGGCAATATGACCCTATACCCCATGATGATGCTATTAGACCAGTATAATGTGTTAAAAGACTAATGAATGATTTAATTCTCACCCTTTCTCACTTGCGGGTGAGAATAATCAAAGGGGGGAATGTGGCAGGCTATGGCCTAGCATGGCCTGCTACTATGAAAGGCCTGTAAGTTAGGCCTGGATCCTAACTCCCATTATAGCTAGAAAAGAACCAAAAATCTGTGAAAAATGAGAAAACTGTTTTAAACTGCTTAATAAGAAGTTTTACATGAATTCATAAGTCTTTCATTATTCTCTTCTGTGCAAAAGAAAGACATGTTTCAATACATGCATTCCTGAAGCTAGGGATAACCTTGCAGTAGAGAAGTATCAAAATTAAGAACTGCACCATTGTTAGAACAATCCTAAGGGAGGGGGCTGGTTGCTAGGCCCCGGAGGGATTTCTGATTGGACAGGTGCAGGGAGCGTTGGAACCAATGAGAAGTTTGCATGTATCGAGCTAGAACCAATAGAAAGTTCTCATGTATCAAACTGAAAAAGAGGTATAAATTGTTATTTCTCTGTAAAAACTTTGCTCAGTTCCTTTTGAAGCTTTGACTGACTGGGCCTGTGCACAATAAACTGGCTTGGACCCTGTCAATTGACTCCTGGATTTATTCATTGTTTGCACTTTGCTGCAGCAAGCTAATATGATAACAAACTATATCATAGGAAACACACCCACATAGTGAATGTATTTTACTAACTCAGATCAGATCCTGGGCTAGTGACCTTTGGATTAATAAATCCTCATTTATCTTGCTGCACCTACTAGAGCCATATATATGGAGGAATGAGTCAGAGGTTTATGCTGGCTGTGAGGTTACTGCACCCTCCCCTCCACCTTCCTAGTAACACTCTCACTCTGGTGTGGCTTTGAAGCCAAGGAGTATGCCTGACACATCTACAGAGCTGCTGAGAGAACAAAGGTATTTACATGTTAACATTCATGATTGTTGGTGAGGGCATCCCTCCTTGCATTGAGTTGCCAGAGTAACCATGTGCAGGACACAGTTGCAGAGTGTTCATGTAAATCAGTTCCAGTCCTGGAACCATTGGTAAAAACCCAACTCCAGTGTAATTTAGTGATTTATATCTCACACCTTATTAACATTCGGGTAAGATTAATCAAAGGGGGGAATGTGGTAGGCGAAGGCCTGTGATCCATGGTGTCTGAAATGAGCAGGGAGGCCTAAACAGCTTGACCTGTAAATGAAGCCTGTGGAGAGGCCCAAAGGAATTACACATTTCCCTAAATGCTGCTACCATAGAATCGAAACTTAACAGCACAATTAAGTACAGCTAAGCAGAATCGAAACTTAGAGAATATAGAAAAACAAGTTTAATTAGTATTGATAAGAGAGTGAAGCTTCTATGGAATTAATTAACTCTGCTGACAGAAAAGTTACAGTGCCCTGCTTTCCCACATGTTCTAGTTAGCTAAGTGACCTTGGAGGAGAATTGTATCAAGAGCCTAAGAAATGATCATTGTAATGAGGACTGTAAGGGGGGTAAGCAGGTGCTGAGCCCAGACCAAGGTCCTCATTGGAGCTACGTATTGGTACCGGGACCAATAGATGGGGTGAAAGGGGTTACCGGGACCAATGAGAAGTTTGCCTATGTCTAGAATGGAAAAGTACGGTATAAAAGTTGTTGTTTGCTAGAAACCATTGCTCAGCCATTTTGAATGTGATTCTGCTTGAGTCTTGTGCACAAATAAATGATTTGGACCTTCTGAACAGACTCCTGGTATTATTGGTTTGTATGTGCTCTGCTGCTACACCAGGAGGGAGATTGTGAGCCAGTCTAGCCTTTATGACAATTGAATTATGATGCATTATGGGACCTGCAGTTCAGATCCCAATGGGTACAATCAGGAACTACAAACATCAAACTGCATTGCCTGACAATTATAAAACCAGACATCTGCGAACAAGGAAAACATCCCAGAGTTGCCAAGTTAACCAATTCCAGGAGTGAGACTGTAAACCAGTCCACACTTTATGACAATCTCATTCTGATGCATTATGGTATTTGCAGCGATGATTACAATGGGTAACAGGGACTACCAGGGGAGGCCCAAGGGGGGTGCGGGGCCATGTGCGGAGAATCGGTGCGGGGCCTCATTTGCATAAGGGACCTCATTTGCATAAATATTTGCATAATGTTACCATACACTAACTTTTAGTAAACATGCCTCTTAATGAGTGTATGGAAAAAGAAAGGCTAAAATATTTCTACATTACTATAATCCAGTGCCAACTGCCAGGCACATTAGGAACTACTACAAACACTGCCCATTTAGAACCCATAGCAAACCCACCGTATCCTACCAGGACTCACAAAGCACCATACCCTACCTATCAAAAGGCAACACTGCAAATATTAAACCAATAAATCTCAGAGAATAACAATACATGACCTATTGGTGAAAGAGAACAAGTGGCAATGTCAAATAGGAATTACATAAACAGAATACCTCAGCTCAGTTACACATGCAGAACATAGACCCTCACCAAACAAGGGATCACAATTTAGAAAAAGGAAGACAATAATTAAACTGGGAACCCCAAAAGCCAAACTTGGAATGTACAACAACACTGTAGAAATAAAACTATAAATTAATTTCCTCTTGTACTAAACAAAGCGCAGACGTTAATGATGCACATTTCCCAGAGCTGACATATTCCAGTTAATAAATTCAAAATAAAGAGATATTTTTCTACCTTTTGTGCATTTTTTTTCAGTTGCAATTGCTCCAGACACTTTCTTCTGGTTTCTTCGTGTCTTCTGCTAACTCTCCATCGTCTGCTGTCCCTTTGTCCTTTCTTCTCTCTTCTAGTTTTTTTTCCATTCTCTCTCTACATCTGCTTTAACATACTAATCTTTCCCTTTTGCTCTTTCCTCATTCCTATTTCATCCACTCAAATTTTACCCCTCCATCCTCAATCCCCACTTACTCTCCCAATATCTGGCAAATTGTAGATTTGTCTTCCTTCCCACACAAAATATTTTTTTCCCTCTCCATTTCACTATCCCAGCTCCATCCCATTCTAATCCTCCCCCAAGATCAGCTCCCTTCTAGTTCCAGCCCCACCCAGCATCCATTCCCTTCTAGTCCCTGCATCAGCTCATTTCCAGTCCTAGCCCCCCATAAACCCATTTCCAGTCCTAGCCCCCATAAGCCCATTTCCAATCCTATCCTAGCCCCACCATCAGCCCATTTCCAGTCCTAGCTCCCCATCCATTTCCAGTCCTATCCGAGTGCCTCCATCAGCTCATTTCCAATCCCAGCCCCTCATTAGCCCATTTCTAGTTCTTTCCTAGCCCCACCATAAGCCCATGTCAAATCCTAGCTCCCCTCCACTCAGCCATTTCCAATCCAAGCCCCCATGAGCCTACTTCCAGTTCTAGCCCTTCCATGAGTCCATTTCAATCCAAGCCCCCACCACAGCCCATTTCCAAACTTAGCACCCTCCAACAGCCCATTTCCAGTCCTATCCTAGCCCCTCCATCAGCCCATTTCGTGTCCTAGCCCCCCCACTCAGCCCATTTCCAGTTCTAGCTCCCTCCACTCACAGCCCATTTCCATTCGAAGCCCCCCTCCCCATCAGCTATTTGCAGTTCAAGCCCCCCTTGCACTCAGCCCATTTCCATTCCAAGCCCCCGTCCCCATCAGCTATTTGCAGTTCAAGCCCCCTTCCACTCAGCCCATTTCCATTCCTAGCCCCCGTCCCCATCAGCTATTTGCAGTTCAAGCCCCCCTTCCAAGCCCCCGTCCCCATCAGCTATTTGCAGTTCAAACCCTCCTTCCACTCAGCCCATTTCCAGTCCTAGCCCCCCTCCCCATCAGCTATTTGCACTTTAAGCCCTCCTTTCACTCAGCCCATTTCCAGTCCTAGCAACCCCCCCAGCCCATTATCAGTCCTAAGCCCCCCATCAGCCCACTTCCAGTCCTAACCCCCTAACACCCCATTTTCAGTCTTAGCCCCCCCATAGCCCATTACCAGTGCTAACCCCCTATCAGCCCACTTCCAGTTCTAACCCCCCATCAGACCATTTCCAGTCTTATCCTCCCACAGCCCATTACCAGTCCTAACACCCCCATCAGCCCATTTCCAGTCCTAGCCCCCCCATAGCCCATTACTAGTCCTAACACCCCCATCAGCCCACTTCCAGTCTTAGCCCTCCCCCCCATAGCCCATTACTAGTCCTAACCCCCCATAGCCCATTACCAGTCCTATCCCCCCTCCCCCATCAGCCCAAGTAGATTAAAAAAAAAATGGCTGCTTCAGCCACTGCTGCCGTGGCAGCGGCAGAATCAAGAGTCCCACCGCGGGGCCCCCCTGCCCGGCAGAGCCTCCCTGCAGCATCAGCTCCCGAGTCCCAAAGCAGGTCTTTCAGAGCCACGAGAATTTCCCTTTCTCGCGGCTCTGTTAATCCCGCTGGGGCTGATGGGATTTCCCATCAACCCCGGAGGGCTTAACAGAACCGCGAGAGGTCAGAGAAGCTCTCCCTTCGCGGCTCTGAATGCCCGCGCTTTGGAACTTGGGAGCTGATGCTGCAGGGAGGCTCTGCCGGGCAGGGGGGCCCCACGGCAGGACGCTTGATTCTGCCGCTGCCACAGCGGCAGCAGAAGCAGCAGCCGTTTTTTTTTTAATCTACTTGGGAAAATGCAGAATGTTTTTTGCACGGGGCCCCCTGAAATGCGGGGCCCTGTGCAAAAAACATTCTTGCTCAATGGACGGGCCGACCCTGGGGACTACAAATACCATAGAGAAAAAAAGATAATATGATAACAGACTGTAGTTCATGAAACACTCCCATACAGGCAATTCACTTTGCTAAATCAGATCACAGACTGGGCTTGGACTTGTGACCTTTGGATTAATATATACTCATTTATCTGCTGCACCTACTAGAGCCATATATGTGTGGGAAGCAGCCAGCAATGTATGCCAGCTGTGAGGTTATTGCACCCTCCCCCCACCTCCCCGGTAACACTCTCATTCTGGTGTAGCTTTGAAGCCAAGGAGTATGCATAACACACCCCTAGAGCTGCTGAGAGAACAACGGTATTTGCAGGTTAACATCATGATTGCTGATGAGAATCCCCCCTCCCCCTTGCATTGAGTTGCCAGGCTAACCATGTCCAGTAAGCAGTTGCAAAATTTCCATATTACCCAGTTCCAGGAGTGAGATTGTAAGCCAGTCCAGCATGTATGACAATTGATTTATGATGCATTATGGGACCTGCAGTCAGGATCCCCAATGGGTGCAATCAGGGACTACAAACAGCACACTGCATTGCCCTGCAATTTTAAAACCAAACAACTGTGAACAGGGAAAAAAATCCAGAGCTGCCAAGTTACCCACTTTCAGGAAAGAGGCTTCTGGCCAGTTCAGGTTTTAAATGTGTATTGCAGCGCAGTATGATTTTTGTAGTTCCTGATTTTAAATATTGGAATCATTGCTGCAAATCTCATTATGCATCATAATGAGATTGTCATAAATCCAGGACTGGCTGACAAACTCACTGCTGGAACTGGGTTATCACTGAAACTCTGCAACTGGGTTAACACTGAAACTCTGCAACTACTTCCTGGACATGGTTAGCCTGACAACTTAGTACAAAAGGAGGGGGGACGGGGGTAGCCCTCTCCAGCAATTATTAATGTAAACTTACAACTACCTTTTTTCTCTTAGCAGCTCTACAGTGTGTTATGCATAGTCCCTGGCTTCATAGCAACATCTGAATAAGAGATAGTTATCCCAAGAAAACATGCAAAGATCAACATGCCTAGGGTTGCCAACCGGCCGGTATTCAGCCGGCCTGGCCGGTTTTTCCATGGCCAGGCCGGCTGCCGGCAGAGATGTAAAACCGGCCCTTGAAAAGCCGTTTTTTTTGCTCTGGCCGCAATATCAGGAGCTGCCAAAGCAACAAATTGGCTTTTCTCCCGACTCCCGAAGTCCTTTAACCTTTCCCAGCATTAGCGGCTTCACAGAAACAACCGCCAGCGTGAAGGAAAAAGATCTTTACGCTGGTGGTTGTACAGAGGGAGTTGGGGCCTCGCGCGAGCTTCCTTGGCTCCCTCTGAAGCACCTCAGACAGCCGCGGGGCTGGTAAGGGGGGGAGGCTAGGACTAAAAATGGGCTTTGATGGGGGTGTGGGGGGGAGGCCAAGGACTGGATGGGCTGTGATGGGGTGTACCTGGACTGTCAATGGGCTATGGGGGGAGTGACCTGGACTGGAAATAGGCTATTGGGGGGGGGGGACTGGACTGGAATTGGGCTATGGGGGGTGTAACTGGACTGGAAATGGGCTATGGGGGGACCTAGACTGGAATTGGGCTATGGGGGGGGGGGGTGGAACCGGAAATGGAAATAGGCAATGGGGGGATCTGGACTGGAATTGGGCTATGGGGGGGGGACCTGGACTGGAAATAGGCTATGGGGGGGGGATGTAACCTGGACTGGAAATAGGCTATGGGGGGATCTGGACTGGTATTGGGCTATGAGGGGGGGGGGATGGAACCTGGATTGGAAATGGGCTATGGGGGGATCTGGACTGGAAATGGATTATGGGGGGGACCTGGACTGGAAATAGGCTATGGGGGGGAAACCTGGACTGGAAATGGGCTATGGGGGGGCCTGGACTGGAATTGGGCTATGGGAGGGGACCTAGACTGAAAATGGGCTATGGGAGGGCTGCAATGGAATTGGGCTATGGGGGGGACCTGGACTGGAATTGGGCTATGGTGGGGGGAGGAGGAACCTGGACTGAAAATAGGCTGTGATTAGGTGGGCTAGGACTGCAAATGTGCTGTGATGGTTGAGGGGGGACTTGGACTGGAAATGGGCTGTGATGGGGGGGCTAGGACTGCAAATGGGCTGTGATGGTGGGGGGGGTCTAGGACTGTAAATGGGCTGTGATGGTGGGGGGGGGCTTGGACTGGAAATAGGCTGTGATGGTGGGGGGGGCTAGGACTGTAAAGAGGCTGTGATGGGGGGGGGGGCTAGGACTGGAATTGGCCTGTGATGGGAGGGCTAGCACTGGAAATGGGCTGATGAAGAGCTGGAATAGGACTGGAAATGGGCTGATGGGGGCTGGAATAGGACTGGAAGTGGGCTGACGAGGGGGCTAGGATTGGAAATTGGCTGATAGGGAGCTTGGAGTGGAAACTGGCTGATGGGGGGCTGGAATGGAACTGGAAAAGAGCGTATGTGGGGCTAGAACTGGAAATGGGCTGATGAGGAGCTGGAATAGGACTAGAAATGGGCTGATGGGGAGCTTGGACTGCAAATGGGTGATGGACTAGAATAGGACTGGAAATGGGCTGATGTGGCGGCATGGGAGAATGGGATTAGAAGGGAGTGGATGCTGGGTGGCTCTAGAACTATAAGGGAGCTGATTTTGGGGGAGGACTAGAAGGGGATGGGGAATGAGAATGGAGAAGGGAAAAGATATTTTGTGTGGAAAAAAAGTCTACGATGGGCCGGGTATTGGGAGAGTAAGAGGGGATTGAGAATGGAAGGGTGAAATTTGAGTGGATGATAAAGGAATAAGGAAAGAAATGGGGGAAAGAGCAAAAGGGAAACAATCAGTATGTTAAAGCAGAAATAGAGAAAGAATGGAAAACATCTAAAAGAGAAGAAAGGACAAATGGATAGCTCGCAGAAGACACGAAGAAACCAGAAGAAAGTGACTGGAGCAATTGCAACTGAAAAATAAAATGCCCAAACAGAAGGTAGAAAAATACTTTTTATTTTGAATTTATTAACTGGAATATGTCTGGTCTGGGAAGTGTGTATTGCTAACATCTTTGCGTTTTTGTTTAGTGCAAGAGGAAATTACTTTATAGTTTTATTTCTCTAGTGTTGTACATTTCATGTTTGGCTTTTGGGGTTCCCAGTTTAATTATTATCTGACCAAGGGAGTTAGCCAACACTTATCCTCGGTAATTTTTATGGGTGGGGCTGGGGTGCAGCATGGGTGGGACTGGGGGCGGAGCAGGGGTGGGACTAGGGGCGGAGAATGGGTAGGGCATGGCGAGCCACAGGTGTCGGGTTTTTCTCGGTGAAAAAGTTGGCAACCCTAAACATGCCCTGTGTGAAAAGTGTAGGTTGTGGTCTTTCTAAAATTGTGGTTTAGAGGTGGGCGCATCTTTCTGGCAGTGCATCCAAGTTTAAAACACAAATCTGTAAGTATCTGCTAGCCTGTCTCTGAAACACCCTCATCCCACTCCATTTATTTTATGTATAGAATTATATATATAGTAGATTTATTTGTAAAGCACTATTCCTATAAGGACTCTGCATATTTTTTAAAGCAGTTACATATCATCACAGGACTGAATACATAAGTGCTTTTTGAATACTGACCAGAAACATTTTTGGACCATTAAATATTTCAATAGTTTCATAATACTCAGTCTTTCATATTTAACCATTTCTTATCTGATCATTCAAAATTATCTTTCAATATCTAAAAATTCATATATCAAAAGAGAACATATCTGTCTAGAATCCACAGTTTTCAAAATCTTCAAAATCTCCAATGTATTGTATCGTAAATCATAAATCCATAAATAGAATAACCCATTAATTCAACATGATATCATATTTTGAATAATATCTGCATCAGGGATATGTTATCTCATGTCACTCAGTCGATTCAGCAAATGCAGTACACTCTCTTTTCTTCACCTTCCTAGCTGAAATTAGAAAAACACGGTATCAGCATTTTTTAATGTAGTCATCTGATCTTCCTCAAACCAATTAAAAATCGACAGAGAGAGCTCTTATGTTAATGATATTCAATCAATCTCATTTGGAGCTAATGTTTTTAAATGAAAAATTCAATATTGCTCTCTATAATTCAACTGTTTCTCTCTATCACTAATCCTCCAATCCCTATATACTGTACTATATCTATCACTTTCCTTCTCAAATCCTCAATGTAATGTTTCTTAACAAAAAGTGACTAACTAAAGGAACTGTCAGATTAGCTGTATTAATTTTGCTTTGATGCTCATTTAGTCTAAGTCTAATCTTCCTTCCGTTTTGTTCTCTGCACATACATCCTCGGGTAAGGACACACAATCAAGTATCTAACAAATGAGGAATCAGAATTAGTGAGACTCTGAGCTTTAAACTGCTTACCATCTGAACAATGAACCCAGTTGATAGTTCTTCAATGTTGTGTTGCCTGTTTAATTGAACAACCCATTCACCAACATTGACAAGGAGATGAGTTGGATGCTCTCTATACAGAGAGGAAGAGGTAAAGGGAGAGAAATGTAGACAGAAGACAACTCCTTTTTAAAACCCTTGGTTGTAAATGTATCAAGATTTACTGGCCCATGCAGAAACCTTATATCACAGCCATGGACTATAACATAGCACAGCTTCCTAATGCAAACAAAATACAATTTTATTTTGCTCATGGATGCAATACAAACTATATTTGTAAATCAGTTGTGAGCAAAGGTTTGCAGAAATATATGCAGGCATATACCCAGGGCCGTCCCGTCCATTGAGCAAGAATGTTTTTTGCACAGGGCCCCGCGTTTCAGGGGGCCCCACGCAAAGAACATTCTGCTTTTTTTTAAATTACATTAAAAAAAAAAAGCTGGCTCTGGCTGCTGCCGCTGCTGCTACCACCGCGGCAGCGGCAGAATGGAGTGTCCCGCGGGGCCTCCTCTGCTCGTTGAGCCCCTCTGCAAGGGCTTTCAGATTCGCGAAGGGAGAGTGTCTCCCTTGCGTTTCTGTTAAGCCCGCAGGGGCTAATGGGAAATTTCCCATCAGTCCCTCGCGTCTAAAGGGGCAGATGGGAAATTTCCCATTAGCCCCTGCGGGCTTAACAGAGACGCGAGGGAGACACTCTCCCTTCGCGAATCTGAAAGCCCTTGCAGAGGGGCTCAACGAGCAGAGGAGGCCCCGCGGGACACTCCATTCTGCTGCTGCCGCGGTGGTAGTGGCAACGGCAGCAGCCAGAGCCAGCTTTTTATTTGTTTAATTTTGCCATAAGCCGGGGGGGAGGGGGGTTAGGACTGGTAATGGGCTGGGGGGGGGGCTGTCTGGAAATGGGGCTATGGGGGGTTAGGACTGATAATGGGCTATGGGGGGGCTAGGACAGGAAATGGCTGATGGGGAGGGGTTAGGACTGGTAATGGGCTGTGGGCTGTTGGGGGGGGTTAGGACTGGTAATGGGCTGTGGGCTGTTGGGGGGGTTAGGACTGGTAATGGGCGATGGGGGGGGTTAAGACAGGTAATGGGCTGTGGGCTGATGGGGGCTGTCTGGAAATGATGTGATGGGGGTTAGGACTGGTAATGGGCTATGGGGGGGTTAGGACTGATAATGGGCTATGGGGGGCAAGGACAGGAAATGGGCTGATGGGGAGGAGTTAGGACTGGTAATGAGCTGTGGGCTGTTGGGGGGGGGGTTAGCACTGGTAGTGGGCTGTTGGGGGGGTTAGGACTGGTAATGGGCTGTTGGGGGGGGGGTTAAGACTGGAAATGGGCTGTGGGCTGATGGGGGCTGTCTGGAAATGAGGTGATGGGGGTTAGGACTGCAAGTGGGCTATGGGGGGGTTGGGACTGATCATGGGCGATGGGGGGCGAGGACAGGAAATGGTCGGATGGGGCGGGGTGAGGACTTGAGGTGGGCTGATGTGGTTAGGACTGGTAATGGGCTGTGGGCTGATGGGGGAGGGTTAGGACTGGCAATGAGCTATGGGGGGCTGACTGGAAATGGGCTGATGGGGTTAAGACTGGAAGTGGGCTGATGGGGGGTTAGGACTGGTAATGGGTTTTAGGGGGCTTAAACTGAAAATGGGGTGATGGGGGGTTAGGACTGGAAGTGGGTTGATGGGGGGCTAGGACTGGTAATGGGTTGGGGGTTGCTATGACTGGAAATGGGCTGAGTGGAAGGGGAGGCTTGAACTGCAAATAGCTGATGGGGAGGGAGCTTGGAATGGAAATGGGCTGTGAGGGAAGGGAGCTAGGACTGAAAATGGGCTGATGGAGCAGCTAGGATAGGACTGGAAATGGGCTGTTGGGGGGAGCTAAGATTGGAAATGGGCTGTGGTGGGGGCTTGAATTGAAATGGACTCATGGAGGGGCTAGAACTGGAAGTAGGCTCATGGGGGGCTTGGACTGGAATTGGGCTGAGTGGAGGGGAGCTAGGATTTGACATGGGCTGATGGTGGGGCTAGGAAATGACTAGAAATGGGCTGATGGGGGCTAGGATTGGAAATGAGCTGATGAAGGGACTCAGACTGAAAATGGATTGGGGAGCTAGGACTGGAAATGGGTTGATGGGGGGCTAGGACTGGAAATGAGCTGATGCAGGGACTAGAAGGGAATGGATGCTGGGTGAGACTGGAACTAGAAGGGAGCTGATGTTGGGGGAGGATTAGAATGGGATGGGGCTGGGAGAGTAAAATTGAGCGTGGAAAATATTTGGTGTGGGAGGGATGAACAATCTACACTTGGCCGGGTATTGGGAGAGTAAGTGGGGATTGAGGATGGAGGGGTAACATTTGTGTGGATGAAATAGGAATGAGGAAAGAGCAAAAGGAGAAAGATTAGTATGTTAAAGCAGATGTAGAGAGAGAATGGAAAAAAAAAACTAGAAGAGAGAAGAAAGAACAAATGGACAGCAGACGATGGACAGTTAGCAGAAAACATGAAGAAACCAGAAGAAAGTGGCTGGAGCAATTGCAACTGAAAAAAAATGCACAAAAGGTAGAAAGATATCTCTTTATTTTGAATTTATTAACTGGAATATGAAAGCTCTGGGAAATGTGCATCATTAACGTCTGCGCTTTGTTTGGTACAAGAGGAAATTAATTTATTGTTTTATTTCTACAGTGTTGTTGTACATTCCAAGTTTGGCTTTTGGGGTTCCCAGTTTAATTATTGCCTTCCTGTTTCTAAATTGTGATTCCTTGTTTGGTGATGGTCTATGTTCTGCATGTGTAACTGAGCTGAGGTATTCTATTTATGTAATTCCTATTTGACATTGCCACTTGTTCTCTTTCCCCAGTATTCTCTGAAATGTATTGGTTTAATATTTGCAGTGTTGCCTTTTGATAGGTAGGGTATGGTGCTTTGTGAGTCCTGGTAATGCTGTCAGGATACGGCGGGTTTGCTATGGGTTCTAAATGGGCAGCGTTTGTAGTAGTTCCTAATGTGCCTGGCGGTTTGGCACTGGATTATAGTAATGTAGAAATCTTTTAGTCTTTCTTTATCCATACACTCATTAAGAGACATGTTTACTAAAAGTTAGTGTATGGTAACATTATGCAAATATTTATGCAAATAAGGCCACTTATGCAAATGAGGCTCCGCACCGAGTCTCCGCACATGGCCCCGCACCCCCCTTGGGCCACCCCTGCATATACCCAAATAATTTTGTGCTACTGACTCTATCAGGCCAGACCCTCGATCCCCTACCAACCTATTTGGAACCCCAAGCATCATTCTGAATCCCTTTAACCTCAATCACCTAAAAAAATGCAGTGTCACCACCTCCCACTGCAATCCTCCCTCCAATCTCTCTTCCAGGATCAGCCCCCGCCCCCAGTTCTATTCAGCACACCTCCCACTGGATATCCAACCTCTCTCCCTTATAAAGAAGCTTTTAAGAAAGCCCAGACCTAGAACATGTCACTACCCACATGCCACTCCCCCAATTGAAGCCCTCTCTAGAACTCTCCCTGCCAAAGCTAAGTCCCCTGGAGCACCTAACACCAAAGAAAAGGCACCCCAGAAAGCCATGCCTAACTCACTGCCCATCCCAGACCTCATCTCCATCTTATCTGGAGGCTGTCCTGCTGTTCCAGTCAAAGAGAGTAGGAGCAGCCCTCCTCCACTCTTGTCCCAGCGACTATGGTCTTCAAAATTGTGGTGGTAAATCCTAGTGTTAATCTTGTAGTACTATTACAAGGCATTGACCTCTACTGAAAATACTGCAAGACAACAGCTAGACATTTACCATTTTGAAAGGCACAGAACAGAGGGGGACTCCCCAGGTAAGACACAGAACCATTCAGGATGGGGGGAGGATTGGGCTGGAGTCTTTGGGAGGACTTTTGGGGTCAAAGGTTCCAAGGCAGCATAGGTTCTGGAGGGGATTTCTCTTGGGGTGCATGTGCAGAGGAAGAATCATTTGGAGCCTAAGATGTCTCAAGTTATCTGCCATGCATAAAGAATTGATTATATTAAGGGAAGAATTAGCTGCAATTAAACACACCTCCTCTAGGGTACATATTGAAAAAAATCCACCACTACTACCATAAAGAAACAAGCAGCCCAGGAACAAATGGATCACAGTGGGTTCTGGTAGGTTGCGACCTGTAACACGGAGACACCCTCGCCATCAAGAGATGTCCCTGCATAATGCCTTCTCTGTCTTGGGAAATTTGAGTGCCCAATTAGTGGAAACTGAAGTGTCCTTAAATGAGAAGGTTAATGCCCAATCTACTGATAAAGTCCTAAATATGAAGAAACTGTCACAAAAGAGGAAACTACTACTACTTGGAGATTCCATCATCAGAGGCACCAATTTGGGAACGCAGTTCAAAGGAGATAAGATGGTCAAATGCCTCCCAGGCTCTTCAGCCAGCAGGAATACGAAGCACATTTCTGGCCTAGTTTGTGCAGAAAGTGAGCACTCCAAACTGATGTTATCGTACACTTGGGTATAAATGACCTGGCTAGAAACAATGCCTCTACAGTTCAAAGGGACTTCCAGATTCTCAGAGAGAAACTCAAACCCATTGCTAACACTGTAGAATTCTCAGAAGTTCTACCTGTTCATGGTAAGGGGAAAGAAAAGCTGCATCACATAATCAACTTTAATACAGGGCTCCAACCCTGGTGCAAACAAAAATGATTTAGGTATATAGGCGACTGGGGAAATAGATGGAACAAGAGGCTATACGGTGTTGATGGTCTATATCTCTCTGCAGCAGGAAAAAGGATCCTAAGTGAAAAATTCAGGCATTATGTGGACATGCATTTAAGCAAGGAAAAGGGGGTGATGGATGGAAAAGAACAAGTTCAGGATGTCACTCCCAGCAAAAACATAATAACATTGGAAACAGCCGCAGTATTAACCCACACATCAATGCCAAATGTGAAGAGGTGTGTAAAACAAAATCCATGCAAAATACAGACAAGCCAGTCAACAAATGCTGGAAAGCAATGAGCACAAATGCTCAAAGCTTAGCCAACAAAGTTCCTGACCCGGAAGCCCCAGTGGTAGAAATGGACATCATTGTGGCCATTACAGAAACATGGTTGAACAAGTCACGTGAATGGGACATAGCCATAGCTGACTATAATCTATTTAGAAGAAACAGAGAGGGTAGAAAATGTCAAACGCAATATTAAAGCTGCTGAAAGGCAGGGGATGTGGGGAAAAGAAGAAGCACTGTGGATTGTGTTGGAAAGAGGAGATGGCACTGTCATCCATATCGTGTAGTCTACAGGCCTCCAACTCAAACAGAAGGAATGGATAGTGAATTGATTACACAGGTACACTACCAAAAAACTGCCTCCAGTTTTGCAACTGATTCCTATAGATTTTGGGGTGCTGAATCCAGGAAAAATATCCAAAATGTTCCATCACGTCACGTTTTCTTGCAAAATTAGATTTCTTACCCATATAAGGAATGTTCACATAATTTCTTTTTAGCAGACTGCAGTTTATTTTCTTGGCCCAAAATAGAGGTTGTAATGGTTAACTAACTAGAACAGGGGTCTCAAACACGCGGCCCGCAAGAGAACGTTGTGCGGCCCGCAACGGAGGGAAACAAAAAAGCCTTGCTTTTGCTTCTGCTACTGCCGTTGCCGCCGTGGCAGCGGCAGAATCGACTGTCAATTTATTTTTTTTTTAACTGGCTTCTGCTGCTCAAGCAGCAAAATCAGCTGTCCTGCGGCCCCTTCCTCTCTGCCCGGAGATCCCTCAGTGTGCTCCATCAGCGGGTGCTTTTCAAGCCGCGAAGAGAGTATTCCCCTCTCGCGAGGCTTGAAAAGTGAATAGGCTTAAGCCGCACGAGAGGGAAATACTCTCTTCGCGGCTTAAAAAGCACCCGCTAATGAAGCACATTTAGGGCTCTCCGTGCAGAGGGGAAGGGGCCGCGGGACAGCTGATTTTCTGCTGCAGCAGCAGAAGCCAGGTGTTTTTTTTTATTTACCGGGGGGGATGGGGGGGGGGTAGGACTGGAAATGGGCTATTGGCAGGGGGGGGGGGTGTAGGAATGGAAATGGGCTATTGGCAGGGGGGGGGGGGTTATGACTGGAAATGGGCGATTGGCAGGGGGGTGTAGGACTGGAAATGGGCTATTGGCAGGGGTGGGTTATGACTGGAAATGGTCTATTGGCAGGGGGGGTGTAGGACTGGAAATGGTCTAATGGCAGGGGTGGTATGACAGGAACTGGGCTATTGGCAGGGGGGGGGGGGTGTAGGACTGGAAATGGGCTATTGGCAGGGGGGATGTAGGAATGGAAATGGGATATTGGCAGGGGGGGTTATGACTGGAAATGGGCTATTGGCAGGGGGGGGGGTTAAGAATCGAAATTGGCTAATGGCAGGGGGGGGTGTAGGACTGGAAATGGGCTATTGGCAGGGGGGTTATGACTGGAAATGGGCTATTGGCAGGGGGGGGTGTAGGACTGGAAGTGGGCTATTGGCAGGGGGGGTTATGACTGGAAATGGGCTATTGGCAGGGGGGTTATGACTGGAAATGGGCTATTGGCAGGGGGGGTGTAGGACTGGAAATGGGCTATTGGCAGGGGTGTGTAGGACTGGAAATGGGCTATTGGCAGGGGGGGTTATGACTGGAAATGGGCTATGGTGGGGGCTAGGACTGGAAATGGGCAGATGGGGGTTAGGACTGGAGGTGGGCTGATTGGGGGGTTAGGACTGGAGGTGGGCTGATTGGGGGGTTAGGACTGGTAATGGCCTATGAGGGGAGGTAAGACTGAAAATGGGGTGATGGGGGATAAGACTGCAAGTGGGCTATGGGGGGGACTAGGACTGGTAATGGGCTATGGGGGGTAAGACTGAAAATGGGGTAATGGGGGTAAAACTGGAAGTGCGCTATGGGGAGGTTAGGACTGGTAATCGGCTATGGGGAGGTTAGGACTGGTAATGGGCTATGGGGGGTCTAGGACTGGTAATGGGCTGGGGGGGGTTGCTAGGACTGGAAATGGGCTGAGTGGAAGGGGGGGATTGAACTGCAAATGGCTGATGGGGAGGGGGGCTTGGAATGGAAATGGGCTGTGAGGGGAGGGAGCTAGGATTGGAAATGGGCTGATGGGGGGCTAGGATTGGAAATGGGCTGATGCAGGGGCTAGAAGGGAGCGGATGCTGGGTGGGGCTGGAACTAGAAGGGAGCTGATGTTGGGGGAGGATTAGAATGGGATGGATCTGGGAAAGTGAAATGGAGAGGGGAAAAATATTTTGTCTGGGAGAGAAGACAAATCTACAATTGGCCAGGTATTGGGAGAGTAAGTGGGGATTGAGGATGGAGGGGTAAAATTTGAGTGGATGAAATAGGAATGAGGAAAGAGAAAAAGGAGAAAGATTAGTATGTTAAAGCAGATGTAGAGAGAGAATGGAAAAAAAAATAGGAGAGAAGAAAGGGCAAATGGACAGCAGACGATGGAGAATTAGCAGAAGACATGAAGAAACCAGAAGAAAGTGGCTGGAACAATTGCAACTGAAAAAAATGCACAAAAGGTAGAAAAATATCTCTTTATTTTGAATTTATTAACTGGAATATGTCAGCTCTGGGAAATATGCATCATTAATGTTTGCGCTTTGTTTAGTACAAGAGGAAATTAATTTATAGTTTTATTTCTACAGTGTTGTTGTACATTCCAAGTTTGGCTTTTGGGGTTCCCAGTTTAATTATTGTCTACCTGTTTCTAAATCTTTTAGTCTTTCTTTATCCATACTCATTAAAGAGGCATGTTTACTAAAAGTTAGTGTATAGGAACATTATGCAAATATTTATGCAAATGAGGTCCCTTATGCAAATGAGGTCCCACGTCTTATGCAGCCCCCGGGTTACTTTACAAGTCCTCATTTGGCCCTCAAAGCAATTTGAGTTTGAGACCCCTGAACTAGAAACACTCCCTCATGATATTTTAGAGTGTTTTGTATTCATTTTATACATTAACAGGACAATTGGGAGGCGGGGGGCTAAATCCAGTTCTCGCGCTGGCGCATGTTCTTTCCTGTTCGCCTCGCCTCATTCGCTCGCTCAAACACGGTGGGTTGCGACATGAACGTTCCTGTCAAATTTCAGTTTCTTGCAAGTTCATTATTACCTTTTGTTTGCTCAGTCGTAATCCAGCTTTATTCCGAAGTGGTTCACTACAGTTGTAGTTTGCAGTGCTGTGTATTTGTGATGGCTCACAGAGCCAGAGGTTGCGTCAACTCTCCGGACAGTTTATGTTTTATTTGTGGGGAATATACCGTGAAAAAGCGGCAGAGGAACATTTCTGCATTTATTAAAAAAGTATATTTCGCCTATTTCGGTTTGAAGTTAGGCGATCAAGACAAACCGTGGGCTCCTCACAAAGTGTGCAAGACATGTGAGGAAGATCTACGCTTATGGATGAAAGGTAAAAAACAAGCATTTCGTTTCGGAATACCTATGATGTGGGCGTGAACAAAGAGACCACAGCAGTGACTGCTATTTTTGCTCTTGCATTGTGAAGGGATACAACTTAAAAAATAAGAACGTAATAAGTTACCCCAACCTTCCCTCAGCAATTTGGCCTATGCCTCATAGCAACGAAGTACCTGTGCCTGAACCACCAAAATCTTTGGATCATATTTGTGTGGACGGTTTCTGATCATGATGAGACTCATCAGATGGCTTTTCCCGATGAGTCCAGTACTTCCGAGTTTGAAACTGAACCAGATCCGAAACCTGAACTTTTCTCTCAAGCTGAATTGAATGATTTAGTCCGGGATTTAGGACTCCCAAAAGATGCTGCCCAACTGCTAGGTTCTCGGCTTAAACAGAAAAATCTATTGTCACCAGGAACAACTTTTTATTGGTACCGCAACTGCGAGACACAATTTTTGAAGTATTTCAGCAAAGAGGAAGATTTGGTATTTTGCAACGATATATACGGAGTGATGTAAAAGTTTAAAACTCAAGTATGATCCTGCTGAATGGCGGCTGTTCATTGATTCATCAAAAGACAGCATAAAAGGTGTTCTTCTTCATAATGGCAACACATTCGCTTCAGTTCCTATTGCTCACTCTGTTATTCTCCAAGAAAAATACGAGAATTTGGCCCTGATTCTTCAGAAGATTCGTTATGATGAGCATAAGTGGATGATTTGTGGAGACTTTAAAATTCTATCCATGCTATTAGGGCAGCAATCCGGTTTCACCAAATATCCCTGCTTCCTTTGCTTGTGGGATAGCCGGGCCCGTGACCTACACTGGGGGAAAAAAGACTGGCCAATTCGGGAGTATTTGAGACCCGGTGAGGAAAAAATGTTCTTCATGAGAGCTTGGTAACTCATGATAAAATTCTATTACCACCTCTCCACATTAAGTTGGGTCTCATTAAGCAATTCATCAAGTCCCTTCCAAAAGATGGTGAGTGCTTTCGGTACCTTTGCTCAAAGTTCCCCCGACTTTCTGAAGCAAAGCTAAAGGAAGGAGTGTTTGTTGGCCCTGATATAAGTAAACTCATTTCAGATGGAGCATTCGCTGAAACGATGTCTGAGAAGGAAAAAGAAGCCTGGGATTCCTTCAAGGATGTTGTTCTCAAATTCATGGGGAACAGGCGGGATGAGAACTATAAGGATATTGTTGCCAGGATGCTCAATGCCTTCAAAGAACAAGGCTGTAACATGAGCCTGAAAGTCCATTTTTGCACTCCCATGTGAACTACTTTCCCGAAAACTTGGGGGCGTACAGTGAAGAACAAGGTGAAAGGTTTCACCAGGACATCAAGGACGCAGAGAGAAGGTACCAAGGAAGATGGAACACCACTATGATGGCTGATTTCTGCTGGTTGCTGCTGCGGGAAACCACAGATGAAAAATACGCCAAGCAGCGCACCAAGAGAAGCATTCGGGGGAAGAAGAAACGGGCCCACCAGGAGATTGATTGACCCAAGAATAACTTTAAAATCTAAACTGTGTTGACAAATATCGTGTTTTTACTAAACTTTGAAATAAAAATTTGCTAGTTATTACCACAGTGTCGGATCTCATTTATTAGAATTTTATTTTCAAACCATCGGGTGTTTGTCTTCATGTACTGCAATGGTGCGGTTTGCGTTTTCTATTCTTACATACATACCTGTACAACATTTTTTGCACATTTCTTTGCTTTGCTTTAACCTTTAACCTCGCTCTTATATGCTCAATGTTTGTGCACATGTATGTGGCTGTTTTAAGTGCAGACAATTTTGCTACCATCACAGTGTGTTTTGTTGACATTACTCTATTCTTATGTGCTGCCTTGTTACAATTTTCTTTATTCTTATTTGAATAACTACTAAACAATTAGTATAAAGAATTCATCCAAGAAACATTTATCTCGATCGCACTCAATCTGAAACGTTCACCTCAAACTGCTAACCCAATGTAGCAAAAAATCTGTACGTGATGGAGCAAATTGATTACCAGATTTGGATTCAGCGCATCAAAAAACGTAAAAATCAATCGAAACATTAGAGGCAGTTTAAAAAAATGTTTTTAGTGTACCTGTGTTATTGATATTGCAAAGGTAGCCATGAAGGGGGAAGTGATCATATTGGGTGACTTTAATCTACCTGATGTGGATTGGAGTATTCCTTTTTGCAAATGTGGAAAGAAGTAAAAAAACTATGGATGCCTTCCAAGAAGCATTAGCATTACTTAGACAAATGGTGATGGGACCAACCAGTGAAAGCTCCATGCTGGATTTAGTACTTACCAATGGAGATAGTGTGTCGGATATCCGGGTGGGTGCCCATATGAGCTGCAGCAATCAACACATGGCGTGGTCTGAGATAAAAGCCAAGGCAGAGTCCAATCACAGCAAGCTCAAAGTCCTAGACTTCAAAAACACTGACTTCAGTAAAATGGCCAAATGCCTGAAGGAGGAGTTGGCAGGATGGAAGGGGTTTAGGGAAGTGGAATGCAGTGGGTTGAATTAAAGGATGCAATAAAAGGAGCAACAAATACATATGTAAGGAAAGTAAATAAAAAGAAGAGGAAAAGGAAACCTATTTTGTCCTCCAAAAACGTGGCTGCACAAATAAAGGCGAAAAACACAGATTTCACAAAATTCAGAAGTTTGCAAATGGAGAAACAGAGAAAAGAATACAGGATAAAACTAAATGAGACAAAAAGAGAAATAAGAACAGCAAAATCAAAGGAAGAAGAAAATATGGCTAAAGATGTGAAATGTGGCGACAACCTTTTTCAGGTATATTCGGGAGAGGAGGAAAATCAGAGGTGGTATTGTGGACTCAAAAGCACTGGGAATGGATTTTGTGGAAAGTGACATTGAAAAAGCGAAAATGCTAAACAAATACATCTGTTCTGTTTTTACTAAAGAAAATCCTGGAGAAGGACCGCCTGTGATTCTCAAATATACAAATGGGAATGGAGTAGATATCACACCATTCATAGAAGATGATGTGTTAGAACAACTTGCAAAACTGAAAGTGGACAAGGCCATGGGACTGGATGGGATACATCCCATGATACTGAAAGAGCTCAGAGAGGTTCTTGTAGGGCCATTCAAGGATGCTTTTAATAGATCCTTGGAGACAGGAGAAGTTCCACAGGACAAGAGAAGGGCTGATGTGGTACCTCTTCACAACAATGGTAATAGGGAAGAAGTGACAAGCTACAGGCCAGTAAGCCTTACCTCGGTGATGGGAAAAGTAATGGAGGTGCTCCTGAAAGAGCTCTCGAAACCAACAGGTTGCATGATCCGAGGCAACATGTTTTTTTCAAAGGACGATTTTACCAAACAAATATGATTGAGTTCTTTGACTGGGTGACCAGAGAACTAGATCAAGGGCATGTGATCTATCTAGAATTCAGCAAAGCCTTTGATACTGTTCCTCCTAGGAGGCTTATTAATGAACTAAACAACCTAGGGATGGGTCCCAAGGTGGTGGGGATCAGAAACTGGTTGACTGACAGATGACAGAAGGTGCTGGTAAATGGAACTCACTCATATTCTCAGATGAAAGGAAGGTGATTAGCAGTGTGCCCCAGGGTTTTGTCCTGGGACCGGTACTGTACAATGTATTTGTGAGTGATATTGCAGAAGGACTGAATGGAAAAGTCTGCCTTTTTGCAGATGACACGAAAATTTGCAACAGAGTGTACTCCTCTGAGGGAGTGGATAACATGAAGAAAGATCTACAAAAGCTAATGTATGCCTGATGAGGATAAACGGCTGCACCTGAGTATGAATATTGCACCTCCTTTCCTTTAAGTGGTTTAAGCACCTATAAAGCTATGATTATCCCAGTGGTGGGTGGGTGTTTGGGAGGGAGGGAGGGAAAGACCTATGAAAAGCTGGTTGCTACACAGTACCCTGTCCTGTGCTTCTAAGGTAATCTGTGACCAATTTCCAGGGGGAGTCCCATAGCCCTTGCTTGGATAGAGGGAGTCTTGGGATCTAAATTTAACCAGAAAGCTCTCTGCTGTGTTTTAAATTTTATCTGAAAGCTCTTTACTGCTATTAGGCCTTGACTGACTTAACAAATACACTGGGTTTACAGATTAATCAGCTTTAATCTAAATAATTCCTTTTTCCCCAAGATTTAGATAAATTCCCAGAAGTAAATACTTACAATTGCAGATCTCTCTCCAGAAGTAGCAGTCCCCTTTTATAGTCCTTCAAGACTGAGTATCACAGAACTCTGGAACTCTGGTTAAACTGTCCCCAACACCATGCTGGGTTCAAACCTAGGGTCATAACCAGGTTCTGATTCTGGGTCATAACTATTATTTGTGCATTGAAGTTCACATGATGAGATGTTCTGACAATGAATATATCAATGCAGGAACAACAGTTGTCTCCCTGCAGCAGAAACTGCTCATGACCTGATGTCCCAAATCCAATGCTTTGTTGCATAGTCTAACTTGGAATTGTGATGTGGAAAGTCCAACTTGGAACTGTGAAGGCATTAGGAAGATACGTGTTTGGCCCTTTTCCCAACCACAAGTTGTCAGCCATATGAATGCTAGTGCTATGCCTCATTACAAGGACCAACAAGTAGAATACTGTGTCGTGCAGTGACATGTTATGGGGTAATAGATGTATTTAATCATTTAACTAGGGATTTCCCTGTTGAAATAACTGGAAGTTGTTTGCAAACCATGCACCTCACTAACAACACATGTCCCCACCTCCCAATGACCACTATAGCTCACTTCCACCACCAGCTGCAGCTTCATGTTGAGAATGCACTATGCACCGATGTCGGTGATTCTCACCATCCCCTTGCTGAACCATGTGGAAAACAGCACATCTTCCCATGCTTAGTTTAATCAGACCACATATCTGCACAAAAACCTGGTGGATGCCACAAGCATAGACTATCCCTAATGTATATGATCCCACAGCATTGCTGATATATGATAAAAATCACACTCAGTTTGTTATGCTGTTTGCAGTGATGAAAGCTGCATCCCAGTACTTGGGGCCAAATGTTGTCAGTTATCTGGGTGCAACATACTTCATTTGCCAGGGCTACATGTACAAAGAATGCTGCCAGTATAGTCAATAGGAAGGTGTGTGCTGGAGTTCAGCATATAGCATTATTTCTCTTCTCATATCACATGCTGCCTTGTGTTCATCTGTTCTGTCATCATGCATTGTTCAAAGGGTTAATCTCCTGGACCAGTGTGCAGGGAATGGCCTGCTGAAGACACACACTTTGGGGATGCTATGGCCACCTGACAGCTCTCTTTTTTAGACAGGTCATGTGCTGCCCATGTGTCAATATGCAGGATTATCCTCATCTATGCCTGTGGCGCAAACAGTTGTCAGTACTACGATGCACTCTCATGGAATAGGTGGCCTGTCTAGTGAATACAGGCACAACATGTGCATGGATGGTGTGATAGGGGTCAGTCACTCCAACTGCAGCATGTCAACATGCCAAACATTGGCTAGCAGAGTGTGCTGCTACAGGCACAATGCAGCCAACTACTGAGAGGCATGTTGAATGGCCAACTGGATGTGTGTCTGAAATGAGTAGACATGTGTCTGCCAAGCACTTGCTGTGATATTACTGAACCCTTTTATAGACCTGTACTCACAGAAAAATACAAGTGAGGTGGAATAACCAGAAAATATACTACAGTATATTTATTATAAAATTATAAATAATATTTTTCCCAAATTAAAAGAAGGCTAGCATGCCGTTATTAACTATGTACATGGGGAGGGGGAGAGGGGAGGGAAAGAAGGTGACAGCATCCTCCACATGACCGCTGGCTGCTGAGGAGACCACATGGGTAAGGGCTAAAATGCCCTCACAGAGATGGCGTACTCCTCCTATGTGGGGATGGCTGATGTCCTGGAGGAGCAAACCTCTCTTCCTCCCTCACCTCCACGGCATCAGTCAGCCTTGTCACATGGGCAGTGAGCTGTTTGATGGTCTCCTCCAAGTTCCTGCCTGGGGTGTAACTACTGTAGTACCCCAGGCACATTCAGTGCTACCCAAACACAGATGCTACCAACAGGGGCTTGGGTGGCAGCATCTCAATGTGGCTGGGATACTGCAGTAGCTACTGGGAGGGATCACGCCTCTTGGAACTGGAGGAGATTATGGCCCAGCTCACTGCCCAGCCCATGATCGTCACTGGTCAGAGATACTGGAGGAGAGGGAGTGAGGGCAGGGGGAGGGCAGGAGCAGTTGTGGCTTCTGGAGCGCCTGTGTCTGTGGTGGCCTCCAGTGTTGATAGTGATGCATGCTTCATAATGTTGGCAATGGTCTCCTTGTGCTCGCCTTCTTCCATCTTCTCTGCTGCTGGTGATGGTGGTGCTGGCTGATCCATCTCCACAGCCCTCTGTGCAGCAGCTGGGGCCCCCTGTGGTGCCGATGATGGCCCTGCACCTGTGCAAGAAAGAAATACTGCTCAGCATGAAGATATACATCCCCCAAAGCTCTGACTTAGTAAACTGATGCTATATTTTAGCCCCTGACCCTACAGTATATGCTATTCACATGAACACTTTCTTTCTACACAAAAACATCAGGATAACCCTATAACAAATAGCTGGTCATAGTAACATAGTATATGATGGCAGATAAAGACCAGTATGGTCCATCTAGTCTGCCCAACAAGATGGCAAGAGTTGGTGCAACTGCTTCTCCGTGCAGATCACCTCCCCCTATGCCTTTGTTTAGGGGTCTACCCACCGCTCCGTTTAGGTCACCCCTATTTGTTGAGATAAAAAGTGTCACTCTGTTCCTATTAATCAATTCACTCAGGTGCATTTCAAAATATTCTGTGACCTCAGAAAACATATGACATGTGTCCTGCTGCTGCTGCATACACACCACATTGAGTAGAAAATTTGAAATGTAGTAGCCAGCAGACAACACTTGCAGACTAGGATGAAGCATATTGCAACTATTGTGAATGTGTATGCAGGAGTTTCATTGCAAAGTCTGCAAGCACACATATTGTTATCATCCATGCCATGTGTCTTTGCACCCTTTAAATAGACAGGTTAGCTGCAGTGATCCCAGTGTTTGGGACAGAAATGCATCACATGCAGTAAGTTCACACAAGTTCTGATCAAAGTGTCCTATAACTGCCCAAATGTGTCCTGCCAAGTGTTTGTGATGTTTGCAAGGGGGAGGGGCTGCCCATTGGGTCACAGTGTGTGGAGATCATCAGTGGCTGAAGGTGTCAAGCCATTATTTATTTATTTATTTATTTATCTATTTCTTCTATACCGCCCCTTCCAGAGATCAAGGGCGGTTTACATGGAACAAGTTAACAGTTTTGTATACTTCTATATACCATTACATTGAACAGAAATTTCTAACTTTTTACAGATAATAGTGCGATAAACTGTCAAAGCTATTTACATTTTGTATACTTTTGTATACTTCTGTATCATTATATTAAACAGAAATTTCTAACTTTTTACAGGTAATAAGGCGATGAACTGTCAAAACTATTTACAATGGTTATTTACAAATGGTTATATACAATGAGTTACAGGGTAGAATATTCATTGGTCAAGTGGGAGTGGTGGAATTTATTTCCATTTTTATCGTAAGTTTTTTGTGTGTGTGTGGGAGGTCTGTGTAGGGTTAGCTAATTGTGATTTTGAGAGCTTTGTGTTTGTGTGTCTGTGGATGCTGTGGGGCTGGACTTGGGGGGTAGGGGATTTCAAAGTGTTCGGAGAATAGGTATGTTTTGAGTTCTTTCCTAAATTGGGAGAGGTCTTTTATGATACGAAGGTCTATTGGGAGATCATTCCAGAGCATGGGGGCAGTGAATGTGAAGGCTCTGGCGCTAGTGGATTTTTTAGTCTTCGTGAATGTTTTTGGCATATCAAGTGAGTGGGCTGCGTTTTGTCTGCGAGCTCTTGATTCAGATGGGGCGTGTAGTAGTGTGGATAGATGTGAGGGGGCGATGTCGTTTAGGAGCTTGAAAGTTGTTAGGAGAATTTTATATCTGATTCGGCTGTTTATAGGAAGCCAATGTAGTTCTAGCAGTATAGGGGATCTCCAGGAACAAGCAGGAATGAGTCTTCACATATGGGTACGTCGGTACCGACGGAGCCTGCGCGGGAATGCTCCCCAGCGTCCAATCAGAAAGCTTTTGGGAACATCCCTCAGCGCCTGCGTGCTGCCTTCCCGCCTTTCCAACTGTCTCTCCTCAGTTTTCGTTTTTCCGCGGAGCCGGCAGGACGTCTTCCTGTCACCGCAGAAAATCTTTTCTTTAAATCTTTAACTTTTTGTTTTCTTGTGGTCGCGGCTGTTCCCCTGACTCCACCGGTACCGCCAGTGGTTTTTTCTTTTCTTTTTCCTAAACTCAGGGAGTTTTTTTCCCTCAGTTTCTGTCTTAAATTTTGGGCCTGTAAGGCCTCTCCATTATGGAGCCTTCTTCTCCTAAGAAGTGCCTTAACTGTGGGAATACAGTTTTCTTTTTAGACTCCAATAACTGGTGTCTAACCTGTTTGGGTCCTGACCCCTTTCCTCCGGAGCCATTAGGCTACAATTTTATGAGAAGAGATTCTCCATTTCGAGTTTCCCTCGATACCGTTTTCCCTTCCAGTGTCAGGGCACCGACCATTTCTTCTCTACAGGATCAGGTAACCCACAAACAGTCTGTTAAGACTAGCCAATCCTTGAGTGGTAGGTCTCATGCCAAGCATGATGACGGCTCCGGCCTTGCCCTCAAGACCCAATTGGCTTCAAAACCCCGGCGGGAGTCTTCGGTCTCCGACGCCTTTCAGGGGTTTCAGGTTGTTCCTGGGGCTCACCCCTCACAGAACATACCTGAGCCATGCTCGGTGGTGGCATCCGCTTCGAGCGGTACCGATACCCCAGCATCGGCACTGGTGTTGAGCGATCCACTCCTCACCAGGGATCGTCATCTGGCATTCTCGGTACCTTCAGGACCGATCGATATGTCCCAGATTGACTTTCCAATATCGGCAGCACCGCCAATACAACCACCGACGTCGGTACCCTCTAGACATGCATCGATAGACTCGCTTCCTTCGATGCCGAGTCTAGAGTCGATATCTAGTCTGGAAGACTGGGTACCGACGCGTCTCGGAACCGATGCTTACCGATTCCGGATGCGCGGTACCGAGGATAATTACCAAGGGTTTCTGGTTACCTCGGTACCGCTTGAGCAGCCTCCGATGACTGCTTCGATGTCGGTATCGCCTTCGATTCCGGCACAGCTACCGGTATCGGTATCGATGCCGGTACCTGCAGTATCATCGGGACCAGCTCCTTCCATGCTTTTTTCACCGGGATCGCTCCTTTCGATACCCAGTTTGGAGTCGATACCTGGCATGGACGATGCAGTACTGACTGTCTCAGGTCATAACCGCCAGTACCAGTATCCATCCATTAGAGATCCTTTTCTGCACCGGACGGGTACATCCTCCGGTGCCCAGGCTAGTTCTTCAGGTTTAGCCTGTCCAGGGATCGTTCCCATTGGAGATCCTTCTTTTCAGAAATTTCTCCTTGACATGGCAACATTCCTTGCTATTCCTATCCCTGGCTATGATCCTACACAAGGCTCTTCTGGGGAAAAGGAAAATATAATGCTTCCTTTACATCATTCTTTGCAGGATCTTCTTCTGAGAATATTGGAAACACCTTTCAGGGTTTCCTCACCTTCTACAGCAACTGATCTTTTGTATCAGGTGCCCCCCTCTCCAGGGTTTCAAAAGACTCAACTTCCCCATCATTCCATTGTGGTGGAATCAGCAATGAGGAAGGTAAAAAGCAAGAAGAAGCATTCTTCTTACCCACCAGGTCATGCATCTCGAACACTGGATGCCTTTGGACGTCAAACCTTCCAAACATCTATGCTGGCATCAAGGATTCTCTCATATATTTTCTATATGAGTCTATCCCTTTCTCAGCAGGTAAAGGATATCCTTTATGCTTCCAGGAAGCCTTCCACAAGACGCTCTTATGCTTTCAAGTGGAAAAGGTTTACCATATGGTGCTCGCAGAAGGGTCTTGACCCTCTTGCAATACCTCTGGAATCATTACTGGAGTATCTCCTTCATTTGTCTAATACAGGGCTTAAGACCAATTCATGTGAGAGTTCATTTGAGTTTTATTGCAGTTTCTTTCAAGCCTCTAAATGGACAACCTATTTCCTCTCATCCTCTCATAGCGAGATTTATGAGAGGCCTTCTTTTAACTAAGCCTCCCATTAAGCCACCACCAGTGGCATGGGACTTAAATCTGGTTCTTGGGCAGCTCATGAAGCCACCTTTTGAACCATTAGCTACTACCTCTTTGAAATTCCTTTCCTGGAAGGTTATCTTTCTTATTGCAATCACATCAGCATGTCGCATCAGTGAATTGCAAGTGTTGGTGGCTGATCCTCCTTATACAAGGTTCCATCATGATAAGGTAGTCCTTAGGACTCATCCACACTTTATGCCAAAGGTGGTATCACCTTTTCATTTAAACCAAGCAGTTTACCTTCCTGTATTTTTCCCAAGGACTCACGCCTCAAATGCAGAAAGGAATCTTCATACTTTTGACTGTGAAAGGGCTTTGGCCTTTTACTTGCGAAGGACACAGCAACATAGAAAGGCCTCGCAACTCTTTGTTGCTTTTGATCCTAGTCATTTGGGACTTCCAGTCTCCAAAAGAACACTGTCCAGCTGGATTGCACAGTGTATTTCTTTTGCCTATGAGAGTAAGAACCTTCCTCTTGAAGGCCATGTCACAGCTCACAATGTGAGAGCCATGGCACCTCTATGGCTCATCTTCACTCTGTGTCTATCGACGACATCTGCCGAGCAGCTACTTGGGCTTCGGTTCATACCTTCACAGCCCACTACTGCTTAGACAAGGACTCCCACCGGGATGTCTTGTTTGGTCAGGCTGTTCTTCAACACCTGTTCCATACTTAATCAACTCCTAGCCACCATCACTGGTAGGATGCCAGAGATCCATGGGGGGAAGTGGAGCCCTTTCACAGGGGCACACAACTTCTGGGGCCTTCTCCCTAGCATCTGCAGCGAGGGAGTCCCCATATGTGAAGACTACATTCCTGCTTGTTCCTGGAGATAGCATAGTTACTCACCTGTAACAGGTGATCTCCGGGAACAGCAGGAATTTAGTCTTCACAACCCACCCACCTCCCCTAGGAGTTGTATCTCTCTGTCTCTGTCTCTGTCTCTCTCTCTCTCTCTCTCTTTCCCTCTCTCTTTGTCTTAGCTTTAAACTCAACTGGAGAGGGACAGTTGGGAAAGGCGGGAAGGCAGAATGCAGGTGCTGTGGGATGCTCCCAAAAGCTTTCCTATTGGATGCTGGGGAGCGTTCCCGCGCAGGCTCCGTCGGTACCAACGATACCTATATGTGAAGATTACATTCCTGCTTGTTCCTGGAGATTATATACTAGAGTGTAAAACATATAGAGTACAATGCATTAAAATGGAACACCCAGAGCCAGAGAGGTAACTATAAAAGGAAAAACTTAAAAACGTGTATAAGAGGCAAGGTTAAAATCCATAATAAGGGGAGAGAGGTACCGACGATACCCATATGTGAAGACTAAATTCCTGCTGTTCCCGGAGATCACCTGTTACAGGTGAGTAACTATGCTTTACTGGTTCGTTGGAGTCTTTTTCAAGACTTACACATGATGTTTGGTGCCATTGTGAGTACATCTTCTGTCTCTTATTGGGCAATATGAGTAAATTAGACTTACCTGCTAATTGTTGTTCCTTGCGGAACTCTAGTCCAGTCCCGGAACCATAGAGTTGTGAACCTCCACCAGCAGCTTTGGAGACTGAACATCTTCATCTCTTTGATCATCCAGCTATATGCAGCCCCAAGGACCACCCACACATCAGTACCTATTGACAAAGCATACTAAACAGAGCAACAAATAAGTAGATATAACAACACAGTGGAAAAAAGGATCCTGACCCTAAAGTTCCCACCACTAGCAAAAATTTTTTTTTCTTTTTCCAATTGCGTAAGAACAACCTCCCGCCTACGGGAAGGCAGACCAGAACGGCCGTGGCGACCCTTGTGCAAAACGCATGCAACAAGAGACGCCACCGCTCACCCCCAAGATTTGACCCCGAAAGGGAACTAAGGCGTGCTGCAAGCAGAGGAGCTCTGACCGAAAGTATAGAGAACAAAAACCCTGGCAGACTCCTATAATGAATGTACCTTCTTGGCTGGCAGCGAGAACAGATAGACAGGGAGGGATCCGGGACTGGACTAGAGTTCCGCAAGGAACAACAATTAGCAGGTAAGTCTAATTTACTCTTCCTTAGCGTCCCTCTAGTCCAGTCCCGGAACCATAGAGGATGTAACAGAGCAGTAAATCTCAACGGGAGGGCCTCGCTAGTCCAGCCTGAAGCACCCGAGACCCAAGCCGCGCATCAGACGCCGCCTGCACATCCAGACGATAGTGCTTAGCAAAGGTGTGCAAGGACGACCACGTCACCACCCGACAAATATCCACCGCCGGTACCAAGCTAACTTCCGCCCAAGACGCCGCCTGCGCCCTAGTCGAGTGAGCCCGAAGCCCGGCAGGAACCATCCTGCCGCGTAAAAGGTATGCCGACGAAATTGCCTCTTTCAACCAGCGGGAAATGGAAGACTTAGACGCTGCTTCCCCCTTGCGAGGACCGCCAAATGCGACAAATAGGCGATCGGACTTACGGAAGGCCGCCGTTTCCCTCAAATACCGACGAAGAGCTCGACGGACATCCAACGCGTGCAAGGAGTTATCCGTGTGCTGGCCCCGTTCCTTGGCAAACACCGGGAGAGACACCCCCTGATTCATGTGAAACGCCGAAACTACCTTAGGCAAAAACGCGGGAACCGGTCGCAATACCACCATGTCGGCAGAGAAAGACAGATAGGGTTCCCTACACGAAAGAGCCTGCAACTCCGAGATCCTGCGAGCTGACGAGATTGCTACCAGAAACACCGTTTTCAACGTCAAGTCCTTCAACGAAGCTTGCGCCAAGGGTTCAAACGGCGGAGCCACCAGAGACCTCAACACCAAATTCAAGTCCCACGAGGGCATTAAAGCCCTGTACGGAGGACGCATAAGCAACACCGCTCGCAAGGAGCGCTTCACGTCCGCATGGAACCCCAATAACTGGCCCTGAACCTTGCCTCGAAAACACGCAAGAGCTGCAAGTTGTACCCTCAACGAACTGGCCGCCAGGCCCTTGTCCACCCCTGCTTGCAAGAAGGAGAGGAGCTGAGGAACGGAGGTCCGCAAAGTCCGCAACTCGCGAACCGCACACCAGCTCTCAAAAATACTCCAGACCCGGACATACGCTAGCGACGTAGACCGACACCGCGCCCGCAACAAGGTAGCAATGATCTCCGGAGAATAACCTTTGGCTCTCATTCGCGCCCTCTCAATAGCCAGGCCGTAAGCGAGAATCCAGCCACCTGAGGCATCTGCAGCGGCCCCTGCCGAAGGAGATCCGGCCGAGGAGGAAGGAGCCACGGATCGGCCACACTCAACCGCACCAGATCCGCATACCAAGGCCGACGAGGCTAGTCTGGGGCAATCAGAACCACGGGACCTGGATGCCGCTCGATCCGCTGTACCAGGCGGCCCAGCAGGGCCCACGGAGGAAAGACATAGAGCAGCCCGTACCTTGGCCACCTTTGTGCCAATGCATCGAGGCCTTCCGACATGCGTTCCCGACGCCTGCTGAACACTAGCAGAGACTCTCCGTACTGGAGAACTGCTGATAAATGGAATGGGAGCATAGATAGCTTCAAAGGCCAGAGTTCTATCTTGCAACCCCTCTCCGCTGAGCTGCCTCTTCCATATGTAAAATTAAACCACATATATCCAAAATGAAGACATTACAAATCTACCGTAAAATCTTATAATTTGGGCAAAGCCAAACTAAATGGGAACATTGTCCATTAAGAAACCATACAACTATAAAATCCTTCCCATGACATAAAGCTTATGGCAGAGCATTCCATATCTGTGGACTGGCCATGGCGCTCACCCAAGCATCTATTACAACTGTCCAAGAGAGTTATCACCATAATTCCTTTTGACCTGAATATGTTTACAGCAGAACATAGCGCTATAGCACAGCAGCTAAGCCAAAATATTATCCTGCCATATAAACCGACTTTAACGCTTTATAGGACCCTCTATGGATAGCGGAAGGAGAATCTTTTTTTTTTTTTTTTAAAGTAGAGGACTCCAAAAACCAAGTTTCCGCCAACTCCAATGAAATCAAAGCAGATCAGCTAAAATTACCTGAACTGCTACTATAGCTTTGCAAGAAGCTACCAGCCCCCGCTGCACCCAGTTGTCCTTCCCCCCCTTGTCCAGGGGGATGCTGCATTGCAGGAGGCGTTACCCACCCCCTGCCAGCCTACTGCAGCTGCCAGGGAGCTGAAGAGCAAAATAGAAAGTAGAACCCCTGGAAGCAAACAGTGTCGTGTCCCTGGGATTCAGGCGCAAAAGGTAAACAGTGTCGTGTCCCTGGGATTCAGGCGCAAAAGGTAAAAATCAAAAGTAAAAGCAACAGTGTTAGCTAAAAATGAACAAGGCTATCTCTCACTAAAGCGAGTTTCTCTATCTTTTTGAAATCCCACCGAAGTCCGTGGGATGCAAGCTTTCGAACACAGCCCCTAGCGCTGTGCATTAACCATAACCAGAGAAATGAAATGAAATGAAACCCTGCTCTAGTAATAGATGAGAATTTCCTGGGAAGGGCCTGCTAAGTGTTGCTATGAAACCCACAAGCACCTCACCAGGCCTTCCTGAAGTCAGAGAAATAGCAGTGGAATACACCGATCACCTTGAAAATGGAAGTCTGAGAGGTTGTTGCCTGTGTGAACCTGATGAGTAATATGATTTTGTATTGTACCACTCACCCCCCAGGGATGGGGGCACTGAATACTTTATGTGATTCATGAGCAGCGCTGTCATTCGGTGACCTTTAGGGCAGCAGAGCCCGACCAATGATACAGAAATTAAGAGCTTTAAATCTTGGTCATATAAACTGGATTCTCAGACCTTACATCACAGCACCGAGGCTCTGTGGTGATTTCTATCCTGACCTGCAGATAATGGCTGCCTGCACAGTCATAGAAAGGCACTATTGAGTGTACCAGCTGCCCTCCGGTGGCCATAGACCGTAGCACAGGCACTTCCCGGCTGACAGTTTAACTGCCAGTCTATTCTTGTACATCCTAAGGTTTCCTAAACCTGTCCCTGTGAATTTTGGGCAACTATCACTATAGAATACATAAAGGCACACTTCTAGGCTTTCCCTCCTGCAAACTACAAGTTAGGGCTCTGCCCTTGAACCTAAAAGCTGGCAATTTGCCTAATATCCTGGGCCTGAACAGATGCTCCTCAGAGACATGATTAGGAGGGAAAGAACATGTGATATCAGGGATCAATGCCAAAACTGCTGTCCTGTTTTTAAGTTCATTCTTATTTATTCTATAAAGAGGATTGACAACAGTCCCCCTTAATGCTGAGGAACCCCCCTGGCCTCAAAAAAAACCCCTACAAACAAAAGAAAGAAACAATCACTAGGCCCAAAAATTTAGCTATTCTGCCTGTTGTCCTCACGCAGGCAGTTCACTGCAACGCTCGCCATGCGGTCCAAATACCTAGCGAGGAAATGGCCGCCCCTTCGCCAATGAATTTTGGCGCCAAGAACAGCCGCCGCTGCAAAAATGAGGCCTCAGCAGATCGACAGAGCCAGAAGGCCTTACCTGCAGGGCCGAAAGCCACACAGCCTGCTCCTACCTCCTTGAATTCCTCCGATCCTCAAACTGCGCTGATGCGCCTGGCAGCCGCGGCGAGGATCGCTCAGCCGGTTCCACAGACTAAAATTAAATCCCGCAGCAATGGAGAGGCTCCGTCCCACATAGCTTCAGTGTGGCTGTACGGGTCCCGGAGCTTTCTCCCGTACAGTCCAGGGAGAGAGATCCGCACCGGCAAATGCCTGCAGCAAGTGAAAATCACTGACAAGGAGGGAAGACAAGAACTGCTACTAATTTAAAGAACCAGGCTCAAATTTAAAATTACTGTAAATACAGAAATTTGCTCCTAACTCAAGGGAACCAATCCCCGATTGTCAATTAACCAAAGGTAACTGAATTAAAAGCAAAATTAAAAGTAAATTAAAGGTAATAATCAAAGGTAAAATCAGAATTTGTCACACTAAATGCTCCTATCTGTTCCCCCCAAGTGAGCCCAGAAGCTAGGCTCACTATGTCCTCCTGCTGCAAGGAGACTGGACACACTGGAGGCTGATGGGAGATACCAGCAGGCTATATCCAGGAGGCGCAGAATCCGCAACACTCGGGGGCTGGCTCCTCTTTTGTGGACCAGTGTCTCCCTCCACTGAAAGTGGATGCTTTAGCCCGCGGCGGGGCAGGACCGAGCCTCCCCCCGCCGGCTGCAAGAGAGCCAGAGCCTCCTGCATGAGAGAGAAAAAAGGCGCTCCGGCACCGCAGAAATCCCCGGACCAAGGACCGTCTCTGCCTGCTCTGATGTCCCTTCTGTAGATACAGGTGGGAGATCTGCACTGGAGCCCTCCAGAGGATCCCCCATGCCAGCACCCACAGCAGAACAAATGGCACAGACTCGGGCTGCCAAATTACTAATTCTACGAATGCCATAGACCAGACACCAAGGACTAGGAGGCATGGCTATGCACACAGCCCTTTGCCAGCAAAGCAGGTACACCTTGCTGAAGCAAACAGAGCAGAAAAAAAAAATCGCGATTTTAAAAGTGCTCAAAAAACGCTCCAAATTGCAGGATTAGATAGAGCTGGAGTCAATTAGCTGATATCTGACCAAGAAATGCAAAAACGAAGCTCCTATCCCTAAAATCCAAAATGGCCGCCGGACCCAATCCCGCCAAAAAAAGGTCCAGAAAAAATACCCAAAAGGTCTAAAACACTCCCCAGAGCTGATTCCAGGCCACCCCAAGGCCTCCACCACTGCCTTTAGAAAGAAAAAGCTTCAAACTCTACTCACCCACACACAGGAGTGGAGGGGGGGTCAAAACACTGAGAGTGCTGTCCAGCGTGCCTGTCACAATCTCTGAGTAGCAGTTATCAGAGTCAATAACAGAGTAATAACCGCTCAGGGCAGCTCGGGGAACCCCTAAATCAGTCAGGGGACCCTCAGAGCCTACTGCTGTATTCAATTGCTGCCTGTAATTGTCTTCAACCTTCTCCTCACCCACCAAGGGGGGTAGGTAGAAAGGAGACCTGTGTCCTGTGCAGCTCCCCTGCTTGTTTAACCTATGGGGACACTGACAGAGAGAGACAGAGAGAAAAAAAAAAAAGATTAGAGAAAGACAGAAGGGACACAGTCAAAGATTTCCTCCACAGCAGCAGCCCAGCACCTAAATCTAGAAAATAATAAAACACTAAAGCTCTGCTTATTTGTTCCTAAGGAGCCCAGTTCTGGGCTCTGACTTCCAAGCTGCTTGGAGACTGAGATACTGATGTGTGGGCGGTCCTTGGGGCTGCATATAGCTGGATGATCAAAGAGATGAAGATGTTCAGTCTCCAAAGCTGCTGGTGGAGGTTCACAACTCTATGGTTCCGGGACTGGACTAGAGGGACGCTAAGGAAATTTTATTTTATTACCTATGCATTGGTCTAAATGTTCATTTATTTATTTATGTGTTTATTTATTATGGTTTAATTGTGGCCATTTATTATTAACAGTTTTTACTGTTTTACTGTTTTATTGGTTAATGTTTTAACTTTTATAAATTGACACTTCTAAGTATATGTTTTTAATGATGTTTGTTTGATGTCATTATCAAAATGTCACCTTTATTTTTATTATATGGATTTTTAATGTGTTCTTTTGAGATTATGCTTTTATTATATTTTTGATATTATGTGAGTTTATTGTATTTTTGTAATGTAGATGCGTACCCCCTGAAGAAGGCGTTCACGCCGAAACACATTGGGGTTTCTTAATAAAAAAACAATTTGCACCAGTGTTTCCTCGCTCCTTGTGTTTCCTGGAAAAAAACTGCTACATTCTACAATTTAATCTTATCACTCTAAATCATGCTTCTGTTTCACTTTTTGTTTATCTATATGTTACAGATCAAGCTAAATACATGTTACAGGTCAAACTGGGCATGTTTAATCAGGGCAAGCATTCTGTAAAGCAAAAACATTCTGTCTCATTTTCACAAACGTCTACAAAATATGACATTGGCTTCTATAACACATACTACAAAGATGTCAGCAAAATTCCAAGTCATTCTCACTCTCCATATTTCTGAACCTTTCAGAGGGCCCTGGTATTCGATTTTGAGTCCCTTTCTACAGTCCCCTCTCTGATTCTGTAAAGAATCACTAGAAATGAATGGTAGCTCAAGTCCAAGTCCAAAATAAGTCTCTTCCACAGTGAGGAATGCCTTCCATTTCAGTTTGCAGATACCCCTTCAGAGTCCTAGGCACCACATCTGGTCCATAGGTGAACTTCATCTTGCTGCTTGGAAGAAGTTCTTATACATATGATTTATATAATATAGAAAAAGGATTATAATCATACTACAAATTAACCAGTGCTATGTGACACTGTTGCCCTTGCTAGGTCTCAATAAAAATGTGTACAGAGAGTAAGGCTTTACCAATTATGCTTGCAAGCACTATCTGATGGCAGTGGCCAACTGCCCTCCATAGATCTTTCAGTAGTTCAGAGGTTTGCACCCACAATCACATCATGACACTGGTCACAACTCCAAATTCTTCAGCAGCATCTCTTTTCACTATGGGCTGTGCTATGCACATCTTAAACAGAGTTTCAGTGACTGTCCACCCAGGCTTCATGACTGCATATACAACAGATTTCAACTCATCCGAACCAGCTCCACTACCTCTTCTCCCTTTAAACAAACTCAAGGAATACCCCAAGGTTCATCACTCTCAGCAACTCTCTTTAACATTTATCTCCAACCACTATGTGAAATAATATGATCCCACAATATCTACTACCACCTGTATGCAGATGACATCATGTTGTATGGACCAATTACAACAGCCAATCCAAATAACCCGAAACTAATTGACTGCTTTAATGATGTCTCCAGATGGCTACAAGAAAACAATCTTACCATAAACTTTAAAAAAAATAGAAGCACTGTTTGTGACAAAGGACCAATCCTTCGCTTCCCCCCCCCCCCCCCATCACTCAACCTAGCCACAGCTAAAATAGCAGTACAACCACACGTAAAATATTTGGGAATCATCCTTGACTGGACACTATCATTTAAACAACAGGTTGCAAAAACCACAAGAGCTGTCTACTTCACAGCAAAGAAGGTACAGAGACTCAGAATGCTCATTGACCCACAAGACATCCGTACAGTTATGCAGGCAATGGCACTACCTCACTTAGACTACTGCAATACAATATACCAAGGACTCACCACCACCACCATCAATGCACTACGGACTGCCCTTAACACCACAGCATGGATAATACAAAGGACAAAGAAACACAAACACATAACTCCTGTCCTAAGAGAACTGCACATCCTTCTACTAGAAGCACACATTAAATATAAAGCACTGACCCTCATACATAAAGCAATCCACCAACAACCATCATCTCACCTGCAAACCATGCTATCCCAGATGAACTCTGGAAGGACTACTCAGCACACCTCCAACAATACTCTTGTTGTTTCTCATGTTAGAACAAAATGTAATACTCAAACCTGTAACCGTGCATTCAACCTTTATGCACCCTGTCAGACGGCTGCCTGGGTGAGAATCTTCACAGTCTTGTCAAGTGCATATATCTATATGATTTGCAAGGTATTGTGGGCAATGTAGTCCATTCACACCAGACACAGCTGCTGACAATAATTTAGTTGTGCTCTTGGGTAAAGCCAATAAGATATTTATTTATGGGGTTATTTCTCCCACACAGATATGCTTGGTAGCACATAAATTAGGTTACTTGCTTTCAGTGTTAACTTGGAAAAACAAAGTCAAAATCAGGAAAACAACAAATGAAAAGCCACAAAGCAAGAAACAAACTGTTCTTTTCAGGTTAACTTCTGATTACTTCCCACATAGATACAGAAGTGATTCTCTCCTATCTCACAAGCAATTAGGTAAGGCTTAATTGCTAGCAGTTACCAGCTGAAACCCCTTAGCTGGCTTGCCTTCCACTGTGTGGGTCAAATCCTGCTTCAGGAGCTTTTCTGGGTAGATTAAAGAACAAATTTGTATTTCTTTGTGATGGTTGCTGTACTTTATAACAGAAAGTTACCAACGGAGTTTAGATAGAGAGCAGTCCATATAAACAGGATCCTCATCTGCTATTATTCCCCCTTGTTCAACAAGCATGGGTTCAATATCATGGATTGGCACAGATGAATCTCTCAATGGAGCATTTTCAGGAGAATACTTGTTTCCCTGCTGTCTTTCAAGGTTATAGCTAGGGCATAGATCAGTGTTCATACTTGAGCTTCCATTGCTGCTAGAGTTCCTCTCTATATAGCCTGGCCAGTATGTAGTCCAGTTCTTATGTCCAGCCTTCCAATCCAGATCCCTGGACACTGGATCTCTCTTCACATACCTTCTGGCACAGGTCTTAGGGTCCCTTCCACGTGCAGCCATCTCCCTCACAGGTAGCCTCTGGTGATTCCTAGCTCTGCAGCACCATTCCTCTGGCTTTCCCCAGTCCAATGGTGTATGCTGGCCCTTGGAATACCTCCCAGTATACGTACTGCTTTGGACTCTTCTAGACCTCTCAAAGGCTTTTCTCCTCTTTCTTCCAGAGGGTTTCCTTGCCTCTCTGTCCGTCCGGTTTGGCTTCTGCCTCTGATAATCCTTCCGATGAAACTGAGGATAATTCTCTGGATATCCAAGGTGATCATGAAGATGGTCATCTGTAGAATAAACTCTACTCTTATTCTGCTTAGATGAGTGCTCCTCCCTAACACAGCGCAGCTGTGCTGAATCAGGCCCTACCCTTTGAGATGAGTGCTTAGGGATTACCTCATAGCCCTCCTGATTGAACACACGTTTCCTCACTTCAGCTCCTCTAATGGCTGTTGGAAACCTGGTGCATTCTGGGACCGGTAGTCTTTTATGGCAAAATTCTGTTTTCTTATTTCTACCAGAACTGACAGGTTGCATGTTCAGAGTCACTTCACCTTTTCTATAGCTCCTTCCTGAGCTATGATAAGCTTCCTTATCACAACCCTCACTATGGAATGCCCTACCAAACATAATACACAACAAGGATCTCCCTGCATTTAGAAAGCAGATAAAACCTCTCCTCTTCAGGGAGCATCTTGGGACATCACAAAACAAAACTACACAGAACAGGCTGAGATAATGGAGAGAACCGGAAATGTAAATAGTACTGAAATGCAAATTTGACTGAAGAGAACAGCAGTAATGTAAATGAATGTAAATAATATAATATCATTGAAAATATGCTATACCCCCCTCTCAGGTGAAGGTATCACCCCCTCACTTGTATCTGTTCAATGTACTCTCACCGTGGGTGTTGTAACCACTTTGACCCGGCGAAAGGCGGTATATAAATATGGCTAAATAAATAAAATAAATAAATACATGAGTACTCTTGCTGTAATCGCTGATCTTGGCTCTTAGAGTCCACATATCTAGTAACATCACAGACTTATTTTTATTCAGAGTAGTAGTCGTCTTCGACCCGTAGGGTTCAATGCCTGCAATATATACTTTGCAGAACCAAAAGTCACCACTACAACAGCTCTTTGATTCCACACAATTGCAAACAAGCACAATTACTTATATCTAACAGCAATATAGAATTGTTGAACAGAAGTATCTTATCTAATGCTACTTAATTACAATTCATCTATGGCTAGCACTAAATTATTCCAAATTATTTGACTATATGTAGACCAAGCTAGCTTGTAGCATACATCTATTTTGTATCTACATGCCTTAACTTATTCTGTTTATCTACCAAATTAAATGGTAGGCCACATATTAAGAGACACATCTCTCTTATCAGGTGCACTGTGTACAACATATAGTTAAATCATATTACTTAAACAATAGCAGGAGTGGAGGAGTAGCCTAGTGGTTAGAGCAACTGCCTAGAACCCAAAAGATCAAGGGTTCAATTCCCACTGGCATTCCTTGTGACTTTGGGCAAGTCACTTTGCACTCCATTGCCTCAGAAGAAAAGGCTGGCAATCTACTTCCAGTGATACATTGCTAAGAAAATCCAGAGGTAGCTGAGTCACTATGAGTCAACACTGACTTGATGGCACTAAAGAAATAAAAAAGGGATAACAAATATTAAAACATAGCTATCAGTTTATAATGTATACATTAAACTTATGTGAATTGTTTACCAAAACTTCTTATGAAGACTCTTACTTTGAATATTGTCAGTAATGTAACTATCTAATTAACATAGACATCTCAGGACACAAAAGAAGGAATTCAGGACATAAACCAAAAGGAACAGATACATAAACAGTCATTACAGAGCCAATACCAAGAGTTATGCTCAACAAAAGGTAATGAATTCATAACCACAAAACTTTTAAAATATAGAATTTGAATCTATTAGAAATTCAATTGCCATTGATAACAGCTTAATATTTCTCTTTGTCACACTGTTTTCAGCACAAAAACGCATAGTAGTAATGGATCAATTAATCTTTTGCACAAGGTAAATTTATTTACATCTTGAATCTACCTTAATCAGTGATACTAATGTAGTTAATCAGTCTTGATGTTAGTGATGTTAGAAGGCAGCACCTTTGCTTTATCTATTCCACTTCCTACTAATAACATCAGTTCTTCAGGGATCATTCCATATCAACAACTGAAACACACAACATGAGAAGTTAAGATTACTCCTCTACCTTCGCAAGGCTGCAGCCCTTCTTTTATTAGGAAAAAACTGCTACATTCTACAATTTCATCTTATCACTCTACAGCATGCTTCTGCTTTACTTTCTGTTTATCTACATGTTACAGGTCAAACTGGGCACAGACATTGTTCATGTTTAATCAGGACAAGCATTCTGTAAAGCAAAAACATTCTGTCTCATTTTCACAAACATCTACAAAATATAACCTTGGCTTCTATAACACCTACTGCTATGCTGTCAGCAAAATTCCAAGCCATTCTCGCTCTCCATATTTCTGGAGTCCTACTTCAAGTCCCTTTCTACACTAAGAAGGTCAAAGTGTTTTCCACCGCTGACTAGATAACCTACTAAAGAGGCTTTAAAATAGATTCACTAGGGATGAGTAAAGAAAGCCCCCAGGTAAATAAAAGCTCTCAGGTAAGTAAAACAATAAACATCTCTATAGAATTGGGTAAAAGGGGAAACATCTAGAAAGTGGTATGCATTAATGCCAGTAGAAAGGGAAATATGATTCCAGATGTTATGACTGTAATGGAAAAGGCTAACTTGGATTTAGTGGCATTAATGGAGACACGGTTCATGGAGAACTATCCAAATAAATAGAAGTCATAAACAGAGAAAGATCACAGCTGTAAAGTGTAAATGTCCTTAAATAGAGGTTTCTTTGAAAGGACCCAACTCAGCCAGGTTTCAGCAAATATGACTGTGTCACGGATCTTCAAATAGAAACTTAGATCCCTGGTCCCTTATTTGGATTGATCCATCTCGGAGACTTTCCTTCTCCTTCCATTTGATATCTCATGGAGAACCATGTCTGGGATATAATTCTACCAGGCTATAATTTATTAAGGAAGGACAGAATAGAAAGAATGGGAGGAGTGGTGCTATATGTAAAAATAATATTAAAGCTACAGAATTAATGGGCTTACAGAGGGAAGGAGGATGCACTGTGAGTTAAACTGAAAAGAGGAAATGGAACATTCAATTGCATTGGTATAAAATACAGACCTCCTTCACAGGCAGAAGAACTGGTCAGAAATTGAATTGAAGACATTCAAAGTATTTCTATGAAAGGAGAAGTGTTGCTGATAGGTGATTTCAATATGCCAGGAGATCCTGGATTCTCTATGGGGAGGACTATTCTGACAATGGGTAACAGAACCTACATATAAGGAGGACCTGGTGCTTACCAATGGCGACAGTGTTTCTGATGTTATAGTGGGTCATCATTTTGCATCCAGTGATTGCTAGATGATGTGGTTCAGTATTTGGACTAGGGTCAATAGATGCCATTCAAAAGTGAGGGTCCTAGATTTTAGGGAGTTGTTAATGGGATGGAAAGAGTTGGTGGATGTGGAAAAGTAGTGGGCAAAAATGAAAGTGAATATTTTAAGGGCAACAAACCTTTTGTTAGGAAAGTAAATTAATTTAAAAGGAAAAGGAGGCCACTATGGTTCTCTAACAAGGTAGCTCAAAAGGTGAACAAAAAGAGGGTGGCTTTCATAAAATACAAGAGATCACAGAAAGCGGAAGACAAGCATTGATATTTAGAAAAGTTAAGAGAAGCTAGGAAAGTAGTTAGGAAAGCAAAGATTCAAATGGAAGAAAAAATAGCCAATGTAGTAAAATGGGGAGATAATACATTTTTCAGATATGTTGGAGAGAGGAGGAAGTGCAAAAGTGATATTTTCAATCTCAAGGGTGATTGTGAGGAATATTTAGAAGCTAATGAGATAAAAGTGAAATTGCTAAAGAAATATTTTTGTTCTGTGTTCACAGATGAAGGGTCAGGAGCAGAACCTCAGAAAACACCCCAAATAAGAATAAAAGTGAAGGGGATCTTGAACGATTTCCAAAAACTGTGTTCTTGAGGAGCTAGCTAAACTAAAAGTAGACAAAGTGATGGGGCTGGATGGGATACATCTGAGAGTTTTGAAGAAAATAAGTGAAGTTCTAGTGGCTCTACTGTCTGATCTTTTCAATGTTCTTTAGAGTCAGGAGTGATCCCATAGGACTGGAAAAGGCACGTGTCATCCCTTTACACAAAAATGGAAGTATGGTTGAGGTTAGGAACTACAGGCTGGTTAGTCTGATCTCTGTGATGAGTAAATTAATGGAAAATATGCTAAAACAAAGGATAGTGAGGGTTTTGAAGTTCAATAATAGCAGGATCCAAGGAAATATGGTTTCACTAGAGGCAGGACTTGTCAGACAAATCTAATTAATTTCTTTGACTGAGTGACCTGACAGTTGGACCAAGGGAGAGCTCTAGATGTGGTGTGCTTAGATTTCAGTAAAGTACAGGTGACATATAAGTAAACTGAGCGCCCTAGGAATGGGCTAGAAATTGGTTCATTGGAAGACGACAAAGAGTACAGTTAAATGGAGCTCATTCTGAGGAGAAGGATGTCACTAGTAGGGTGCAGCAGGGATCTCTCATTGGTCCGATTATCTTTAACATTTTTGTTGGTGATATTGCAGAACATAAGGTTTGCCTCTTTGTGGATGATACCAAAGTCTGCAATAGAGTAGACACTCAGGAAGGAATAGATAGCATGAGGAGGGATCTAGCTAAGCTTGAAGAATGGTTGAAAATTTGGCAGCTGAGATTTAACACTAGAAAATGCAGTCATGCATTTGGGCTGCAAAAATCCAAGGGAGAAGTACAGTATAGGAGTGAAGTACTTCTGTCTACAAAAGAAGAGCGGGACCTGGGCCTGATTGTTTCTGGTGATCTTAAAGTGGCTAAACAGATAGAAAAGGTGATGGCAAAAGCCAGAAGAATGCTTGGGTGCAGAGAGAGGAATAGCCAGCAGGAAATAGGAGGTGACAGTGGCTCTGTGTAAGTCTTTGGTGCAAGCTAATTTAGAGTATGTGTGCAATTCTGGAGATCAAACCTTCAAAAGGATATAAACAGGATGGGCTCGGTACAGAGGGTTGCAATCAACATGGTCAGTGAGCGTTATCATAAGGTACTGTATATGGGGACAGACTATTTTATTGGAGGACAGCATACACTATTAGTACCTCTGTGCACATGAGCGAATAGTGCACAATTACACTCAACACTGACATGTTTCTACTAGCATGAACTATTCGCCCATGGCATGCACTATCTCTCAGTAGTGTACACTATTCAGTGAAAGTGTGTGATTAATGTGAGACAGGAAGTGAGAACACTTCAGGGTTTTTTCTTCTGTTTTGGTTTGAAAATGACATGCAGCAATATAGGAAATGTTGTTGACATCTCTTATGTCATTTCAAATGACTGCAGATCCCTAGAGTATATGGCTAAAATACCCAGATTTATGCATGTTGCTTGCATGTAAATCTAGGCAGTTTGTTATAAAATTACTCCCTTAGAAAGGTATTTTATATGGAGCTGCCTAGATTTAGGTGTCATGAACATGTGCACATGTGGTATTTTAATCATTAAGTTGCCATTTATTCATATTAATGACCATGTGCCTGCTATGCCCTATTCTATAAATGCATTGTGATAGCATGTACAGTTCTTACACTAATGGCAAGGCGAATAGCAGGGCTGTTTGTCCCAGTGGGACATGCAGCCCCACTAGCTGTCTGCCTGAATGCCGAAAGCCTCTCTCACTGCATGCAGAGAGCCGTTGTGTGGGGAGAGCAGGATGGGGGTGGCACGGGTGCAGAGAGTGGGTAGAGCATGGGCAAGACAGTTACCTGGACGTACAGGGCCGATTCAAGTCACAGCCCTGTACATCCGGGCAGCACTAGGAGGACGCCCAGCTTATTCCACCTTGGAGGTGAAATAAGCATGGGGTGGCCCTCTGCATCGGCCAGGCAGCCCCCCAGGAGCAACGGAGCCACGATTGGTGAGGCCTCGCCGCCTGGTTAGGGCTCTGGCTGCCCCCATTGAAGGTTGGGCAGCGGGAAACCCAGGGTCGGCACTGTGGCAGGCTGGCAAAGAAGGGGTAAGGATGTCTCCCATGGAGCTGCAGGGGCACGCCGGGCTGTTTCAGTGTCCGATACTGCACCCACAGGGACGTCTAGTTCCCACAGTGCAGAACCAAATTCTAACAGCGCCTTCTTGTTCGGGAGCATCTGGATGGCCTGGACATGACCCTTCCTGCATCAGGCTCCATGAACACACACACAGGTACAGAGTTTGGGTGAAGCATAGAAGGAGCACAAAGTTACACTTGCAAATTATAAAATGCTATAATTTATGCATGTTCTTAAGAAATCTAGGCCTTGCGGTCTTTTTCTGCAGTCTTGTTCTGTGGTTCCATGTTAAGAATATTGTGTTGGTGTATACCCTTTATTTAAATTTGTCTCTGAATCTAAGTAAATTGCTTCTTTGAAATGTAGTCTGATAGGATTGCTGTTAAGGAAAGCAGAAATAATATTTTGAAGCTAAATGTCATGTTCTCTAAAGGTTTTCATTAGGAAAATACTGTTCTGCTTTATTTTACTTTACTAAAATCTTTTCTTTGTTAGAATTTAATCTTATAACTTGGCAAGTAGATGTGACTGGTATTAAATGTAAAAGTCAGAAAGAATATTTTGCATGTAGTGAGAGCACTTTGAATACATTAAGAAGCAAGCATTAATCATCTTGGTTCCCTAGTACTGTATCTGCAGTGAATTGACTTACAACTGCTTTGAATCTATGTATTGTCTGCAGGTTAAGATTTAATATGTGAAATCCTCTAGACAATAGCAGAAAGAAGCTTTTATCACCTTGCTTGAATGACATTAACATTTTAGTATTTCATGTGTTGAAGTACTTCCCATGAAAAATGTTGCCATGCGGTCCAAACTTGTGACGCTAGACTGCAATTTAGAAACTAACGCCAAGCTCTCAGAATCTAAGTAAGTTGATTTTGTTAAGTCATTGTGAAAAACTGTACCAATTATTGGCCAGCTTACAGTAAACTACAGCCAGAGCTTAAGAGAGCCATTAGCCTACCTTCTAAGAATATTTATTTACTAGCAGAACTCAAAAAGTCTTTGTGGCAGCCCAGCATTTGTGCCCTACACATAGGTCCCATGTTATTCAATAGGACTTAGTTGCAGATAGTCCAGGTTAACTATTAGCCCGGCTTAGTAGACATAAGAACATAAGAACATAAGATATGCCATACTGGGTCAGACCAAGGTCCATCAAGCCCAGTATTCTGTTTCCAACAGTGGCCAATCTAGGTCATATGTACCTAGCAGTTTCCCCAAGAGACACAAGTTCCACAATGCTTGTACTGGGTCAAGCATTGATATCTTCGGTCACTTCTTAATAACAGTTTATGGACCTTTCCTCCAGGAACTTGTCCAAACCTTTTTTAAACCTAGCTACACTAACAGCCTTTACTATATCCTCCGGTAACAAATTCCAGAGTTTGATTACACGTTGAGTGAAAAAATATTTTCTTTTATTAGTCTTAAATAGTTTACCCTGTAGCTTCATTGCATGTCCCCTAGTCTTTCTATATTCTGATAATGTAACCAATCGATCTACGTTTACCCGTTCCACTCCGTTCATTAATTTATAGACTTCTATCATATCTCCCCTCAGCCGTCTCTTTTCCAGGTTAAAGAGCCCTAACCTTTTTAGCCTTTCTTCATACCCCATAGTCTCTCTTCCTTCCTTCTCTCTTTCTATTTCTCCAAGGCACTAGCTGTCTTTTCTTCATAAAACTATAAGAACAAAATAACTACCATCAAGTTGCGTCCTCTTTCTGACAGTGACCAATCCAGGTCACAAGTACCTGACAAAACCCAAAAGTAACCAGTTCCATGCTACTTATCCCCAGATATAAGCAGTGGTTTTCACTCACTCTCCCTTAATACCAGTTTTTTGGACTTTTCCTCCAGGAATTTGTTCAAACATTTTTTGTTAAATCCAGCTACACAACTTGCTTTTAAGATACCCTTCAGCAATGAATTCCAAAGTTTAATTATACATTGAGGGAAAACATATTTTCTCCTGTCTTTTTAAATATACTAGTTTGTACCTTCATGATATGTACTCTAGTCTTTGTATGTTTTGAAAAAAAAGTAAATAATCAATTCACATTTACCCATTCTGCTCCACTCAGGATTTTGTATCCCGGGCCCGATTTTTATCTGGGTGGTGCTATGCGCCGTATCGAAGCATAGCCTGTTCCACTCCCACCTAACCCAGATTTTCCATGCCAAGGTCATATGCGGCCCCGGCATCGAAAATCTGGATATCCACAGGAGGCTGAAGGAGCTACCTGTGTAGCATCGATTTTTGATGCAACACGGTTAGTCCTGGTGTCTTACAGATAGGCAACAGTTTCCCTCGCCTATATTTAAGGGGCAGAGCATTAACTGTATAGCATAAAAAATTGTTGCTACATGGGAAGCACCATGGCCCACCTCCACACTGCCCTGGAATGCCCCAATGCTAACCGCATAGCATCGGGGCGCGTAAGGGACAAACCAGGGAATTTTCAAAGGCACTACCCATGTGAGTGCCTTCGAAAATTCCCTGTTGATGCATTTTCATGAGTAACTATGGCAGTTACCTGTGTAAAAGCCTTCAAAAATTGGGCCCTTCTATAATATCATCCCTTAGATATATTTTTTCCAAGCTGAAGAACTCTAACCTCTTTAGCCTTTCCTCTTAGGAGAACTGTTCCATCCCTTTTATCATTTTGTTCATCCTTCTCCGTATCTTTTCTAATGATGCTGCATTTTTTTTAGATGCAGAGACCAGAATTCTCATATGCAATACTCAATGTGTGGTCACACCATGGAGTGATACGCAGCATTTACACTGGTCACTATTTTGCTGCTTCCTTCAGATTTGCAGGTGCAAGATCTTTCAGTACTTTAAACAACATAATAGAAAAACAGACATCACAGTTCACAGGTTTAACAATGGCAAGAACCTCTAACATGAGCCAAAGCTTGTTCAAATGAAAGCATTTTCAGAAATCTCCTAAAATTTATAACATTAAACTCAATTCTGACATTGTTGTTGTTAAGTGCCATCGAGTCGGTGTTGACTCATGGCGACCCTCTGGATAGTTGTCCTAAACTGTGTTCGGTCTTCAGTCAGTGGGCTCATTGTTGACAGAGTGGCACCCATAGCTGATGTTATTGTATTGATCCATCTCATTGCTGGCCTTCCTCTTTTGCATTGACCTTCTACCTTGCCAAGCATGATAACTTTCCCTAATGATCTCTCTCTTTGCATGATGTGTCCAAAGTATGAAAGTTGAGGTCTTGTCATCTGAGCTACTAAGAAAAGCTTAGGTTTGATCTCCTCTAGTACTGATTGATTTGTTCTTCGGGCAGTCCATGGGATAAACAGTATTCGTCACCAAAGCCATAATTCAAAGGCATCAATTTTCTTCCTATCTTTTTCAATGTCCAACTTTTGCATCCATATAAGTAGAAAGAGAAGTCCATACAAAGTGGTCTTGCTACAAAAGATGCTCAGGAGCCTTGATTTTGCCCTAATATTGAATCATATGGAATGCAGTGAGCAATTCCTTGTACACCAGTTTAAACAAGCCTACTCTTCACTACCTACAAATTATTCAAAGCACTGTCACAAGACATTTTATTGGTGCCAGCAGATTTAACCATATCTCTTCCATTACAGTGTTCCTCTTTCAATCTTTTACCTTTAAATTATAAATTGTAGACCACTTTCTTGTCTGCAATGGCCAAATAAACTAAACTAAACTCAAAAAGTTGTTTCCTAATACTCAGACATTTTGTCATTTATATGGAAGAAATCTTGGGCTAGAGATTCCCTGAAGATTGAAGTGATCTTTGGATATTAATCAATTCTAGCTATTTACTCAAAAAGCAAAGTTATTCACTCAAATAGGCATGTCACAGCTTATCAAAGATTAAAGTATGAGTGAATAAACTTTGAATTGTGCCTGTAGGGCCATTGGCAGCCAGTGCAGTGATTTCAATACAGGAGTCATTAGTTAATCAGAATCACAATATACCAATAAACTAGTGGCTACATTTTGTATAATCTGCAGTGCTTTAAATAGTTTCTAGTTTCCAAGTTTCTAGTACCTGTTCTGTGTAAACGCAGTACAGCTTGCTGCACTGTGTACTTCTCTGTTTCATGTAAACCGCACTGATGTTGAATAGCGTTGTATAAAAGAGAATGTAAAAAAATAAATAAAAAAATAGAGCAATTTGTTAACCCATGATAAACAAAAGTATAGTAATCAAGTGTGCTCATAACACAGGTACACTAAAAATTTTTTTTTTTAAACTGCCTCTAATGTTTCGATTGATTTTTACGTCTTTTGGTGCGCTGAATCCAAATCTGGTAACCAATTTTCTCCATCACGTACAGATTTTTTGCTACATTGGGTTAGCAGTTTGAGGTGAACGTTTCAGATTGAGTGCGATCGAGATAAAAGTTTCTTGGATGAATTCTTTATACTAATTGTTTAGTAGTTATTCAAATAAGAATAAAGAAAATTGTAACAAGGCAGCACATAAGAATAGAGTAATGTCAACAAAACACACTGTGATGGTAGCAAAATTGTCTGCACTTAAAACAGCCACATACATGTGCACAAACATTGAGCATATAAGAGCGAGCTTAGACACAAAGCAAAGCAAAGAAATGTGCAAAAAATGTTGTACAGGTATGTATGTAAGAATAGAAAACGCAAACCGCACCATTGCAATACATGAAGACAAACACCCGATGGTGTGAAAATAAAATTCTAATAAATGAGATCCAACACTGTGGTAATAACTAGCAAATTTTTATTTCAAAGTTTAGTAAAAACACGATATTTGTCAACACAGTTTAGATTTTAAAGTCATTCTTGGGTCAATCAATCTCCTGGTGGGCCCGTTTCTTCTTCCCCCGAATGCTTCTCTTGGTGCGCTGCTTGGCGTATTTTTCATCTGGGGTTTCCCGCAGCAGCAACCAGCAGAAATCAGCCATCATAGTGGTGTTCCATCTTCCTTGGTACCTTCTCTCTGCGTCCTTGATGTCCTGGTGAAACCTTTCACCTTGTTCTTCACTGTACGCCCCCAAGTTTTCGGGAAAGTAGTTCACATGGGAGTGCAAGAAATGGACTTTCAGGCTCATGTTACAGCCTTGTTCTTTGAAGGCATTGAGCATCCTGGCAACAATATCCTTATAGTTCTTATCCTGCCTGTTCCCCAAGAATTTGAGAACAACATCCTTGAAGGAATCCCAGGCTTCTTTTTCCTTCTCAGACATCGTTTCAGAGAATGCTCCATCTGAAATGAGTTTCCTTATATCAGGGCCAACAAACACTCCTTCCTTTAGCTTTGCTTCAGAAAGTCGGGGGAACTTTGAGCAAAGGTACCGAAAGCACTCACCATCTTTTGGAAGGGACTTGATGAATTGCTTAATGAGACCCAACTTAATGTGGAGAGGTGGTAATAGAATTTTATCACGAGGTACCAAGCTCTCATGAAGAACATTTTTCTCACCGGGTCTCAAATACTCCCGAATTGGCCAGTCTTTTTTCCCCCAGTGTAGGTCGTGGACCCGGCTATCCCACAAGCAAAGGAAGCAGGGATATTTGGTGAAACCGGATTGCTGCCCTAATAGCATGGATAGAATTTTAAAGTCTCCACAAATCATCCACTTATGCTCATCATAACGAATCTTCTGAAGAATCAGGGCCAAATTCTCATATTTTTCTTGGAGAATAACAGAGTGAGCAATAGGAACTGAAGCGAATGTGTTGCCATTATGAAGAAGAACACCTTTTATGCTGTCTTTTGACGAATCAATGAACAGCCGCCATTCAGCAGGATCATACTTGAGTTTAAACTTTTCCATCACTCCGTATATATCGTTGCAAAATACCAAATCTTCCTCTTTGCTGAAATACTTCAAAAATTGTGTCTCGCGGTTGCGGTACCAATAAAAAGTTGTTCCTGGTGACAATAGATTTTTCGGTTTAAGCCGAGAACCTAGCAGTTGGGCAGCATCTTTTGGGAGTCCTAAATCCCGGACTAAATCATTCAATTCAGCTTGAGAGAAAAGTTCAGGTTTCGGATCTGGTTCAGTTTCAAACTCGGAAGTACTGGACTCATCGGGAAAAGCCATCTGATGAGTCTCATCATGATCAGAACCGTCCACACAAATATGATCCAAAGATTTTGGTGGTTCAGGCACAGGTACTTCGTTGCTATGAGGCATAGGCCTAATTGCTGAGGGAAGGTTGGGGTAACTTATTACTTTCTTATTTTTTAAGTTGTATCCCTTCACAATGCAAGAGCAAAAATAGCAGTCACTGCTGTGGTCTCTTTGTTCACGCCACATCATAGGTATTCCGAAACGAAATGCTTGTTTTTTACCTTTCATCCATAAGCGTAGATCTTCCTCACATGTCTTGCACACTTTGTGAGGAGCCCACGGTTTGTCTTGATCGCCTAACTTCAAACCGAAATAGGCGAAATATACTTTTTTAATAAATGCAGAAATGTTCCTCTGCCGCTTTTTCACGGTATATGCCCCACAAATAAAACAAAAACTGTCCGGAGAGTTGACGCAACCTCTGGCTCTGTGAGCCATCACAAATACACAGCACTGCAAACTACAGCTGTAGTGAACCACTTCGGAATAAAGCTGGATTACGACTGAGCAAACAAAAGGTAATAATGAACTTGCAAGAAACTGAAATTTGACAGGAACGTTCATGTCGCAACCACCGTGTTTGAGCGAGCGAACGAGGCGAGGCGAACAGGAAAGAACATGCGCCAGCGCGAGTACTGGATTTAGCCCCCCGCCTCCCAATTGTCCTGTTAATGTATAAAATGAATACAAAACACTCTAAAATATCATGAGGGAGTGTTTCTAGTTAGTTAACCATTACAACCTCTATTTTGGGCCAAGAAAATAAACTGCAGTCGGCTAAAAAGAAATTATGTGAACATTCCTTATATGGGTAAGAAATCTAATTTTGCAAGAAATCGTGACGTGATGGAACATTTTGGCTATTTTTCCTGGATTCAGCACCCCAAAATCTATAGGAATCAGTTGAAAAACTGGAGGCAGTTTTTTGGTAGTGTACCTGTGTAATCAATGATTTCAGGACTGACCAAAAATCAAGTTTGCTAAGAAAGTACCTTAACTTTCTCATCTTGCTTAGAATGGCCTCATGAACAGTGGCTGAAGTTAGATAAAACAAGGTAGATGACAGTGTAGATTGCTGAGGAACCCCAGGACATAATGCCTCCCATAGCACTTTTTCAAGAAACTAATGTAAAGGAAAGACACACTGGAAAAACAAAACTATGGTCCCTAAATGCAATATGCAATATTTTAAAGAAATGCCATCATAATAGGTTTCTGAATAGACTGAGAGTGGAGGAGTAGCCTAATGGTTAAGAACACTGGCTTGGGCACCCAGAGCCCAAGGTCCTACTCCCACTAGTGCTCCTTGTGGCCTTGGGCAAGTCACTTAACCTTCCATTGCCTCAGAAAAATCCAAGTTATCAATGTCCCTGTTTAATATACATTACCAAGTTTGAGTTTCAGTGTAAACCACTTTGATTGAAATGATAAAGCAGTATATAAAACCTGTTAAATAAATAAAAGAACTGCCTATTATTCCATTGTGATGCTTGAATTCCAGGAGAAAACAATTGACCAGTTATGTGTTCAGTTCCACATTTTGATGCATTTCCCAAGTTTATTGTATAGTACATGGATTCTATTTTCAGACAGGATTAAATCTGATCTATACTGTACACATTAGGATGAACTGAGCACTTTTTTCAGCCATCTGTGTGCCTTATCTTCCTCAAGGGCACAATTGTATTAGTTTTTGCTTATATCTTCTATGTTCTATGGGAATAATTTTATAAAGCATTTTTCATTTGAAAAGCATATTTTACAAGCAGGAAATGGCTGTTTTAAACTTGCACAGGGATGTTAATGCACAGAAATATGCTGGCAAGAGCATGATATGGTACTTGTATCAGAAGGCATATGAGAAGAGACTTGAAGACCTACTGTAAATAGGTATACACTGTAGGAGAGAAGGGAGATATGATATAGATGTTTCAATACTTACAAGGTATTAATGAATGAGCAAGACTTTTTTCAAAAACGAGGGAGCTGTAGAACCCGAATACATGTAATAAATATTAAAGTTTGTCTCTTTATGGATGATACCAAAATCTTCAAAAGAGTAGGCACCCTGGAAGAAGTAGATAACATGAGAAGGGATCTAGCGAAGCTTGAAGAATGGTCAAGAATTTGGCAGCTGAGAGTTAAGGCTAAAAAATTCAAGGTCATGCAACTGGACTTCAAAAACCCAAGGGAATAGTACAATATAGGGTGAAGTACTTCTATCCATGAAAGAAGAGCAGGACATGGGGGTAATTGTTTCTGATGATCTCAAGGTAACTAAACAGGCAGGAAAGATGATGGTGAAAGCCAGAAGGATGCTTGGATGCATAGGGAAAGGAATGGTCAATGGTCTTTATCATAAGGCATATGGGGACAGGCAAAGATCTCAATATGTACACTCTGGAAGAAAGGCGAGAGAGGGGATATACGATAGAGAGGTTTAAATACCTCCATAGCATAAATGCATAGGACAGGAGTGTCTTTCAATTGAAAGAAAGCTCTGCAACAAGGGGCCGTCATGTTTCTATGTTTCTGTAAAAAGGTAAATTCAAAAGCAACTTCAAAAATACTTTTTCATGGAAAAGATGGTGGATGCCTGGAATGCCCTCTCAAAGAAGTGGTGTGGCCCAAAAAAGTGATATAATTCAAAAAGGCATCAAACAGACACAGAGGGTCCCTTTATTGTAAGAGGATAGAATCAAAGCAACTTAAATAACTTTTACATTTCAATAAATAGAGGGAGCAACTTGCATGAATTGACAGCTACAATCCTAAACAAAGACATAGCTAGGATTAACCTGCACAGAGCGATGGGTACAATCCTAAACAAAGGCATAAAGGGGATTAACCTGTACAGAGAGGTAGGATACAACCCTAAACAAAGGCATAGAGGGGGTTATCCTGCATCACAACAGTGGGTAAAACCCTAAACAAAGTCTTAGACAGTGGTAACCTTCATGGAGCAGCAAGTACAACTCTAGCAACATTACTGGCAAACTGGATGGGCCATGTTGGTCTTAGTTTACTGTCATTTTCTATATTACTATGTTAGCATTTGTACTTTTATAAAGTCTGTGTGTAGACATTCCTGGAGTGTAGTTTAGGCTAGGTAGTGGCGGGGTTGTAATGTATGTGCATATTTTGTGAAATAAATTTGTACACACAGAGTACATGCACACATTTACACCTTCTTTGGCGAGGAGAAAATTGTGCACGATAGCTTAGAGAGTATAATTTATAGGAACACATAGGCATCTGCCTTTGTATGCCTTTACAAAATATTTTAGATAATCCAACCCCCTGTATGAAGGAAACATTCACAAGAGCCACCAAAAAATCCTTCCCTACTACTGACTCAAGAAAAAGGGAAAAATCAATAACCCAACAATACAGTATATTTAAAATATTGAAAAGGTGTCAGGTAACCATCAGAACTGGGCAGTGCATTCAAACATTTACTTAATGCGCATTTGCTCCCTTATCAGACATCAATTTCCAATTACACCTCTGCTTGTCCCATCATATTTATTGTAACATTCTCAATTTATATTTATATATTTTTTTTCTTTTTTTTGTTAATATTAAATGAGTAAAACTTATGAGCTTCTCCACTTGGGTCTCTTCACCAAAATCCACATGTTATTTATGCTTCTGTTGCACACTTTCTTTATTTGTGTTTGTTCCTATCTTTATATTTCAGGTAGAAGCACATATCTTCTTTAAAAAATAAATACTGCTTTGTCCAAAGTCTCTCATTCAATAGTGCTATACCTCTCACTTGACTGCTTCAACATAACTATCCGGTGTCTCATCACACTGACCCAACTTGCCTACAAATTTCATTAACTCTGCCTCAGAAGTTTGGTTTGCACCAGTGAAAGGGATTCAGATACAGAAATTCCTTACTGAAGTTGGGCTCCAATTTATCTCAGTTTGCATTGGTTGAACATATATGGAACAACATGATGACATCAGCAGAATGAGATCTGTACTCCTAGATGATGGAATTCCATTCAATAGCATGGTTTAAAGCTCTCAGTTTCACTGTATTAAATTGAAAAATCCCCTATCAACATTTTACAAACAGATCTAACTGGGCAGTAGTGATATTCACCTGCTGGCTGGATAGCTAGGCCTGCCTTTTTTGTGCTGAGCTTTAGCTGGTTTAAGTTAACTGGTCAATGGCTGAATATCGCTGCTGACTGGTTAACTCAAGTACCACACGCAGTACATCCTGATGCTACGCTGTTAGCATCAGGGTGTAGAGTGGCAAACAATGGCATTAGGAGGAAATTTTCAGTTACATAAAATAGCTATGTGCCGCTGCATATTCTACTCACCCAGATTAACGTGGTTAGCAGACTTGTTAACCGCGTTAATCTTTTTGAATACTGTATGTCCTCCCTTTTTAAAGAAATCAAGCAGAGAACTTAATATCAAAAGCAAAAAAGTGACATAATTCAGTGGCCATTTCCTCTTTTAGAAGCTGGTGAGGGTAGTGAAATTGCTTAATATTTCTGTTCTGTGTTGCCAGATGAAGGACTGGGAGAGGAATCTTCTGAAAACACATATAAATTCAGATTTTGAACAATTTTCAGAAGACTGTGTTCATGAATAGTTTGCTAAACAAAGTAGAAAAAGCAATGGCGCTGGATGGACTACATCTGTAAAAATATAGAAGGACCTAAGGGAAGTTCAGCTGTCTGATCTTTCTAACGGGATATTTTAAGGGCATCAAACCTTTTGGTTAGAAAGGTAAATAAATGTAACAGGAAAAAGAGGCCACTATGGTTCTCAAAAGAAGTAGCTGAAAAAGTGAAGAAAAAGAGGGAGGCCTTCATGAAATACAAGAGGTCAAAGAGAGAGGAAGACAGGCATCTATTTTTGGAAAAACTTAGAGAAGCTAGCAAAGTAGTTAGGAAAGCAAAGGTACAAAAAGAAGAAGAAATAGCTAATGCAATAAAATGCAGGGATAAAGCACAGTTACTTACCTGTAACAGGTGATCTCTGGGAACAGCAGGAATAAGTCTTCACATATGGGTACGTCGGTACCGTTGGAGCCTGCGCAGGAACGCTCCCCAGCGTCCAATCAGAAAGCTTTTGGGAGCATCCCTCAGCGCCTGCGTGCTGCCTTCCCGCCTTTCCAACTGTCTCTAGTCCTTGAGGGAAGAAGGGGTATGGGAAAAAACCCCATATTCCCAAAGAAAGGACAGATGTCTGAGGAGTTGAAACCTCAGATCTACTGAAGATCCACCATGTCTTTCCTAACTGGTGAGAGGTAGGAAGATATTGGAGCATGGAGCTTCAGGGATACCTAAACCTAGGGTTATGGTAGGAGCTGTCAGTACCACAGCAGTGGTTGTGTGCATAATACCCCAAACATACTATGGAACAGTATGAACATGTGCAAAGCCCACTGTCTGGAACATATAGGAAGGTAAAACCTTTATGAGCATAGACAGTTAGAGAGATAAGTATGTAAATACATATCTACCTATAACGAAGCATCTCGACAGATACACACACACACACACACACACACACACATATATATATATATATATATATATATATATATATATATATATATATATATATATATATATATATATATATATGTATATATGTGTATATATACATGTCTATAGTGAGATATAGAGGGGCATAACAGATGCACACGCAGTTGACAGACATATGTATCTATAGAGATGTATATAGATATATATACATATATGAATATATAGGTCTAAAGATAAATGTCTGCAATTAAGCAGACAGAGATATGCCTATAAGAACATTCACATGGGAGATGTGAAGAGGAAAGATTCATCCAATAACAAGAAGGTGGAACCTACTTGAGAGAATATATAGAGAATCTATTCCCCCTGGTTATGATGGTGCAGGAATGCTATCCAGTGAAATAACCAGGATGGTTGCGTGAAAAAACAGAGGATAATATCAGTCTGTAAAGAGCAAGTCCTGAGTCCTATAGAACTCTAGCATGGTAAATGGACAGAAAACGCATAGGATGAGATACCAGGTTGACCCACTTGAGGGACAAAAAGGGGTATCATGCGTTTTTTAGTGAAATATGTGCTGTCCATGAAGAATTAGGATACCATGAGGACAAGCTGCAAGGAAAAAAGAGCATATTCCTTGTAGGAATTGGACAACTCTTTAGACTTTCACGTAGAGAAGGCTTATGTCCTTTATATTAAAAGGAGATAGTAGGGTGTGAAGAACCCTCACAGTCATGGGGGATGACTGAGGAAGCCTTTTTCAACCATATAGGATAGTCATTAGAGAAAAAAACCATGCTCTCTAGCAAGGGCCCATAGTGGAAAGCTTCTCTGTAGGATTTCAGAGAGCATTATGCAGGAGAAAGAACTGGCTGTTGGAAAAAACCAGCAGCCACGTCAACTATGCTGCCAAACCCCAAGGAATTGGAGATGGCAAGAATAGAAGATAGTGTGATGAGCCTGTAGTGATAGGGATTATCCAAGAAGATGTAACACTGTCTTGGAATCACTACTAAGGCGAGACAGAAAGCAGTGGAGGACTGGGGACTTGTGGAAAAGTACCAGTAGTCCAATCACTGGAACTCCTGCATGGACAGCTGCTGAATAAGACAGCAGAAAGAATCTTTCTGTGTAAAACAGAAAGAACAGACAGAACAAGAGAGAAATTCCTGTCCCTGTCCGATGAGCTGCCCAGGCAAAAGGAGGGAGTTTACTCAAGAGAAAAAACTCCACACTGGAATGGAAAGAAAGACTAGAAAGGCTAAAGAAGCCCTCCAGTGGTATGGTACCACTCTTACAGGGGAAACCCTGGATAAGAGGGTGGAGAAACAGGAGCTGAAGGGTGACTTACCATATGGTAAGTCTGTGGAAGGAAAAATTCATGCTGGTACAGAAAACTATCATGGGATAGTTGTTAAATCTCTCTTCTTGGCAGGAAGAAGAGGAGAAACCTGTGACTCATAAACATGAAGATCCTGACAGCTCAGCATACCTAGGAGCAACTGGATGTCCTGAGAAAAGGAATCCATGTGTAGAGATTTGAATGAAAAAACAGTGAAAAACGTCTGCTGAGAAGAAGTCAACTGTAGGTTGTAAACTCCAAGAGGCAGAAAATAGATTAATCAGAACTCTATGGCTGCTGGGTTTGTTTAGCCTGGCAAAAGTTTGGATTCTTCAGACCAGGGCGATGTTTCCCCTGCTTGGGAACATCTGTTTGATGGGCAGGAGAAGAGTAAAACCTTCTCCTCCTAGGGAAAGAAGGTTTGGTAGGGCATTTCCTACCTACTGGGGAAGGAAAAGGCTTAGGATAGCCATCAGAAACAGGGAAGTCAGGGGACCACTGAGTAACCTGATGTAAAGACTCCTTATTGAAGAGATTTTCTCCAGTGCAAGGAGTATTACCCAGTCTTTGTTGTGCCCATTTGTTTAAATCTGAAGCTTGAAGCCAGGCTCTATGTCGTGCCCCTATGGCTATAGCAGAAGTTCTGCTAACAGACTCAAAGGAGTCTAGGGAAGCACGAGTAAGAAACCAAGAGATACTTTGAATATGACTAAGTAGTAAGGAATAGTCTGTAGTCTTGGGTTCTGAAAGAAAAGGAGTCAAAAGATATAATTTCTTTGTGACCTCCTGAAGGGAAAGACTCATATAAAAAATATATGAGAATCCTTGTTGACAGCATGGATGTCTGGAAGGTTTGACGTCCAAAGGCATCTAGTGTCCTAGACTCACGACCTGGTGGGTAAGAAGAGTGCTTTTTCTTACTTTTCACCTTCCTCATTGCTGATTCCACCACAATGGAATGATGGGGAAGTTGAGTCTTTTGAAACCCTGGAGAGGGGGGCACCTGATACAGAAGATCAGTTGCTCTAGAAGGTGAGGGTACCTTTAAAGGTGCTTCCCACATTCTTAGAAGAAGATCCTGTAAGGAATGATGTAAAGGAAGCATTATATTTTCCTTATCTCTAGTAGAAAGAGAGTCCTGTATAGGATCATAGCCAGGGATAGGAATAGCAAGAGATGTACCAGCGATTGCCAAAACACACAAGCTGACACAGTATAATAATCTTTACAAAACACACACCCACTCAACCATACTAAACGCATAATCAGATATTAAAAGGTTATTCTTATGTAAAAAGGTTGTAAATATGTAAAAAGTTTGATTACATCCACTCAATACAATTGGATGAAATCATTGTTTGCATGTCTTTTGATTGCATGTCCTTAATTATACTGTTAAATGTAAAAGGTTAAAACTGTTCTCTGTAAAACAACTAGGACATGATTATCCATGTACCTTAAATTTTTTCTGTTCTCTGTAAACCACACTTGATACTTGGGAAAGAGCGGTATATAAATGTGTGCTAAATAAATAAATAAATAAATAAATGTTGCCATATTCAGGAGAAAATTCTGAAAAGAAGGATCTCCAAAGTGAACCGTCCCTGGACAGGCTAGACCTGAAGAACTAGCCTGAGCACCGGAGGATCTACTTGAGAATATAGGAATAGAAGATCCTGCACGATGCAAGAAAGGATCCTTAAAGGATGGATGCTGGTACTGGAGGTCAGGACCTGAGACAGTCAGTACTGCATCGTCCATGCCCGATATCGACTCCAAACTTGGTATAGAAAGGAGCGATCCTGGTGAAAGTAGCATGGAAGGAGCTGGCCCCGATGTTACTGCGGGTACCGGTACCGATACCGATACCGATAGCTGTGTCGGAATCGAAGGCGATACCGACATCGAAGCAGTCATCGGTGGCTGCTCAATCAGTACCGAGGTAACCGAAGGCTTTTGGTAATCACCCTCGGTACCGAGCATGCGGAACCGGTAAGCGTCGGTTCCGAGACGTGTCGGTACCCAGTCTTCCAAACTAGAGATCGATTCCAGACTCGGCATCGAAGGAAGCGAGTCTATCGATGCATGTCTAGAGGGTACCGACGTCGGTGGTAGTATCGGCGGTGATGCCGATACTGGAAAGTCAATCTGGGATGTATCGACCGGTCCTGAAGGTACCGAGAAAGCCAGATGACGATCCCTGGTGAGGAGTGAATCGTTCAACACCAGTGCCGATGCCGGGGTATCGGTACCGCTCAAAGCGGATGCCACCACCGAGCATGGCTCAGGTATGTTCTGTGAGGGGGGAGCCCCAGGAACAACCTGAAACCCCTGATAGGTTTTGGAGGCCGAAGACTCCTGCCGGGGTTTTGAAGCCAATGGACCCTTGAGGGCAAGGCCGGAGCCGTCATCATGCTGTGCATGAGACCTACCATTCAAGGGTTGGCTAGTCTTAACAGACTGTTTGTGGGTTACCTGATCCTGTGGAGAAGAAGAAATGGTCGGTGCCCTGACGCTGGAAGGGAACTTGGTATCGAGGGAAACTCGAAATGGAAAAGTTCTTCTCACAACATTGTAGCCTAATGGCTCCGGAGGAAAATGGTTAGGACCCAAACAGGTTAGACACCAGTTCTTGGAGTCTAAAAACAAAACTGTACCGCCACAGCTTAGACACTTTTTAGGAAAAGAAGGTGGCGGCTCCATGATGGAGAGGCCTAGAAGGCCCAAAAAGTTTAAGACAGAAACTGAGGGAAAAAAATCTCCCTGAATTTAAGAAAAAAAAAAAAAAAACACCGGCGGTACCGGTGAAGTCGGGGAGACAGCCGCGACAACAAGAAAACAAAGAATTTAAGAATTAAAGAAAAAATTTTCTGCGGTGACAGGAGGACGTCCTGCCGGCTCCGCGGAAAAACGAAAACTGAGGAGAGACAGTTGGAAAGGCGGGAAGGCAGCACGCAGGCGCTGAGGGATGCTCCCAAAGCTTTCTGATTGGACGCTGGGGAGCGTTCCCGCGCAGGCTCCGTCGGTACCGACGTACCCATATGTGAAGACTCATTCCTGCTTGTTCCTGGAGATGACATTTTTTAGATATGTTAGTGAGAGGAGGAAAAACAAAATGGTATTGTCAGACTCAAGGGTGCAGGGGAGGAATATGCAGAAACTGATGAGGATAAAGCAGAATTGCTTAACATATATTTCTGTTCTGTGTTTACAGATGAAGGTCCAAGAGCAGGACCTCAGAAAACACCCACAAATAGGAATAGAAGCGACGTGGATCTTGAACAATTTTCAGAAGACTGTGTTTGTGAGGAACTAGCTAAAGTAGACAAAGCCATGGGTCTGTATGGGATACATGCAAGAATACTGAGGGAACTAGAGGACATTTTAGCGGCTCCACTGTCTGACTTTTTCAATGCCTCTTTGGAGTCTGGAGTGATCCAGAGGACTGGAGAAAGGCACATGTGGTCCCTTTATACATAAGTGGATGTAACAATGACATTGAGAACTATAGGTCGGTTAGTCTAACCTCTGTGTTTAATAAATTATTGGAAAGGCTACTAAAGGAGAAAATAGTGAGGTGTCTGGAGTCCAATGGATTGCAGGATCCGAGGTAGTATGGATTCACCAGAGGCAGGTCATGTCAGACAAATCTGATAGATTTCTTTGACTGGATGAACAGGGAGTTGAACCAAAGGATAACCCTATATGTGGTATATTTAGATTTCAGTAAAGCCTTTGACACCGTTCCACACAGGTGACTTATAAACAAACTAAGCACCCTTGGAATGGACCTTAAATTATTGACTGGGTTAGAAATTGGTTGAGTGGGAGGCGACAAAGGGTACAGGTAAATGGAGCTCACTCTGAGGAGATGGAGGTTACCAATGGTGTGCCACAGGGATCTGTCCTTGGTATGATTCTTTTTAACATATTTGTTAGTGACATTGCGGAAGAGTTTCCAGGTAAGGTTTGCTTATTTGTGGATGATGCCAAAATCTGCAATAGAGTAGACACCCAGGAAGGAGTAGATAACATGAGGAGGGATCTAACTAAGTTTTAAGAATGGTCTAGAATTTGGCAACTGAAGTTTAATGCTAAAAAATACAGGGTCATGCATTTGGGCTGCAAAAATCCAAAGGAGCGGTACAGTGCAGGGGGTAAGGATTTTCTGTCCACAAAAGACGAGCAGGACCTGGGAATAATTGTGTCTGATGACCTTAAAGTAGCTCTACTGGTAGAAAAGGTGACGGCAAAAGCCAGAAGGATGCTTGGGTATATAGGGATAGGAATGGTCAGAAGAAAAAAGGAGGTGATAATGTCTCTGTATAAGTCTCTGGTGCAACCTCATTTGGAGTATTCGGTGCAATTCTGGAGACTGCATCTTCAAAAAAATATAAGCAAGTTGGAGTCAGTGCAGAGGGTGGCTACTAAAATGGTTAATGGTCTTCTTTGTGAAACATATCAGGACAGACTTAAAGATCTTAATATGTATACTTCAGAGTAAATGTAGGATAGGGGCGATATGACAGAGACTTTTAAATAGCTCCATAAGAACATAAGATCTGTCATACTGTGTTAGACCAAGGTCCATCAAGCCCAGTATCATGTTTCCAACATTTGCCAATCTAGGTCACCAGTATTTAGCAGTTTCCCCAAAGGACACAAATTCCACAATGCTTGTATTGTGGCAAGCAGTGGATTTCCCAGGTCCACTTTAATAATGGTTTATGGACCTTTCCTCCAGGAACTTGTCCAAACCTTTTTTAAAAGTCCAACACAAAAAGCACAATACCACGTGCAAGAACGAAAAACCAGTACAAACCGTGGATAGCAAAGGAAGATGTTTTATTGAAGTATTTAAACAAAACCAGCCAATGGCCCAACACAGGCCGTGTTTCGTAAAACCTTCTTCAGGGGCTAGATTGGATGCAAAATTTGTAAAACATATACATTATAAACAATAATAAAACATTAAAACAACTTTAATCATAAATTGGATTAAAAACAAACAACAAATGCAATTATGCAAATAAAATGGATCAACATCAAAACCAAACTACTAGCACATATATAATGAAATCGGAGAGCTAATAAATATGAGACAACACATATAAAAGACATATATGTGAATAGTAAATCCATCATCATAATAAATAAATAAATAAACAACCCATTAAAAGTACATTAAATACTTAATAACGACTAATACAATGAAAATATAAATATATAATAAAAAATATGGAGTGTTTGTGGGCCCTACTGCCCCAAGGGTGTGACAAAAGATATTTAAAAAAACTTACCTGTATATCTTTATGGACTATATCCAGATCATTCTATGTTTATGTGAACAGAGACAAGAGATGAAAATACCAAAAAATGTTAAAAATGATGAAAAAAGTGGAAGGGAATATGAAATTAATCTGTTAAAAAATAATAAAAAATAAATAAAACCCATGAATATAAACCATTGAATATGATACCCACAGCTTTCCATCTAAACAAGAGAAACTGTAGGCATACATATACACATATGGGTTAACTTCCCCTTTGAAAAAAAATCATCATATGCTACTAGAAATTAATAGTAAACTATTGATGGTGAAAAAACCTGGCCATGAAGATATATATGTAAAATTTCTCATATATATGTATGTGTATCTATAATATCCGAAACCCAAATGTCAATGAAGTAACAATTAAATTATACGAAAAGAGGGGAAAGGATTGAAGTTCCCCTCAAACGGCAAAAGGGGAGAAACCTTCCTGTGTGTATCTCTCTTTAAATCATATTATATAAAATGTCAAGCATGAAACTAAGGGGCTTGTTTACAAAGCTGCGGTAGCGGTTCGCGATCGTTATCGGAGCCGCGACCCCATTGATTTCAAAGGGGCCGTGGCTCCGATAACGACCACGAACCGCTACCGCGGCTTTGTAAACAAGCCCCTAAATCTCAGCTTCACCATGGCTCACAGTATGCAAAGATAAATGCAAACCAAAAGGGAAAAGACATAGTTGTAAACATGAACTGAAAATCTTTTCTCACACCCTTAGGGCAGTAGGGCCCACGAACACTCCATATTTTTTATTATATATTTATATTTTCATCGTATTAGTTGTTATTAAGTATTTAATGTACTTTTAACGGCTTTTTTAAATTTATTTATTTATTATGATGATGGATTTACTATTCACATATATGTCTTTTATATGTGTTGTGTCATATTTATTAGCTCTCCGATTTCATTATATATGTGCACTGGGTTGGGGGAGGACAAGGTTCATCCAGGGGGGAGTGGCTGGGGGCTTGGCAGCCTGTTTGGCATACTTCCGTCCCCCATCTGCATTTTCTTTTCTACCCTCATAGGACACGGCAACGTTGCAACACGCAGGGCAAGAAATAGGAGTGCAACAAGGATCATGGAGCATGGACGCGGGAGCAGGTGCAATGTGCATTCTGCGGCCAGAGAACACTAATGCGGATGACGGAGGGCTTCGGCAGCGTGGAGTGGAGAGTCAGGAGCCAGCGACTATTACGAGGATGGTGTGGCCCCTGGACGCGGTGGCAGCAGGTGAGTTAAAGGCACAGCCGGGGGATGGGGCTAGGCAGGTTAGTGCGCAGGAAGGAGAGGGGGCCAAGGCAAAGAGGAAGAAGAAGCATTCATGCAGGCGGCAGCGCAGCTCGGGGTCCTCCTCTTCCTCGGTGTACGACTCCTCATCATCTTCATCTGGAGCGGACAGCTCGGGAGGAGGGGGAGGCAGGGTGCAGACTGCGCACACAGGGGGAAAGGGCGCTCCTACATTGGTGTCCTTCTCTGAGCTATGGGAAGGGGTGCCTAGGAATCTGTGTCGCAAAAACAGGAAACGGAGTAACATAGACATTTTCCGATTATTGGAAGGCAGGAAGTGATCGGGCGAAAGTAGGAAGAAGCAAAAGGAGGATGAGAAGGCGGGTCGGGTTAGAAAGGTGTCGCGGACGGTGGTAAATTGGACAAGAGCCTTTTTGCGGTTGGTGAGTGTTTGGGGTCAACAATGTCCCGAGGATTATGGAATGTTATTGGCGTATGCGGACTCTATTTTGGAGGTGGCACAGACGCATGAAGGGTGGGCATGGCTGAACTATGATGAAAAGTTCAGGGACAAAATGGAGGAGAGCAAAGCGCTGTCATGGGGTACTCAGGACATTAACCTATGGTTGACGCAAATATTGGTGAGAGCTGGGGTGGGGATGCGAGGGGGATGCTGAATACGGCGGGGTCAGGTCGTCCCTTTCATACAGGAGTAGGAGGCCTCTGCAAAGAGTGGGGGGAGCGAGTTCGGGGGACGTTTGTTGGCGCTTCAACAAGTCCTCGTGTCCCTTTCCTGACTGTAAGTTCCGACACGTGTGCTCGGTCTGTAGTGGTGGACACTCTGCGATTAAATGTATTAAAAAAGTAACCATGGGGGTGGCCTTGCAGGCTCCCAAGTAGTGTGGACGTGTCGGGGTTAGCACCAACACCAATACGTTGGGATGCGATAAAGGATTGGTTGCGATGCTATCCATGGAGGAAAGACAGGGAGACGCTGGAATTGGGGTTTCAGTTTGGTTTCGTCATCCCGGTACAGGGGACGGTGTTAGGAAGGATGGCACGAAATTCTCCTTCGGTTCGGCGTTTTTCAACCGTGGTGCAGGGCAAGTTGGCGGTGGAATTGAACTTAGGGAGAATTGCGGGCCCTTTCGAGGAGCAGCCGATCGCGAATCTAGTCGTTTCTCCATTGGGGGTAGTGCCTAAGAAGGAGCGGGCGAAGTTTTGTTTGATCCACAACTTGTCTTTTCCATTGGGGTCATCGGTGAATGATCACATTCTGAGGGAATTGTGCTCTGTTCGCTACGCTTCGTTCGATAAGGCTTCGGATTTAGTCAGGAGATGTGGTCCAGGTGCTTGGATGGCAAAGGTCGACATTGAGTCAGCCTTTTTTTTGCTGCCAGTGCACCCGTCCGCATTTCACTTGTTAGGATTTTGCTTTGAGGATGAGTTCTACGTTGACAAATATATGCCGATGGGGTGCTCTGTTTCATGCGCCTATTTTGAGAAGTTTAGTTTGTTTTTGCATTGGGCGCTGGTGCAGAAAGTCGGTTGTGTGCACGTGGTTCATTATTTGGACGATTTCTTCTTCGTCGGTGCGGTGCAGTCTGACAAGTGCCAGTGGTTGTTGCAAGGCTTCATGGAAATAGCTAATGCATGGGGACTACCATTGACTGTAGGCAAGACAGAAGGCCCAGCGATGAGAATTACCTTTCTCGGCATGGAGCTGGATCCGATAGAAATGGTGGCACGGCTACCAAGGGAGAAGGTGGTGAAGTTGCGAGTGTTGGTGGCTAGTGGGTTGACATTGGCAAAGCTGACTCTGAGGGAGATGCAAGTCTTACTGGGCTCCTTGAATTTTGCGTGCAGAGTCATCCTGATGGGCCGGGTGTTTTTGCGGCAATTGGCGGCAGCTAGAGCGGGGGTACGGCAGCCGCATCATCGCATCAGGATGTCAAGGATTATGAAGGCGGACTTGATAGTTTGGGACAAATTTTTGGAGGGTTTTAATGGGACATTGGTCATGATGGAGCCCGAGACGTCTAGCACAGATTTACAGCTATACACGGATGCAGCTGGTGATGTGGGGTTGGGCATTTACTTTGGGGGAGCGTGGTGTGCGGATAGCTGGCTGCAGTCATGGCGGGCATCTGGTCTGACTAGCAATATTGCATTCTTGGAACTGTTTCCCATTTTGGTAGTGTTGCATTTGTGGCCCAATAAACTCCGGAATCATAGAGTGCTTTGGTGGTGTGATAACAAGGCGGTGGTCAGTGTGGTGAATCATTATACTCCGCGTTGTGTTTGGGTGGTAGCTGCACTGATGAGGGAAGTGGTGTTAGCTTGTCTGCAGTTGAATGTGTGGGTCAAGGCCAGGCATATACCAGGCTGTACTAACAAAATTGCAGATGCGCTTTCTCATTTCAAGTGGGAGCTGTTCCGGACCCTGGCACCAGCGGCGGATGCCGTGGGATTGGTGGTTCCCGATAAATTATGGCAGGTTGGCCTTCAGAGATGGTGAATCTGCTGCATTGTTCGGTGTCTGCCGCGACATGGATGACCTATCAGAGGGGCTGTGACAAAGTGGTCGAATTCCTGGAATCCCGAGGTTGGCAGCCAGGCCTCAACTCTGACAGACTAATGGGACAGTACGTAGTCTATGTGAAAGGGAGCGGTGTGTCCCGGGCTTCGGTGCATAGGATTATTGGCCCGGAGGATGATGCAGAGGTGGGAACGTACTTGGCCGACCTCTGTCGATCCCAGGCTGCCAATTTTGCATGAGTTGCTCGTCCGACTTTGTGCTGCATTACCAGGGGTAGCAGAGTCTCGCTATGAGGCCATGCTTTTCCGGGCAGTTTTTTGTCTGGCTTTTTTCGATGCTTTTCAGATGGGGGAGTTGGTGGCTAACTGCAGCAGTTCGGAAGGTAGTGGTTGCCTGAGGAGTGAGCATGTGTGGGTCAGGGAAGGGCAGCTGTGCGTGAGGCAGGAGAGATCGAAAACAGACCAGCGGGGTAAGGGTCTGTGGGTGGTATTGAAGGAGGTCGTTAACCTTTCTACGTGCCCGGTGGCTGCAGTGAGAGAGTATGTGTGTGTATGCCCAGCAGCGGGTGGGTTGTTTTTCTTGCATGCGGATTCTCGCTGTGTTTCCAAATGGCAGCAGTACTACAGATGGTTCTGCAGAATGTAGGTGAGGATCGTCGCCGGTTTGCTCCACATTCCTTCCGTATCGGAGCGGCCACCAGTGCAGCAGTGGCGGGACTGCCTGATGCGGAGATACTACGCATCGACAGATGGCACTCGCAGGCCTTTCATGGTTACGTGTGTTTATGAAGGGGAGGGTAGCTGTCCACCGGTAGCTAATTGTGTGTTTCTCTTTCAGATGTTGGGCGGTTTCCTCCCGGCTGTTGGATGATCGGTCACTCATTTGTTCATTGGATGGGACAGCAGGCAGCAGTGCGACCGTTAGGGCCAAATTTGGTTCTTGACTCGGATGTGGTGTCCGTCCTATGGCTGGGTGAACATGGGCTCCGGTGGCCACAGTTATTGCATTTGCTTCAGCACCACAGGCGGGTGAGGAATGAGCCTGCAGTGATACTACTGCACTTGGGTGGTAATAACCTGGTCTTCTGGACATGTAAACAGTTGATTAGAGTGGTGAAGAAGGACTTGTCTGAGGTGTTTCAGATGTTTCAAGAAGTAATTCTATTATGGTCTGATATCATTCCACGGCCTGCCTGCCGAGATCAGCGGCGTTGGTCTCGCGGCCTGACGGAGATTAATCGTCAGATCGGTCACTGGGTCTGCGATCAGGGTGGCTATCAAATTTTGCATGCCTGGGTGGAAGTGGATTGTAGGGGGTTGTATCGGCAGGATGGGGTGCACCTATCCCCAGTGGGTGTGGACTTGCTGCTCAACGATTGGTAGGAGGCTGTGGAATGGATTGTGCAGTGGGAAGGTCACTGGTCGCAGCTTGGTTTGGGGGGGGGGGGCGCAGGGACGGTAAAGTCTCCTGTGCCTAGTGGCGGGATCCTGGAGGTTTCTGGGGTCCGGAGCCTTAAACTATAATTGAGGCGGGAGTTGGTTGCCCCCAACCCGGATAACCCCTGGCCGGCTTTTGCTAATAATAAGGCGAGGCCGGGTAAAGGGGGGTTGGTAGTTGCCACTGGCTCAGCTGCGGCGGAAGTGGAACGGGGTCACCTTGCTAATAGCATGGCGGGTGAAGGCCCGTTTCGCTGGTTGGGTTATTACAAAGTTGATGTTGTAACAGAAATGTTTAGGTATGTTATATAAGTTAATAAAGTTGCAACCAGTTAATTCCCAATTTATGTTTGTTGTAATTTTGTAGGGGGAGAGGCGGAGGGGGGCTGATAAATGGCGCACAGGTGTGGCGGAGAGAGGGGGGTGGGGAACAAGGGAAGCACCGGGTCTGAGCTGCCTCGGTTATTTGCAAGGCTGCGGGGCAGGTTCCACGCTGGCCGCCAGTAACCCGACACGCGGCCCAGTGCGTCAACCCTGTGCGCAGCCGGTGACGCCAGCACAACACTGGGGGGGGGGGGCATTGTTTGAATCCATTGGCTCTCCGGTGAGTGACAGTGTGGAGAGCCAATGGGTTGAGAGTAGACTGGGTCCGCGTGCCTATGCGCGCGGCGTAACGATCTTTCGGCGGCTGGAGCTGAAGGAGAAAAGGTGTTGTGCCTCTGGCTTCCCACCCTCCCGCCCTTTATGGGTGGAGGCGGGGGGTGGAAAAGGGGTTTCGCAGTTGGTTGGGGGGGGCGGGATCCAGGAGGTTTCTGGGGTCCAGAGCCTTAAACTATAATTGGGGCGGGTGTCGGTTGCCCCCAACCCGGATAACCCCTGGCCGGCTTTTGCTAATAATAGGGCAAGGCCGGGTAAAGGGGGGTTGGAAGTTGCCGCTGGCTCAGCCGTGGCAGAAGTGGAACGGGGTCACCTTGCTAATAGCACAGTGGGTGAAGGCCCGTTTCGCTGGTTGGGTTATTACAAAGTTGATGTTGTAACAGAAATGTTCTGGTATGTTATATAAGTTAATAAAGCTGCGACCAGTTAATTCTCAATTTGTGTCTGTTGTAATTTTGTAGGGGGAGAGACGGAGGGGGGGGGCTGATAAATGGGGCACAGGTGTGGTGGAGAGAGGGGGGTGGGAAACAAGGGAAGCACCGGGTCCGAGCTGCCTCGGTTACTCCATTGTGGCATAAATGCACAGAAGGGTCTCTTTCAATTGAAGGCAAATTCTGCTATGAGGGGACATAGCATGAGAGTGAAAGGATATAGTCTCAGGAGTAAAACTTGGAAATATTTCTTTATGGAAAGAGTGGTAGATGCGTGGAATAGTTTCCCAGTGGAGGTGGTGGAGATGAGGACAATATCTGAATTCAAAAAAGCATGGGATAAACACAGAGGATCTCTAAAAGTAAAAAGAGGACTATTGTAGTTGATATGGAAGGGTAGACTAGATAGGCCATGTGGTCTTTTTCTGTTTTATGTTTCAATGTCTCTATGAGTGGTCCTGGAGGACTGAAGAATGGTGGATGTGGTCTCTCTAAGCAAAAGCAGAGGTAAAGAGGAAGTTGAGAACTATGGACCTGTTAGTCTGACTTTTGTTGTGAGTAAACATTGCTAAAACAAAGGATAGTATGGTTTCTGGAATCTGATATATTGCAGGACCCAAGGCAGCATGGTTTTACTAGAGGAGTATCTTGCTAAACACAACCTGATTAATTTATTTGATTGGGTGACCAGAGAGTTGGATTGAGGGACAGTAATAGATATCATGTACTTACACTTCAGCAAACTCTTTAATATGTTTCTGCATAGACAACTTGCAAATAAACTGAGCAACTCTGGGATGGGCCCTAAAGTGACTGGATTATAAACTGGTTGAGAGGGATGTGACAGAAGGTAGTGGTAAACAGATTTCACCCTGAGGATAAGTGGTGTGCCAGTGGTGTGCCACATGAATTGATCTTTAGTCCAGTTCTTTTTAACATTTCTACAAGTGATATTACTGAAGGGATGTCAGGTAAGGTTTGACTCTTTCTGGATGATATCAAACTCTGAGATAGAGCAGACAGCCTGAAAGGTGTGGATAGCATGAGGAAGAATCTAGTAAAACTAGAAGTATGGTCTACAATTTGGCAACTGAGATTTAATGCTAAAAATATGTAGGGCAATGTTTTTGGGTTGCAAAAAACAGAGGCCTAGGGGTGATTGTTCCTGATTATCATAATTTGATAGAGCAGGAGACCGAAAAAGCCAGAAGGATGTTTGAGTATATAGGGAGAGGAATAACCAGCAGGAAAAGGAGGTTTTAGTGCCTCTTTATAAGTCTCTAGTGAGACCTCATTTAGAGTCAGTGAAGAGGATGGTTACTAAAATGGTCAGTGTTCTCCTTCATAAAATATATGTGGACAACTTTAAATATCTTAACATTTACTCTTTTGAAGAAAAACATGAAAGTAAATATATGATACAGGCATTTAAATACCTCTGTGGAATAAATATGCAAGAGATAGGCCTCTTTCTATTGAAAAGAAGTTCTGGAATGAGGAGGAATAGGATGAAGGTGAAAGGAGATAAACTCAGGAGTAATTATGGATGCCCTCCTGAGTCAGAGCCCTCCCCATGGATGCTTAGAGTCATGGACAAGTGGGTAAGGTTCAGGTTAGGCCCTCTCCAGCTGGTGTGCTCAGTTAAGTCTTTCCCAAATAAAAGATTAAATATTAATATTAAAATGATGTGCAGTGGAGAGAATTAAATTTAAATGATAAAAATGTTCTTTGCTTAAAAAACAATGTAGTTAGTTATTAAATGGGTAAAGTTTCTCTCTTTGAATTATTGATAAACACACAGTATAACAATCTATCTTTGCTTTGCAGATTCTCAGCAACAAAACTTTAAATTTTCAGCAATCAGATAAGTTCCAATCACTTCCTTCTTTCCATGAATTACTTAGTGACACTAAGCATTTGATATTACTAAGAATTGATACGTGGAGGCCAATTCTGTAGGTGCACATCCGGGCCTTCCAGACATCCAGAAATCTGGATGACCCGGAGATACACCTGATTCTGGTCCCACGGGGGCTAGATGGTCCTGCAGGAGCTGTGCCCCGATTCCAGCACCCTGGATGTCCAGGCACTTCCCCATCTAGCTCAGCCTGGCTCCTGCATGGAGCCACCGTGTCATGGCGTCCCATTGCCATGGCATCGCAACTCCATGCAGGAACCCTAATCATCTGTAATTCTCAAAATGCCGTTCCCTACCTCCCAACTCCCCGATTGGGCTTGTGCCACCCTCTGATGCCAAAGAACTTATTCCACCTCCATGGTGAAATAAGTCCTCCGTCTATCCTGGTGAACCCGGACGTACAGGGCCATGACCGGAATTGACCCTGTATGTCCGGGATGTGCACCCCGCTCCCAGCCTTCCCACTCTCCTCCCCATAGATGCCTCTGCCCGCCCCCATCCTATGTACGGGTAGACAGCTTTGGGCAGGCAATAGGGGCCCAGACGAATAGCGAGGTTGTATATCCACATCGGACATATAGCCACACTATTCATCATTTGGAATGATCCCCTTTGTGTACAATTTCTTTCAACAGGTGTTCCCCAAATTATCAAATCCAACCCTTTTTCCAGAAGCAGGTAAGTATTAGCTCTGTTTTAACTAAATTGTATCATTCCCCTCCCTATGTCTCTTATGTTTTTTTCAAATTTTAGATGTCCATACAACTGGCCAAGGCAACAGTTGTTGGTGCACTGATGTCTTCTTGTCCTCAAGTCAGCAGTGTTGAACTCTGTCCTCCCTTTCCTTTGGTGGAGACTCTTATTGCTCCCTTGTGGAACCAACTAACCTGACTATACATAAATAACACAAAACCCTACTTGGTCTGAAAAGGGAACTTAGATTTAGCTTTTCTACTGAAATGTACCTCCCTTGTTCTCTTGTTTTTATTTTCTCTTAACCTGAGCAGCAAGTTTTCCCTATAAACTGTCCCTAAATAGGGAAGAAAATAAAATAAATTTAAGTTCCCCTGATTTTTGAGACCTCTAACTTGCTGTTTTGTTCAATATTCAGCTCACACACTGTCTCAGTCAAAGCATAAACTTTTCACTCTCAATCACAACTGAGTTTATCTTATTTAGCAAGCGATATTATTGAGGCTTCTTTGTAATCAGACTCTGTAATGACTTCAATAATCCAGACTTTGTCAGTCCTTGCACTACTGGGATTAAGAATTTCACATGTTTATTTCACCTGACTTCCCTTTAGGGCAGAACTTTTAACCGAGTTAGAAATTTTTCAGTGCCATATGTTAAGCACTGGTTTGATTCCAGTATATGAAGTTACAGAGTTCCCACTCAGCCAACTCTCATATTCATTCACAGTGGCAAAATTACGCTGGCCACTTTTCTTAAGCACTCACACTTCATATGTCCTCTCGCACACAAAATAGTCCTATTTTTACCCTTCAGACCTTTGTATCAGGCTTTTTGGAGCCTAGTCTCTCAGCCACTTTAAAACAGATCTACACCCTTTGAATCCCCGGTAGTTTCTGACACAAACAAACCCAAGTTTCTAAGGTGATACCCCTGCTTCTGGAATGCAACCATGACGTTGTCATGGTGTTTCCAGGGTGACACCGATCAGACATCGAATCTCCAGCTTCCACACAGTTTGGGATTCCATCCCTGAAGTAAACTAGACATTGGATATTTTAAAAGGTTGCCATGGCAATGCCCATTAGTTTAAACAGGAAAATATATATATATTTTTTTTTAAATTTTATATTTATTAGTTTATACATACATTCAAGAATACATCTTGAAACGGAAATTGAGAAGGGTACAAGCAAACAATATTACAGACTATATAGTCCCAGCAATAACAAATGAGGAAATTATTCAAGCAAGATGGAAAAACACCCATTACCCCTTAATGACGGGCATTAATGAAGTCCAGCAATTGTGAGGGCTCAAAAAAACCATAGGAATCAGACTGATACTTAATCAGACATTTACATGGAAATTTTAGAAAAAAGAGCCCCCCCAATTGCTGAACCCCAGGTCGAAGGAGGAGAAAGTCCCGCCGTCGTCTCTGAGTCTCCCTGGAGAGGTCAGGAAACATACGGACCTGTAATCCCTTAAAGGCAACATTCCGTTTTTTAAAAAATAGCTTCATAAGCCATTCTTTATCAGAGAGAAGAGCTAACGTAATCAACAAGGTAGAGGACATAACCTGGTCCTCCTGTGAGGATTCCAGTAATGCAGTTACATTCAAAACATCAACTTTAGACAAACCCATAACCATCTCCCCACCCTCGGCGGCAACCTTTTTCCCCGAAGGGAGATAGTATATCTTTACAATAGGGGGGTGGGATTCAGGAGGAACACCCAAAATTTCTATTAAATATTTCCTAAACATATCTCTTGCAGATACCATAGGTAACCTAGGAAAATTAATCACACGGACATTAGCAGCTCGAGACATATTTTCCAAAGCCTCAATTTTAACACTCATTGACAAAGCATTCTTCTGCAACATTTCAACATCTTTCCCACAACATACGGAGGTTCCCTGAAGTTCTGCAACCTCCTTCTGTAAATTAGTTATTTTGACAATGTTTTCTTGAATAGCCAAATCATTGTTTGTACCCTGAGACGCCAACACAGAAATTCGTGGGACCACTTCTTCACGGAGTTGCATAATCGCTGCCCATATTGTTTCCAACGTCACCACCTCCGGGGGCTCCCTAGACATTGGCTGAAGATGCTCTCCTGCTCCAGCTGCTGTTAATCCGCCCGACAGCGGGGTGGACGTAGTTGGCCCCAATATCGGGCCCACACCACCATCTGGCATCTCTCCTGCGACCTCCAGCCTCTGACGCTACTCAGGGGAAGAAGCAGCACCCCCTCTGCTTTCTTCAGGTAGGCGCTGCACTCCAGGGGAGTCCGACGACTCAACCCCCTCCACCAGCTTCCCCTCCACGCCGATATCCGAACGAGGCACCTTCGAGGCCCGGGCTGAGCCAGGGGAGGAGAGATTACTGCCCGAAGCAAGAACCGAGGACTCCACCTCCGGTAATTGCAAAGCCGGGCTTCCGTCCCCTGTTAAAGTTAGCTGCCGCGGCACGGGTACAAAATAGGAATCCAAAGGTCCAGACAACGCAGGAAACACCTGAGAAGTAACCGAAGTGGCTGTAGACGGCTGTTTAGCCCCTTTAGACTTCCGTTTTTTCCCCATAGAAAAACGCCGCACCGACCACACACCTCATCAATTCGCCATCTTGGTTCCAGCCTCCCGATCGGAAAATATATTTTAAAATAAAATATACTCAATATAAAAATAAAATCATTAAATACTTCCCCAAAAGTAATCTTTATACCCTGTTCATACTTACACTACTCTATACCGTATAACAAAAATCTCTAAAACATAGTTAAGAGTCCACAGCCATTTTCCCCTATTAAAATATTTTTTTCCACCTCCGACTACTCTCTCTGTCTCATCTGGACCCAGAAAAGTAATTTTTTACAGCTTTTTACTGTGCTACAGTGCTTCCATCAAAATGGAGTATTGGCCCTTTACATTTTTGGCATTGAACCCCCAGGTTACCTCTCTCAGACTCTCTTCTGACCATGCCTCCCATCCAAGATCCCTTTAGGGTCCAGATTGCCCTTGGCCCAACTTCACCAAATTACTAAGACACTGTCCCTTTAAATTTAAAAATAAGTACAGAACCACATTGCAACAAAGCCCCTCTGACCTACCCTAACCTCAAATACCCACTTCTTTCACTTTTTATTATCTTCAGTTTTGATGCTGTGACCCCTTTAAATAGTTCAGCCAAGCACAGCTCCGGTGTCTCAGTTTTAACTGCGTCTTGGCCACTCATGCAGTCCCAGACCCCGGCTCCCTCCCAACACTGCAATTCAGCATGGAAGGTCTTCCTTCAGGCCCCTCAATACCTTGGATGCCACGGAACACTGCGGCCACCATTTAAAAAGCAAACAAACATGCGGCTTGGCTCTCCGATGTTGTGATTCAGTGTGGCCCATCCCCTGAGGCCTTGATGCAACTTGGACTCCGCTCCAGGCCCCTCACCAGGTAATTTTTGTTTAGACTATTGACATAGAGCCCAATTTTATCAGGAGCATGTCCAAGCTGTCCGGATGGCCCCGAGCAGGATAGGCCCGTTAGAACCCGATTCTGTACCGCGGGTGCAAGATGTTCCCATAGCATACAGAATCAGGACCAGGGACAGTCTGGCATGTCCCTGCATGCCTGCAGGGGCGTCCTCCTGGCAGGCACCCTTGGCTCCCGCCGACCCTCTTTAACTGCGCCACCCAACCCATGGTTGGGCAACCGTGGCCTGGACTGGGCAACTGAGGCTACCAGCACCCGGCCCTGACCTCGGGGAGGTTCCAGCCCCGATCGCATGGTTTTTGATGCTTATTGAGGTGGAATAAGCTGCACGTTCCCCCTGACCCCCACAGGACTTACAGGGCCGTGACCTGAATTGCACTGTATATCCTGCTGACTTGGCCTGTCCCTGCTCTGCTCAGACTCCTCCCCCTCCTGCCCCCTGCTGGTTCTCCTCATTCTGCTGCTCTAGCAGTGCGGGGAGAGTTGGAGGGGGACTAGGGGCAGGACAGCTTGCTGGGCTGCATGTCCCTCAGGGACGTGCAGCCCCGCAAGTCGTATCTCAGAATCAGGCCATTAACCTAAGGAAATATTTCCACATGGAAAGAATGGTAGATACATGGAAGAGCCTCCCTGCAGAGGTGACCGATATGTGGACTGTATCTGAATTCAAGAAAGTGTGGGACAAACATAGAGGATCTCAAAGGGTGAGGAAGGAACTTTAGAGCTTAGTGTTTGCTGTGGATGAGCAGATTATATAGGCCACATGGTCTTTATCTGCCATCATTTTCTCTTTCTATATTCCACGCAATCCTTCTGGGAACGGGGAACAACCTGCTGTATCTGAGCTAATATTGGGAAGGTGTGAGCTAAATACAAATACAAAGAAAAGAAAAAAAACATAAGCAAACACAGAATAAACTTTAAAAACATAAGAAATTCCTCACTGGGTCAGACCAAGGGTCCATCAAGCCCAGTATCCTGTTTCCAACAATGGCCAATCCAGGTCGCAAGTACCTGTCAGGTTCCCAAAAGGTATCCAGATTGCATGCTGCTTGTCCAATAGGTAAGCAGTGGATTTCCCTGGTCCTCTTTAATAGTGTTTTATGGACTTTTCCTCCAAGAACTTGTCCAAATCTCTTTTAAATCCAGCTACACTAACAGCATTTATTACATCCCCTGGTAATGAATTCCAGAGTTTGATTACATGTTGAGTGAAAAAAATTTTTCTCCGATTAGTCTTTTTTTTTTTTTTATTAAGTCTTTTTATGAGTTAACACCATAAACAGTCACATTACAGCCATTAGACAATAAACAAAACCATAACTCACACAAAACCCCCCAATAGACCTTTAACCACCCACCCCGTACCTTGCAAACCTCTTATAATACGTAAGTTAGCTTACCGCAGAACCTGTGAACCGATCCAAGGCGGACCATTTATTGGGACTAACTCTATTCCCCCTTAAGATGAGGACTTTATCCTGAGCTTTTTCATATTTGCTGAAAAGACATACTTGGTTCCACCAAAGAAGCCAACTTAATTTTGAAGCGTCCTTCCAACAAAATAATATCGATTTTATGGCGATAGCCAACATAAAGTTTAGGAGAAAAAAATGCTCTTTATCCAACTGCGGAATCCCTGCCAACGATCTCAGCGTGACTATACGCCACGTTAACGGGAAAGAGTAGCCCAGTACCTTCTGAACCCTGTCCCATACTAATGTCCAGAATCCCTGAACGAAAGGGCAATCAAAGAACATGTGCTGCATGGTGCCATCAGTCTGCTGACAAGACCAGCACAGGGAGGATTGAGTTGTAGACCACTTAGCCAACTTAACAGGAGTTATGAATGCCCGGTGAGCAAAAAAAAACAGTGATTGAGTGAGTGCCGCCGATCTTGAGGAGCATACAATCGGCCCCCAGAACAAACTCCAAGACTTTTGTGACCAGGGCAAATCGACTTCTTCTTCCCAGAGTTTACTTAAACCCTGCAGTCGGCTGGGGCCATGCGCACGAAAAAGCGCGTAAATGTTTGCAGTTCCTCCTTTCTTGGAACTCAGATCAGTCATGATCCTCGTTAGGCCCCAGCTGGATGCATACTCTCCAGGCTTTGTTCTTGACTGAGAAAAGCAGTGCCTAAGCTGTAGCCACTGGAAAAAACAAGTTGAGGGCAACCCAAATTCTGCTTGTAGTGCTCCAAACTCCTTCCAATGGCCCCCGTCTAACAGTTGCCCCACAGTCCAAATGCCACATCTCTGCCATACAGCCCACGCAAAGGGGGACGAGTTGATCTTAAACACCGGGTTGTACCAGATGGGCAGGTGGAGAGAAGGTGGGTTCTCTGCTGCAATGACCGGTAGAAAAGCTTGGAATGCACCTTGCATAGAGACGATTACGCTCCCCACCTTACAAGATTCCGGAAACTTCATTCCCATGACAAGACGCAGTGGATATGGGTAACAAAGTCATTCCTCGAGCTCTAACCAGGTGGGCTTATAAGCTAGCGGTTCCCCCGATGCCCAAAGACTGCCTTGCTTGAGTATCGCCGCCAGATGATACCATTGAAAATCGTGGAAGTGGACTCCCCCATTCTCTTTACCCGCCTTCAGTTTCTTCAAAGCTATCCTAGGAGTCTTCCCGCTCCAGAGAAGAGCACTCAGGGTGCGTTCAATCCCCTTGTAAACAGACGCCGGGAGCACAATAGGAATCATCCCCAATATGTAATTTATTTTCGGCATGAGTACCATCTTGATGGATTCTAGCCGTCCCCACCATGACAGGTGCAGCGGGGACCATTTTAATGTAAAGGATCGAGTTATCTCTTTTACCCATTCCACATTGATTCGTACTGTTTCCTCCAGCGGAGCAACAAAATGAGCTCCCAAGTATTTTATAGGACCTGCCGCCCACTGGAATGAGAACTCCTGCACAAGGCTGCTGTTAGCCTGGGTATTAAGGGGGAAGGCCACTGATTTTGTCCAGTTCACCTTATAGCCTGAATATTTGGCATAGCTGTCTATCATCTTCAGCAGAGGAGATATGGAGGATGGTCTCACAAAAAACATAAGATCATCCGCATAGGCTGACAACTTGATGTGAAGGTCGGCAACCGTAATACCTTCAATGTCACTTGATTGCCGCGCCAGCAGTACCAAAGGTTCCAGTGCCAAGTTGAATAAAAGGGGCGACATTGGACACCCTTGCCGAGTACCTCTATGCAGACTGAAAGACCTGGAGAGCTCCTGATTGACTAGGATCCTAGCGGACGGACGAGAATACAGCACCTGGATCATATTTATGTATTTCCTGGGTAATCCAAACCACTCCAGTACCTGGAACAGAAAAGGCCATCCCAGTCTGTCAAATGCCTTTTCAGCATCCAAGGACAAGCCTATGAGGGGCGAGTCACTATGTTCTGCCACATCCAACAGGGTACACAGAAGTCTTGAATTGTCCGCAGTAGATCTTCCCGCCACAAAGCCGCATTGATCCGGGTGGACAAGTGTATGAAGTACCCTATTGAGACGTCCAGCCAGTACGGCTGAGTAAAGCTTATAGTCAGCATTCAATAAGGAGATGGGCCGGAAATTACCCACAAGAGTCGGGTCCCTTCCAGGCTTTTCAAGCACCACTATTGTGGCTTCAGCGAAGGCTCCTGTATCCGAAACCTGTTCTTGAAGCAGTTGAAAATATGTTAACAAGCAAGGAGACAATTCTTTGGCAAATATTCGATAAAACTCAATCGGGATACCATCAGGGCCCGCAGCCTTACCACTCTCCATTCCAGACATTGCCTCCTTGAGCTCTTCTTGGTCCATATCTCTGCTGAGCAAGGCAGCCTGAGCCTCATCAACTGAGGGGTGCGATATCCCCTCAAGGAATTGCTCCTCCCCTGGAACGTTCCCAACTCCATCAGAAGTATACAGTTGCAGATAGAAATTTCTGAAGATTTCCATTATCTGGACATTATCGTCCTGAGAGTTCCCATGTTCATCTTTTAAGGACACGATATGCGATTTCTCCTTACGGGGCTTTAAGTGAGCAGCCAGTAGTTTGCCAGCCTTATTCATTTCTGTGTGGTAACACGCTTTCTGCTCAAAGACCTTCTGCTCCACCTCTTTGCTTAATAGCATATTGTATTGATATCGCAGCCGTTGAAGCCGTGTGAGCACCTCAGAGCGGTATTGACGTTGTAGCAGTCTCTCGCCTGCCCTGATCTGAGAGTCTAGAGCCGTGAGCTTTCTTTTCACCTTCCTCGTGTTTGCTATAACATAACTGGTAATCCTTGCTCTGATGGTAGCCTTGAATGCCTCCCACCATGCCCAGATGGAGGTATCCTCCGGAGAGTTTGCCGTAAAATACTCCTCAATGGCTTGTTTGACATAGTGCCAGAAAGGTTCTTCAGCCAGCAGCGGTCTGGGAATAAACCAGCCGCCACCTTTAACTGGCTCTACTGACAGCCCCATTTCAAGCATGATTGCCGCATGATCGGAAATATGTGTACTTAGAATCTCTGCACTTTTGATGTCTTTGGCCACTGATCGGATCACCAGGAAGAAATCAATCCGCGAGTGTGACCCGTGCGGATGCGAATAGAAAGTATAGTCTCTTTCCTGAGGGTGCAGTATCCGCCAGATATCCACCATACCCATATCTTCCATCATGGCTGTGAGGACTTCGGATGCTCTGCTTCGTCGTGGAGCCCGCAAGGTTGACAGTCCAATAAGGTTTCAAGGACCAAATTGAAATCACCCCCAAAGATAATAGGGAGAGAGGAGAATTCCATCAGTGCCTCTGCCAAAATTGAAAAAACCCCAGGATTATCGCAGTTAGGCGCATATACGTTAACTATTAACAGTTGCCAGTTATCAAGCTTGATTTGCACGCAAGTCCACCGTCCCTCCGGATCAGCTCTGGACGATAACAGCTGGATTGCACATGAACGTTTGACTAGTATAGCCACCCCATTTTTTTTCCCCACGGCAGCTGCATAGGACATTAGAGAATACTTCCCCCCTGCAAGTTTCACAGACTCTTTATTAGTTAGGTGCGTTTCCTGAAGGAGCACTACTTCAGCCCCTTGTTTTTGGCAGTAAGTTAAGATCTTTTTTCTCTTAATAGGATTCTTGATGCCCTTTACGTTCAGGGATAATACTTTAAATGAGGACATATTAAGTTAGTACAGGAAGAAACTCACACCAGCCTGAGGACCGCCCTGGTTCTGCTTGAACAAAATGGCCATCAAGCCGCATCTCAGGTGAAAGAGGTTTGCAAGGTCCCAACATCCCCCCAATAACACAGGGGTAAGCCCTGGGTAAGCCAGGTAGCATATCAAGATGACCACTCGATGCCCCCCATACTGCTAAACACTAAACCCTTACTTGCTAACATATAACTATCACAGTATCAACCCTATGCATTCATTGACATTCTACTAGTCTCCCTGTGCAGCTGCATTAATACTAGTTGCTATACAATGCCCAGATGGACGTAAACATCATTGCATAAACATGTGCTCAGAGAGAGAAATGGGAGGAATAACAAAAGAGTAAAGAAAATAAAGACACCCCACATACACAGCCTCCCTCGTCAAGAGCAAGACAATCCTGGCCCCCTCCCCCTATATCACCACCCTCGGCGTACATGTTACCCGTAAGTATAAAGGCTTTAATATAAGGCCGTAATTAACAACAACAGCCCAGCCTACGAAACTTAGAGAGCCTTTCATAGTGAGAAGCCAGAGTCCACCATCCTTCGGAGAGGGGCTCCCTGTAGACAGGATCAGCTTATCGCATCTGGAGGCCTTCTTGCTCCTCGAGAAATTTTAAGACTTCCCTTGGATCATCATAAGTTTTAGTGGCATTATGGAAGGTGATTCGGAGACGCGCCGGGTATAAGAGGCTATATCGCGCTTGGAGCTGCTGCAACCGCGGCCGCATCGCCAAAAATTGCCGCCGCTTATCCACAGTTGTCTTGCACAAATCCGGGAAGAATGATATACTCCTGCCCTCATATGACAAAGTATCTTGGGCCTTAGCGGCTGCAAGAATCTGCATAGCCTGCTGGTGTTTGAGTAGACAAAAGATTACCGGTCTAGGGCCCTTCGCATGTAGGCTTATTTGCGCTGGGACTCTGTGTGCCCTTTCAAATTCAAGCAGCCCCGGGAAGTTGATTTTCAGCATTGCCGGAATCATCTTGCTAAGGAACGTTGAAAGATCCGCTCCTTCGGCGCCCTCCGGGAGACCTATTAATCTTACATTGTTTCTCCTACCGCAATTGTTCAGGTCCTCCAGTTGCTGTTCCAAACTCTCCACTTTCTTGACGGCCTTATGAAGGCAGGCCAGCTGAGCTGAATGAGAGTTTACCTCTGCGTCAACTTTGTCCATGCGCTCAGATAGCCCTTGAATTTGAGCTCTCATTTCACACAGATCAACCTGCACCCTCGCAATTGCGTCGCCATTTGCGACGACCAGGCCCTTTACCGCCCGTATTTCCCCTAAAACTTCCTTTAAGGAGTCCTCCGACTCACGGGGAGAGGCCATCTTGTGTGGCGAGAGGGGGTCCGACTTCGCCCTTTTGGATCCAGGGTTTGTGGGATTAGCGAAATCCAGCTTTGTAGGTTTACTGCACGACATCACTCCTCCACCGAACGGGGATAGACCCGCAGTATTAGTACCAAGATTGTGTTAGAAATAAGGAGTTATTTGCAGGAAGCTTGTCAGGGGGCCTCGGAGCATAGCTCTTATGCTGCCATCTTGAATCCCCGCTGGCTCCGCCTCTTCTCCGATTAGTCTTAATGCTACATCATAGCTTCATTGCATGTCCACTAGTCTTTCTACTTTTTGAAGGAATAAACAACAAATCTACATTTATCCATTCTACTCCATTCATTATTTTATAGACCTCTATCTTATCTCCCCACAGCCATGTCTTTTTAAAGCTGAAGAGCCCTAACCTTTTCTCGTAGGGATATCCTTCCTTCCTCTTTACCATTTTTGTTACTCTTCTCTGAACCTTTTCTAATTCTTCTCTATCCTTTTTAAGATATGGTGAACAGAAGTGCACATAATATTTAAGATGTTATGGCACCATGGAGTGATACAGAGGCATTATAACATGTATTTTATATATTTATTTATTTATATTATTTCTATACCGCACTCTTTAAAATCAGTGCGGTTTACATTTAACAACCAATTGCACAAAGCAGCAGAGCATGCGGTGTACATTACATATAACAGGATTTACAACTTGGGTTAACAGGGGTAACTATATACACTATGTACAACTGATATGTTCTACGGAGCATATGAACACTCATTGAAACTATTCACACATTTATATACAGGTTTGGGCAGTCGCGTTCAGAATGTGGGTATATTATCATGCCTTAGGTGTATCGGTGGTGTCTTTAATGTTGGAGGGGGTAAGCTTGGTTATGTTGTTCCATTGGGCAGGGAGTAATTTAGGAAGAACAAATGGTGCTTCAGCGCCTTCCGAAATTGGGTGAGGTCAGCTATTGCCCAGATGGGGGTAGGGAGGGCATTCCAGAGCGTAGGTGCATAGAATCTGAATGTTCTGTTCCTTGCTGCCTGGGAGCATTCAGTTATTTCTCTAGGTATTATAAGGGTGTTTATAGCGAATGACCTTCTGGTCCTGTTTGCAGGTGCGGGGAGGATAAGCTCTGTTAGAGAAGAGGAGGATAGGTTGTTAATGGCTTTGAAAGTCATTAGTAAGACTTTGAAAGTGAGTCTACAGTGGATCGTCAACCAGTGGAGGTTTTTTAGGACCGGGGTGATGTGGTCCATTCTGGAGGCTCCATGGAGGACTCGGGTGGCTGTGTTCATGGCCAGCTGGAAGGGGTTCAGGGTGTTCTTGGGGAGTCCCTGCAGGATAGCATTGGCATAATCAAAGTGTGGGGTTACCAATGCTTGAAAGATTGTCCAAAATCATTGGATTCCAATAGGGGTCGCAGGTGGCGGATGGTTTGTATCTTATTATAGATTGCTCTGACTGTATTGCTTATGTGTGCCCTCATGTCCAGATGCTGGTCGAGGGTGATCCCCAGGTAGCGGATGGTGGGCTTGGTCAAGAGCTCCACATCTCTTACGCTTATTGATGTTGGGGAGATGAAGGAGTGATTCTTCGTGATGAAGAAGACATCTGTTTTCTTGAAATTAAATTTGAGGCTCTGTGTGTGGAGCCAGTCTGTGACAGCCTCGAAGCATTTTGTCATGGTCGAGAAATCGGGTTGGTTGATTGAGAATGGAGTGAAGAGTAGCACATCGTTGGCATACACTAGGCAGGAGACCTTGAAGGAACGGATGATTGCGCAGATGGGTTGCATGTATATGTTGAAAAGGAGGGCTGAGAGTGATGATCCTTGGGGGACCCCTTGCATTTGTTCAAATGGCTTGGAGGTCCCTGATTCAGTTTTTACCTGCTGCCATCTATCTATCAGGTATGATTTGCACCAATTCAAGGCTGAGCCGTGGATTCCCCTCTCTTACAGCCGTGACAGAAGCATCTCGTGGTTGACCGAGTCAAAAGCAGCAGAAATATCCATGAAGATTAAGGCGTATCCTTTCCTGCTGTTATCGATCCCTCAGATTAGGGTGCTGAATAGCATGGTGAGGAGGGTCTCAACGCCATGGGATTCTCGAAATCCATGTTGACATGGGTCCAGTGGGGCAGTAGTATCAATGTGGTGTTGTATTTGACGTTGCACGTCCTTCTCTATTATCTTGGCCAGCAGGGGAATGCTGGAGATTGGACGGTAGGATTCCGCTTTCTTGGGGTCGAGCTTGATGTTTTTAAGGAGGGGTCAGATGGAGGTCTGTTTCAGAGCTGGTGGGAACACCCCTGTTGTGAAGGATAGGTCTATGATCTTGGTTAGGTATGGACTTAACTCAGTACGCAGTGATTTTATCCAGAATGCTGGACAGGGGTCGTTGGGGGCTGTGGTGGCATTTATAGATGTGATGGTCTCTTCCATTTTACTGGTGGATGGAGGTGTGAATACTGTCAACAGTGTAGAGTGGTGTTGCTTGGGTTCTGGAACTTGGGTTGTGGGGGTGTTGGTTTGGCTGGACTTGGCTTGTAGATAGTCAGTGAATTCCTGGGGGTGTAATAGGCCTGGTTGGGGGGAAGTAGGTTCCTTTGTCAGGGATTTCACAATGTTGAACAGGTCATGGGGTTTATTTAGGGATCGTTGCAGGAGTTCAGCATGATGTTCTTTCCATTTTTTTGAGATAGTTTCTCAGTGTATGTCCAAGTAGGAGGTGTAGACTTCCAGGTCGTCTATGGGAACGCCTCCATCATCTCTCGAGCTTCCTAAGGCGGAGTAGGGAAGGTCGAATCTTGGCAGAATACCATTGCACCGCTTTCCTTCTCTTTGGTACTGTGTTTGAGGCAGGTAGGTGTGCTGCTGAGCTTAGGCTCTCATTCCATTTGAATATCATTTCATCGAGGCTGGGTGATTGCAGGCTAAGGCAAGGTAGAACATTTTTGCTGATTTCTTCTTTGTCAAAGAGTTGGAAATGCCTTTTCGATGTTAAGGGAGTCTGTTCTTTCCTGCAAGGATAGTTGTCTTGGTTCATGGGCATCTGAAATTTAACCCTGGGAGTACCGATGGTGTCAAAAGTGACCCCATTGCAAGTTTCACAACGCGTATCTCGGAAACTAGTTGTTCAAGAATGCAATCTTTTTATGACTTTTAACATGTCAATATTCTTTTATATTGCGCCATGAGAGGAATAATTTTCATCTGCTAGGTGACGCTAGTGATGAATTGCAGCACAGAGTACCAGTGGAGTCATTTTTGACCCCAGTTGCTTACGTCCGGTTTGTATCGTGATACAATTTGCAGTTTTGTGAATTTTTTGATCTGACAAAGGTATTTATCATTAATTATGTATCATTTATTTTTTGTACTCTTATTTTATGAAAATTACACATTTTCTGTAATTGATATCATACATTCTCTCATTATTTCCAATGAAATCTAAAGGCTTTCAGCTCGTTCATCATGATTACTGTACACCTATAGTAAAACTGCTTTGCATTTTATTCAACTTTATCTTTGTTTATTTATTTTAGGTTATTGTTTATGATGTCAAAATGAAAGTATTCAGCTGCCCAAGTAAGAGAAATATTGCAACGAGATGCTGACAGTGACAGCTCTGAGTCGTCTGATGATGCAGCATATTCAGCAAGCGAAGAAGCATATCAGCCAAGTTTGGGTGATAAATCTGATGATGACAGTCATGATTCAGATGGTGACGGCAGTTGGTCGCCAAGTGAACGTGAGACTGATGTTGAGCCGGTAACATCGCCTGCAGCAAAGAGTCAAGTTACAGGTCGAGGCAAAGGTCGAGGCTGTGCTGGACGGGGAAGAAGGCAGGAGTCCTCGGTGTCAGTATCATCTGTGAGGAATCTTAGTTGTGGTCATAGAGGAGCTAAGAAGTCATCAACTATAAGCACAAATGTTGCCATTGAAGCCTATGTATCTAAGGATGCCACATCATGGAACTGGAAACCTATAAAGCAAGCTGCTGGAAGATACGCCAGAGCTAATGTCATGCCCGTACAACAAGGTCCTACAAGGTATGCTGTGCGAAATGTTGATGGCCCTCTCGCAGCCTTCCACTTGTTCATGAGGAAGACTTATTGAATGAAATCATGATGTGGACGAGCAAACAAGGAAGACACATTTATGACGACACCTGGAAAGATTTGACAGATGGAGAATTTCAACATTTTCTTGGACTTCTGATCCTCTCAGATGTGTACAAGTCACAAAATGAATCAATAGTTCAGTTGTGGAACCTTGAAGATGGTCGTTCTGTTTTCGGCAAAAATATGGCCCGTAACCATTTTCAGCAAATTTCTTGTGCTTTTAGATTTGATGATGCAACCAACAGACGTGAATAACGAGGCGTGGATAAGCTTGCTCCAATCAGACACGTTTGTGATACCTGGGAAGCAACTCTAAGTGACACCTTTGTTCCTGGTGAAAATGTTACCGTGGATGAGCAACAGCTTACATTTTGTGGCCATGTTCTGTTCAGAAAATATATTCCCAGCAATCCTGGGAAATATGGCATAAAGCTATGGATGTTGTGTGACAGTGCAACATCATATGTTCTGCATCTTCAAGTATATACAGGAAGGGAACTCGGACAAAACAGGGAAAAGAATCAGGGTGAAAGGGTTGTGCTGCAACTCACTGAAGGATTGACGTGATCTGGCAGAAATGTTACTGTTGACAATTTCTTCTGCAGTTTATCCCTGTCACGGAAATTGCTAGAAAAACAAATGACACTTTTGGGGACAATTTGAAAGAACAGAAAAGAATTACCTCCAGAATTTGTAACAGCAAAGGGCCGAGAGGTATTCACTTCACTATTTGCCTTTCACGATGACGCCACTCTGGTTTCCTATTGCCCAAAGAAAGGAAAAGTGGTTGTTCTTCTGAGCAGTTTGCATGATCAAGAAGAAGTAGATAACACATGTACAGACAAAAAAACCACGCATGATCTTGGACTATAAGTCTACTAAAGGTGGAGTAGATATGGCAGATCAAATGTTGTGCACATATACCACAAAACGAATGACAAGACACTGACCAGTGACAATCTTCTACAACATGTTGGACATCAGTGCTTTGAACGCCTTCATTGTTTGGATGTCACAAAATCCAGAATGGCAGTCGAAGTCAAAGCACAGACGTCGTCTATTCCTCTTGGAATTAGGAAAGCAGCTGCTTCAGTGTAATTGCAGCGAGACTTCTTCCAGCATTGAAGAAGCCACTGATGCTGTTTGCAATGTCGGGATCCCAAAGAAAAGGGCAAGGTGTCACTGCTGTTCCAGAGAATAAGACAAGAAAAGCAACATAGTTTGCACCCCCTGCAAGCGCAATGTTTGCAAAGAACATTCAGAAATTGTGTCTCATGCAAATGGTGAAGGGGGAGCGGAGGGCAAGAACCACAGTCCACACTGGGAAGATACGTAAAAAACTTTTATTGGTGACCCAACTTAAAAGTTTCGGCCTGAGGCCTTCTTCAGGGGTCTAAAACAGACACAAACAACAGTTTAAAATATGAAAGCATAATATAAATGAACCAGTAATAAAAACACATTAAAAAAGGTTAATACATAAAAGTGTAAAATACATTACCAAAGAAGACAAAAGACAACAACTAAAGGGTGGACCAAGCCACTCTTCCCAATCTATAATAAATGAATAAATAATTAAATATAAACATATTAACCATCCATAAGAGCAAACCATGGGATGAACATAAATAGACATGCCATATGTATTTATATACATAAGATACATTAGAAGAACAAAATAAAGAATATACAAATTTTTTTTAGAAAAATAGCAGACAGTTATATAAAAAATACATTTTTCAACTTAAAAGTGCCAAGTAGCATGCTGGTTAATATACAGGTATAACAGATATTAGCATAAACAGTAAATATAACAACAACATTGTGTAAAGGTAACTGCCTCACTATTTAAAACGGGAGGGGGGATGTGAAAACAGCCCATACAGTAACAAATCCCTTACCGGTATGATCGAAATTTGCCAGAAAAGGTGCAAATCAAATCCTTCTGAAAGTAAAATGATCAAATTGTATCAACGCCATTGGCCAAAGCAGAAACGACTTCATAAAATAAGACCATCAGATAAGAAGAGGAACACTATCATCTAAATATCCTATACTAAAAGTGTGGATTGAAGAATTCATACTACACAAAATTATAATAAAAACGGGGAAATGTGTGAACTGACCTATATCAGAAAAAATGTCTGAAAAAAACATAAATAAAAGACATCACAGAATATGATTAAAAATACTGACATGCGAACGGTCAAACCTCTGACACGTTACAATCATGAACTGAAAAGGTAAGTCAGGAAAGGAACAACAGAACAGTTGTGAGGTTAAACCTTCTTATGTAATGTCTTATTTTATTACCAATTGTTATTTGTTACCGATTAGGTTTGTGAGGAGGTAGCAACATGTGAATGCTAGTAGGTAGGGTGCCATGTGTGCTGTGGGTGGTCTGCTCTGCTGTTAATGATCACTATGGGCTCTTAGTGTTTCAGTGGGTAAAATATCACAGGTATACCCCCTAATATCATGAGAGGAACATCACGGTACACCCCCCAGTATCATAAAGTAATATCACAGGTACACCCCTTATATCATAAGAGTAATAGCACAGGTATACCCCCTTTCTTTATGATTTCTAGCATTCTATTTGCTTTCTTGGCTGCTGCTGCACACTGGGCAGAGGGTTTCAATGTACAGTTGTGGTCAACATTATTGACACCCTTGCAATTCAACCCCTTAAAAAAAAGGTGGCCAGTGACATGGTTTTGGACTATATATATGCACACATATTTGACACATTAAAGAATCAAACAAAATAAGACCAATTATAAAAGGAAATAATAGGAAATGGTATAAAAACTAGGACATTGACAGGATATGATTATTATCCAAAATAAACCTAACAAAATCAAAACCTAACAAAATTATCAATATATATACCCCCTAAACTGAAATGATTTTAATACATTTAATAAAGACCTATACAAAGGTCTGTAATCATGGAACTGGCTGCACATAAGCATGCCAGTCCATAGTGATAGTTGGAAGACCTCATATACCTTGCAACACTAAGTTTATTTGCTAAGATAACCCGTCTGTTTATACAACACTTAGCTGCCGGTTCAAGAAAAATCCTCCAGTGATGAAAACATCGTTCCGTTCCGTCTCACATCAACAGACTCCATCGGGCATGCCACTGCACTGGTCCGGAAGATGGTATGCTGGCTATTATCGAAAACGACAAGGTTCCCGCTACACCACGTTGTATTTCAAGCCATCCAAAGTCCAAGCTCTTCTTCAGGCAATTCCATGATTACAGACCTTTGTATAGGTCTTTATTAAATTGATTAAAAAGGAGGACCACCACAAGAAGGGAGTTCCACTCATGGTGGGTGATCCGACAAAAATTATTTTTGATTTTTTCAGGTTTTGTTTGTTAATTTTTTAGAAAATAATTTCAGTTTAGAGGATATGATTATTGGCACCCTTGTAAACAATTCAAATCAGTTTGAACAGAAGAACCACATTCCCATTGCAGTAAAATTATACGCACCTGTGATCAATTTTCAGTATTCACACGACTTGAATCAACCAATGAATGGTGGCTCTAATATTTAAAATGGCTTTAATATTTAAAAAGAGAATATCATACTAAAATAATAATGAAGTCTGTCAACAAACCCAGAGAACTCTACGAAATTGTAAGATCTTTGCTAAAAGAGAATAAATAAACAGTTTCTCAGACTTTTCTTGGTACACAAACACTGGCTAAATACATTCATTCCAAATAGCTTAATTCCCCTCCTTATATACCAAAGACCTTTACTGGCAATCTTCTGCAAGCATGCAACCTCATCTCCCCTGGAAATCTTGAAAACATTATTAGAAATCTTAACACCACTACATCCCCACTTGATCCCTGCTCAGTAAACTGGTTTAAATTGGCAAGAGCCGAGTAAGCCCCAATCATATGCAAGATGTTAGAGCTTTCATTTTCTCAAGGATATATGCCCTCCAGACTAAAAATTGCATCCATAGGCCCAATAGTTTAGAACCCAAAGCTAGATCTATCAGAGCCAAGCTCATAAAGGTCAGTCTCAAGCCTCCCCTTTCTGGTGAAAATAATGGAAAAGGTTGTCCAACTTCAGTTACAAGAACATATTGACTCTAATGCACTACTTTATCCACAGTAACATGGTTTCCGGACTGACCATGGTGTTGAAACTCTATTAATCTCTCTTTTCAATAGGCTGATAAAGGGCATAGAAAAACCAACACAAGGTTTTGTCTTTACATTCTTAGATATTGCTGCAGCCTTTGACAAAGTATGCTACTACAGCGTTTGCAACGTATTGGAATCCAGGATCTAGCTCTAAACAGGCTGCAATCCTATCTATCTGGACACCTGCAATTTGTGTAATCAGAATCCAACACCTTTGACCTATGCACTCAAAAACAAGGAGAACCTCAGGGCTCAGTTTTATCAGCCCTCTTATTTAACATCTACATTCAGCCTATCTGTGATCTCATACATTCTCATGGTGTCTTTGGATGACACCATCATATATACTCCTTCCTCTACTGTTGATATGCACCTCATAACAATAACAAACTGTTTCAATGCAATAGCCCAATGGCTCTCTGAGCACTCTTTAACTATATAGCAAAACAGAAGTAATCTTCATAACTAGAGACCAAACAGTCTCCCCACCAACTTTGCTGAGAGTTGATAACGCAGATCTCACAGTCAAGCATGAAACATGATACCTTGGAGTAACCATTGATAATAACCTTAACCTACAAGCTCATATAAACAAAACAACAAAAAATTAGAACCCTCCAATAATTATACCCACTCCTGAAGACTCATGATTTCCAATTGGCCTTCGAAGCCATGATCCTCCCTACCTTGACTTTTGCAATGCAATCTTCCAGGGGATTCCAAAAAGCTCCCTAAACCCACTTCAACTTGCGCTTGTGTAGCATGCAGCTGCAAGAATACTTGTTACGGCTCTTAGGCTTTGCCATATTACATCCATTCTTAAAGAACTACATTGGCTTCCATGTATAAACTGCATAAAATACAAAACTATTATGATAACGTTCAAAACCTATCACAAACTATCCTCTCAATACCTGCAATCTTCAATAAGGAAACCACCTAATAATCATCACACAACATCTACTTGCTCTTTCTTCGGACCTTACAAAGTTCAACTAAACCATGTGTTCCCACACATTCTCCATTTATGCGCCGAGCATATGGAACGCACTGTCTGAAAAACTTATAGTAACTACGGACCTTGTAGACTTCTGGAAACTTCTTAAAACCTACCTGTTTAAAGAGCATTTTGGAGATATACAACTTAACCACTTATACCACCATCGTGAACTCAATACTATACTTTGAAAATTTAAATGCCAAACACCACTTGCCCCTTTCCTTGTAATCTACTTAACCCCTACCATGTAACCTCAAATCCTCCCCCCCCTCTTTCCGTCATTTATAAGGTCACTACATGTTATATGTAAAGTTGTTCAGTTTTATTGTGTTTCAGTGTGTTATATTAATGTAACCCAAGGGTTAAAATTGGCGCTTGCGCTGAAGTGGGTGACTGGTTTGAATTGTTGTTAATTATACTTGATAGTTTGGAGTCCTGAGTGAATATTAATGTACTGGTTATTTAAATTGGACAAAGTTTTAGGTAATTTTATGGAGGAAAATGTATAATGCCTAAAGGAATGTATAAATTTAAAATTGGAAATAATACGATATTTAAGTTAGATAAGCTGAATGGAATCATAGGTTTTGGATTATTTTGGAAAGATTTTAATGTGTAAACCTTCCAAATTAAGGTCTTGCCATTCACTTTAATGGGAAATTACAGTTGAAAAGAAAACAGATTTTTCTTTGTAAAATTTAGAACATGCTTTAATACCTAATCTGCATATTCCTAAAGCATGCTTGTGATTGGTTAGCGGCTCTGGAATGTAAATAGATGTTGTCAGAAGAGTCACCGTAACCTTGACAACAGGAAAAATATAATCTGCATATTCCTAAAGCCTGCTTGTGATTGGTTAGCAGCTCTGGAATGAAAATTGGTGATGTCAGAAGAGTCATTGTAACCTTGACAACAGAAAAGTTATAGCTGGAAAAAGAAAGAAGAGCTTGAACAGAAAGCAGAAGTGTGTTGTGCTATGCCTGGAAAGATGTACTGTTTATGCCAGTAAAAAGGTACCAATAGATGAAAAATTGTTTTTGAGAGTGGAATTGCTGTTGGAACTATATGAAAATCAGGCAAAGTAAATGACAGCCCTTATTTTGCGTGGCACTGGACAATATTTATTGAGAAGTATTGCCAGGTAGTAAAGCAAGTGACACTGGTTGAAAATTCCATAAGAGCTCTCTGAAGGAGGGAGGCTGAGAGGAAGTGGCAGTGTCTGTGAGGAGTGCTTTGCTATTAAGTAGCTTATAGTATGTGGTGCCTGAAATTCTAAAGTGATAGTGAAGCAGCGAAGTGCAGACAATGAATAAATCCAGGAGTCAATTGCAGGGTCCAAGCCAATTTATTGTGCACAAGGCCCAGACAGTCAAGCTTCAAAAAGGACTGAGCAAAGTTCTTACAGAGACATATTCATTTTATACATTTCTTTTCAGTTTGACAATGCAAACGTTCTATTGGTCTCAACGCCCCCTGCATTTGTCCAATCAGAGACCCCTCCTGGACCTAGCACCCAGCTCCCTCCTCTAGGATTGTTCTAACAATGGCACAGTTTCTAGGTATGGATACAATTCTACTGCAAGGTCGTTTCTAGCTCTAGGAATGTAAGCACTGAAACATTTCTATCCTCAGAACACAAAAGAATAATGAAAGTTTTATGAATTCATAAGAAACTTCTTATTAAGCAGTTTAAAGCAGTTTTCTCAGACTTTCACAGATTTTTGGTTCTTTACTGAGATGGGGGTTGGAATCAGGGCCTAACTTACAGGCCTTTCATATTTGCAGGCTACCATAGGCCATAGCCTACCACAATAGGATACCTGCACAGTAAGTGACTGATGTCATTGCGGAAGAGAAATATGCTTGGAGTCATATAAGGAAATAGATGACTGAAGGCATTGTCTTGGAAAAGTGAATTCATAAATGAAGCTCTGTTAGTAGTTAGGGAAAAACAGTAAAGATTAGGCTTTATTAGGGACTTTAATTATATTTTGATTTATTTAGACAGGAATCTATACTGAATAATTTCACAGTGATTGTTCGCTAGTTGGTAAGCTAGATAGGGTTTTCTATTTTTGATTTGTTTAAAGCTTAGGTAGTAGGTTGGAGATTGAGAAGACTACCGTCAGCTGAGCAGAAGTGGTGTTTCCATCAACAGAAGCTCCCATAAAAGGAATTCCAAAGTCATCAAACTTAACAAGAAAATTCTACAGCTACAGATACCAAACAACTGCTGCAACTACGGAGAGTTAAGTGCTCGTAAAGACCGTGTTTTGTGAGAAAAAGGACAATTGATACATACCTGAGAATAGAAATTGATAGAAGTGCTGTAAGTTTTCTGTAGAGATAAAAGTTATACAAACGTTCAGGTTTTAAGAAACCAAACAAGTAAATTGTTATACAAAAATTAGTAAGAAACAAAGAAAATAAATACTACTACTTATCTGATCTGTTGTTCAGAAATGTTAATCTTTGATAGACGAATCTCACACTTGATTTTTGTTTTTGCATTTAATAGTGAAATGTTCTATAGTAAAATGAACAGTAATTAGTAAAAAGCAAGATTTTGAATACAAAGTAAATTAAATCTGTTATTAAGTCTAACCATCCATAATAACAAATAAAATTGTTATACTTACCACTTGGAGCTTGAGTTCTAAAAATCCTTTTAGTTTAATTCCTTCATTTTGCTTTGAGCAGTGAACGAGGTTAGTTTATTTTTGTGCCTTGTTGTCTGGGTTTGCGCCACTTCTTGGCCACAACTACTACCATCATATCTAGGGGTGGAGGTGAACTCAGACACAGCGAGGTTACATTAACTATGTTCTCTAGAAAGTTCTGTTCTGTTTAATATAAATGCCTTGATCGTTGGAAAAGCAGTATATAAGCCTTTTCAAATAAATAAATAAATAAATAACTAAAAAGGCCAAATTCACACCTTGTTCCATTTTCATAATGATGAAGATAAGAGAACTGCCTGAGATGATCAGAAAAGCTATTATCACCAACCATCAAACTTCAGAGGGTACAAGGCCATTTCCAAAGACCTTGAGATTCCTGTGTCTACGGTTTGCAATGTTATTAAGATGTATTCTGCTCATGAAACTATCAAGAACCTCTCAGGACATGGTGGGAAGAGGAAAATTAATCCAAGAAGTCTTCAAAGGTTAGTGTGAACGGTTGGAAAAACATCATAAACAACATCCAAAGAGCTTAAGGAGCAATCTGGAGTGGTGGTTTCAACCCGCACCGTATGCTGTGCACTAAACTACTACTACTACTACTGAACATTTGTATAGTGCTACAAGGCACAAGATGCACTGCACAGGCACATGTAAGATGATCCCTGCTCATGAGCCTACAATCTAGTTAAGACAAACATCACAACAGTTGAAGACAATAATTCATCTAGGGGGTATGGTAAGTGAACATAGGAGATGTGGAGGCATGTTCCAAATAGGACGTCCAAGTGTAATCTGGGACGTCAAAGCCAGAACATCTGAAAAGAAAGTCAGGTACGTGCAAGTTCAAGCATAATTCCAGAAACATGGATGTGCCCCATATGCATGTGTATCAAATGTCTATATAGACATCCTCAAAGTCAAGATGTCTAATAGCATAAAAGCTAGTGGCTTAAATACTGGGTGACCAGAGTTCAAAGCCCAGTGTGGGACTTTATAATCTAAATCTAGTGGCTTAATTCTGCATCTTCTCTACTCTCTCTGGATGTTTTAAGGTGAAAATAAACATTTTCCAGATGCCTATTTGTGCCTTGGATTCTGGGATCGAATTGAGACATGTAAGCCCATTGCCCCTCCCCAGACACACCTCTGCCACACCCCCATGCCTGCTTGAACATCTCTGTATGGGAGATGTCTGCGAATGGCATTTGTGAAATTGTTATGGGACGTGTCTGTTATTTCAACATCTACGTGCATGTCTGCATATGACCAAGCCTTTTAGAATGACCTCTAAGTGAATAAGGATCCAAAAAGCAACCTCAAAGAGGTGAGATTTCAGCCTGGACTTGAAGAGGGCCTAGATGAAGCTTGATGTACAGACCCAGGAAGTTTGTTCCAGGCATTAGGAGCAACAAGGTTAAAAGAATGAAGTCTGGAGTTGGCAGTGGAAGAGAAGGCCATAGATAGAAGGGAACCACCAGAACAGCAGAGTTCCCAAGGAGGGGTGTAGGGAGAGGTAAGAGAGGAGAAGTAGTGAGGAGCATCAAAATGAATGCACTTATAGGATTGCAGGAGAAGTTTGAACTGGATATGGAAACAGATGGGGAGCCTATGAAGTGACTTGAGAAGAGTGATTATATGAGCATATGGCTGATGGAGGATTAACAATTCAGCCAAGTTTTGAACAGATTGAAGGGGAGAGAGATGACTCAGAGGGAGACCAGCAAGGAGGAGGTTGCAATAGTTTAGGCAGGAGGTGACTAAATAGTAGATAAGTGTCTTAGTAGTGTGTTTAGAAAGGAAGGGGCAAATTTTGCTGATGTTATAGAGAAGGAAACAACACCTTTTAATTATCTGTTGAATGCATGTGGAGATGGAGAGGGAGGGGTCAAAGATGACCCCAAGGTTGTGAGCCGAGGAAACAGGGAGAAGTAAAGTGTTATCCACAGAGACTGAGACAGGGGGAAGGTGAGAGGTAGGTTTAGGGGGAAAGATAAGAAGCTCATTTTTAGCCATGTTCAGTTTCAAATGGTGGTGAGACATCCAGGCAGTAATGTCAGATAGGCAGGCAGAGATCTGGGCCTGGATTTCTGGGGAGATTTCAGATATCAAGAGGTAGATCTGAGATTCATCAGCTTAAAAATGATATTGAAAGCCATCGGAGATGAGTGTACCAAGAGACTGGGTATACAGAGAGAAAAGGAGTGGAACCAAGACACTAACTGAGAGTGGGATAGCAATCGAGGAGGATCCAACAGAACAAACACTGAAAGTATAATGAGAAGGATAAGAAGAGAACCAGGATAACACAGAGCCATTAAAACCAAGTAAGGACAAGGTGTCAAGGAGAAAGTAGTTGTCAACAGTGTCAAAAGCAGCAGGAAGGTCGAGAAGGATGAGGATTGAGTAAAAGCCCTTGGATTTTGCCAAGAACAGGTCACTGGAGACTTTGGCAACAGCCATTTCAGTAGAATGTAAAAGACAAAAAACAGATTGCAATGTATCAAGAAGGGATTGAGAGGAGAGAAAATGAAGGTAATGGCAGTGAACTGCATGTTCAAGTAGTTTAGAAATGAAGGAGAGGACAGAGATGGGTCAATAATTAGAAGGACATGTAAAGTCTTGTGAAGATTTCTTGAGGGGAGGTGGTATCACAGCATACTTGAAGGTTATGGGAACAGTTGCAGTGGAGAGTGATAGGTTGAGAATATGAGATGGAAAGGATGACAGTGGAGGAAATGGAGCTTAAAAGATAGGTGGGAATAGGATCAGAGGAATAGATAGTGAGTTTGGAGGAGGAAAGAAGAAGTGTAGTTTCCTCCTCAGAGATATTGAGAAAAAACAGAAAGGGTGGCAGAGGTTGAGGGGACGAGTTGAAACAGGGGAAAGAGGGGATGGAGCTAATCTTATGGGGAATTGAAGTGTGATCTTATGGACTTAGTTGGTGAAGGTTTGGGCAGAAATGGAAGGAGGGATTGTAGATGAAGGAGACTTGAAGAGAGAGTTGAGAATTGTAAAGAGACAGTGAGGCTCAGAAACAAGAAAGTTAGTCAGGTGGACGTAGTATTTTTGCTTGGTGAGTGCTATGGCAGACTGGACGGAGGCAAGCATGAATTTGAAGTGTAGAAAGTAAGCAAAGGTGTGGGATTTGAGCCAAATTCACTCAACTGAGTGGGCCCAAGAATATTGATAGCGGGTAGTTGAAGACAGCCAGTACCGAGGTACAGTACACCTCACAGGACTTGGCGTGGATGGAGCAAGGGAAAGGAACTTTAAATCAGAAGAATCAGAGTGGAGGAGTAATCTAATGGATAGAGCACTGGCTTTACAACCAAGAGTCCAGGGTTTGGTTTTCACTAGCACTCCTTGAGGCCTTGGGCAAGTCACTTACCCTTCCATTGCCTCAGAAAAATCCAAGTTATCAATGTCCCTGTTTAATGTACATTACCAAGTTTAAGTTACAATGTAAACTGCAATGATAAAGTGGTATTAAAAACCTGTTAAATAAATAAATATTGAAATCACCAAGAATAAGGGAGGGGGATGATGAATCCAGAAAGAAGGAAAGCCATGAGTTGAAGTCAGTGAGAAAGGTAGAGGCAGACTTGCCAGGGGTTCAATAAATAACAGCTATTCAGAGAAGTAATGGAGTGAAAAGACAAATAGAGTGGACCTCAAAAGAGGGAAAGAAGTGAGGCTGAGGTAGAAGGAGAGGTTGAAATTGGCAGGAATGAGAGAGTAGAAACCCAACACAACCACCATGGCCAGTGGGACGAGGCATGTGGGAGAATTGGAAGCCAACAAGACAGAGAGCAGCGATTGAAGTTGAGTCTTCAGGGAACAGCCAGGTTTCAGTTAGAGCAAGAAGATGGAGAGCATTAGAGATGAAGAGGGCATGAATAAAGGCAAGTTTATTTGATATGGAGTGAGCATTCCATAAGGCACATGAGAAAGGGAGAGAGGAGGGTGAAAGGAGAAGGATATGAATAAGATTTGAGTAGTTGTGTGAGGATCTGTCCTGAGAGTGTGAGAAAAATCTAGGGGGGCTAGGGTTGGACTTGATATCGATAGAAGGATAAGGAGCAGAAGAGTGCAGGCAGAGAGGAGATGGTATGGTGGTAATGAGGATGAGGTTCTTTCAGAGAGAAGGAGGAGAGCGATGAATGAGAGGAAGAAAAAGGTGAAGCTCAAGAGCTGATAATAGGGTAGATGACAAGATAGTGGGAGAAGAGAAGAAGGTAAAGAGGGGATGATAAGGAGAAGGAGGGAGTTGAAGCTGAGGGGAGAAAGTTAGGGAGTGTCATCAATAGGAAGAAAAAATGATGTGGAGCCAAAAGAAAAAAGATGGAAAGGAGGGCAGACATTATGAGGAAAAATGAATGAAAGACGGGAGTAAGATATAGGGGAGTAGGAAGCACCTGGGAATAATAGTGGTCTAAATCACCCTTTATGAAGAGGTTGCATAGCAAAAGTTCAGATGATCTTTAAAAATATCTAAAATTCCAAGATAATTGAATAAACCAAGATGGTCTCAGTCTAATTCAAACTGCCATTGTGCAAGGCCCTGGAGCCGGCATGGAGGACTTCATGAGCGAAGGCCAAGGAGGACCCCACTGCTCAAAGATGGCCATAAAAAGGCATGCCTAATCTTTGCCCAAACCCACCTTGAGAAACTACAATCCTTTTGGGAAAATTTTCTGTAGACAGACAAAACAAAACTTGAGCTCTTTGGCAATGTAGACCAGCAATACATTTACAGGCAAAGAAATTAAGCTTATAAGGGAAAAAAACACCCTTCATACAGTTAAATATGGTGGAGGTTTCATAATGTTATGGGCTGTTTTGCTGATTCAGGAACTGGACGCCTGGAACTTTAATTTTGCTGAGTAATAATTTTCGCAATTTGGTTAATGCAGTAAAGCCAATTATTAATATATCAAAGGAGGAGTGGCCTAGTGGTTGGGGCAAGTTACCTCAGGCTGGAGGACCAGGTGTTCAAATCCTGCTAGAGGACAGCAACCTTGGGCCTGAAAGACTGGGGTTTCTAGTCCCACATGTGCTCCATGTGGCATTGGGCAAGCCACTTAATTCTCTGTTGCCTCAGGTACAAAAAAGCATAAATTGTGAGCAGGGGTGGCTCTATAGTGAGTTGGTGACCTGGGGTGGCAAAAATTGCCCCCAAAAAGACCAACTCACTTGGCCTTCAAAAAAAACCCTCCCCACAATCAGAAGAGCTGCTGCTGCTGCAGCAGTGGCAGAATGAAGTGCCTGGTGGCTTCAGCCCCCCCTGCCTCCCCAGCAGAGCCTTCCTTATATTATTTCCCTTAGCACCGGCTTTTCAGAGTCGCAAAGGGAGAGTTTCCGCTTCCCGCATCTCTGTTATTTGAGCCACCGGCGCTGATGGGAAACAGGAAGTGCCTGTTTCCCATCAGCGCTGGTGGGCTTAACAGAGCTGTGAGAAAGGGAAACTCTCCCTTCGCGGCTCTGAAAAGCCGGCGCTGAGGGAAATAATACAAGAGGGCTCTGCTGGGGAGGCAAGGGGGCCACTGCCGCAGGGTACTTCGTTCTGCTGCTGCTGCGGCAGCAGCCAGGTTTGTTTGTTTTTTAAATTTCCCTGGGCTGATGGGGGGGGGGGTTAGGACTGGAAGTGGGCTGATGGAGGGAGGTTAGTACTGGTAATGGGCTATGGGGTGGGCTAGGACTGGAAATGGGCTGATGTGGGGTTAGAACTGTAAATGGGCTGATTGGGAGGTGTGGCTAGGACTGGAAATGGGCTGATGGGGGGGTTAGAACTGGAAATGGGCTGATCGGGACGGGGGCTAGGACTGGTAATGGGCTGCTTGGTGGGGCTAGGCCTAGAAATGGGCTGATTAGGGGGCTAGAGCAGGAAATGGGCTGATTGGGGGGCTAGGACTGGAAATTGACTTATTGGGGGGGATAGGACTGGTAATTGGCAGATGGGGGGCTAGCACTGGAAATGAGCTAGGACTGGTAATGAGCTGATTGGGGGGTTAGGACTTGAGTGTGCTGATAAGGGGGATAGGACTGGAAATGGGCTGGGACTGTAAATGGGCTAATGGGGAAGGGGAGGAAAGTGCTGCTGGCCCTGGAAGAAAACTAGGGGCTAGGGCAACAAATGGGCTGATGCGGGAGGATTGTAGAATCGGACTGGAAGGGAGCGGATACTGAGAGGGTCTGCCAGGGAAAGGAGGTGGCAGGAAGGGAGCTGACATGGGGGAAGGAGGGGTCTGGAAAGGAGCTGACACCTGGGATGTACTGAAGGGGGACTGGAAGGGAGTTGACACTTGGGGATGGGAGTGGTAGGTAGTTGGGTAATGGGGAGGAGGCTGGAAGGGAGCTGACATGCAAATGGCACTGGAAGGGATGGACAGAGGGTAGGGCGACTGGAAGGGAGCTGACTGGGGGGTGGCACTGAGAGTGGACATAAGCTGATATCTGGGATGGTATTTGGACTAGAAGGGGCTGGACAGTGGGGAAGGAGGGGACTGGAAGGGAATGGATACCAGTGGCAGTCGTGGGAATGCAAGGCGGTTGACATTGGAAGGTACTGGGAGGGGAGGACTGGAAAGGGGGCTGATACTGGGGAGGGTTACTGGAACTGGAAATGGGCTGATTGAAGAAAGTGCTGAAAACTATAGAAGAGATAAGAAATGGCAGATGGACCATGGGCCATAGACCACAGAAAGAGAGCTAAGAGAAGACAGGAAGGCAGAAGCCTCAGATCGGGACCAGCATGATCAGAGAATAAAATGATCAGACAACAAAGGTAGAAAAAATAATTTTATTTAATTTTAGTGATTAGGCTTTGTGCTATTTTTATATTTTACACAGTATTTGGGAACTGCATCTCTTATTTATCTGATGTCGCACTGCATGTGGACTCTGGCTTCTTGGGGTTTCAATTTGAATTTTCTCTACATATTTTTATTTTTACTTTTGATTGTGGTTACTTATTTTGCACTTGGTGAGAGTTGATGTTGTGAGTGTGTGTGACTGAGGTCAGGTGTTCTGTTAACATGGAGTTTGTACATAAATATCTATACTGTACTATAGTAATTTGACTTGTTCAGCTTTTCAAATAGGTGTATGGATGTTCCAGGGCCTACTGTAGTATTTACAGTGATGCTTTTTTTGGATAGGCTCCTTATGTGAGTTTTGGAAGTTTGTGCTGATATGGTATGGTATGGTAGGTTTGCTCTTTGTTGTAGGGTTTTGTATTAGTTCACAATATGCCTGGTACTGGAGAATAGTGGTTGTTGTTGTTAGTGAGATGATCAGAATCAGATTTTTTTAAATATTTTTTCCATTTTAAATTTTTTATTAGTTTTTCAATACATTCAAAAAATAAATGCACAAAGAAAACACTGGTAAAAAAACAGGACAAATAGCCACCATAATACATAAAGTAAATAAAACGCCATTAGCCATACTTGAGCCCACAATTGTTAAAACAGGAGGAGGCATCAGGAAAACATAATTTTTTTACAAAGAAAAAAAAAAAGCAAGACAATATTTCGTAGCAGTGTGAGACCTATACATCAGCCGAATGGGAGTCAACAACAACCACAGAAGCCTCCCTAGCCACAAGAAACTCCAGCAGTTGATTGGGTTCAAAAAACAAATATAACTTTTCTTTATAGGTAACATGACATCTAGCTGGAAATTTCAACAAGAAAGATCCACCAACGGAAAGAATCCTGGGTTTCAACCTCAGGAATTCTTTCCTCCTTAGCTGGGTGTCCCTAGCAAGCATGGGAAAATGCAGACATATGAACCCAAAAATTGCACACTGAAATTTCTAAAATATGACCTTAGGATTAAAGACTTATCTGATTCAAGAGCCAGCGTAACAAGGAGAGTGGTGCAAGCTGTGACCAGCTCCAGAGAATTCTCCAGGAACCTAGTGAGATCTCCGGACTCTATTGGAGCCTCACCAGGTACTCCTTGATCACCCCGGCTGAGCACAAGATATTGAACCCTGGTCAATGGTGGTAGGTGCTCCTCAGAGATCTTCAATACCTCCCTGAAGTACCTACGGACCTTCTCCATGGGTGAACACAATAGAAATCTAGGTAAATTAATCAGTCTCAAATTGTTCTTCCGGACTTGATTCTCCAGATATTCCATTCTCCTAGAAGACACATTTCTGTCTTTAATGTGGGCACCATGTAACTCCCGGAGCTGTTCAAGATCTCCCTCTAGTTGCACCAACTTCCCAGCTTGCTCCTGCTGGACTCTGGAACATTCTTGAAAATGAGTATGTAGGGAAACAGTTTCAGTACTTACAAATGATGAAATAGCCGCAAGGGACGGATTCATAGTAGAAATGGCCTCCCATAGCACCTCCAACGTAACTTTTTGGGGTTTCACCAACACGCCAGCACCTCTGATGGATACCATAGGACTGCCTGCCTGGGGTAGGTTATCTCCCACCGAAGATATACCATCTGATCTCTCTCTTCCTCCAGACGGCGAAATCAGATGTGTGCAGCCTGCGATAGAGCCCTCTTCACTCTCCAGAACCGTCATACTAGTTTTTGCACCATTGGGAAGCACTCCCGAAGCCACTGCTACACTTCTGGGGCATGGTGGGGGGGGGGGGGGCCCGCTGCTCAGGGGAAAGCACTACCCCTGATGTGCTCAGATCTGGACTCAACACCTGACCCGCCGAAGATGCTGCTCCAGCTCCGAGGATCACACAGCCGCACGTCTGAAGCGTTCTCTGCCCAGCGGAGTCAATCTGAGTCTCACTCGAGGGTAAGGAGGCTTGCTTATGCTTCCTGCGTCCCATCTCCACCACTGAAAGGGCAAGCCGCCACGAACAGAGCACTTCACAGAAAGCCAGATCACCCGAAGCTGATCACCGCCGCCATCTTGCCTCCTCCCTTTTTTTAAATATTGAGTTCTGTGGGTGAATGTCCTGGTTCTGCTCTGCACCTACTATAGATGCAAAATATGTATTGAAAATGAAAAAGCAAGAACCATAACAGTTTATAACAACAACATAAAAATGAGTTATAATTTAGTTTTATAAACTATGCTGTGGGTTCTTGCTGTCTTTTAGTTCCTTGATGTGCAAACAGGACCATACCTAGATCTGTGCAAGAGGTGCATTTTCACAGGGCGCAAAGGCTTGGGGGTCACATTTTGGCTGTGTGCTGTTGCCCTGCCGCCGCTGGCAGGACAATAGCAGGCAGCCAAAATGCGCTCCCCAAGCCTTTTTGCAGCACTTTAAGCAAGTCTGGCCCTTCCCTCCTCCGACATGATGTCAGAGTAGGGAGGGACAGATCTGCTTAAAGTGCCGGGGCCTTTCAGATCGGGCGCATGCCCCCCCCCCCTCCTCCCCATACCTCCGTCCAGCCCTGCCTGCTCTTTCCCTGCTGCTGGCACCGCCGTTAAAAAAAACAGAAGGCAGCAGCAGCAGGGAAAGAACAGGCAGTGATGGATGGAGGTATGGGGGAAGAGGGGGGCATGTGCCCAAGCTGCAAGTCACACAGGGTGCGATTGCAGCTCGATACGGCCCTGTGTGCAAACATCTTGCATTTCCTCCATAAAAATCTAATCGGCTTTTTGGTTTGGTTCAGTCTCTGATTTGATTTCTGAAAAAAACATGCCCCCCTCTAAGGTGGGGGGGGGGGGGGGCGCCATTTCATTCTTCACCTCAGGCAGCAGATTGCCTTGAGTCGCCCTGATTGTGAACCCTTTGAAGACAAGGGAAACATGTATATACAGTACCTGAATGTGCACCACTTTTACTGGTAGAAAAGTGGTATATAAGCCTAGTTAAATACAAGATACTGTACATAACAATCACAAAATGCAACAGTGCCAATAACGTTAACCACAACTGTATTATCCATGATGATGCCTAAATCCTTCTCCAGGGTGGTGGTTCCTAATGTGGAATTTTGCATTGTGCAACTGTAGTTTGGGTTGTTCTTCTCTAAGTGCATAATTTTGCACTTCCCACATTAAATGCCATCTGCTATTTGGATGTCCAGTCTCCCAATTTATCAAGGTCCTCTTGCAATTTTTTTATGAACTTCTTAGGTTTTATCAACTTTGAATACTTTCATATCATCTGCAAATTTGTTCACATATAGTAACATAGAAACATGACGGCAGATAAAGGCCAGCATGGTCCATCTAGTCTGCCCAGCAAGGTGGTAAGTGTAGGTGCACTTGCCGCTCCGTGCAGGTCACTTCTCCCCATGCCTTTGTTTAGGGGTGTACCCACCGCTCCGTGTAGGTCACCCCTATTTGTTCAGATATAAGAGATAGTTATGCTTATTTTGATTTTATCCTGTTGTTATAAAAGGATCCACTATGTCTGTCCCATGCTATTTTGAATTCTGTCACTGTGTTTGCCCCCACCACTTCCATCGGGAGGGCATTCCAAGCATCCACCACCCTTTCAGTGAAAAATTATTTCCTGACATTGCTTTCAGTTTATCCCCTTGCAGCTTCATGTTATGCTCTCTAGTTTTACAGCTTCCCTGTCTTTGGAAGAAGTTTGTTTGTCCATTAATATTCTTTAAGTATTGAAAGGTCTGAATCATATCTCCCCTTTCCCTCCTCTCCTCCAGAGTGTACATATTTAGGCCTTCAAGTCTCTTCTCATAAGTCTTACGATGCAGACTCAAAATAATTTTGGTCACCTTCCTCTGAACCGCTTCCAGCCTTTTTATATCCTTTGTGAGATACGGTCTTCAAAACTGAACACAATATTCCAAGTGAGGCCTCACCAGCGACTTGTACAGTGGAATTAGTACCTCTTCCTTTCTGCTGGTAATTCCTCTCTGTATGCAACCCAGCATCCTTCTGGCTTTTGCCACAACCTTGTCACACTGTTTCACCACCTTGAGATCATCAGAAACAATCACACCGAGGTCTTTCTCCTGATCCGTGCACATCAATCTCTCGCCTCTTATCGTATAGAATTCCATTGAATTTCTGCTTTCCAAGTGCATGACACTACACGTCTTCACATTAAATTGTAACTGCCAAGCATTAGACCATTCTTCCAGCTTTTGTAGATCTTTCCTCATGTTATCCACTGCCTCAGGGGAGTCCCCTCTGTTGCAAATGTTTGTGTCATCTGCAAATAGACAGACTTTTCCATTCAGCCCTTCGGTAATATCACTTACGAATATATTGAACAGTACCGGTCCCAAGACCCAACCGTGGAATTTTGTTTACCATCGCCCGCTGTTGTCTGTCAGTCAACCAATTTCTGATTCAGTTCACCATCTTGGGGCCCATCCCCATGCTGTTGTGTTTATTGATAAGCCTTCTATGAGGAACAGTATCAAAGGCTTTGCTGAAATTTAGATTTCATCGCATGCCCTTGATCTCGTTCTTTGGTCACCCAGTCAAAGAACTCAATCAGATTTGTTTGGCAACATCATACTTTGGTAAAACTATGATGCCTCAGATCATACAACCTGTTGGTTTCGAGGAAGTCCACTATTTGCTCTTTCAGGAGCGCCTCCATTACTTTTCCTGCCACAGTGGTAAGGCCTCCTGGCCTGTAGTTTGTCACTTCCTCCCTATATCCATTTTTGTGGAGAGGTACCACATCAATCCTTCTCCAGTCCCGTGGAACCTCTCCTGTCTGCAAGGATCTTTTAAAAACATCCTTTAAAGGCCCTGCAGGAACTTCTCTGAGCTCTTTTAGTATCCTGGGGCGTATCCCATCTTGTCCATAGATTTGTCCACTTTCAGTTTTGCAAGCTGTTCTAACACATCATCTTTTGTGAATGATGTGGTAACTACTCCATTCCCATTTGTATATTTGTCAGTCACAGGTGGTCCTTCTCCAGGATTTTATCTACTGAAAACAGAGCAGAAGTATTCGTTTAGCATTGTCGCTTTTTCAATGTCACTTTCCACGAATCCGTTCCCAGCACTTTTGAGTCCTGCAATTCCACCTCTGATTTTCCTCCTCTCCCGAATATACCTGAAAAAGGTCTTGTCACCACACTTCACATCTTTAGCCATCTTTTATTCTGCCTTTGATTTTGCTATCCTTATTTCTCATTTTGTCACTTTTAGTTTGATCTTTTATTCTTTTCTGTGTTCCTCTGCTTGCGAGCTTCTGAATTTTGTGAAAGCTCTGTTTTTGCCTTTATTTGTGCAGACACTTCTTTGGAGAACTAAACAGGTTTCCTTTTCCTCTTGTTTTTATTTACTTTCCTTACGTATGTATCTGTTGCACCTTTTATTGCTTTCTTTAGTTTAGCCCATTGCAATTCCACTTCCCTTAACCCCTCCCACCCTACCAACTGCTCCTTCAGGTACTTGGCCATTTTACTAAAGTCATCATTTTTGAAATCTAAGACTTTGAGTTTGCTGTGATTGTATTACACCTTAGTTTTTATCTCAAACCACACCGTGTGATGATCACTGCTGCTTACATGGTCAACCACCTGGATATTCAACACGCTATCTCCGTTGGTGAGTACTAAATCCAGCACGGAGCTCTCCCTGGTCAGTTCCATCACCATTTGTTTAAGTAACGCATCTTGGAAGGCATCCTTAATTTTTTTACTTCTTTCCAGATTTGCAGAAGGAACACTCCAATCCACATCTGGTAGATTAAAGTCACCCAATATGATTACTTCCCCCTTCATGGTTATCTTTGCAATATCAACAATTAATTCGCTATCCATTTCTTTGGTTTGAGCTGGAGGCCTGTAGACCACACCAGTATGGATGATAGTGCCATTTCCTCTTTCCAACACAATCCACAATGCTTCTTCTTTTTCCCATGTCCCCTGCATTTCAGCAGCTTTAATATTGCTTTTGACATACAGGACTACTCTTCCTCCTTTTCTACCCTCTCTATCTCTTCTAAATAGATTATAACCAGCTATGGCTATATCCCATTCATGCAACTCATTAAACCATGTTTCTGTAATGGCCACAATGTTCAAGTCTATTTCCACCATTAGGGCTTCCAGATCAGAAATTTTGTTTGCTAGGCTTCGAACATTTGTACACATTGATTTCCAGAATTTGTTGAATGGCTTGCCTCCCTTTTGCATGGGTTTTTTTCTACATGTCCTTTCCCGCTTGCCATTGATGTGTTGTTCAAATGTGTAGCTGCTTCCAATGTTTTCTTTTGCTGGGAGTGACGTACTGAATTTGTCGTTCTTCATCCATCACCCCCTTTCCCTAGTTTAAATGCCTGTCTACATAATGCCTGAATTTTTCACTTAGGATCCTTTTCCCTGCAGCGGACAGATGTAGTCCATCAGTACATTTGGTCTCTTGTTGATCCATGTGTTTCTCCAGTCGCCTAAATATCGAAATCCTTCTTGTTTGCACCAGGTTTGGAGCCATGTATTAAAGTTGTTTATGTGATGCAGCCCATCTGCCCCCTTACCATGAACAGCTAGAACTTCTGAGAATGCTATAGTGTTAGCAATTGGCCTGAATTTCTCTCCCAGAGTCTGGAAGTCCCTTTGAACTGCAGAGGAACTGTTTCTAGCCAGGTCATTTGTACCCAAGTGGATGACAATATCAGTTTTGGAGTGCTCACTTTCTGCACTAACTATACTAACAATTTGGTTTTTATCCTGCTGGCTGAAGAACCTGGTAAGCATTTGACCATCCTCTCTCCTTTGAGCTGTGTTCCCAAGTCGGTGCCTCTGATGATGGAATCTCCAATGAGTAGAAGTTTTCTGTTTTGTGAGTTTTTCTTCCTATTTGGTACATTATCAGTAGATTTGGCATTAAGTCTATCATTTAAGGGCACTTCAGTTTCCATCAATTGGGCACCCTCATTATCCAAGTCAGAGAAGGCATTGTGCAGGGATATCACTTGATGTACAGGGTGTCTCTGCGTTACAGTTCGCAACCTAACAGAGCCCACTGTGATCCATTTGTCCCTGGGCTGTTTGATTCTTTGTGGAAGCAATGGTGGATTTTGTTCAGTTTGTAACCTAGAGGAAGTGTGTTTAATTGCAGCTAATTCTTCCCTTAGTAGAGTCAATTCCTTATGCATAGCAGCTAACTTGAGGCATATAGGGCAAACTCTTAGGATCCAAATGATTCTTCTTGGAATGAAAGCACCACAGTTATTGCATTGAATACACGACATTCTGACTCAGCTGTCCTAGAAGGAGAAAAGAAAAAGTGGGTGTAACACCTATTTATAGTACAGAAGTCAATGTATATGATGACTATATAGGCAGGGGTGGGTGGGGTGAAGGGTAGGGTGGGCGGGAACTTAAATATCCATGGCCAGTAGGCCTATGGACTGAGGGCACACTCATATATCTGATTTTAAGGCTATGCAAGGAGCACAGGCAGGCTAATAATCCCTAAAAACCTATATGCAACAGGTAAAGTTTTATCAAAAGACAGGCAGTGATAATGTTTGAAAGTCTTAGCTGAGTGTGTAGTCTCGAAGTTCTGATAGCAGACTGGTTCAGGTATTTGGTCAGTGGTAGAGCAGCTTTAATTTAATTATCCCCTCCCTGTAAGACAGGCTTGCATCAGACAAAGGAAACTAAAAAATTCAAACTGAACTCTTACTGCTATGTATCATCCTACTAAGCAAAGGTCCCTGTAACCATAAAATGATACCCTTGCTTGCAAAATTAAGTAGGAGACCTACGTATAGGGTTACCAACTTTTTCACCGAGAAAAACCCGACACCTGTGGCTCGCCATGCTCCACCCATTCTCCGCCCCTAGTCCCACCCCTGCCCCGCCCCCAGCCCCACCCACAAAAATTACCGAGGATACGTGTAGGCTAACTTTCTTGGTCAGATAATAATTAAACTGGGAACCCCAAAATCCAAACATGAAATGTACAACACTGGAGAAATAAAACTATAAAGTAATTTCCTCTTGCACTAAACAAAAACACAAAGATGTTATCAATACACACTTCCCAGACCAAACATATTCCAGCTAATAAATTCAAAATAAAAAGTATTTTTCTACCTTCTGTTTGGGCATTTTATTTTTCAGTTGCAATTGCTCCAGTCACTTTCTTCTGGTTTCTTCGGGTCTTCTGCGAACTATCCATTTGTCCTTTCTTCTCTTTTAGATGTTTTCCATTCTCTCTCTATTTCTGCTTTAACATACTGATTGTTTCCCTTTTGCTCTTTCCCCCAATTCTTTCCTTATTCCTTTATCATCCATTTAAATTTCACCCTTCCATTCTCAAGCCCCTCACTCTCCCAATACCCAGCCCATCATAGACTTTTCTTCCACACAAAATATTTTTCCCCTCTCCACTCATTCCCCATCTATTCTAGTCCTCCCCCAAAATCAGTTCCCTTATAGTTCTAGACCCACCCAGCATCCACTCCCTTCTAATCCCATTCTCCCATGCCCCACATCAGCCCATTTCCAGTCCTATTCCAGCTCTTCATCAGTCCATTTCCAGTGCTAGCCCTCACATCACAGACCATTTCCAGTCCTAGTTCCCCCCAATCACAGCCCATTTCCAGTCCAAGTCCCCCATCACAGCCTATTTCCAGTCCTAGGCCCCCCATCACATCCCATTTGCAGTCGGAGTCCCCCCCCCCGCACCATCACAGCCCATTTGCAGTCCTACCCCCCCTCCCACTATCACAGTCCATTTGCAGTCCTAGCCCCCCTAATCACAGCCTATTTCCAGTCCAAGTTCCCCCTCCCTCCACCAGAGCCCATTTCCAGTCCAAGTTCCCCCCCCTATAGCCCTTTTCCTGTCCAGGTCCCCCTCCCCATCAAAACCCATTTCCAGTCCATGTCCCCCCCCCACATAGCCCTTTTACAGTCCAGGTCCCCCTCCCCATCACAGCCCATTTCTTTCCAGTCCAATGCCCCCCCATAGCCCTTTTCCAGTCCAGGTGCCCCCCCCCCTTCACAACCCATTTCCAGTCCAAGTCCCCCTAATCACAGCCTATTTCCAGTCCAAGTTATCGCTCGCTGAGACTTTTCTCATTTCCAGTCCAAGTTCCCCCCCCATAGCCCTTTTCCAGTCCAGGTCCCCCTCCCCATCAAAACCCATTTCCAGTCCTTGTCCCCCCCCCCATAGCCCTTTTACAGTCCAGGTCCCCTCCCATCACAGCCCATTTCTTTCCAGTCCAAGTCCCCCCCCCCCATAGCCCTTTTCCGGTCCAGGTCCCCCCCCCCCCATCACAACCCATTTCCAGTCAAATTCCCCCCTCCTAGCCCTTTTCCAATCCAGGCTCCCTCCCCCATCACAGCCCAGGCAGTCCTTGGCCTCTCCCCCCCCCCCAGAACCGCGGCTGTCTGAGGCTTTAGAGGGAGCCGGGGAAGCCCGCGCGAGGCCCCGGCTCCCTCTGAACAGCCAGCAGCATGAAGAGCCTTTTCCTTCACGCTGGCGGCTGTTCCTGTGAAGCCGCGAATGCTGGGAAAGGTTAAAGGGCATTGCCTTTAACCTTTCCCACCAATCGCGGCTTCACAGGAACAGCCGCCAGCGTGAAGGTAAAGGCTCTTCACGCTGGCGGCTGTTCAGAGGGAGCCGGGGCCTCGCGCGCACTGTTCCCTCTAAGCTGTGCGCGTGCGCGCGCGCACACACCTCGCCGAGAGAGCGCACATACTTTACAACAGAGCGCACAAAAATACTCCTGCCCTCATATGACAAAGTATCTTGGGCCTTAGCGGCTGCAAGAATCTGCATAGCCTGCTGGTGTTTGAGTAGACAAAAGATTACCGGTCTAGGGCCCTTCGCATGTAGGCTTATTTGCGCTGGGACTCTGTGTGCCCTTTCAAATTCAAGCAGCCCCGGGAAGTTGATTTTCAGCATTGCCGGAATCATCTTGCTAAGGAACGTTGAAAGATCCGCTCCTTCGGCGCCCTCCGGGAGACCTATTAATCTTACATTGTTTCTCCTACCGCAATTGTTCAGGTCCTCCAGTTGCTGTTCCAAACTCTCCACTTTCTTGACGGCCTTATGAAGGCAGGCCAGCTGAGCTGAATGAGAGTTTACCTCTGCGTCAACTTTGTCCATGCGCTCAGATAGCCCTTGAATTTGAGCTCTCATTTCACACAGATCAACCTGCACCCTCGCAATTGCGTCGCCATTTGCGACGACCAGGCCCTTTACCGCCCGTATTTCCCCTAAAACTTCCTTTAAGGAGTCCTCCGACTCACGGGGAGAGGCCATCTTGTGTGGCGAGAGGGGGTCCGACTTCGCCCTTTTGGATCCAGGGTTTGTGGGATTAGCGAAATCCAGCTTTGTAGGTTTACTGCACGACATCACTCCTCCACCGAACGGGGATAGACCCGCAGTATTAGTACCAAGATTGTGTTAGAAATAAGGAGTTATTTGCAGGAAGCTTGTCAGGGGGCCTCGGAGCATAGCTCTTATGCTGCCATCTTGAATCCCCGCTGGCTCCGCCTCTTCTCCGATTAGTCTTAATGCTACATCATAGCTTCATTGCATGTCCACTAGTCTTTCTACTTTTTGAAGGAATAAACAACAAATCTACATTTATCCATTCTACTCCATTCATTATTTTATAGACCTCTATCTTATCTCCCCACAGCCATGTCTTTTTAAAGCTGAAGAGCCCTAACCTTTTCTCGTAGGGATATCCTTCCTTCCTCTTTACCATTTTTGTTACTCTTCTCTGAACCTTTTCTAATTCTTCTCTATCCTTTTTAAGATATGGTGAACAGAAGTGCACATAATATTTAAGATGTTATGGCACCATGGAGTGATACAGAGGCATTATAACATGTATTTTATATATTTATTTATTTATATTATTTCTATACCGCACTCTTTAAAATCAGTGCGGTTTACATTTAACAACCAATTGCACAAAGCAGCAGAGCATGCGGTGTACATTACATATAACAGGATTTACAACTTGGGTTAACAGGGGTAACTATATACACTATGTACAACTGATATGTTCTACGGAGCATATGAACACTCATTGAAACTATTCACACATTTATATACAGGTTTGGGCAGTCGCGTTCAGAATGTGGGTATATTATCATGCCTTAGGTGTATCGGTGGTGTCTTTAATGTTGGAGGGGGTAAGCTTGGTTATGTTGTTCCATTGGGCAGGGAGTAATTTAGGAAGAACAAATGGTGCTTCAGCGCCTTCCGAAATTGGGTGAGGTCAGCTATTGCCCAGATGGGGGTAGGGAGGGCATTCCAGAGCGTAGGTGCATAGAATCTGAATGTTCTGTTCCTTGCTGCCTGGGAGCATTCAGTTATTTCTCTAGGTATTATAAGGGTGTTTATAGCGAATGACCTTCTGGTCCTGTTTGCAGGTGCGGGGAGGATAAGCTCTGTTAGAGAAGAGGAGGATAGGTTGTTAATGGCTTTGAAAGTCATTAGTAAGACTTTGAAAGTGAGTCTACAGTGGATCGTCAACCAGTGGAGGTTTTTTAGGACCGGGGTGATGTGGTCCATTCTGGAGGCTCCATGGAGGACTCAGGTGGCTGTGTTCATGGCCAGCTGGAAGGGGTTCAGGGTGTTCTTGGGGAGTCCCTGCAGGATAGCATTGGCATAATCAAAGTGTGGGGTTACCAATGCTTGAAAGATTGTCCAAAATCATTGGATTCCAATAGGGGTCGCAGGTGGCGGATGGTTTGTATCTTATTATAGATTGCTCTGACTGTATTGCTTATGTGTGCCCTCATGTCCAGATGCTGGTCGAGGGTAATCCCCAGGTAGCGGATGGTGGGCTTGGTCAAGAGCTCCACATCTCTTACGCTTATTGATGTTGGGGAGATGAAGGAGTGATTCTTCGTGATGAAGAAGACATCTGTTTTCTTGAAATTAAATTTGAGGCTCTGTGTGTGGAGCCAGTCTGTGACAGCCTCGAAGCATTTTGTCATGGTCGAGAAATCGGGTTGGTTGATTGAGAATGGAGTGAAGAGTAGCACATCGTTGGCATACACTAGGCAGGAGACCTTGAAGGAACGGATGATTGCGCAGATGGGTTGCATGTATATGTTGAAAAGGAGGGCTGAGAGTGATGATCCTTGGGGGACCCCTTGCATTTGTTCAAATGGCTTGGAGGTCCCTGATTCAGTTTTTACCTGCTGCCATCTATCTATCAGGTATGATTTGCACCAATTCAAGGCTGAGCCGTGGATTCCCCTCTCTTACAGCCGTGACAGAAGCATCTCGTGGTTGACCGAGTCAAAAGCAGCAGAAATATCCATGAAGATTAAGGCGTATCCTTTCCTGCTGTTATCGATCCCTCAGATTAGGGTGCTGAATAGCATGGTGAGGAGGGTCTCAACGCCATGGGATTCTCGAAATCCATGTTGACATGGGTCCAGTGGGGCAGTAGTATCAATGTGGTGTTGTATTTGACGTTGCACGTCCTTCTCTATTATCTTGGCCAGCAGGGGAATGCTGGAGATTGGACGGTAGGATTCCGCTTTCTTGGGGTCGAGCTTGATGTTTTTAAGGAGGGGTCAGATGGAGGTCTGTTTCAGAGCTGGTGGGAACACCCCTGTTGTGAAGGATAGGTCTATGATCTTGGTTAGGTATGGACTTAACTCAGTACGCAGTGATTTTATCCAGAATGCTGGACAGGGGTCGTTGGGGGCTGTGGTGGCATTTATAGATGTGATGGTCTCTTCCATTTTACTGGTGGATGGAGGTGTGAATACTGTCAACAGTGTAGAGTGGTGTTGCTTGGGTTCTGGAACTTGGGTTGTGGGGGTGTTGGTTTGGCTGGACTTGGCTTGTAGATAGTCAGTGAATTCCTGGGGGTGTAATAGGCCTGGTTGGGGGGAAGTAGGTTCCTTTGTCAGGGATTTCACAATGTTGAACAGGTCATGGGGTTTATTTAGGGATCGTTGCAGGAGTTCAGCATGATGTTCTTTCCATTTTTTTGAGATAGTTTCTCAGTGTATGTCCAAGTAGGAGGTGTAGACTTCCAGGTCGTCTATGGGAACGCCTCCATCATCTCTCGAGCTTCCTAAGGCGGAGTAGGGAAGGTCGAATCTTGGCAGAATACCATTGCACCGCTTTCCTTCTCTTTGGTACTGTGTTTGAGGCAGGTAGGTGTGCTGCTGAGCTTAGGCTCTCATTCCATTTGAATATCATTTCATCGAGGCTGGGTGATTGCAGGCTAAGGCAAGGTAGAACATTTTTGCTGATTTCTTCTTTGTCAAAGAGTTGGAAATGCCTTTTCGATGTTAAGGGAGTCTGTTCTTTCCTGCAAGGATAGTTGTCTTGGTTCATGGGCATCTGAAATTTAACCCTGGGAGTACCGATGGTGTCAAAAGTGACCCCATTGCAAGTTTCACAACGCGTATCTCGGAAACTAGTTGTTCAAGAATGCAATCTTTTTATGACTTTTAACATGTCAATATTCTTTTATATTGCGCCATGAGAGGAATAATTTTCATCTGCTAGGTGACGCTAGTGATGAATTGCAGCACAGAGTACCAGTGGAGTCATTTTTGACCCCAGTTGCTTACGTCCGGTTTGTATCGTGATACAATTTGCAGTTTTGTGAATTTTTTGATCTGACAAAGGTATTTATCATTAATTATGTATCATTTATTTTTTGTACTCTTATTTTATGAAAATTACACATTTTCTGTAATTGATATCATACATTCTCTCATTATTTCCAATGAAATCTAAAGGCTTTCAGCTCGTTCATCATGATTACTGTACACCTATAGTAAAACTGCTTTGCATTTTATTCAACTTTATCTTTGTTTATTTATTTTAGGTTATTGTTTATGATGTCAAAATGAAAGTATTCAGCTGCCCAAGTAAGAGAAATATTGCAACGAGATGCTGACAGTGACAGCTCTGAGTCGTCTGATGATGCAGCATATTCAGCAAGCGAAGAAGCATATCAGCCAAGTTTGGGTGATAAATCTGATGATGACAGTCATGATTCAGATGGTGACGGCAGTTGGTCGCCAAGTGAACGTGAGACTGATGTTGAGCCGGTAACATCGCCTGCAGCAAAGAGTCAAGTTACAGGTCGAGGCAAAGGTCGAGGCTGTGCTGGACGGGGAAGAAGGCAGGAGTCCTCGGTGTCAGTATCATCTGTGAGGAATCTTAGTTGTGGTCATAGAGGAGCTAAGAAGTCATCAACTATAAGCACAAATGTTGCCATTGAAGCCTATGTATCTAAGGATGCCACATCATGGAACTGGAAACCTATAAAGCAAGCTGCTGGAAGATACGCCAGAGCTAATGTCATGCCCGTACAACAAGGTCCTACAAGGTATGCTGTGCGAAATGTTGATGGCCCTCTCGCAGCCTTCCACTTGTTCATGAGGAAGACTTATTGAATGAAATCATGATGTGGACGAGCAAACAAGGAAGACACATTTATGACGACACCTGGAAAGATTTGACAGATGGAGAATTTCAACATTTTCTTGGACTTCTGATCCTCTCAGATGTGTACAAGTCACAAAATGAATCAATAGTTCAGTTGTGGAACCTTGAAGATGGTCGTTCTGTTTTCGGCAAAAATATGGCCCGTAACCATTTTCAGCAAATTTCTTGTGCTTTTAGATTTGATGATGCAACCAACAGACGTGAATAACGAGGCGTGGATAAGCTTGCTCCAATCAGACACGTTTGTGATACCTGGGAAGCAACTCTAAGTGACACCTTTGTTCCTGGTGAAAATGTTACCGTGGATGAGCAACAGCTTACATTTTGTGGCCGTGTTCTGTTCAGAAAATATATTCCCAGCAATCCTGGGAAATATGGCATAAAGCTATGGATGTTGTGTGACAGTGCAACATCATATGTTCTGCATCTTCAAGTATATACAGGAAGGGAACTCGGACAAAACAGGGAAAAGAATCAGGGTGAAAGGGTTGTGCTGCAACTCACTGAAGGATTGACGTGATCTGGCAGAAATGTTACTGTTGACAATTTCTTCTGCAGTTTATCCCTGTCACGGAAATTGCTAGAAAAACAAATGACACTTTTGGGGACAATTTGAAAGAACAGAAAAGAATTACCTCCAGAATTTGTAACAGCAAAGGGCCGAGAGGTATTCACTTCACTATTTGCCTTTCACGATGACGCCACTCTGGTTTCCTATTGCCCAAAGAAAGGAAAAGTGGTTGTTCTTCTGAGCAGTTTGCATGATCAAGAAGAAGTAGATAACACATGTACAGACAAAAAAACCACGCATGATCTTGGACTATAAGTCTACTAAAGGTGGAGTAGATATGGCAGATCAAATGTTGTGCACATATACCACAAAACGAATGACAAGACACTGACCAGTGACAATCTTCTACAACATGTTGGACATCAGTGCTTTGAACGCCTTCATTGTTTGGATGTCACAAAATCCAGAATGGCAGTCGAAGTCAAAGCACAGACGTCGTCTATTCCTCTTGGAATTAGGAAAGCAGCTGCTTCAGTGTAATTGCAGCGAGACTTCTTCCAGCATTGAAGAAGCCACTGATGCTGTTTGCAATGTCGGGATCCCAAAGAAAAGGGCAAGGTGTCACTGCTGTTCCAGAGAATAAGACAAGAAAAGCAACATAGTTTGCACCCCCTGCAAGCGCAATGTTTGCAAAGAACATTCAGAAATTGTGTCTCATGCAAATGGTGAAGGGGGAGCGGAGGGCAAGAACCACAGTCCACACTGGGAAGATACGTAAAAAACTTTTATTGGTGACCCAACTTAAAAGTTTCGGCCTGAGGCCTTCTTCAGGGGTCTAAAACAGACACAAACAACAGTTTAAAATATGAAAGCATAATATAAATGAACCAGTAATAAAAACACATTAAAAAAGGTTAATACATAAAAGTGTAAAATACATTACCAAAGAAGACAAAAGACAACAACTAAAGGGTGGACCAAGCCACTCTTCCCAATCTATAATAAATGAATAAATAATTAAATATAAACATATTAACCATCCATAAGAGCAAACCATGGGATGAACATAAATAGACATGCCATATGTATTTATATACATAAGATACATTAGAAGAACAAAATAAAGAATATACAAATTTTTTTTAGAAAAATAGCAGACAGTTATATAAAAAATACATTTTTCAACTTAAAAGTGCCAAGTAGCATGCTGGTTAATATACAGGTATAACAGATATTAGCATAAACAGTAAATATAACAACAACATTGTGTAAAGGTAACTGCCTCACTATTTAAAACGGGAGGGGGGATGTGAAAACAGCCCATACAGTAACAAATCCCTTACCGGTATGATCGAAATTTGCCAGAAAAGGTGCAAATCAAATCCTTCTGAAAGTAAAATGATCAAATTGTATCAACGCCATTGGCCAAAGCAGAAACGACTTCATAAAATAAGACCATCAGATAAGAAGAGGAACACTATCATCTAAATATCCTATACTAAAAGTGTGGATTGAAGAATTCATACTACACAAAATTATAATAAAAACGGGGAAATGTGTGAACTGACCTATATCAGAAAAAATGTCTGAAAAAAACATAAATAAAAGACATCACAGAATATGATTAAAAATACTGACATGCGAACGGTCAAACCTCTGACACGTTACAATCATGAACTGAAAAGGTAAGTCAGGAAAGGAACAACAGAACAGTTGTGAGGTTAAACCTTCTTATGTAATGTCTTATTTTATTACCAATTGTTATTTGTTACCGATTAGGTTTGTGAGGAGGTAGCAACATGTGAATGCTAGTAGGTAGGGTGCCATGTGTGCTGTGGGTGGTCTGCTCTGCTGTTAATGATCACTATGGGCTCTTAGTGTTTCAGTGGGTAAAATATCACAGGTATACCCCCTAATATCATGAGAGGAACATCACGGTACACCCCCCAGTATCATAAAGTAATATCACAGGTACACCCCTTATATCATAAGAGTAATAGCACAGGTATACCCCCTTTCTTTATGATTTCTAGCATTCTATTTGCTTTCTTGGCTGCTGCTGCACACTGGGCAGAGGGTTTCAATGTACAGTTGTGGTCAACATTATTGACACCCTTGCAATTCAACCCCTTAAAAAAAAGGTGGCCAGTGACATGGTTTTGGACTATATATATGCACACATATTTGACACATTAAAGAATCAAACAAAATAAGACCAATTATAAAAGGAAATAATAGGAAATGGTATAAAAACTAGGACATTGACAGGATATGATTATTATCCAAAATAAACCTAACAAAATCAAAACCTAACAAAATTATCAATATATATACCCCCTAAACTGAAATGATTTTAATACATTTAATAAAGACCTATACAAAGGTCTGTAATCATGGAACTGGCTGCACATAAGCATGCCAGTCCATAGTGATAGTTGGAAGACCTCATATACCTTGCAACACTAAGTTTATTTGCTAAGATAACCCGTCTGTTTATACAACACTTAGCTGCCGGTTCAAGAAAAATCCTCCAGTGATGAAAACATCGTTCCGTTCCGTCTCACATCAACAGACTCCATCGGGCATGCCACTGCACTGGTCCGGAAGATGGTATGCTGGCTATTATCGAAAACGACAAGGTTCCCGCTACACCACGTTGTATTTCAAGCCATCCAAAGTCCAAGCTCTTCTTCAGGCAATTCCATGATTACAGACCTTTGTATAGGTCTTTATTAAATTGATTAAAAAGGAGGACCACCACAAGAAGGGAGTTCCACTCATGGTGGGTGATCCGACAAAAATTATTTTTGATTTTTTCAGGTTTTGTTTGTTAATTTTTTAGAAAATAATTTCAGTTTAGAGGATATGATTATTGGCACCCTTGTAAACAATTCAAATCAGTTTGAACAGAAGAACCACATTCCCATTGCAGTAAAATTATACGCACCTGTGATCAATTTTCAGTATTCACACGACTTGAATCAACCAATGAATGGTGGCTCTAATATTTAAAATGGCTTTAATATTTAAAAAGAGAATATCATACTAAAATAATAATGAAGTCTGTCAACAAACCCAGAGAACTCTACGAAATTGTAAGATCTTTGCTAAAAGAGAATAAATAAACAGTTTCTCAGACTTTTCTTGGTACACAAACACTGGCTAAATACATTCATTCCAAATAGCTTAATTCCCCTCCTTATATACCAAAGACCTTTACTGGCAATCTTCTGCAAGCATGCAACCTCATCTCCCCTGGAAATCTTGAAAACATTATTAGAAATCTTAACACCACTACATCCCCACTTGATCCCTGCTCAGTAAACTGGTTTAAATTGGCAAGAGCCGAGTAAGCCCCAATCATATGCAAGATGTTAGAGCTTTCATTTTCTCAAGGATATATGCCCTCCAGACTAAAAATTGCATCCATAGGCCCAATAGTTTAGAACCCAAAGCTAGATCTATCAGAGCCAAGCTCATAAAGGTCAGTCTCAAGCCTCCCCTTTCTGGTGAAAATAATGGAAAAGGTTGTCCAACTTCAGTTACAAGAACATATTGACTCTAATGCACTACTTTATCCACAGTAACATGGTTTCCGGACTGACCATGGTGTTGAAACTCTATTAATCTCTCTTTTCAATAGGCTGATAAAGGGCATAGAAAAACCAACACAAGGTTTTGTCTTTACATTCTTAGATATTGCTGCAGCCTTTGACAAAGTATGCTACTACAGCGTTTGCAACGTATTGGAATCCAGGATCTAGCTCTAAACAGGCTGCAATCCTATCTATCTGGACACCTGCAATTTGTGTAATCAGAATCCAACACCTTTGACCTATGCACTCAAAAACAAGGAGAACCTCAGGGCTCAGTTTTATCAGCCCTCTTATTTAACATCTACATTCAGCCTATCTGTGATCTCATACATTCTCATGGTGTCTTTGGATGACACCATCATATATACTCCTTCCTCTACTGTTGATATGCACCTCATAACAATAACAAACTGTTTCAATGCAATAGCCCAATGGCTCTCTGAGCACTCTTTAACTATATAGCAAAACAGAAGTAATCTTCATAACTAGAGACCAAACAGTCTCCCCACCAACTTTGCTGAGAGTTGATAACGCAGATCTCACAGTCAAGCATGAAACATGATACCTTGGAGTAACCATTGATAATAACCTTAACCTACAAGCTCATATAAACAAAACAACAAAAAATTAGAACCCTCCAATAATTATACCCACTCCTGAAGACTCATGATTTCCAATTGGCCTTCGAAGCCATGATCCTCCCTACCTTGACTTTTGCAATGCAATCTTCCAGGGGATTCCAAAAAGCTCCCTAAACCCACTTCAACTTGCGCTTGTGTAGCATGCAGCTGCAAGAATACTTGTTACGGCTCTTAGGCTTTGCCATATTACATCCATTCTTAAAGAACTACATTGGCTTCCATGTATAAACTGCATAAAATACAAAACTATTATGATAACGTTCAAAACCTATCACAAACTATCCTCTCAATACCTGCAATCTTCAATAAGGAAACCACCTAATAATCATCACACAACATCTACTTGCTCTTTCTTCGGACCTTACAAAGTTCAACTAAACCATGTGTTCCCACACATTCTCCATTTATGCGCCGAGCATATGGAACGCACTGTCTGAAAAACTTATAGTAACTACGGACCTTGTAGACTTCTGGAAACTTCTTAAAACCTACCTGTTTAAAGAGCATTTTGGAGATATACAACTTAACCACTTATACCACCATCGTGAACTCAATACTATACTTTGAAAATTTAAATGCCAAACACCACTTGCCCCTTTCCTTGTAATCTACTTAACCCCTACCATGTAACCTCAAATCCTCCCCCCCCTCTTTCCGTCATTTATAAGGTCACTACATGTTATATGTAAAGTTGTTCAGTTTTATTGTGTTTCAGTGTGTTATATTAATGTAACCCAAGGGTTAAAATTGGCGCTTGCGCTGAAGTGGGTGACTGGTTTGAATTGTTGTTAATTATACTTGATAGTTTGGAGTCCTGAGTGAATATTAATGTACTGGTTATTTAAATTGGACAAAGTTTTAGGTAATTTTATGGAGGAAAATGTATAATGCCTAAAGGAATGTATAAATTTAAAATTGGAAATAATACGATATTTAAGTTAGATAAGCTGAATGGAATCATAGGTTTTGGATTATTTTGGAAAGATTTTAATGTGTAAACCTTCCAAATTAAGGTCTTGCCATTCACTTTAATGGGAAATTACAGTTGAAAAGAAAACAGATTTTTCTTTGTAAAATTTAGAACATGCTTTAATACCTAATCTGCATATTCCTAAAGCATGCTTGTGATTGGTTAGCGGCTCTGGAATGTAAATAGATGTTGTCAGAAGAGTCACCGTAACCTTGACAACAGGAAAAATATAATCTGCATATTCCTAAAGCCTGCTTGTGATTGGTTAGCAGCTCTGGAATGAAAATTGGTGATGTCAGAAGAGTCATTGTAACCTTGACAACAGAAAAGTTATAGCTGGAAAAAGAAAGAAGAGCTTGAACAGAAAGCAGAAGTGTGTTGTGCTATGCCTGGAAAGATGTACTGTTTATGCCAGTAAAAAGGTACCAATAGATGAAAAATTGTTTTTGAGAGTGGAATTGCTGTTGGAACTATATGAAAATCAGGCAAAGTAAATGACAGCCCTTATTTTGCGTGGCACTGGACAATATTTATTGAGAAGTATTGCCAGGTAGTAAAGCAAGTGACACTGGTTGAAAATTCCATAAGAGCTCTCTGAAGGAGGGAGGCTGAGAGGAAGTGGCAGTGTCTGTGAGGAGTGCTTTGCTATTAAGTAGCTTATAGTATGTGGTGCCTGAAATTCTAAAGTGATAGTGAAGCAGCGAAGTGCAGACAATGAATAAATCCAGGAGTCAATTGCAGGGTCCAAGCCAATTTATTGTGCACAAGGCCCAGACAGTCAAGCTTCAAAAAGGACTGAGCAAAGTTCTTACAGAGACATATTCATTTTATACATTTCTTTTCAGTTTGACAATGCAAACGTTCTATTGGTCTCAACGCCCCCTGCATTTGTCCAATCAGAGACCCCTCCTGGACCTAGCACCCAGCTCCCTCCTCTAGGATTGTTCTAACAATGGCACAGTTTCTAGGTATGGATACAATTCTACTGCAAGGTCGTTTCTAGCTCTAGGAATGTAAGCACTGAAACATTTCTATCCTCAGAACACAAAAGAATAATGAAAGTTTTATGAATTCATAAGAAACTTCTTATTAAGCAGTTTAAAGCAGTTTTCTCAGACTTTCACAGATTTTTGGTTCTTTACTGAGATGGGGGTTGGAATCAGGGCCTAACTTACAGGCCTTTCATATTTGCAGGCTACCATAGGCCATAGCCTACCACAATAGGATACCTGCACAGTAAGTGACTGATGTCATTGCGGAAGAGAAATATGCTTGGAGTCATATAAGGAAATAGATGACTGAAGGCATTGTCTTGGAAAAGTGAATTCATAAATGAAGCTCTGTTAGTAGTTAGGGAAAAACAGTAAAGATTAGGCTTTATTAGGGACTTTAATTATATTTTGATTTATTTAGACAGGAATCTATACTGAATAATTTCACAGTGATTGTTCGCTAGTTGGTAAGCTAGATAGGGTTTTCTATTTTTGATTTGTTTAAAGCTTAGGTAGTAGGTTGGAGATTGAGAAGACTACCGTCAGCTGAGCAGAAGTGGTGTTTCCATCAACAGAAGCTCCCATAAAAGGAATTCCAAAGTCATCAAACTTAACAAGAAAATTCTACAGCTACAGATACCAAACAACTGCTGCAACTACGGAGAGTTAAGTGCTCGTAAAGACCGTGTTTTGTGAGAAAAAGGACAATTGATACATACCTGAGAATAGAAATTGATAGAAGTGCTGTAAGTTTTCTGTAGAGATAAAAGTTATACAAACGTTCAGGTTTTAAGAAACCAAACAAGTAAATTGTTATACAAAAATTAGTAAGAAACAAAGAAAATAAATACTACTACTTATCTGATCTGTTGTTCAGAAATGTTAATCTTTGATAGACGAATCTCACACTTGATTTTTGTTTTTGCATTTAATAGTGAAATGTTCTATAGTAAAATGAACAGTAATTAGTAAAAAGCAAGATTTTGAATACAAAGTAAATTAAATCTGTTATTAAGTCTAACCATCCATAATAACAAATAAAATTGTTATACTTACCACTTGGAGCTTGAGTTCTAAAAATCCTTTTAGTTTAATTCCTTCATTTTGCTTTGAGCAGTGAACGAGGTTAGTTTATTTTTGTGCCTTGTTGTCTGGGTTTGCGCCACTTCTTGGCCACAACTACTACCATCATATCTAGGGGTGGAGGTGAACTCAGACACAGCGAGGTTACATTAACTATGTTCTCTAGAAAGTTCTGTTCTGTTTAATATAAATGCCTTGATCGTTGGAAAAGCAGTATAAGCCTTTTCAAATAAATAAATAAATAAATAACTAAAAAGGCCAAATTCACACCTTGTTCCATTTTCATAATGATGAAGATAAGAGAACTGCCTGAGATGATCAGAAAAGCTATTATCACCAACCATCAAACTTCAGAGGGTACAAGGCCATTTCCAAAGACCTTGAGATTCCTGTGTCTACGGTTTGCAATGTTATTAAGATGTATTCTGCTCATGAAACTATCAAGAACCTCTCAGGACATGGTGGGAAGAGGAAAATTAATCCAAGAAGTCTTCAAAGGTTAGTGTGAACGGTTGGAAAAACATCATAAACAACATCCAAAGAGCTTAAGGAGCAATCTGGAGTGGTGGTTTCAACCCGCACCGTATGCTGTGCACTAAACTACTACTACTACTGAACATTTGTATAGTGCTACAAGGCACAAGATGCACTGCACAGGCACATGTAAGATGATCCCTGCTCATGAGCCTACAATCTAGTTAAGACAAACATCACAACAGTTGAAGACAATAATTCATCTAGGGGGTATGGTAAGTGAACATAGGAGATGTGGAGGCATGTTCCAAATAGGACGTCCAAGTGTAATCTGGGACGTCAAAGCCAGAACATCTGAAAAGAAAGTCAGGTACGTGCAAGTTCAAGCATAATTCCAGAAACATGGATGTGCCCCATATGCATGTGTATCAAATGTCTATATAGACATCCTCAAAGTCAAGATGTCTAATAGCATAAAAGCTAGTGGCTTAAATACTGGGTGACCAGAGTTCAAAGCCCAGTGTGGGACTTTATAATCTAAATCTAGTGGCTTAATTCTGCATCTTCTCTACTCTCTCTGGATGTTTTAAGGTGAAAATAAACATTTTCCAGATGCCTATTTGTGCCTTGGATTCTGGGATCGAATTGAGACATGTAAGCCCATTGCCCCTCCCCAGACACACCTCTGCCACACCCCCATGCCTGCTTGAACATCTCTGTATGGGAGATGTCTGCGAATGGCATTTGTGAAATTGTTATGGGACGTGTCTGTTATTTCAACATCTACGTGCATGTCTGCATATGACCAAGCCTTTTAGAATGACCTCTAAGTGAATAAGGATCCAAAAAGCAACCTCAAAGAGGTGAGATTTCAGCCTGGACTTGAAGAGGGCCTAGATGAAGCTTGATGTACAGACCCAGGAAGTTTGTTCCAGGCATTAGGAGCAACAAGGTTAAAAGAATGAAGTCTGGAGTTGGCAGTGGAAGAGAAGGCCATAGATAGAAGGGAACCACCAGAACAGCAGAGTTCCCAAGGAGGGGTGTAGGGAGAGGTAAGAGAGGAGAAGTAGTGAGGAGCATCAAAATGAATGCACTTATAGGATTGCAGGAGAAGTTTGAACTGGATATGGAAACAGATGGGGAGCCTATGAAGTGACTTGAGAAGAGTGATTATATGAGCATATGGCTGATGGAGGATTAACAATTCAGCCAAGTTTTGAACAGATTGAAGGGGAGAGAGATGACTCAGAGGGAGACCAGCAAGGAGGAGGTTGCAATAGTTTAGGCAGGAGGTGACTAAATAGTAGATAAGTGTCTTAGTAGTGTGTTTAGAAAGGAAGGGGCAAATTTTGCTGATGTTATAGAGAAGGAAACAACACCTTTTAATTATCTGTTGAATGCATGTGGAGATGGAGAGGGAGGGGTCAAAGATGACCCCAAGGTTGTGAGCCGAGGAAACAGGGAGAAGTAAAGTGTTATCCACAGAGACTGAGACAGGGGGAAGGTGAGAGGTAGGTTTAGGGGGAAAGATAAGAAGCTCATTTTTAGCCATGTTCAGTTTCAAATGGTGGTGAGACATCCAGGCAGTAATGTCAGATAGGCAGGCAGAGATCTGGGCCTGGATTTCTGGGGAGATTTCAGATATCAAGAGGTAGATCTGAGATTCATCAGCTTAAAAATGATATTGAAAGCCATCGGAGATGAGTGTACCAAGAGACTGGGTATACAGAGAGAAAAGGAGTGGAACCAAGACACTAACTGAGAGTGGGATAGCAATCGAGGAGGATCCAACAGAACAAACACTGAAAGTATAATGAGAAGGATAAGAAGAGAACCAGGATAACACAGAGCCATTAAAACCAAGTAAGGACAAGGTGTCAAGGAGAAAGTAGTTGTCAACAGTGTCAAAAGCAGCAGGAAGGTCGAGAAGGATGAGGATTGAGTAAAAGCCCTTGGATTTTGCCAAGAACAGGTCACTGGAGACTTTGGCAACAGCCATTTCAGTAGAATGTAAAAGACAAAAAACAGATTGCAATGTATCAAGAAGGGATTGAGAGGAGAGAAAATGAAGGTAATGGCAGTGAACTGCATGTTCAAGTAGTTTAGAAATGAAGGAGAGGACAGAGATGGGTCAATAATTAGAAGGACATGTAAAGTCTTGTGAAGATTTCTTGAGGGGAGGTGGTATCACAGCATACTTGAAGGTTATGGGAACAGTTGCAGTGGAGAGTGATAGGTTGAGAATATGAGATGGAAAGGATGACAGTGGAGGAAATGGAGCTTAAAAGATAGGTGGGAATAGGATCAGAGGAATAGATAGTGAGTTTGGAGGAGGAAAGAAGAAGTGTAGTTTCCTCCTCAGAGATATTGAGAAAAAACAGAAAGGGTGGCAGAGGTTGAGGGGACGAGTTGAAACAGGGGAAAGAGGGGATGGAGCTAATCTTATGGGGAATTGAAGTGTGATCTTATGGACTTAGTTGGTGAAGGTTTGGGCAGAAATGGAAGGAGGGATTGTAGATGAAGGAGACTTGAAGAGAGAGTTGAGAATTGTAAAGAGACAGTGAGGCTCAGAAACAAGAAAGTTAGTCAGGTGGACGTAGTATTTTTGCTTGGTGAGTGCTATGGCAGACTGGACGGAGGCAAGCATGAATTTGAAGTGTAGAAAGTAAGCAAAGGTGTGGGATTTGAGCCAAATTCACTCAACTGAGTGGGCCCAAGAATATTGATAGCGGGTAGTTGAAGACAGCCAGTACCGAGGTACAGTACACCTCACAGGACTTGGCGTGGATGGAGCAAGGGAAAGGAACTTTAAATCAGAAGAATCAGAGTGGAGGAGTAATCTAATGGATAGAGCACTGGCTTTACAACCAAGAGTCCAGGGTTTGGTTTTCACTAGCACTCCTTGAGGCCTTGGGCAAGTCACTTACCCTTCCATTGCCTCAGAAAAATCCAAGTTATCAATGTCCCTGTTTAATGTACATTACCAAGTTTAAGTTACAATGTAAACTGCAATGATAAAGTGGTATTAAAAACCTGTTAAATAAATAAATATTGAAATCACCAAGAATAAGGGAGGGGGATGATGAATCCAGAAAGAAGGAAAGCCATGAGTTGAAGTCAGTGAGAAAGGTAGAGGCAGACTTGCCAGGGGTTCAATAAATAACAGCTATTCAGAGAAGTAATGGAGTGAAAAGACAAATAGAGTGGACCTCAAAAGAGGGAAAGAAGTGAGGCTGAGGTAGAAGGAGAGGTTGAAATTGGCAGGAATGAGAGAGTAGAAACCCAACACAACCACCATGGCCAGTGGGACGAGGCATGTGGGAGAATTGGAAGCCAACAAGACAGAGAGCAGCGATTGAAGTTGAGTCTTCAGGGAACAGCCAGGTTTCAGTTAGAGCAAGAAGATGGAGAGCATTAGAGATGAAGAGGGCATGAATAAAGGCAAGTTTATTTGATATGGAGTGAGCATTCCATAAGGCACATGAGAAAGGGAGAGAGGAGGGTGAAAGGAGAAGGATATGAATAAGATTTGAGTAGTTGTGTGAGGATCTGTCCTGAGAGTGTGAGAAAAATCTAGGGGGGCTAGGGTTAGACTTGATATCGATAGAAGGATAAGGAGCAGAAGAGTGCAGGCAGAGAGGAGATGGTATGGTGGTAATGAGGATGAGGTTCTTTCAGAGAGAAGGAGGAGAGCGATGAATGAGAGGAAGAAAAAGGTGAAGCTCAAGAGCTGATAATAGGGTAGATGACAAGATAGTGGGAGAAGAGAAGAAGGTAAAGAGGGGATGATAAGGAGAAGGAGGGAGTTGAAGCTGAGGGGAGAAAGTTAGGGAGTGTCATCAATAGGAAGAAAAAATGATGTGGAGCCAAAAGAAAAAAGATGGAAAGGAGGGCAGACATTATGAGGAAAAATGAATGAAAGACGGGAGTAAGATATAGGGGAGTAGGAAGCACCTGGGAATAATAGTGGTCTAAATCACCCTTTATGAAGAGGTTGCATAGCAAAAGTTCAGATGATCTTTAAAAATATCTAAAATTCCAAGATAATTGAATAAACCAAGATGGTCTCAGTCTAATTCAAACTGCCATTGTGCAAGGCCCTGGAGCCGGCATGGAGGACTTCATGAGCGAAGGCCAAGGAGGACCCCACTGCTCAAAGATGGCCATAAAAAGGCATGCCTAATCTTTGCCCAAACCCACCTTGAGAAACTACAATCCTTTTGGGAAAATTTTCTGTAGACAGACAAAACAAAACTTGAGCTCTTTGGCAATGTAGACCAGCAATACATTTACAGGCAAAGAAATTAAGCTTATAAGGGAAAAAAACACCCTTCATACAGTTAAATATGGTGGAGGTTTCATAATGTTATGGGCTGTTTTGCTGATTCAGGAACTGGACGCCTGGAACTTTAATTTTGCTGAGTAATAATTTTCGCAATTTGGTTAATGCAGTAAAGCCAATTATTAATATATCAAAGGAGGAGTGGCCTAGTGGTTGGGGCAAGTTACCTCAGGCTGGAGGACCAGGTGTTCAAATCCTGCTAGAGGACAGCAACCTTGGGCCTGAAAGACTGGGGTTTCTAGTCCCACATGTGCTCCATGTGGCATTGGGCAAGCCACTTAATTCTCTGTTGCCTCAGGTACAAAAAAGCATAAATTGTGAGCAGGGGTGGCTCTATAGTGAGTTGGTGACCTGGGGTGGCAAAAATTGCCCCCAAAAAGACCAACTCACTTGGCCTTCAAAAAAAACCCTCCCCACAATCAGAAGAGCTGCTGCTGCTGCAGCAGTGGCAGAATGAAGTGCCTGGTGGCTTCAGCCCCCCCTGCCTCCCCAGCAGAGCCTTCCTTATATTATTTCCCTTAGCACCGGCTTTTCAGAGTCGCAAAGGGAGAGTTTCCGCTTCCCGCATCTCTGTTATTTGAGCCACCGGCGCTGATGGGAAACAGGAAGTGCCTGTTTCCCATCAGCGCTGGTGGGCTTAACAGAGCTGTGAGAAAGGGAAACTCTCCCTTCGCGGCTCTGAAAAGCCGGCGCTGAGGGAAATAATACAAGAGGGCTCTGCTGGGGAGGCAAGGGGGCCACTGCCGCAGGGTACTTCGTTCTGCTGCTGCTGCGGCAGCAGCCAGGTTTGTTTGTTTTTTAAATTTCCCTGGGCTGATGGGGGGGGGGGGTTAGGACTGGAAGTGGGCTGATGGAGGGAGGTTAGTACTGGTAATGGGCTATGGGGTGGGCTAGGACTGGAAATGGGCTGATGTGGGGTTAGAACTGTAAATGGGCTGATTGGGAGGTGTGGCTAGGACTGGAAATGGGCTGATGGGGGGGTTAGAACTGGAAATGGGCTGATCGGGACGGGGGCTAGGACTGGTAATGGGCTGCTTGGTGGGGCTAGGCCTAGAAATGGGCTGATTAGGGGGCTAGAGCAGGAAATGGGCTGATTGGGGGGCTAGGACTGGAAATTGACTTATTGGGGGGGATAGGACTGGTAATTGGCAGATGGGGGGCTAGCACTGGAAATGAGCTAGGACTGGTAATGAGCTGATTGGGGGGTTAGGACTTGAGTGTGCTGATAAGGGGGATAGGACTGGAAATGGGCTGGGACTGTAAATGGGCTAATGGGGAAGGGGAGGAAAGTGCTGCTGGCCCTGGAAGAAAACTAGGGGCTAGGGCAACAAATGGGCTGATGCGGGAGGATTGTAGAATCGGACTGGAAGGGAGCGGATACTGAGAGGGTCTGCCAGGGAAAGGAGGTGGCAGGAAGGGAGCTGACATGGGGGAAGGAGGGGTCTGGAAAGGAGCTGACACCTGGGATGTACTGAAGGGGGACTGGAAGGGAGTTGACACTTGGGGATGGGAGTGGTAGGTAGTTGGGTAATGGGGAGGAGGCTGGAAGGGAGCTGACATGCAAATGGCACTGGAAGGGATGGACAGAGGGTAGGGCGACTGGAAGGGAGCTGACTGGGGGGTGGCACTGAGAGTGGACATAAGCTGATATCTGGGATGGTATTTGGACTAGAAGGGGCTGGACAGTGGGGAAGGAGGGGACTGGAAGGGAATGGATACCAGTGGCAGTCGTGGGAATGCAAGGCGGTTGACATTGGAAGGTACTGGGAGGGGAGGACTGGAAAGGGGGCTGATACTGGGGAGGGTTACTGGAACTGGAAATGGGCTGATTGAAGAAAGTGCTGAAAACTATAGAAGAGATAAGAAATGGCAGATGGACCATGGGCCATAGACCACAGAAAGAGAGCTAAGAGAAGACAGGAAGGCAGAAGCCTCAGATCGGGACCAGCATGATCAGAGAATAAAATGATCAGACAACAAAGGTAGAAAAAATAATTTTATTTAATTTTAGTGATTAGGCTTTGTGCTATTTTTATATTTTACACAGTATTTGGGAACTGCATCTCTTATTTATCTGATGTCGCACTGCATGTGGACTCTGGCTTCTTGGGGTTTCAATTTGAATTTTCTCTACATATTTTTATTTTTACTTTTGATTGTGGTTACTTATTCTGCACTTGGTGAGAGTTGATGTTGTGAGTGTGTGACTGAGGTCAGGTGTTCTGTTAACATGGAGTTTGTACATAAATATCTATACTGTACTATAGTAATTTGACTTGTTCAGCTTTTCAAATAGGTGTATGGATGTTCCAGGGCCTACTGTAGTATTTACAGTGATGCTTTTTTTGGATAGGCTCCTTATGTGAGTTTTGGAAGTTTGTGCTGATATGGTATGGTATGGTAGGTTTGCTCTTTGTTGTAGGGTTTTGTATTAGTTCACAATATGCCTGGTACTGGAGAATAGTGGTTGTTGTTGTTAGTGAGATGATCAGAATCAGATTTTTTTAAATATTTTTTCCATTTTAAATTTTTTATTAGTTTTTCAATACATTCAAAAAATAAATGCACAAAGAAAACACTGGTAAAAAAACAGGACAAATAGCCACCATAATACATAAAGTAAATAAAACGCCATTAGCCATACTTGAGCCCACAATTGTTAAAACAGGAGGAGGCATCAGGAAAACATAATTTTTTTACAAAGAAAATAAAAAGCAAGACAATATTTCGTAGCAGTGTGAGACCTATACATCAGCCGAATGGGAGTCAACAACAACCACAGAAGCCTCCCTAGCCACAAGAAACTCCAGCAGTTGATTGGGTTCAAAAAACAAATATAACTTTTCTTTATAGGTAACATGACATCTAGCTGGAAATTTCAACAAGAAAGATCCACCAACGGAAAGAATCCTGGGTTTCAACCTCAGGAATTCTTTCCTCCTTAGCTGGGTGTCCCTAGCAAGCATGGGAAAATGCAGACATATGAACCCAAAAATTGCACACTGAAATTTCTAAAATATGACCTTAGGATTAAAGACTTATCTGATTCAAGAGCCAGCGTAACAAGGAGAGTGGTGCAAGCTGTGACCAGCTCCAGAGAATTCTCCAGGAACCTAGTGAGATCTCCGGACTCTATTGGAGCCTCACCAGGTACTCCTTGATCACCCCGGCTGAGCACAAGATATTGAACCCTGGTCAATGGTGGTAGGTGCTCCTCAGAGATCTTCAATACCTCCCTGAAGTACCTACGGACCTTCTCCATGGGTGAACACAATAGAAATCTAGGTAAATTAATCAGTCTCAAATTGTTCTTCCGGACTTGATTCTCCAGATATTCCATTCTCCTAGAAGACACATTTCTGTCTTTAATGTGGGCACCATGTAACTCCCGGAGCTGTTCAAGATCTCCCTCTAGTTGCACCAACTTCCCAGCTTGCTCCTGCTGGACTCTGGAACATTCTTGAAAATGAGTATGTAGGGAAACAGTTTCAGTACTTACAAATGATGAAATAGCCGCAAGGGACGGATTCATAGTAGAAATGGCCTCCCATAGCACCTCCAACGTAACTTTTTGGGGTTTCACCAACACGCCAGCACCTCTGATGGATACCATAGGACTGCCTGCCTGGGGTAGGTTATCTCCCACCGAAGATATACCATCTGATCTCTCTCTTCCTCCAGACGGCGAAATCAGATGTGTGCAGCCTGCGATAGAGCCCTCTTCACTCTCCAGAACCGTCATACTAGTTTTTGCACCATTGGGAAGCACTCCCGAAGCCACTGCTACACTTCTGGGGCATGGTGGGGGGGGGGGGGCCCGCTGCTCAGGGGAAAGCACTACCCCTGATGTGCTCAGATCTGGACTCAACACCTGACCCGCCGAAGATGCTGCTCCAGCTCCGAGGATCACACAGCCGCACGTCTGAAGCGTTCTCTGCCCAGCGGAGTCAATCTGAGTCTCACTCGAGGGTAAGGAGGCTTGCTTATGCTTCCTGCGTCCCATCTCCACCACTGAAAGGGCAAGCCGCCACGAACAGAGCACTTCACAGAAAGCCAGATCACCCGAAGCTGATCACCGCCGCCATCTTGCCTCCTCCCTTTTTTTAAATATTGAGTTCTGTGGGTGAATGTCCTGGTTCTGCTCTGCACCTACTATAGATGCAAAATATGTATTGAAAATGAAAAAGCAAGAACCATAACAGTTTATAACAACAACATAAAAATGAGTTATAATTTAGTTTTATAAACTATGCTGTGGGTTCTTGCTGTCTTTTAGTTCCTTGATGTGCAAACAGGACCATACCTAGATCTGTGCAAGAGGTGCATTTTCACAGGGCGCAAAGGCTTGGGGGTCACATTTTGGCTGTGTGCTGTTGCCCTGCCGCCGCTGGCAGGACAATAGCAGGCAGCCAAAATGCGCTCCCCAAGCCTTTTTGCAGCACTTTAAGCAAGTCTGGCCCTTCCCTCCTCCGACATGATGTCAGAGTAGGGAGGGACAGATCTGCTTAAAGTGCCGGGGCCTTTCAGATCGGGCGCATGCCCCCCCCCCCCTCCTCCCCATACCTCCGTCCAGCCCTGCCTGCTCTTTCCCTGCTGCTGGCACCGCCGTTAAAAAAAACAGAAGGCAGCAGCAGCAGGGAAAGAACAGGCAGTGATGGATGGAGGTATGGGGGAAGAGGGGGGCATGTGCCCAAGCTGCAAGTCACACAGGGTGCGATTGCAGCTCGATACGGCCCTGTGTGCAAACATCTTGCATTTCCTCCATAAAAATCTAATCGGCTTTTTGGTTTGGTTCAGTCTCTGATTTGATTTCTGAAAAAAACATGCCCCCCTCTAAGGTGGGGGGGGGGGGGCGCCATTTCATTCTTCACCTCAGGCAGCAGATTGCCTTGAGTCGCCCTGATTGTGAACCCTTTGAAGACAAGGGAAACATGTATATACAGTACCTGAATGTGCACCACTTTTACTGGTAGAAAAGTGGTATATAAGCCTAGTTAAATACAAGATACTGTACATAACAATCACAAAATGCAACAGTGCCAATAACGTTAACCACAACTGTATTATCCATGATGATGCCTAAATCCTTCTCCAGGGTGGTGGTTCCTAATGTGGAATTTTGCATTGTGCAACTGTAGTTTGGGTTGTTCTTCTCTAAGTGCATAATTTTGCACTTCCCACATTAAATGCCATCTGCTATTTGGATGTCCAGTCTCCCAATTTATCAAGGTCCTCTTGCAATTTTTTTATGAACTTCTTAGGTTTTATCAACTTTGAATACTTTCATATCATCTGCAAATTTGTTCACATATAGTAACATAGAAACATGACGGCAGATAAAGGCCAGCATGGTCCATCTAGTCTGCCCAGCAAGGTGGTAAGTGTAGGTGCACTTGCCGCTCCGTGCAGGTCACTTCTCCCCATGCCTTTGTTTAGGGGTGTACCCACCGCTCCGTGTAGGTCACCCCTATTTGTTCAGATATAAGAGATAGTTATGCTTATTTTGATTTTATCCTGTTGTTATAAAAGGATCCACTATGTCTGTCCCATGCTATTTTGAATTCTGTCACTGTGTTTGCCCCCACCACTTCCATCGGGAGGGCATTCCAAGCATCCACCACCCTTTCAGTGAAAAATTATTTCCTGACATTGCTTTCAGTTTATCCCCTTGCAGCTTCATGTTATGCTCTCTAGTTTTACAGCTTCCCTGTCTTTGGAAGAAGTTTGTTTGTCCATTAATATTCTTTAAGTATTGAAAGGTCTGAATCATATCTCCCCTTTCCCTCCTCTCCTCCAGAGTGTACATATTTAGGCCTTCAAGTCTCTTCTCATAAGTCTTACGATGCAGACTCAAAATAATTTTGGTCACCTTCCTCTGAACCGCTTCCAGCCTTTTTATATCCTTTGTGAGATACGGTCTTCAAAACTGAACACAATATTCCAAGTGAGGCCTCACCAGCGACTTGTACAGTGGAATTAGTACCTCTTCCTTTCTGCTGGTAATTCCTCTCTGTATGCAACCCAGCATCCTTCTGGCTTTTGCCACAACCTTGTCACACTGTTTCACCACCTTGAGATCATCAGAAACAATCACACCGAGGTCTTTCTCCTGATCCGTGCACATCAATCTCTCGCCTCTTATCGTATAGAATTCCATTGAATTTCTGCTTTCCAAGTGCATGACACTACACGTCTTCACATTAAATTGTAACTGCCAAGCATTAGACCATTCTTCCAGCTTTTGTAGATCTTTCCTCATGTTATCCACTGCCTCAGGGGAGTCCCCTCTGTTGCAAATGTTTGTGTCATCTGCAAATAGACAGACTTTTCCATTCAGCCCTTCGGTAATATCACTTACGAATATATTGAACAGTACCGGTCCCAAGACCCAACCGTGGAATTTTGTTTACCATCGCCCGCTGTTGTCTGTCAGTCAACCAATTTCTGATTCAGTTCACCATCTTGGGGCCCATCCCCATGCTGTTGTGTTTATTGATAAGCCTTCTATGAGGAACAGTATCAAAGGCTTTGCTGAAATTTAGATTTCATCGCATGCCCTTGATCTCGTTCTTTGGTCACCCAGTCAAAGAACTCAATCAGATTTGTTTGGCAACATCATACTTTGGTAAAACTATGATGCCTCAGATCATACAACCTGTTGGTTTCGAGGAAGTCCACTATTTGCTCTTTCAGGAGCGCCTCCATTACTTTTCCTGCCACAGTGGTAAGGCCTCCTGGCCTGTAGTTTGTCACTTCCTCCCTATATCCATTTTTGTGGAGAGGTACCACATCAATCCTTCTCCAGTCCCGTGGAACCTCTCCTGTCTGCAAGGATCTTTTAAAAACATCCTTTAAAGGCCCTGCAGGAACTTCTCTGAGCTCTTTTAGTATCCTGGGGCGTATCCCATCTTGTCCATAGATTTGTCCACTTTCAGTTTTGCAAGCTGTTCTAACACATCATCTTTTGTGAATGATGTGGTAACTACTCCATTCCCATTTGTATATTTGTCAGTCACAGGTGGTCCTTCTCCAGGATTTTATCTACTGAAAACAGAGCAGAAGTATTCGTTTAGCATTGTCGCTTTTTCAATGTCACTTTCCACGAATCCGTTCCCAGCACTTTTGAGTCCTGCAATTCCACCTCTGATTTTCCTCCTCTCCCGAATATACCTGAAAAAGGTCTTGTCACCACACTTCACATCTTTAGCCATCTTTTATTCTGCCTTTGATTTTGCTATCCTTATTTCTCATTTTGTCACTTTTAGTTTGATCTTTTATTCTTTTCTGTGTTCCTCTGCTTGCGAGCTTCTGAATTTTGTGAAAGCTCTGTTTTTGCCTTTATTTGTGCAGACACTTCTTTGGAGAACTAAACAGGTTTCCTTTTCCTCTTGTTTTTATTTACTTTCCTTACGTATGTATCTGTTGCACCTTTTATTGCTTTCTTTAGTTTAGCCCATTGCAATTCCACTTCCCTTAACCCCTCCCACCCTACCAACTGCTCCTTCAGGTACTTGGCCATTTTACTAAAGTCATCATTTTTGAAATCTAAGACTTTGAGTTTGCTGTGATTGTATTACACCTTAGTTTTTATCTCAAACCACACCGTGTGATGATCACTGCTGCTTACATGGTCAACCACCTGGATATTCAACACGCTATCTCCGTTGGTGAGTACTAAATCCAGCACGGAACTCTCCCTGGTCAGTTCCATCACCATTTGTTTAAGTAACGCATCTTGGAAGGCATCCTTAATTTTTTTACTTCTTTCCAGATTTGCAGAAGGAACACTCCAATCCACATCTGGTAGATTAAAGTCACCCAATATGATTACTTCCCCCTTCATGGTTATCTTTGCAATATCAACAATTAATTCGCTATCCATTTCTTTGGTTTGAGCTGGAGGCCTGTAGACCACACCAGTATGGATGATAGTGCCATTTCCTCTTTCCAACACAATCCACAATGCTTCTTCTTTTTCCCATGTCCCCTGCATTTCAGCAGCTTTAATATTGCTTTTGACATACAGGACTACTCTTCCTCCTTTTCTACCCTCTCTATCTCTTCTAAATAGATTATAACCAGCTATGGCTATATCCCATTCATGCAACTCATTAAACCATGTTTCTGTAATGGCCACAATGTTCAAGTCTATTTCCACCATTAGGGCTTCCAGATCAGAAATTTTGTTTGCTAGGCTTCGAACATTTGTACACATTGATTTCCAGAATTTGTTGAATGGCTTGCCTCCCTTTTGCATGGGTTTTTTTCTACATGTCCTTTCCCGCTTGCCATTGATGTGTTGTTCAAATGTGTAGCTGCTTCCAATGTTTTCTTTTGCTGGGAGTGACGTACTGAATTTGTCGTTCTTCATCCATCACCCCCTTTCCCTAGTTTAAATGCCTGTCTACATAATGCCTGAATTTTTCACTTAGGATCCTTTTCCCTGCAGCGGACAGATGTAGTCCATCAGTACATTTGGTCTCTTGTTGATCCATGTGTTTCTCCAGTCGCCTAAATATCGAAATCCTTCTTGTTTGCACCAGGTTTGGAGCCATGTATTAAAGTTGTTTATGTGATGCAGCCCATCTGCCCCCTTACCATGAACAGCTAGAACTTCTGAGAATGCTATAGTGTTAGCAATTGGCCTGAATTTCTCTCCCAGAGTCTGGAAGTCCCTTTGAACTGCAGAGGCACTGTTTCTAGCCAGGTCATTTGTACCCAAGTGGATGACAATATCAGTTTTGGAGTGCTCACTTTCTGCACTAACTATACTAACAATTTGGTTTTTATCCTGCTGGCTGAAGAACCTGGTAAGCATTTGACCATCCTCTCTCCTTTGAGCTGTGTTCCCAAGTCGGTGCCTCTGATGATGGAATCTCCAATGAGTAGAAGTTTTCTGTTTTGTGAGTTTTTCTTCCTATTTGGTACATTATCAGTAGATTTGGCATTAAGTCTATCATTTAAGGGCACTTCAGTTTCCATCAATTGGGCACCCTCATTATCCAAGTCAGAGAAGGCATTGTGCAGGGATATCACTTGATGTACAGGGTGTCTCTGCGTTACAGTTCGCAACCTAACAGAGCCCACTGTGATCCATTTGTCCCTGGGCTGTTTGATTCTTTGTGGAAGCAATGGTGGATTTTGTTCAGTTTGTAACCTAGAGGAAGTGTGTTTAATTGCAGCTAATTCTTCCCTTAGTAGAGTCAATTCCTTATGCATAGCAGCTAACTTGAGGCATATAGGGCAAACTCTTAGGATCCAAATGATTCTTCTTGGAATGAAAGCACCACAGTTATTGCATTGAATACACGACATTCTGACTCAGCTGTCCTAGAAGGAGAAAAGAAAAAGTGGGTGTAACACCTATTTATAGTACAGAAGTCAATGTATATGATGACTATATAGGCAGGGGTGGGTGGGGTGAAGGGTAGGGTGGGCGGGAACTTAAATATCCATGGCCAGTAGGCCTATGGACTGAGGGCACACTCATATATCTGATTTTAAGGCTATGCAAGGAGCACAGGCAGGCTAATAATCCCTAAAAACCTATATGCAACAGGTAAAGTTTTATCAAAAGACAGGCAGTGATAATGTTTGAAAGTCTTAGCTGAGTGTGTAGTCTCGAAGTTCTGATAGCAGACTGGTTCAGGTATTTGGTCAGTGGTAGAGCAGCTTTAATTTAATTATCCCCTCCCTGTAAGACAGGCTTGCATCAGACAAAGGAAACTAAAAAATTCAAACTGAACTCTTACTGCTATGTATCATCCTACTAAGCAAAGGTCCCTGTAACCATAAAATGATACCCTTGCTTGCAAAATTAAGTAGGAGACCTACGTATAGGGTTACCAACTTTTTCACCGAGAAAAACCCGACACCTGTGGCTCGCCATGCTCCACCCATTCTCCGCCCCTAGTCCCACCCCTGCCCCGCCCCCAGCCCCACCCACAAAAATTACCGAGGATACGTGTAGGCTAACTTTCTTGGTCAGATAATAATTAAACTGGGAACCCCAAAATCCAAACATGAAATGTACAACACTGGAGAAATAAAACTATAAAGTAATTTCCTCTTGCACTAAACAAAAACACAAAGATGTTATCAATACACACTTCCCAGACCAAACATATTCCAGCTAATAAATTCAAAATAAAAAGTATTTTTCTACCTTCTGTTTGGGCATTTTATTTTTCAGTTGCAATTGCTCCAGTCACTTTCTTCTGGTTTCTTCGGGTCTTCTGCGAACTATCCATTTGTCCTTTCTTCTCTTTTAGATGTTTTCCATTCTCTCTCTATTTCTGCTTTAACATACTGATTGTTTCCCTTTTGCTCTTTCCCCCAATTCTTTCCTTATTCCTTTATCATCCATTTAAATTTCACCCTTCCATTCTCAAGCCCCTCACTCTCCCAATACCCAGCCCATCATAGACTTTTCTTCCACACAAAATATTTTTCCCCTCTCCACTCATTCCCCATCTATTCTAGTCCTCCCCCAAAATCAGTTCCCTTATAGTTCTAGACCCACCCAGCATCCACTCCCTTCTAATCCCATTCTCCCATGCCCCACATCAGCCCATTTCCAGTCCTATTCCAGCTCTTCATCAGTCCATTTCCAGTGCTAGCCCTCACATCACAGACCATTTCCAGTCCTAGTTCCCCCCAATCACAGCCCATTTCCAGTCCAAGTCCCCCATCACAGCCTATTTCCAGTCCTAGGCCCCCCATCACATCCCATTTGCAGTCGGAGTCCCCCCCCCCCGCACCATCACAGCCCATTTGCAGTCCTACCCCCCCTCCCACTATCACAGTCCATTTGCAGTCCTAGCCCCCCTAATCACAGCCTATTTCCAGTCCAAGTTCCCCCTCCCTCCACCATAGCCCATTTCCAGTCCAAGTTCCCCCCCCCATAGCCCTTTTCCAGTCCAGGTCCCCCTCCCCATCAAAACCCATTTCCAGTCCATGTCCCCCCCCTAGCCCTTTTACAGTCCAGGTCCCCCTCCCCATCACAGCCCATTTCTTTCCAGTCCAATGCCCCCCCAAGCCCTTTTCCAGTCCAGGTGCCCCCCCCCCCCTTCACAGTCCATTTGCAGTCCAAGTCCCCCTAATCACAGCCTATTTCCAGTCCAAGTTCCCCCTCCCTCCGCCATAGCCCATTTCCAGTCCAAGTTCCCCCCCCATAGCCCTTTTCCAGTCCAGGTCCCCCTCCCCATCACAACCCATTTCCAGTCCATGCCCCCCCCCAGCCCTTTTCCCGTCCAGGTCCCCCTCCCCATCAAAAACCATTTCCAGTCCATGTCCCCCCCCCATAGCCCTTTTCCAGTCCAGGTCCCCCTCCCCATCAAAACCCATTTCCAGTCCATGTCCCCCCCCCCATAGCCCTTTTACAGTCCAGGTCCCCTCCCATCACAGCCCATTTCTTTCCAGTCCAAGTCCCCCCCCCCCATAGCCCTTTTCCGGTCCAGGTCCCCCCCCCCCCCATCCCAACCCATTTCCAGTCAAATTCCCCCCTCCTAGCCCTTTTCCAATCCAGGCTCCCTCCCCCATCACAGCCCAGGCAGTCCTTGGCCTCTCCCCCCCCCCCAGAACCGCGGCTGTCTGAGGCTTTAGAGGGAGCCGGGGAAGCCCGCGCGAGGCCCCGGCTCCCTCTGAACAGCCAGCAGCGTGAAGAGCCTTTTCCTTCACGCTGGCGGCTGTTCCTGTGAAGCCGCGAATGCTGGGAAAGGTTAAAGGGCATTGCCTTTAACCTTTCCCACCAATCGCGGCTTCACAGGAACAGCCGCCAGCGTGAAGGTAAAGGCTCTTCACGCTGGCGGCTGTTCAGAGGGAGCCGGGGCCTCGCGCGCACTGTTCCCTCTAAGCTGTGCGCGTGCGCGCGCGCACACACCTCGCCGAGAGAGCGCACATACTTTACAACAGAGCGCACAAAAATTACGGCTCTGATTCTGATAGAAAACAACAGACGTCTTAAAATTTAAAAGTTATGATTGTAATTACTAGAAATTTCCTGCTTCATTTAGTAATTGTCTATTTTCATTTAATTTGATTAAAATCAATGTGGTGTACATACTGTATTCTGACGTGTAGTCAAATTTTAAAGTATATAACTCTGAGTGTCGTTATGTGGCGCACAAAAATTTAACCTTCCTTCAAAAGCCGCACACAGCTGATATTTTATGCGCACACAGCCTACAGAAAATTAGAGGGAACATTGCTCGCGCGGGCTTCCCCGGCTCCCTCTGAAGCCCTCCGGATTGGCAGAAAAGCCGGTTTTGCCTCTGCGCCGGCAGCCGGCCTGGCCATGGAAAAACCGGCCAGGCCGGCTGAAAACCGGCCAGTTGGCAACCCTACCTACGTAGAAGACCAGGTCTAGCTGCAAGTCCAAAACCAAAGTATATTTCTGTTCCAAGTAGCTATATATCACAAGTGTCCCTGGCCAGTAGGCCTATGAACTGAGGGCACACTCAGATATTTGATTTAAAGACTATGCAGGGAACACAGGCAGGCTGAAGATCCCTAAAAACCTATATGCAACAGATAAAGTTTTATCAAAAGGCAGGCACTGATAATGTTTGAAAGTCTTAGCTAAGTTTGTAGTCTCTCATCACTCATCATTCCCATTTCCAGGTCATTTATAAATATGTTGAAAAGCAGTGGGCCCAGCAGAGATCACTGGGGTGCTCCACTTGTCACCATTCTTCATTGAGAAAATTGCCTATTTAGCCCTACTTTCTGTTTTCTATCTTTCAACCAGTTCCTAATCCACAATAGTGCACTGCCTCCTAAGGGACTTTGTCAAAGGCTTTCTGAAAATCGAGATACACTATGTCACCCAGCTCACCTTTATCTGTTCATTCACACCCTCAAAGATGCAAATGTGTGCCGTTGAGTCAATGCTGACTCCTGCAACCCCACAGCTCCTGAGTTTTCTTGGCAATCTGTGACCAGAAGTAAATTGAAAGCTTTCCTTCCTAGGCAATGAAGGGTAAAATGATGTTCCCAAGGTCACAAGGAGTGACAGTGGGAACTGAACACTAGTCTCTTGATTATTAGGTTGCTGCTTTAATCATTTGGCTATAAATCAGGCATATGTTAAGCTACCTGACCATATTTTTCAGTTTTAGTATTTATTCTATTATTGTCTTGCAAAACTTTTCTTTTGCACCTACTGGAATTATCTTATCACAGATAATACAATTCACTGTAATTCTCAATACTTTAGTCATACGGCCTTGTTTTCTACACTAACATATTCAAGAAGCAATCTGTTTGTACTTATTGTTGTTCCAAAGTATTGAAGTCTCTGAAATTTCTTTTTTCCAGTTCTCACACTTGATTTCATCACTTTCATGACTGAATTTTGTTACCTTGCAACATCTCTTAGTAATAAGGTAACAAATTGTTTATTCATTCTGTCCAGCATTCTGCTTAAAACTGTAACTGCAGATCTGCAGGTTATGCCGTTTACCTTTTTGGAAGCACAGTATAATCACTTTACTGCAGTTTATCTATACTAATAGGGAGAGACAAGAACTCAAAATTGATTCTTACCTTACCTCCACTTTGATTGGACAGCTAGCTGTTCTGCAAGAACTTCTACATCTTAACTTTCTATGCCAGTACACATTCTTCAGTAGTCAAATATTAATTTCAGATACATATACCACTGAATCACGCACCTTGGGTACTCAATCATATGCTTATTTAGATCACATATTTAAAAAGTCAGTGCAAAACCAACAATTTTAAAGAAGGACATGCCTCTGGTAAAAACCATGTTGCCTCAGATTTTGCAACCCACTGGTTTGTAGACAAATTCATTTTTCACTAGCATCTCAATGACTTTTCCCAATCCTGAGGTAAGGTTTACTTACTGCAGTTCCCACCCCTTCACTTTCATCAATTTGAGGAAGAGGCACTACAGCCACCCTTTCTTCAGTTTTGCAGAACCTCTCCCATCTTCAAGGATCTACTGAACACATCTTAGGTGGACCCCCTAGAACCTACTTGAGCTCCCTTAGTATCCTGGATATATCATATTTATTTATATATTTATTTCTATTATCTTTATTAAAGCATCCCAAACTCATAACAAACAGTAGTAACAGCCGAGAATGACAATTAAGAGAAACACGTTGACGTTTCACCTTCTAAACATGTCCAAAGAGAGGTTTTGCAGGCAATGAACTAGTATCAGTAGTATGAGCATAACACTGATATTTTTCAGTTTTTATATTTGACCCAACCCACCTTCTGCCCCCCTTCTGCCACAGGTCCTACCTAAAATATCAGTCCTCAGGACCAATGGGTACTCTTGCACCAATCCCAATTTGTCTGGAACTCACAACAACATCCCACCCTTCTTGTCACACACATATCCACAACTACCCTCTGTCTCAACCCCCATCCCTCAACTCCAGCCCCAGCTCACCTCTCCCCAGGTCAGTGGCTACCCCCCACCCCTCCCAATATCTCAACCCTCTCATAGCACTCTTGCCCTTATGAATTCAAATACTAGCTACATGCTTGATAGGGTATCCACTGCAACACAGATTCCTGAATAGCTTGGAATGTCTTCCAGCTTGATCACTGATACCACCCACAGTAAGCTTCTCCATCATCACTAATCCATAGAGTAAATGTCTCCACATAATAGGGGAGAGCAATTCCAGATTTCTCCAATTAATCAGTGTACATTTTCTTGCCAGTAGCAATGCTATACTCAGGAGGTATTTTGTCTAGTTTTCAGTGATCCCAAAGACATAAAATAATAGAACATGAGCAACAATGCATGCGTGCCAAAACTCATCCAAATAAAATGCCTGAGCACTGGATTTTTTTATCTCTAAAAAGTTTGAATTTGCCAACAACCCAAAGCATATGGCTTACAGTGTAATTTTTGATTGCATATTTCAAACATTTATGATCCACAGGAAGCCATAGTTTGCTCGCTTAGAAGATATATATGCTCACAAGATAAATGTATACTGCTGCTCTTGATAGCCCCATGTTTCCAAAAAGAGGAGAAACCCTCAGTAAGTTTTGCAAAATCTGCTCAGCTGTTAACTGCATCTCAAAATCTCAAACGAAACCTAATGAACAGTCAGTAAAATCTACCCAAGGTAACTCTTATTCACATTTCATACTGCCAAGATATCTTACTCCCCTTCACAATAAGCACTCCTCCAACTCTTCCTTAGCATCTTCTCCTAAGGACTTCCTATTCAACAAACAAATATAATGGCAGATATGCATAAATGCAAAAATATCCTTCACCCCAAAGTGATACTGTACTACCAACTTGTGAAAGGCCAAGATATTCCCATTGTATCAATATTATGTACTAGTTTGTCAAGCCACTTCTCAGTCTAGTTTTGAAACTTGTGATAAGGAAGCTTATCATAGCTCAGGAAGGAGCTATAGAAAAGGTGAAGTGTCTCTGAACAAGCAACCTGTCAGTTCTGGTAGAAATAAGAAAACAGAATTTTGCCATAAAAGACTACCAGTCCCAGAATGCACCAGGTTTCCAACAGCCATTAGAGGAGCTGAAGTGGGGAAACATGTGTTCAATCAGGAGGGCTATGAGGTAATCCCTAAGCACTCATCTCAAAGAGCAGGGCCTGATTCAGCACAGCTGCGCTGTGTTAGGGAGGAGCACTCATCTAAGCAGAATAAGAGTAGAGTTTATTCTACAGATGACCATCTTCATGATCACCTTGGATATCCAGAGAATGGTCCTCATTATCCTGAGAATCAGCTTGAGCTTGATCATCAGTTTCATCTGAAGGATCATCAGAAGCAGAAGCCAAACCGGACGGACAGAGAGGGAAAGAGACCCTCTGGAAGAAAGAGGAGAAAAGCCTTTGAGAGGTCTAGAAGAGTCCAAAGCAGTACGTATACTGGGAGGTATTCCAAGGGCCAGCATACACCATTGGACTGGGGAAAGCCAGAGGAATGGTGCTGCAGAGCTAGGAATCTCCAGACGCTACCTGTGAGGGAGACGGCTGCACGTGGAAGGGACCCTAAGACCCGTGCCAGAAGGTATGTGAAGAGAGATCCAGTGTCCAGGGATCTGGATTGGAAGGCTGTACATAAGAACTGGACTACATACTGGCCAGGCTATATAGAGAGGAACTCTAGCAGCAATGGAAGCTCAGGTATGAACACTGATCTATGCCCTAGCTATAACCTTGAAAGACAGCAGGGAAACAAGTATTCTCCTGAAAGTGCTCCATTGAGAGATTCATCTGTGCCAATCCATGATATTGAACCCATGCTTGTTGAACAAGGGGGAATAATAGAAGATGAAGATCCTATTTATATGGACTGCTCTCTATCTAAACTCCGTTGGTAACTTTCTGTTACAAAGTACAGCAACCATCACAAAGAAATACAAATTTGTTCTTTAATCTACTCAGAAAAGCTCCTGAAGCAGGATTTGACCCACACAGTAGAAAGCAAGCCAGCTAAAGGGGTTTCAGCTGGATAACTGCTAGCAATTAAGCCTTACCTAATTGCTTGTGAGCTAGGAGAGACTCACTTCTGAATCTATGTGGGAAGTAATCAGAAGTTAACCTGAAAAGAACAGTTTGTTTCTTGCTTTGTGGCTTTTCATTTGTTGTTTTCCTGATTTTGACTTTGTTTTTCCAAGTTAACACTGAAAGCAAGTTACCTGATTTATGTGCTACCAAGCATATCTGTGTTGGGAGAAATAACCCCATAAATAAATATCTTATTGGCTTTACCCAAGAGCACAACTAAATTATTGTCAGCAGCTGTGTCTGGTGTGAATGAACTACATTGCCCACAATACCTTGCAAATCATATAGATATATGCATTGCCAAGACTGTGAAGATTCTCACCCAGGCAACCGTCTGACAAACTCTACTGGTCATCCAAAATGGGAATCCACATTCTCTCTCAATTTAAAGAAAGAGGTGACACCCTCCTTAAGCCTTGGTTTGGCAAACACCTATCACTAGATCTGACTCAGATGCCAAATTAAAACATTATTCTTAACCCCTCAGGACAATAGAGTTGATTCATCATGCAAGACATAAGCTAAGCTAAGCAGCTGCATTAAAACCTGCTCCCAATACAGTGGAGTGCAAAAGGGAGTACCCCACAGTCTCCTAGATAGAACATTATACAAGCCTTACTATAAAGAGTGAAGTCTGGCAAAGCCAGTTCCCCTTATACCTGGGTAGGATGAGAAGCTGACATCATAATGGAGGCTTCTTCCCCTTCCACAAAAAACATATTCATTAAAGACAAATAAATTGTACTACTTTTTTGAGAAGCAAAGACACTGTCTGGAATACCTTTATAAATGCCATTTGTATGGTGGGACTGATGTGTAGGTGATAATATCTGCAAATCAATATCAGTTTTAGAAGAGTGGGTGTCGATGAGTGTGGCTGATGTAAAACTGACATATTTCTTCTCCTCAAAATCAATTAATATTTTTTAAACATGCAGTGGTGATTTACATGTGTATATGTTGTAAAATAGTCAAATCTACATGTGAAAATCCCAGCAGGCAACCCCAGCATCAAAGATGTGCAGTCATGTTCTAAAATGAGGATTTATGGACATCCCTACTGGTATGGATGGATATATGTTTGAAATGCACAGGGCACCTATGGGTGGTTGCACATGCAAGCATGCTTATTTTGCATGTGTATCTTGTATGTGTAAGTTGAAGCATGGCAGCAAAATGCACATAACTACCTGTGCTTCGCATGTACATGGCACATCTTCCCTTGTGGAACCACCATTTTCCCAGTCTCCATGTATGCTTAGACATAATAATATAGCTCATTAGCAAAGTACCAATATGGGAATCAGGTAGCAGCCTAACCTATCAATAACTGAGACCATTGTACCCTTGGTCGTGGCCAATGAGGACAGCCTCTACTGTCCTGGAGGGTGTAGGTCATCCTATGCTACAGCTTGGAGGTTCTGGGAATGAATCCACATGAACTTCACTAGGTAAGAAAACATTTTTCATATCTATACCCAAATCTCACAGGGAGCCACCTACCTACAGAATGACACCCATTGTGTAAGTAAGGAAACAAGGAACTCAGGGCTGGCCCACCCATTAGATAAGATCAGGTAGTCGCTTAAGACATCAGCCTTTGAGGGCCTCTGAAGAGCATCAGCCATCAAAGCAAATTAAAAAAAAATAGATCCTGAGAGCCACACATACTGAAAGAGACATCAGTACATTTTTTCTTCATGCAGGGAGAGTGATCAAACAGATACATACCAAGCAAATACAGATACATACCAAGCAAATTTCACCATTGAGACATAGGATTTCCAGTGATGCATTGGTAAAGGACTGCTGCAATGTTTTTTCCAATGATCATGATTTTTGAGTTTAATTATCAGAATCTCAGGGGAGAAGACTGAAGGTTCACCTAGGGCAGTCATTCTCCTTGCACTGGCTCTGATGGAACTGCCGCAATCAGTCTTGCTGTCTGCCAAAGAGCAGCCTCCCAACCAGAAAACCCCATATACACAGCTGCACTGTCCCAGGTCATAGTATGGTCAGCCAATCTGTGATATAGACAAGCTGGACAGGGCTGTCAAATAGAGCGAGGGCAAGGTATCCCAGTTGGTGTCATATGGAGATGCATATAAATGCCATGGACCATTGGCACAGAGTGGCAAGTCAATGCATACAATGAGGGCCCCTCTCCCACACTTGACAAATTCAGATCACACAGTTTACATAAGAATAGCTATTTTCAGGCACACAGAATGGCACCATAAGGAACCTCAACTTGCAGGGCCTATTTAACACATGCCCACAGAGCAGAGGCAATTACTAGATGCACAAGCTTTTATGAGTACTAGGGCAGAGCAAGTGAGGATTTACTGATGTGCAAGGCAACTGTTTGCATGATACCTTTACTGTCCAAATGTCATAGCTCCAACTTATCTGGACAGTGTTGACCATCTAGATGAAGGCCTTTCACACCAGTAATCTAACAGGGATATCAGTTGTGAAGAGTCAAGGACTGAACAAGAAAACAGATTATGTGCACTCCACTTTTCTTCTATAGACATTTTCACTTAATGCGAGATTTAGAGGTCTAAAATGGTTCTGGGCTATGCAGAAGACCTAGCTTCAACTGCTGCAGTAAATATGAGAAAAGATGCATTAGCAAGAAGGTAGGTAACAGCACATAAGCTATACATGACATAAACAAGGTGTGTCCTGTGGACGACCATGCTGGTGCATTGCATCCACAGCATGGAATACCAAACAGCAGTAGAAGCCTCACTAGCACTTCAGACAAAATAGGCTAGAATGATTCTCCCTGGCAAAGTGTCATGAGCAGCTGTCAGCCCATATATATTTCAAAAGCCAAGTACACAGATCATGGTAGCAAAGAGGGGTCAGAGGCAAGGAAGAAGAAACCTAGGGTGAACCATAGGGAACGTGAGAAGACGTTTGGGAGGAATATACAGGGCAGGGTATACATATGAGTTGATCCTGAGGGCATTAGATGTAGAAATATAAAAGGACAAAACATATGCCAATGTCTGCCACAATCCACATGTGTAGGTCCTATCATTGTTAGGGTGTCTCTTGGCAGGTGGCCACACTAACACTGGAGTCATTATGCATCATCTACCAAGATCCATATGTACTAGATAAATGAGGGTACAAGGAGTAGTAGACACCTTCGTTGGGCACAAGGATGCTGATTCCGAAAAGTGCAAGCCTGGGTTGTCTGCATGGTGAAAACTTAGGGATATGTTGAACAGAATTCCTCAACCGCAGGATCTAGTTGCGCTTGCAGTTGTGGAATCGGGCACCTAGATGACCCGGCATGTACCTTATTCTGCTGTGAGGGACGTCTCTGTGGCTGCCCATCCCCACCACACAATGCTCTGGCTGGCATGAATGTGCATTGGCATCCCGTCGCTATGGCACCAACACAGCAAGCCGGAAGCACCAAATGCCCAATCTGACAGTGGCCCCAGCACACCACCATCCAACCATCAGTGGGGGCCCCCAAGGCCTGGATCGGGCAGTGGGTGCTGTCCCATGGAGTCTCAATGGGGTACGGGGGGCTGCAGCCAGCAAACTGTGCAGTATCCGGCCCTTATTCCACCATTGGGGTGGAATAAGCTGGACGTCTGTGTTGGTGCCAGGGTACGTACAAAGGCCAGTCCTGAATAGTCCCTGTACGTCCCAGCACCTGGCCACTCCCCTGCTTCGCCCCTCCTGCACTGGCATACAGTGCATACAGCGCTCTCCAAACAAACGCTGTGCATGAGTGGGGAGCACTGGGTGTGAAATAGGGGTTTAAAGCTGAGCACGTGTTGGACATGCAGCCCACACATCAAACCCTGATATTCACGGTTTGGAATACTCCCCAAGTTGTTTAAGGTTATGATGGGGTGTGCCACTAATATACTGTATTGACCAGTGGTCCAGCACAAGTTTTCAGCAGTTGAAGGTGTACATCTCATGGACCGTTAACCATAAATGCAGCACAGAGTTCTGGATGTAGAAGTGCTAACCAAAGTTGCATGGGAGCCTTGGCCTTTATGATCCTGAGTTATACTACCAATGCTCCTGCTTAAGGATTATCCTGCTGTGGGCTATTGTGGCAAATAGTGAGTGGGTGAGGATGGAGGGGGATTGGATAACCCTGATTCCCTTAGCGGTGATGCCTTTTCTTCACAGCCCCAAAGATGTTTAAAGGGTGCTCAATCATCCTTTTTTAAACCCGCTTTGGCGCACTTGGAAATTTATGTGGTCTAAATTGAAAGTGTCTGCTCAGGTGTCGCCTTTCACTCTTATTCTTTCCTATCCTTTTATCAGAAGCTTTGGGAAATGAGTTTTGCTTCGTGTGTCAAACACACATATTTCTGAGATTTTTGATGGAACTAGACTTTTCTCTAAAGTCCTTATTGAGCAAAAGTGGGGGATCTTGCTGAAAAATTATCAATATTTACAAATTTCCCACTGTTTTAACACCTTAGCGATCAGGAAGGCAATCGCCTGGCTACCTCGTATATGGGAGTATATTTTTTTTGACCCGCAGTGCCCCCAATCATTATTGGCACAGTTATATTGGGCGATGGCCTCTGATCTTCCATGTGCCATGGAAACCTGTACTCTGAGGGAGCGATGGGCATTAATTATCCTAAGTGATGCAGACAAATTTTGGAATGAAGTCTGTTAGTACACTCATACATGCTCTTTTTCTCTGACTTTACTCAACTGCAGATTCTATTTCATATGTCGGTCTCTCTGGCAGATCTGTTTCACTATCACCGTGCAGGTGATCCCTTGTGCTGGAGGCTTTGTGGGCAGAAAGGGGTTTTTGAACATATGTGGTGGAGCTGTCTGCATCTGCAGCAATTTTGGCTCTCAGTTTACACAACCGTTATGCAAGCAACAGGGGTGCAGTTAGATTACAACATAGAATCTTGTGTTCTGGGGTTTATACCAACAGAGGTGGGACATTGCAGAGACTCCCGGATAGCGGTGTCTTGCTGTTAGAAGCTCAGTCAGTCATAGCCCGATTCTGGAAAAGAAAAAGTGTCCTTACCATGGATGAGTGGTGGCGTAAGGTGTGGGAGATATATTGTATGGAGAAATTAACTGCAGTGGTTAAAGGGTGCCCCTTTGATGGGGAAGAGCTATGGAGTGAGAAACTTCAAAGAGGACGGGGGATGGAAACATTATAGGTAAAGTTCAAGGACGACGGAATATATCTACCATAGCATGTTTACTGTTTGATGCCTGTAGTTACCCTACTGATGAGAAAATCAGTCTCTGAATGTATACATATATACCCAATTCATATATCAGTACCCTTTGGTTTAAGATTTGTACCATAATGATTTGGGGTTGGGAACTAATTTATGTATTTCCTTCCTTCCTATTTAGTTATTTGGAGGAGGGGGAACAGGGGAAGGTGGGATAGGGAGGGATAGGTTAGGAAAGGGAATGGGGGGATTGGGGAATACTCAGAGTTTATATGGCTTATAGATTAGGGGGGAATAGGATGTGAGAATGTGGAATATCTCGCTTATATATTTATATACTGAGGTGGGTGTGAGCACATGATGGTTAGGAAGAGAAAGGATGGGATGGGGTTATATTCAGGTTTTGTCTAATTTTTGCTTCTGAAGGGTATGTGGATGTGTTATAAGTGGGAGGGATTTGTGTTGATGTGCTTCTCTCACCATCTACCCGATAGGGCATGTAGTGTCATTTATTGATTTAACAATACTGGGGACTTTAATGTTATATCATATTATGTTATGTAATGCTACAACTTACGCAATAGATGATATTGAGGTTCAAGCTGTAATAAATATGCAGGATTGTCTGTGTTTGTTCATGTCCTGATTATCTTGTTGCTCAATAAAAATTTTCAACAACAAAATAAAATGTGATGAAAACCAGGACAAAACAGATCCCCTAAATCTAAGCGAGAACAGGGTATCAAGGAGAAGATGGTGATCAACATTGTCAAAGGCAGCAGAAAGATAAAGAAGGATGAGAATTGAGCCTTTGGATTTGGTGAGGAACAAGCCACTGGAGACTTTGGCAAGAGCTATTTCTGTGGAATGTAGAGAACAAAAGCCAGATTGCAGTGGATCCAGAAGGTCTTGAGAGGAAAGAAAGTCAAGACAGTGGCAGCGAGCCACTCATTCAAGTAGGTTTGAAGCGAAGGGGAGAAGGAGGTCAATAACTGGAAGAACAGGTAGGATCTAGTGAAGGCTTTTTGAGGAGAGGTGTAACCACAGCATGTTTGAAGGCCACCGGAACAGCTGCAGTGGAAAGCGATAAGCTAAGGATACGACCCATGGATGTTGAGAAGGGAGACACAGCACTGCAGAGGGTAGGAGCTGGGTAAAGAACAGAGAGAAAATAGGACAGAGACTGAGAAAACAAAGTTAGCTCAGGTTTGTAATAAGGGTGCTCTCCCAAGCAGCAACCACCACCGATGGAGGTTCAACAGCTCATGTGCACACAGGGGAAAGCTTCTGAACAAAGCCCCAGCAGGGGGAGGGGCAGAGAAAGTGCTGAATGTAAGTAAGTGGAAGTGTGGCAGGTGCAGGCCTGTGACCCACAGTGTCTGAACATAAGCAGGCCAGCATGGCTAGCTTGACCTGTAAATGAGGCCTGTGGAGAGGCATATAGGATTGCACATCCCCCAATATGCTGCTATTGTAAGATAGAACTCAGTAGAAGTATTGAATTAGCTTAGGTAAGCAGAATTGCAGTATTGAAAGATGGAAAAATACAGAAAAAACATGTTTAAAAGTTACTGATAAGAAAAAGTACATCTGCAAAGAAATAATTGGGAGTGCTGACAGATGAGTTGCAGAGCCCAGCTCCTCTGCACGTACAAATTGGTTCTATAACCTTGAGAGTGTGAAAGTAACAAGTTGATGAACTGACCATTGTAATTGGGACTGGAAGGGGGGTATGCAGGTGTCATGCCCACTGGAGGGACATAATTGGATAAACTTATCAGTACCGGGACCAATGGAAGGGGTACGGGAGGTACGGGAGAGTACCGGGACCAATGAAATGTTTTTCTATACCTAGAATGGAACAGAAGTCTATAAAAGTTGTTGTAATGCTTGAAAACTTTGCTCAGCCATTTTGAAATTGATTGGTTCGAGACTTGTGCACAAATAAATGATTTGGACCTTTTGAACAGACTCCTGGTATCATTGGTTTGTCTGTGCTTTGCTGCTACATATTCCTTGGTGCGTTGGCCGGGAAGTTGTGGAATCAAAGTGTATATAGGGCAATATACCACGACTTTCCGCCTCTATAGGCTTGGTCCTGCCGGGATCGCGCCCTTCCGACGAGGGCTGCTCCCTGGCGCCACCGGTCCCTTGTATCGGAGGGAGCTGGTCGGACCTCGGCGGGTGACGAGCCCGGCTGGAGTCAACGCCTCGAACCCGAGTGAGGGGAGTCCGAGGTCCAACTCATGCGCCTGCTTGGGAAGTTTGAGGACCGGATCCGGTGAGTATAGTTTTGATTTTGGGTCTAGACAGAAATAGAAAGAGCAGTACTGCCATTGGAACTTGGAACTTTGGAATTTGTAATCTCGAGATATTGGGAATTGGTAAGAGAGCATGATCAACTCTCAAGGAAGGGCCGAGTAACCCCGCATGGGAATTCGCCGGGTGAAACCCCCATCCTTTTTGTAATTGGGAAATTGGAAAAGACTAGTCAGAACAGATAGAAACGAATGCATTCTGGGATACGTTGCTAGCATGATTGTGTGAACGAAGTGTGAATGAGAGGTCTGGCAGCACGGACCAAGTGAAGGCGGACCCCTGAGTAGCGCATTTCCTGACCGGGCGACCGCGTTCAGGTCGCGAAAAGGGGGAAGCGATTGTCGTCTTGTCTTGTTATTTGTACTCCTTATACGTTTCCAGGGCCATGTGGACCCCTTACCCACGGTCCGCCCTCCTTTTCCCTTCTGTCTGTTGTTGCGCGCACACATCGAAATGGGAGGGGCGGGGTCTACTAGAAACACTCCATTAGAATGTATGATCGCACATTTTAAAGAGGGATATTCAGGAGATTATGGTATTAAAATGACAGCAGCCCGTTTGCAGATTTTGTGTACTAGGGAGTGGCCCGATCTAGACCCCATCTGGCCCCGAGAGGGAACGTTCAAAGTAGAGATTATTCAGTCAATACACCGTAGAGTGCGGATAGCGCACCCTGATCAGTACCCCTATATAGATTCCTGGTTAAGTATTTGTGAAGATCCGCCCCCTTGGGCGCAGCGCTGTTATGAGGAACAGTGCAGAATAATGTTAGCTAAAACAGATTCTAGACAGAAAACGGAACAGCCTAGAATGAAAGAGCAGGATACGAAAGCCAGAAAGAAGCCCATCCTGGCAGATCCTGATTCCCCAGAAATAACTCTCAGGCAGCCCCGAACCCCAGGTCCAGTAAGAGTAGCCCGGCGTCCTGCCCCAGAACCCCAGAGACGGCCAGAGCCGAGGCGGGACCCAACCCCTGATCCCCCACCCGGAGGAGAGAAAGAGGAAGAATTAGCGGGAAAAGAAGAGGAGGACCTAAAAAGCGAGTCAGAAGTGGAGACAGAAGAAGGAGAAAGAGAGAATCCCCCAGATGAGGAGGAAAGTGTACAAATAATTGAGAAAGCCAGCGCTAGCACTAGTACGCCAGTGAGAGAGAAACCCAAAGCAAAACCTGTTGAGAAAAAGAAAGTGACTCCTGCAAAGGCAACGACGATAACCCTTAGATCCCAAAAGACACCCATGGCAGCCAAACTGTTTCCCTTACGGCAAGTACCGGGAGTGCCCGTAAAGAATGATAATGATGAAGTGGTAGCGGGACCCCTAACTTATGTGTATATCCCTTTCTCTACAACTGATTTATTAAATTGGAGGTCGCATTACGCCTCCTATACTAGTAAGCCCCAGGAGCTGACAGAATTAGTAACTAGTATTATGGAAACTCACCAACCCACTTGGCCAGATTGCCGTCAGCTCCTGACCACCCTATTCACGACAGAAGAGCGAGCAAGAATTAGAAAAGCAGCTATTGAATGGATGGCAGAGAACCCTGTAGCTCCGGCACAGGGGCAGAACATAATAGACCATCGAGAAGCAGCTCAGAGAGAATTCCCGAATGAAGACCCCCAATGGGATCCAAATACAGATGAAGGATCCACAGCCCTAGCCCGTTTTCGCCAAGGCTTTTTACAAGGCCTGAAAAGGGGGGCCAGAAAGCTATGAACCTTTCCAAAGTTGCAGGAGTTATCCAAGGGATAGATGAGAGCCCAGCAGATTTTTATGAGAGATTAACTGAAGCTTACAGAATGTATACTCCCTATGATCCCGAGGCACCAGGAAGTTTATGTATGGTGAATTCTGCTTTTGTAAACCAGTCTCAACCAGACATTAGACGCAAATTACAGAAGTTAGAAGGGTTCGCGGGCATGAATGCAACACAGTTATTGGAAGTCGCTCATAAAGTGTATGTGAATCGTGATACTGAAAGACAGAGAGAATGTGATAGAAAGATGAAGAAGAAAGCTGATTTTTTGGCTGCGGCCATAGTGGAACAGAAAAGGGGAGGTGTCCCTAGTCGAAGGAGCAGAGGAAGAGGGCGGGGTCAAGGCGGAGGCCGGACCCAGAGACTAGGCGTGAACCAATGCGCCTATTGCAGAGAGGAAGGACATTGGAGAGATACGTGCCCGCAACTCGAAGACGCCCAGCATGATGACGACAGCAGCCATCAGTGGCGAGAAGAAAGACGAAGCTATCCCCGAAGCCGAGGAGGAGCCAATCGAGAACAATTCCAGCGAGAGAGAGGAGGAGCCATTCAAGCATTGGCAACACCAGCCCATGATGAGAATGACGTGGATTAGGACAGACCGGGCTCCAAGTTTGCTTTAGGTCTCCAGGAGCCTATGGTCGGAATACAAATAGGAGACCAAATTATGGACTTTATGGTTGATACTGGAGCACAACATTCAGTAATAGACAAAAAGATAGCCCCATTCACTACAAAAGCAGTCACCATTATAGGAGCAACTGGTGCCAAAGCCACAAAGTCTTTTCTTCAAAACCGAATATGCAGTCTGGGAGGACAGCAAGTAACTCATCAATTCCTTTACATGCCCGAATGTCCAGTGCCACTACTGGGACGAGATATGTTAGCCAAGCTTCAAGCACAAATATCTTTCTCTGAGCAAGGAGAAATGCAAATGACAGTAAATCCCCAAACCAAACCAGCAGGAGTGATGCTGCTGACAGTTCCCCGAGAAGAAGAATGGAGATACTATATTGATGATTCGATTCAAGATACCTATTTTGAACAAACTTTGAAAAGCATTGATGCACCACCTGGAGTATGGGCAGAAGGCAGCCCCCCAGGCCTAGCCAAACATATAGCTCCAGTGATTGTAACCCTCAAGCCTAGTGCTACACCAGTGCACGTCAAACAGTACCCTCTCCCAAGAGCCGCAATTGAAGGCATTCATCGCCACCTACAAAGATTGCTTGAGTATGGCCTACTAAAAGTATGCCAATCCCCATGGAACACTCCACTTTTGCCAGTAAAGAAGCCTGGGACAGATGATTATCGCCCAGTGCAAGATTTGAGAAGAGTAAATGATGCAGCTGAGACCATACATCTAGTCGTACCCAATCCTTACACCCTCCTAGGACTGATACCTGCTGAAGCTACCCATTTCACTGTACTGGATTTAAAAGACGCATTCTTTTGCATAAGATTAGCCCCTGTAAGCCAAATATTGTTTGCATTCGAATGGCAGGACCCCATCTCTGGAAGAGGGGGCCAACTTACCTGGACAAGATTACCCCAAGGATTCAAGAATTCGCCTACCATCTTTAGTGCCACACTGAATCAAGACCTTTCAAGCTATCCAGTAGCCCCGGGGAAGAGAGTGCTTCTCCAATACGTGGATGATCTGTTGATAGCTGCCGTATCAGAAAGTGAATGTATACTAGCCACCAAAGATCTCTTGCAGTTACTAGAGGAAGCTGGATACAAAGTTTCCAGAGCCAAAGCACAGCTATGCCAAAAAGAAGTGAAATACCTGGGTTTTCGTATCACCCAAGGAAGCAGAAGATTAGGCAGAGAAAGAAAAGAAGCAGTATGCAGAATTCCAACTCCAACAACCAGAAAGCAAGTCAGAGCCTTTCTGGGAGCGGCAGGATATTGCCGAATTTGGATACCCAACTTTGCCCAAATTGCCAAACCACTGTATGAAGTCACAAAAGGAGAAGAAAAGTCGCCACTGGAGTGGGGACTTGAGCAGGATACAGCCTTCAAGACGTTAAAAGAAGAATTAATGTCATCACCAGCACTTGGACTACCAGATGTCCACAAACCTTTCCACTTGTTTGTACATGAAGCACAGGGAAATGCCTTAGGCATGTTGACTCAGAAATTGGGAAATTGGGAGCGACCTGTAGCCTACCTATCGAAACAATTGGACCCTGTGGCCAAAGGATGGCCACCTTGCTTGAGAGCAGTTGCAGCTACAGCGCTACTAGTAAGTGAAGCAGACAAACTCACACTAGGACAGAACATACGAGTCACTGTGCCACATGCAGTCCTTGCCCTTATGGAACAGAAAGCAAATTATTGGCTCACCAATTCCCGAATGTTGAAGTACCAGAGCATGTTATGTGAAAACCCACAGATACAACTTGAAGTGAGCCATGCCCTGAATCCAGCCACCTTGATACCCATCAGTGAAGAACTCCCAGAACATGACTGTATCGAAGTCATGGAGACTGTGTTCTCCAGTCGACCCGACTTGACAGATGTGCCCATAGACAATCCTGACCAAACCTATTATGTTGATGGGAGCAGTCTCATCCTTGATGGACGACGCTGTGCCGGATATGCAGTCGTCACTCAACATGAAGTAGTTGAATCATCAGCCCTAGCCTCAGGCACATCAGCCCAGAAAGCCGAATTGATAGCACTCACCAGAGCATTGTTGTTAGGAGAAAAACTTATACTGAATGTATATACAGATTCCAAATATGCCTTCACTACCCTGCATGCCCATGGAGCTCTCTATAAAGAAAGAGGACTCATCACATCCGGAGGAAAATCAGTCAAATATGGTCCCGAAATATTGATGTTACTTGATGCAGTTTGGGCCCCAACACGTGTAGCTGTCATGCATTGTCGAGGACATCAAGCAGGAAAAGGAGAAGTTGCCCGAGGAAATAGATTTGCAGATGCCTCAGCACGACAAGCAGCTATGACAGGACAAATTGCCCCACAAGCTATGCCAATGCAAGCAGCATTGTTTCCAGTACCTTTGAATCTATGGACCCCACGATATACCACCAAAGAATTGGATTACTATTGTGACAGAGAAAATGGAGTACTGAAAGATGGATGGATTGAGCTGCCACCAGAAGAGGGCAGTCAACCTCCAGGACGAATAGTAATTCCTGAACTATTAGGACCAGCCTTTGTCAAAGCTTTCCACGAAGCTACCCACTATGGGAAGAGTGCCATGGAAAAAGCACTCAGACCACATTTCTACATCCCTCTGATGACAACCATATCAGCTTCAGTAGCACGACAATGTCAAACTTGTGCCAAGAATAATGCCAAGCAAGGCCTTATTACAGCACCCCGAGTTCAGTCAAGAGGTGTGACCCCTATGCACAACCTCCAAGTTGATTTCACCGAAATGCCAAAAGCCAATGGGTACCATTACCTATTAGTATTAGTTTGTACTTTCTCTGGGTGGGTAGAAGCATTCCCAACCAGAACTGAGAAAGCCCGAGAAGTTACCAAAGTCTTAATGAGAGAGATTGTCCCCAGATTCGGAATTCCAGCAGTAATAGGGTCAGACAATGGACCCTCATTTGTCTCCCAAGTTACTCAGCAGTTAGCAAAAGCTTTGCAGATACAATGGAAACTCCACACTGCATACAGACCCCAGAGTTCAGGGAAAGTTGAGCGAATGAATCGTACCTTGAAAGCCCAAATGTCTAAGCTTTGTCAGGAGACACAATTGAAGTGGCCCCAAGTGCTCCCCATAGCTTTATTCAGAATACGCTCAGCTCCTGTAAAGTCAACAGGATTTTCCCCTTTTGAAGTTTTGTATGGTAAACCCCCACCAATAGTGCAGGGAATCAAAGGAAGTCTAGCCCAAATTGGTTCAGAAATAACCAGACAAGAACTTCTAGCTCTTAGTTTTGTTCTGCAGACTCTCCATACGTGGATCCAAGACCAGTTGCCTATCAACTTGACGGAACCCTTGCATCCCTACCAGCCTGGTACTTCGGTGTGGATCAAAGATTGGAAGAAGACACCGTTGGAACCCCATTGGAAGGGACCGTACACCGTCATCCTGTCTACCCCAACTGCAGTAAAGGTAGCCGAGATCGACGCCTGGATCCACCACAGCAGAGTCAAGCCCGCCGCCAATCCTGAACCTGAGCAGTGGACGGCAGAACAGCATCTTGATGCACCCTTGCGAGTTACTTTGAGACGGCAACCAGCAGCTTAGACACTTCATCATAAGTGCTTTGCAGCAGCCAAGTCTTTCGAAGAGGATTGCTGTTTTCCATGCAGCAACAGCTTTGTTTCAACGGACCCAATTTGTGTGTGATTTGACACACTACTTTGAGACTACATTGACTAAGCCAGACTTCACAAGCCAACTGAAATTGCTAAAAAGTTGGTCAATGTGTACTGGACAACCTGAGGATCTTCAATCAACACTCAGCAACCGTTAAATTGCTTCATTAGCAAACGGGACGAAGAATAAAAGACCGTCGTGATCAAGATCAGCAAGCTGAGGATTCAGAAGAACTCCAATCAACATCGACATGCATCTTTACTTTTGCTTTGCTTTGGTTGCCTTCTTTGGAGGTTTTGAACAGACTCATGCTTTACCTCCATGCACTGCCTGCATTACTTCTACTAGAATTGGACTGAAAGTAACTCAGACTTTGCTTTATCATTCTTACTATACCTGCAAGGGGACAGTAACTCTGTGTATCTATAACACCACTGAACTAAATGTTTGTACTCATGGAAAAATTAAAACATGCTATAATCCGCATCAGAATCCATCCTATTACACGATGGAAATAAGATGGAAGGATGCAGATGGACCTATATTAGCTGCAACGCCACCGCTCAAGGACATTACTAAACCTGCTGTTTTGAATTTTGATGCATGCAATGCTATTAATAGAGATAGTTATTCCACCTGTGGTACATGGGAAAAAGCGTATCGAAATGACCATAAATATATGTGTCCAGAAGGTGCCACAGGATGGAGGAAGTGTACAGGTAAAAAGGAACCAGGCTATAGTACTGCACCAGCAGCAGACTACTATTGCCCGTATTGGGGATGTGTTTTTTATGCTACCTGGAACACTGGTATAACTGATGAGAAAATAGATAAACGAATGGCTACTTTAACCAAGCCAACCACAAATGATAAATGTCAGAAAGATGCTTGTAACCCCTTACACTTACGTATACACAATCCCCATGCATGGAAACAAGGATATAAGTTTGGTTTACGTATTGCTGGAGGAGCAATAGATCCAGGGACCATTGTGTATATCAGATTGAATACCCAAGCCCACAAGTCATCTAAATATCATATTCATAATATTTTCTATGAAGCCATGCATGTAAATAAGTTTGAGATCCCTCACCCCTCACAGAATTTATTTCTAGAATTAGCCGGAGCAGTAGTATCTAGTCTTAAGATCACAGATTGTTATTTCTGTGGCGGAACCCAAATGGGAGATCAGTGGCCATGGGAAGCCCAAGAATTGAATTATTCCATGATTTACAATCAGACTGAATTACATAAGACAACCAGTGAATGGGTGTTAGCGCACTCAATCGTTGGACGTCTTTGCTATGCCAGAACTGGACCCCAGTTCACCCAGAAGGTAGGACAGCTGGTCTGTCTTAGCCAAAAGTACTATAATGCCACAACCAAAAAGATAGCATGGTGGTCAGGACTCAAACATCCTGAACCTCCTAACCCATTAGCCAGATTTCCTGAACTTGCAGGTCTATGGACTAACCTTGCCAAAGTCCAAGCTTGGCAAGCCACACCTGGCCTATATTGGATCTGTGGAAACCGAGCATATGCACAACTCCCACCACACTGGGGAGGAGCATGTGTCTTAGGAACCATCAGACCTTCTTTCTTTCTTTTAAACACTGAACATGGAGAACAATTAGGATACCCAGTATACACTACCCACCGACACAAAAGAGCACTAAGACAGAAGAGAGAGGCCTTACAGATAGGCAAGTGGGAGAAATGGCAAGGTGATGATTGGCCACCAGAAAGAATCATTGAATATTATGGACCCGCCACTTGGAATGATGATGGTATGTATGGTTATCGTACCCCAATTTATATGATTAATCGTATTATTCGCTTACAAGCAGTAGTTGAAATAATAACTAACGAAACTAGTCATGCTCTTACGCTTTTAGCTAGACAAAGTACACAGATGCGCACTGCGATATATCAGAACCGCTTAGCACTTGATTATTTGTTAGCAGCTGAAGGAGGAGTATGTGGTAAACTGAATTTAACCAATTGCTGTTTGAAAATAGATGATAAAGGTCAAGTAGTTGAAGAAATTGCTAGAGATATGCAAAGACATGCTTATGTGCCAGTGCAGACGTGGCACTCATTGAAATTTCCTAATTGGTTTGCTAACCTCTTTTCATGGGTGGGAGGATTTAAGACTTTCATCGTATTGGTACTAATCCTTGTTGCTGTTATCTTCTTATTACCATGTTTAATCCCATGTTGTATGCGTTCCATTCATAACACTATTGATAGTACAGTAGAGCGGAAGACCGCAACAAAAATCATGGCTTTATATACAGCCAGTCCTGGTAGAAATCCTTTAGCCAGGATGTGATTCTTCAGAAAGTGATTTAATTCTCACACCTTATTAAGTAATAGGGTGAGATTAATCAAAGGGGGGAATGTGGCAGGTGCAGGCCTGTGACCCACAGTGTCTGAACATAAGCAGGCCAGCATGGCTAGCTTGACCTGTAAATGAGGCCTGTGGAGAGGCATATAGGATTGCACATCCCCCAATATGCTGCTATTGTAAGATAGAACTCAGTAGAAGTATTGAATTAGCTTAGGTAAGCAGAATTGCAGTATTGAAAGATGGAAAAATACAGAAAAAACATGTTTAAAAGTTACTGATAAGAAAAAGTACATCTGCAAAGAAATAATTGGGAGTGCTGACAGATGAGTTGCAGAGCCCAGCTCCTCTGCACGTACAAATTGGTTCTATAACCTTGAGAGTGTGAAAGTAACAAGTTGATGAACTGACCATTGTAATTGGGACTGGAAGCGGGTATGCAGGTGTCATGCCCACTGGAGGGACATAATTGGATAAACTTATCAGTACCGGGACCAATGGAAGGGGTACGGGAGGTACGGGAGAGTACCGGGACCAATGAAATGTTTTTCTATACCTAGAATGGAACAGAAGTCTATAAAAGTTGTTGTAATGCTTGAAAACTTTGCTCAGCCATTTTGAAATTGATTGGTTCGAGACTTGTGCACAAATAAATGATTTGGACCTTTTGAACAGACTCCTGGTATCATTGGTTTGTCTGTGCTTTGCTGCTACAGAAGCAGGCAATTTCCACAGGAAGTGCCCTAGTAAAACTCAGGCAAGGTAAAAAACAGAAGACTTTAAATACCTATAAGACAGGCCTTGTAGAAGAAAAGGGAGATGGAGAAAAAAGAAGGAAAAAGCATTCCTAATATGCAGTCAGATAGTACTAGTTAGAGAACAGAGGAAATAATGTTGAGAAGGGAGACACAGCGCTGCAGAGGGCAGGGGATGGGTAAAGGACACACACTGACAAAACAGAAATATAGAGAGAACAATAAATAACAAGCTAGATTATGAACAGGCACTGGAAAATGCCTGAACAGAGCATACAAAGTTAAGAACATAAGAAATGCCATACTGGGTCAGACCAAGGTCCATCAAGCCCAGTATCCTGTTTCCAACAGTGGCCAATCTAGATCATATGTACCTAGCAGTTTCTCCAAAAGATACAGGTTCCACAATGCTTGTACTGGGTCAAGCATTGATATCCTGGGTCCCTTCTTAATAATGGTTTATGGACCTTTTCTCCAGGAACTTGTCCAAACCTTTTTTAAACCCAGCTACAGTAACAGCCTTTACTACATCCTCCGGTAACAAATTCCAGAGTTTGATTACACATTGAGTGAAAAAATATTTTCTTTTATTAGTCTTAAATAGGTTACCCTGTAGCTTCATTGCATGTCCCCTAGTCTTTCTACATTTGATGGCATAAACAACACTGGTCAACAAATTTTTACAAAAGTCATGTTACTGAAATAAAAAAGTCCTTTCTTATCAAATTTTATATGCTGAACACGCATATGACAGTGAAATTGCAAAGTTGGCTCTAGTTTTTTTGTAATCTACAAGAATTAATATTTACATCATGAAATGCATGTCAATAGTAAATATAATATATTCGGTTAATACCTGTAAAAAAACAACTCATAGACTACTTCTTAGATTTTTTCACCTGTCTCTTGTACAGCTGTTCGGGAGCTTCTCTGTGGAGTGTCCAGCAGTAGTCAGCCAGCATTGTAGTGGACCATTTTCCCTGGTATCTTTGCTCCATCGTTGCGATATCCTGGTGAAAACGTTCCCCCTGTTCATCACTAACCATACCACAGTTGTCAGGAAAGAAATCGAGATGGGAATCAAGGAAATGGATCTTTAGAGACATATTGCAGTCAAGTTTCTGATACTGCATCAGCATGTCTTTTACTAGTTCCTTGTAGTTTTCTGCCCTAACATTCCCGAGAAAGTTTGTTGACACTAGGCAAAAAGCATTCCATGCTTGCTTCGCATCACCTTGCAGCAAGTTGTTGAACCGGTCATCTTTGAAGAGCTTTCGAATCTGAGGACCCACAAAAACTCCCTCTTTAATCTTTGCTTTGCTGAGTCAAGGGAATTTTTCATGCAGGTATCGGAAAGCTGGCGAAGTGCGGTCCATGGCTTTCACAAAGTTTTTCATTAAACCTAGTTTGATGTGAAGGGGTGGTAGCAGGATTTTGTGAGCTTCAACCAGAGCTGGGTGCTGGATATTCTTCTCTCCAACTGTTACATTTTGTCTGTGATTCCATTCCTTCCACAAGTAGTGCCAATCCCTTGCTCAGCTATCCCACTCACATAAGAAACACATGTATTTTATATATCCCTGCTGCAGTCCCATTAAAAGGGCAACTACCTTCAAGTCACCACAGAGGTGCCAGCTGCACTTGTTATAGTTAATGGAAATCAGTAGATGCTTTAAGTTATCGTATGTCTCTTTCATGTGGATGGCATGCGCTACTGGAAAAGATGGAAGACGGTTTCCATTGTTCAAAAGCACAGCCTTCAGACTCAGTTTCAAAGAGTCTATAAATAGTCTCCAGTCTTGTGGGTCATGAGTGATTTTTAAGGCATTCATGAGGCTTTCAATATCGGAACAGAATACCAGATTACTTTCCTTTCCGACTGCGTATAGTACACTGCTGATGTCAGATGGCTTCAGCAGCCATCTGGCAGTAGTATTGCATTGCATCAGAAAATGATGCAATGAACTCTGGATGATGTGTGCATGCTGGTATTATGCAATGTGATGCAATATTACATCATTCAAGGCTTATTTGGGATGTTGTTGATTTCCTACTGGATAAATTTACACGGTGAAACATCAAAAATGAACTACATGCAATACCTTCAAAACGAGAGCCAATCATTTTTTTTATGTTATATTCATGTTCAGCTCACCAAGATACTACAGATTAGGGCCTTTTAAAGTCAGTAACGATTTCAATGTTGACCAGTGCAATCGATCTACATTTACCCGTTCCACTCCATTCATTAATTTATAGACTCTATCACATCTCTCCTCAGCCATCTCTTTTTCAGATTGAAGAGTTCTAACCTTTTTAGTCTCTCCTCATAGAAGTATCCTTCCATCCCTTTTACCATTTTGGTGGCTCTTCTCTGTATCTTTTCTAATTCTGCAATATCCTTTTTAAGATACGGCAACCAGAATTGAACAAAATATTCAAGGTGTGATTGCACCATGGAATGATACAGAGGCATTATAATATCCTTTGGGGTTTTTTTGTTTTGTTTTGTTTTGTTTGTTTGTTTTTTCATTTTCCTGGGTGGTGGTTCCTAATGTGGAACCTTGCATTTTGTAACCATATTTTTGGTTGTTCTTTCCTAGGTGCATAACTTTGCACTTGTCCACATTAAATTTTATCTGCAATTTGAACATCCAGTCTACACTACAAAGCGATTAATCAAAACTGTAAGGATTACCACACTCTATCTTAATAAGCTTGCAAAACAAGCATCAAGAACTCTTCAGAATCATCAAATCCCTCCTAAAGGATGTAAACAAACAGCATCATGCAAACACCTCTCACCCACAAACCTTCACAATGTACTTCTAAAACAAAATGGATGGAAAACACTTCAATCCAGAAAGTTATCTGATAGACAACACCACCCTGCCTAAGTTATCTTCCTTCAACCCAAACTGCACTGAACACATCATGAGGAGGATCAACACTACCACCTTGCCAACTGATCCGTGCCCCCCAAGCTGGATCAAGATAGCACAAACCAACCTAAGTGCAATCATTGCCAGAATTTTGCACCTCTCCCTAAACAAGGACATTGTACCAACATCCCTGAATACTGCCTCCATCATACCACTATTAAAAAACAACAACTGAACCCACTTGACAAATGTTCTTACAGACCCATATCCCTGCCCTTCCCATTCTTGGCCAAAATCATTGAGAACATAGCATAGCAACAACTTCAACATCACATCGACTCCCATGCTCTCCAAACCCACAGCAACATGTAGCATAGAGTTGAATGGCTACTCTCCTCGACAGGCTCATAAAAGGCATTGACAAAGTGAAGTAAGGATTTATCCTTATATTCCTGGATATTGCCTCTGCATTTGAAGCAGTAAATCACAAACTCCTCCTCTACCGATTACAGGAGAAAGGAATACAAAACACAGCCCTTGACTGGTGAAGCAGATACGCATTAACACTCATGCATCAATCACGTATGAGCAAAAGCAAGGAGTCCCACAAGGATCATCACTACCTGCCCTACTTTTCAACATCTACATTCAGCTGATTAGCTCAATAATACAATCCTACAACATACTCTACCACATATATGCTCACGATGTCCTGCTATATACACCCTTCTCCATGGACAAAGCTAACTACACCAATATAACAGAATTCTTCAATGCAATATCAGAATTGCTCCATAGACACAACCTAAAAGTGAACTGTGAGAAAACCAAAATACTATTCATAACCAAAAATCAAGCTTTCACCCCCCAAATACTATAAAGATAAAGGATGCAGAATTAAAGACAAAACAAGAAGTATGCTATCTAGGAGTCACCCTGAACCAATGACTGAGTATACAAACACACATAAATAACATCACTAAAGCAATATATCACAAAATAAGAACTTTCAGACGTCTACGCCCACTCTTGGATGCACACGACTTTCAAACCATATTCCAAGCCCTTATCTTCCCATACTCTAACTAGGACATCATCATCTTCCAAGGCCTACCAAAATGCACATTACAACCACTTCAAATGGCCCCGAACACTGCAGTCCGAACCCTGCATGGCACCTCCAGGTCAGAGCATGTCACGCCCATCTTAAGGCAACTACATTGGCTACCAATAACAAGCCACCTAAAATACAAAACACTACTGATGACATTTAAAATACTAAATTACCTGTCTGCATATTTCTTTTTGAACATCATACACCTAACACCAAACAACAGAATGAGGAGAAAAGGCGTGGCAAACAAACTTATAACCCCTACAGCAATAATAAAAAGTACCCAAGCTGCAAGGAACCAAGCTTTCTCACTATATGCACCATCCCTTTGGAACACCCTCCCTGTTACGAACCGAACCATCTCCTACCTCTCAAATTTCCATAAGGCAATAGACTCACTTGTTCTATTCTATGAGCACATGCCATAACTGTATCAATAGCCATAGACTGATGGGCCCATGCCTCTGCTTATTCTTATGCTTACCCTAACATCTTTTGAAACATATACATCTTTTGAAAGCTATCCAAGTTGACATCCCTGTTCAATGTGAATTGTTTATTGTTACTGTTCTGTGTAAACTGCTCTGATCTTAAAATAGAGCAGTATACAATATCAAATTGCTCTGATCTTAAAATAGAGCAGTATACAATATCAAATAAATAAATAAATAGAATTTAAAATGAGGACTGGCTAAATATCTCACTCCTGAAACTGGGTAACTTGGCAAGTCTGGATCTGGGCCATAGTATTGGCCTCATGGAATGGAGCCTAATGGTCAGCACACTGGCTTAAAAACCAAGAGACCAGGGTTTTATTCCCAATAGCACTCCTTGTGGCCTTGGACAAGCCACTTAACCCTCCATTGCCTCAGAAAAATCCAAGCTATCAATATCCCTGTTTAATGTACATTACCAAATTTAAGTTACAGTCTAAAAATCCTCATAAACAAATTGTCACTAATAATGTATTACATGTCCCCACTTCCTGAGGCTGGAATGCTATACATACAGGCTGATGCTCTGGTATTCTCACTTCCAGTCCACTCTGTTTGCAGAGGTCAGGCATCTTTCCTCACGGAACCCTAGCACTACTAAAGATGTATCACAGTATCTGAAAGAGGCATCTTGTGGAAACACAGGCCATTCCCCAGATGTTCTGCTGTGGGAATTTGTGAGCAGTATCCACCTCAGCCCTAACTATACAGGCCTTGTCCCTTAACACTACACAATGCTCATTACCGCCCACTTGCCCAACAGCTGTTTCACCACTTTTCAGTGCCTCTCTTGGTTGTTACATCTGCCTTGGGTTGGGGGCAGCACACATCTGTAGACATTAGGGCTTTAGGTACATATATATTGCTGGTGATGTGATGCATGCAAGCAACATTTCCGGATCCTGCACCCTCCCAACACCCACTCCCAATGTGCACTGTTGAACTTGTGGCTTGCTATGGACATGCAGAGTGTGTGGTTTTGGAGGACACCGTTTTTAGACCCTATCCAAGTAGATTTTTGCCTGCAGTCCTGACCCTTTAACTGGAATATTGCAAGTAGCCATGGCAAGAACTGATGCGATAACTTAGAATGTCATCCTCTGTCACATACTGTGCAATACTGCATCAGATAGTAAATATGCGTGGAAAGGGTGTGCACCACTAACATGATATGGAACAAGATGAATGCATGTATTTGATATCATTACAGGAGATGAAGAGTCTTCAAATGCATTGGAGATCCACAGAACAAATCCCAGCAGCCATACCCCTGATGGTCCCACTAAACAGGCCATTACAACCAGGGATGTGATGGAGGAACAAGAGTCCATAGTCCAGGAATATGAGTGCCAAGAGTGACAACACGCTGCTTCTCAAGTGGAGGAGGAGGGGGATGCCATTGAGTGGTCCTATCTACAGCTTCCACCTCCCTCTCCTTTTGATGATGCTCAGGCATCTGGGGAGGGTGCAGGGACAGATGACTGCAAGGATATCACTAGCACCAGTTGCTATGTTGTGTGCAACATCTACTGCAGCACAATGTCAAACATCAGGCACAGCACGCTGAGAATATTAAGCTACTAAGATGATCACTTGCCCTCCAGGAATGCCACATACACCTACAGGAGTAGATAATACATAGATCATGACTGCTACTGGCTGCTAAAATGGGCATTGATTACCCATCATGCAAAGAGGTGGGGAATGGGAAGGGTATGGGTGCAATGTGGACATGGAGAGCACACTGAAGTTAGCATAGAAGTATATAACATGCGCTAATTGTCAATGTGGCAAATAGCTAGATGCACCTGATGGTACCTTTATGGGTGCATTAGGTGTACCTGCTTTAATTGTGCATCCATGTGGTAGCTGCCGTGAAAATGCCAGTGATGCCCCCCAGCAGTTACCACAGAAGCTTTTCACTTGATGCATGTTAGTATTCATGCTTTCTGTAGTTCTTCTGTGAACACTGCATAATTGCTTAATATTTCTGACTTTTCCTTGTCACTTCACATTGCACCCTTGAAACTTTAAGTCTTACAATTCCATTCTGGATTTTGCCCTCTCTCTGATATATATGAAATAAGTATTATCACCTTGCTTTATATTTTTAGCCATCTTTTCTTCTGCCTGTGCTTTTGATGTGCTGATTTCGTTCTTCATTTCTTTCAGCTTTACTAGCTGTTCTTTTGTATTCCTTTTTCCATAACTTTTATATTTTGTAAATGCTATCCCTTTTCTTCTTTTCTTAGCCATTTCCTCATGGAGCTATATCAATTTCTTTCTTTTGGTGCTTTTATTTGGCTCCCTTACATTAATATCTGTTGACATTTTTATAGATCCTTTTATTTTTATTTATTTATTTATTTATTTCACATTTCTTCTATACCGCGCTATTACAATCAGCGCGGTGTACATCGAACAAAACATACTACAATGCATACAAGCAACATTGAGTTTTACATAGAACAGGGAAAAAAAACATAGGATAACCGGGGTAACTATTTACAGGGTAACTATTTACAGGTTAAATTAGTATTGTCACCAATACTCTAAGCCAATTTGGTATCATCTTCATTTTGTGTGGGAGGGACAGGCGTAAAAGTGGTGGGTGGGCAGTAGTATAGGCTAACCATTTTCTGGTTGTAATAAGGTGCTATGGAAGCTGAGACATGAGGGAAGTTTACCCGATGTGTGGGTGTCAGGGTTGGTGTCAGGGTAGCATATTGTGAATAGGTGGTGTTTCAGAGCTTTACGGAATAGGATTAAGCTTTTGATGCCACGGATTTCATGTGGAAGGGCATTCCAATTTTCATTTAATCAACTGTTTGTGCACTTACCTTATCTCATCCAACCCAACCCTGCGAGCTCATCCATTAGGTACTTTCTCATTTTATCAAAGTCAGTATGTTTGAAATCTGGGATGTTGAGCTTTGTGTGTCTGGATGCCATCCTAACTTTTATTTCAAGTCAGACTGTCTGATTACTGGTGTCCACGTACTGTAGATATCTAGCGTCACATTTGGTATAGTACTGCCATTTGTAAGTATTAGGTTGAATGTCACCCTTTTCTTCATATGTTCCATCACCATCTGTTTGTGCAAAGCCCCTTGAAAGGATTCTTGATCCTTCTGCTGCTTATTTTTTTATAGACAAGAAATTACAATCTGGCAGGTTGCACTCTTACAGTGAGAGAACCCCTCCCTTCATTCCCAGCTTTTGGGTTTCTATGGATATACCTCTGTCCAGGGGGAGAAGCAAAGATGGCGCCCACATGAACAGATATCTTACCTTGAGATCTATGTTGGTATTCGTGGAAGCTTTGCTGTTATGGGCAGACGATCCAGCAAATGGAAGGGAACAGTGCGACTGGAGTTCTTTCAGTCCCATCCAGGTCCCTAGCTCTGGCCCATCTGGCAGATCCCTTTTATCTGTGCCCTTCTCTGCCACTGTCAACTCTAGATTTCATTCATTCCATCTTGCTGCTCCATATGCCTAGAACAAACTGCCTGAGTATGTGCATCGGGCCCCTTCTCTAGCTCTATTCAAATCCAGGCTAAAAACTTACGGTTTTGAAGCCACTTTTGGATCCTGATGCTTCTCACTCTCTTATCCACTACTTATGTGTATCTTACCATACACTAGTCCCTAGTTTCACTATGAACATGTTTACATAACATGCAAGTCTGGCCTGCGAGCTCATCTAATTGAAAAACAAGATCCATTTGACCCTAAGTCCACATGCACAGGTCTGGACATGTCCGCGGGATCTGGAATCAGGGACAGAGATGTGTTCGGCACAGCAGGCCCAAACCCCATGACATGGGTATAAGTAGCAGGCAGTGTGGACATCCCTGTCCTCAGTGAATTCTGAAAAGATGTGACTCTGCTGCTGCCCGTCTCCATGCAGCCTTGCCTCCTATGTTAAAATGTGCATCCCTGAAGTTGCTCCTCACACTGACAGTGTGGTGCCCATGCCAACTACCCATGAAAACAGATGATACAGATGTGCTGATGCAATATAGACCATATAAGCTAGTCCTTTGCATGACCAGGACACTGCAAAGTGATCTCTGTACAATCAGAGATATTACAGCAGCAAGTAGAAAGTGACATACTGACATACCTTGCAGCACAACATACATGGCTGTAGGTGAACATTTTAGTTGTGCTTGCATTGATTATCTTTTACATAGAAACACAGAAAAGTGGCCTATCTAGTCTGCCCTTTCATATCAACAACTACAACAGTTCCCTTTTTTTCCTTTAGAAATCCTCTGTGTTTGTCCCATGATTTTTTGAATTTGGATACTGTCCTCTTCTCTACCACCTCCACTGGGAGACTATTCCATGCATCTACCACTCTTTCTGTAAAGAAATATTTCCGCATATTACTCCTGAGTCTATCCCCTTTCACCATCATTCCATGTCCCCTCATAGCAAAGCTTACTTTCAATTGAAAGAGGCTCACCTCCTGTGCATTTATGCCATGGAGGTATTTACATGTCTCAATCATTTCACCTCTATCCTGCCTTCCCTCTAAAGTATACATATTAAGATCCTTAAGTCTGTCCTCATATGCTTTATAACAAAGACCACTAACCATTTTAGTAGCCACCCTCTGCACCGACTCCAACCACTTTATATCCTTTTGAAGGTGCAATCTCCAGAATTGCACACAATACCCCAAATGAGGTCGCACTAAAGACTTATACAGAGGCACTATCACCTCATTTCTCATGTTGGCCATCCCTCTCCCTATGCACCCAAGTATCTTTCTAGCTTTCACCTTCGCCTTTTTTACCTGTTTAGCTACTTTAAGGTCATCAGACATAATTACGCCTAGATCTCGCTCTTCTTTTGTGGACAGAGATAAGTGCATGTTTGCATGGACCATGGGATGCTGTTCCAAGGGCTGCAGAGCAGAGATGGTGAACATCAGTCCAAGAAGGATTGACATGTCTTCAATAGCGAGACTGGCTAACCTACTGAAGAGGGCTTTAAACTAGATTCATTGGGGATTGAAGAAAACTCCTTGATCTGACCACAATACCACGGCTCTTTAGGTCTCTGGTCCATCAGTAGTGAGAGACAGGCAGAGAGTAATACAGAACACAATCACACACACACAAAGTGCTATTTTCTTTGAGCTCAGAGGGAAGACAATAAGCGGACTATGAACAGGCATAATTCCAGGCTTATTGAATTCAAATTCCTCTCCCTAAAAGCTCCCTTTTTATTAGAGAAAAAGAGGAAGTAACAGTCATTTATTATAACCATAAAAAAACACAAGGTGTCGCCAAAGTTCTTTTTACAGAGTAAGATCTGATTACAGTATATTAGATGAAATTTATAATTGCAAAAGTTGCAAAAATTATGTTTTGTCAGCAGGGACTTCCAGTTGACTGTACAATGAACTATGGTTGCACAGTTCATAGCCTATGTTCTTTTTGCTTACGTTAACACTATTCCATCTATTTTAAAGACAGTTACACAGAGAACTCATGATCATGACATCCTATTCTATTTAAAAGGAAGTAGGTGAGAAGTCAAACTTCTAAACACATTTTGTATCAAGAAATTCATCCATCTTCAATTACATATTGGGGATTCTGGTATCCCTTTATCTGTCCATTCCTACAGTCCTCCCTGTGATTCTATAAAGAATCATTATTAAAGAACAGTAGCTGAAACCTGTCCAATTCCGGAATAATCTTCTACAGTAGGCTTCATTTTGCAGATGTTCTTTCAAAGTCCTAGGCACATCTGGTCTATAGGTGAGCTCCATCTTGTTCATTGGAAGAAATCATTATACAAAATCATGTGACATTGTTTATCTTTGCTTAGCCTCAATAAAAAATGTGTACAGAGAGCAAGACTTTACCAATTATTCTTGTAAGCACTACCTCATCCAGCAGTGGCCAACTGCTTCTCGTAGATCTGGCAATAATTCAGAGATTAGTCCCTCATATCATGACACCAGTTATCACTCCAGATTCGTCAGCAGCATCCTTTCACACCATGGGCTGTGCTATGCACATCTTAGATCAATCTTTTTCAGTGACCATCCACCCAAGCTTCACTGCTGCACATACATGAGTAGTGTCAGACGGCTGCCTGGGTGAGAATTTTCACAGTCTTGGCAAGTGCATATATCTATATGATTTGCAAGGTATTGTGGGCAATGTAGTTCATTCACACCAGACACAGCTGCTGACAATAATTTAGTTGTGCTCTTGGGTAAAGCCAATAAGATATTTATTTATGGGGTTATTTCTCCCAACACAGATATGCTTGGTAGCACATAAATCAGGTAACTTGCTTTCAGTGTTAACTTGAAAAAACAAAGTCAAAATCAGGAAAACAACAAATGAAAAGCCACAAAGCAAGAAACAAACTGTTCTTTTCAGGTTAACTTCTGATTACTTCCCACATAGATTCAGAAGTGATTCTCTCCTAGCTCACAAGCAATTAGGTAAGGCTTAATTGCTAGCAGTCACCAGCTGAAACCCCTTAGCTGGCTTGCCTTCCACTGTGTGGGTCAAATCCTGCTTCAGGGGCTTTTCTGAGTAGATTAAAGAACAAATTTGTATTTCTTTGTGATGGTTGCTGTACTTTATAACAGAAAGTTACCAACGGAGTTTAGACAGAGAACAGTCCATATAAATAGGATCTTCATCTGCTATTATTCCCCCTTGTTCAACAAGCATGGGTTCAATATCATGGATTGGCACAGATGAATCTCTCAATGGAGCACTTTCAGGAGAATACTTGTTTCCCTGCTGTCTTTCAAGTTTATAGCTAGGGCATAGATCAGTGTTCATACCTGAGCTTCCATTGCTGTTAGAGTTCCTCTCTAAATAGCCTGGCCAGTATGTAGTCCAGTTCTTATGTCCAGCCTTCCAATCCAGATCCATGGACACTGGATCTCTCTTCACATACCTTCTGGCACGGGTCTTAGGGTCCCTTCCACGTGCAGCCGTCTCCCTCACAGGTAGCGTCTGGAGATTCCTAGCTCTGCAGCACCATTCCTCTGGCTTTCCCCAGTCCAATGGTGTATGCTGGCCCTTGGAATACCTCCCAGTATATGTACTGCTCTGGCCTCTTCTAGACCTCTCAAAGGCTTTTCTCCTCTTTCTTCCAGAGGGTCTCTTTCCCTCTCTGTCCGTCCGGTTTGGCTTCTGCTTCTGATGATCCTTCAGATGAAACTGAGGATAATTCTCTGGATATCCAAGGTGATCATGAAGATCATGAAGATGGTCATCTGTAGAATAAACTCTACTCTTATTCTGCTTAGATGAGTGCTCCTCCCTAACACAGCGCAGCTGTGCTGAATCAGGCCCTGCCCTTTGAGATGAGTGCTTAGGGATTACCTCATAGCCCTCCTGATTGAACACACGTTTTCCCACTTCAGCTCCTCTAATGGCTGTTGGAAACCTGGTGCATTCTGGGACTGGTAGTCTTTTATAAGAAAATCCTGTTTTCTTATTTCTACCAGAACTGACAGGTTGCTTGTTCAGAGTCACTTCACCTTTTCTATAGCTCCTTCCTGAGCTATGATAAGCTTCCTTATCACAGTAGTTCCTCTGGAATTGCTGATCTTTATCAGGAGTCTCCATATCCAGTAGCATTTCATTCACAGTAGTGTTCCTCTTCGGCCCATAGGATTCAGTGCATACAATATATAATTTGTAAAAATCCAATTCTCCACTACAGCTTCTCTCTTGATGCCATACAATTGCAAACAAGCACAATTATTCATCCCTAATGATAGTCATAAATTGTTGAACAGAATTATATTATCTATTGTTAATTACAATACATCTATAACTAGCACTAAACTATTACATAGCTAGTCTGTAATATACTCATTATTTTCATCTACATTTCTAAACTTATTCTGTCTACTTGCCAAATCAAATGTTAGCATGTGGCCTGATAGACACATTGCTTTTTCCTGTCAGGAACACAACTGTACATATTTATATCACTAATTATGTTTGTGATGTATTCTCCAGCCTTAACAATATACAAGATATAGTCAATCTGGTTATTCAAGGGGTAACAACATAAACTCATTTCAATTGTTTGTCAACAATTATTAGGAAGGCTGTCTTATCTTAGGTGATGATTCAACTCACATTACTTTAAACATTATCACCACGTCCTGCACACACAAACACCCCAATACCTCACTGGTCTTCTCCACTTCCATATCCCTACACGTAGTCTTCATTCTCTTCACATTAATCAACTTCACTTCCCCCCACCATCTCGTGCACACTTACAGTTTACCCGTCATTCTGCCTTTTTCTTCCTTGGTCCAGCTCTGTGGAACTCTCTTCCCACTCCACTCCATCTGGAAGATAACTACACCAATTTCAGGCCCCTACTTAAATCCCATCTGTTCACCTCAGCATATAACCTCCCAGCCACACCCAACTGACCTGGTTTATCTATTTTTGCACTTGTCTTTGTTTTTTTTTGTTATTTTTTTTAATACTACTTTCCCCACTAATCACAGCAGTTCACATTGCAACTAAAACTTGGTACCACATTAAACAGGAACATTGATAACTTGAAAATTTTCTTTGTAAGACAATGAGGGTTAAGTGACTTATCCAAGGTCACAAGGAGTGCTAGTACTCTAGTCATTAGACTACTTCTCCATTCCATTCTAATTCACATAGACATCTAAGCTCACAAAAGAAGGAACATTTACATAAGGGTGTGTACATTCATCAACTATAAAACTCTTTAACACCAAATTTGAACCAATTAAAACTGTTAATTACCACTTCTTTTCAGAACAAAACAGCATAGTAGTAGAATATCAGCACATAGGGCTCCTTATGCAAGAAGCCTGAGGCAAAATCAGTATCAATCAAGTGAGCAGATAACTCAAGAGCTCTAGGAAGAGCGAACACTCCAGCTAGTTGAGCATTAGCAAATAGCAAAGCAGCCGACTCTGTCACAGAATCAATTCTTTCAATTGCATCAGTTTTCCTTACTCATTGTGCAAAGCAGAACCAACAGTACAGTATTAGGTCAAACAGTAACAAGAAAAGAGCTGGAAGAAAGGAAGCTGGGGTTTTTTATTCCAAGTGTAGAAGACGCAAAAACTTAATGAGAGACATGTTAAAGTATTAGAAAATCAGTAATTTGGATTGCAAAGACTACTGCTACCAGAGACTAAAAACATGGAGGCATTCCTGCTACAACAGGGTCACAAAAGTCTGAAAAAATAACCCAGTGGCTTAAGTCTAGTGGGAAATTTCTGAGTAAAAACACAAACAGCAGCAATAGAAGAGGTAAGCATATTGGATCACACTTGCAATTAACAACATCAGTTCTGCAGGGGTCTTTCCACAATAACTAAAACATACAAGACATGAGAATTTAAGATCACTCCTCCAATCGACTCCTGCAGATTAGTTTAAAAGAGACTAAGAGAAATATCAGCATTTATTTTCTTCAGACATTTACTCATACACTATCATAGTTGAACTTTCAACACTATACATATATTCACCATATTGTTTTAATTACTTAATTCACTTGTTTGAATGTAATTGTATCATTCACTTTTTCCCTTTAAGTAAACGAACTTGCTTGACTTAACTTGACTAGCAATTCAATTTTTTCCAGTTAAGTTACTAACTTCTCTTTCCTTTAAAACACTTAATTTTTTTTAAACCTGTATCACACAATTTATCAAATATCCAAATATATCAAAGCATGGAAGATCTTCCCATTCATTCATATCAATTATAACTAGAAATACAATTTGGAGAATATATCATCATTATTTCCCAAAGCATCCAGAGACATAAGAAACACCAAAGAGTATGTTATGTTTATGTTTATTAAATTTGATATACCGCTCAGGCCGAAGCATCAGAGCGGTTTACAATAATATATCGTAATATTTCTAATAATGAATGGAATCAGTAAATAAATTCTCATAACCCAAAATAAGTTCAGATCCAAACCTAAAAAACAAAACTTATTTACTATACATACACAAGTAAGAGGAATAGTTAATCACATTTAGAGGGTTTTTTTTAACTTCCCTAATGGTTAGTCTAACAAAGAAAATCTTACCACAGTTGCTCAATACGTTCTTTCCTGCTAATATTGCAGTTATGCCAAGCCGTTATCTTTGCCGGAAACCTCTACATTATTACTGCAATAAATATCAGAACTTATACTGCACAGCACACTTAATCACTAAAGTAGAGAAAACAAACTTCATACTACAATTATGACATGAAAATCAGTCCTTCAAAACTTTGTTGATTAATTCTATTTTACAGTCATACAGCAACGATATAAGTTTTTCCCTGTAAGCTTCCGTTTCTTTTATATTTACACTATCCATCCTAAACACTTGATTTTTAAATTTTTCAAAACACAGAGTCAGTGGCTTGCTGCACTTTTCAGCCTTAAACTGCCACAAAACCATTCATGACTGGTATGAAATTTGCTTAAATCTAATCATATTTCATACTGTAATCAACTCAATTTGTCCCACTGAAATGTTCCAAGGGGAACGGCAAACTGTAGTTACTGGCAGTCATCGAATATTAACATAAGGGCGCTTCACCAAAACTTGCGCCTCATTTCACAATTAGGGCTTCCTTTTCTCTGCCCTATATCACTTCACTTATCTAACTGAGATCTCTAATTAACCTTACCGGCTTTACATTACAATCACAATATGCACACAGATATCTGTCAATACTTTAGTATACTCACGGCAACCACTGCCTGTGTCCTTGAGACTTGTCTGCTGTTTCCAGCTACTGAAGGAACACAGAGATCCGAGTCCAGCACCAACTGAAGAAAACTCCTTGATCTGACCACAATACCATGGCTCTTTAGGTCTCTGGTCCATCAGTAGTGAGAGACAGGCAGAGAGTAATACAGAACACAATCACACACACACAAAGTGCTATTTTCTTTGAGCTCAGAGGGAAGACAATAAGCGGACTATGAACAGGCATAATTCCAGGCTTATTGAATTCAAATTCCTCTCCCTAAAAGCTCCCTTTTTATTAGAGAAAAAGAGGAAGTAACAGTCATTTATTATAACCATAAAAAAAACACACGGTGTCGCCAAAGTTCTTTTTACAGAGTAAGATCTGATTACAGTATATTAGATGAAATTTATAATTGCAAAAGTTGCAAAAATTATGTTTTGTCAGCAGGGACTTCCAGTTGACTGTACAATGAACTATGGTTGCACAGTTCATAGCCTATGTTCTTTTTGCTTGTGTTAACACTATTCCATCTATTTTAAAGACAGTTACACAGAGAACTCATGATCATGACATCCTATTCTATTTAAAAGGAAGTAGGTGAGAAGTCAAACTTCTAAACACATTTTGTATCAAGAAATTCATCCATCTTCAATTACATATTGGGGATTCTGGTATCCCTTTATCTGTCCATTCCTACAGCGATAAATAAAGAAAGCCCCCAGGTAAGTGAAACATTAAATACCTTTATGAAAATGGGAAAATAGGCAACATCAGCAAAGTTGTATGTATAAATGCCCATAGCATGGGAGGACTTCCGGTGATGTCATGGAGCTGATGGCTGCCTAGCTCCGGTCCGAGCCCCGATTAAGCGTGATTTTCCAGGTCCCCCACGAAACCAAGGTGGACGGGAGACGAGGCCTTAGCTTGGCCATGGCCTCAAAAAAGAAGCTGGCTACTTTTCAATCATCGTATGTGCGGAAGGAGGTGCCGCGGGAGGAGGATGAGGTGGGCCCGGCACGGAAAGAGGAGTCCAGGAGCTCTGAGGATGATGTGGAGTTGAGCGAAGCCGGAGAGGCAATTCCTATGAAGGCATGGCTGCGGGCTTTTAAAGCAGATATGCATGGAGAACTTAAAGCCATGAGAAAAGATGTGAAGGAGACCCTGGTAGCGATACAGGGGGAGGTGAGCGCCTTGGGGCAGAGGATGGAAGAAATGGAGTGCCACGTGGAAAAGCACGAGGGCGAACTCCGCGGCATGGCGGTGGAGTATGATAAACTGCAACGAAAGCAGGAGGAGATGCAGGAGAAACTTGAAGAGATGGAAGATAGAGCGAGGCGCAACAATTTGAGGATCAGAGGGGTGCCAGAAAATGAAAAAACCAAGGACTGTGTGAAACTGGTTCAGAGCCTGGGGAGCCATATTTTGAGACTGGGGGAGAGCAATAGGGCCCTGGCGGACCCCATCGGAGTGGAGAGGGCGCACAGGAGTCTTGGGCCGCGGCTGGAAACGAAAGGGAGAGACATTATCGCATGTTTAAGCAGTTTTCCCCTAAAGGAGCAAATACTCCAGACAGCCCGGAAATTTGGCAGAGCGGCCTGGGAGGGCTGTGAAGTCGAGGTTTTCAATGACTTCTCGAGGGGAACCTTGGAGCGGCGGCGGAATATGAAAGAGGTGACTGCCTATCTGAGGGGGGAAAATCTACGCTATCGCTGGCTGTTTCCTTTTGGGATTCTCATGACGGTAAATGGCCGGTCCCGGAGAGCCAAGTCGGTGGAGGAAGCGTGGCGGATGTTGGAGGAGTTAGGGTGTACCAACTTGCCCCAAGTGAAGGACCGCCAACAGCAGGGCCAGGCGGGTGCGATGGTGGAGCGGCCTGGTGCAGGACAGCAATGGCAACGTGTGGGCGAAAAAGGAAAGTGCTTGAAACGGCTGTCTCAGACCCAACAGAGAGGGACTGAATCGGAGGAGGTCTGAGGCCTGCATGGAGAGCTGGGTGATGTTCAGCAGTGAGTGAGTATGGGGCGGTAGAGCTCTATATCTCACGGTATATGGACACTGGACGCTTAGGGCAGTTGTGAAATATGCATTGGGGTAGCTGGCTAAATTGGGGGCACTGTGTTTAAAGGTGGGGGGGATATTGTGGCGGGGCAGGACACGTGGGTCACGGAAGGGATAGAGGGAGGTGTTGGCTGGGGAGGGGGGGAAGGGGGGTGGGAGAGGCGAGGGGGGGTGGGTTGGTAGGGGGGGAGGGGGGTAAGCGGACTTCTTTCACAGCATTTGAAGATGGTAGTAGGGGTTTGGCTACCGGTCTGTTGAGAGTGGGTTCGGTAAATGTGAATGGGTTGAACTCCCCAGTGAAACGGAAATTGCTGTATAGGGAAGCTCAACGTAATCAGTGGGATGTGGTTCTGATTCAAGAAACCCACTTGCGGAGAGGAGATGTGGGGAGGATGAGGCACAGACTTTTTCTGGAGCAGTTTTTTGCTTGTAACAGGGAAGGGACCAAAAAGGGGGGGGGGGGCTGTTCTGATACGGTCTGGGTGTGGGATTCAGGTTGGGGGTCACTTTATGGATAGGGAGGGGAGAGTGGTGGGATTTAAGGGGAAGTGGGGGGAGCACAATGTTATCATTGTGTCGGTGTATGGGCCCAATGGGTCACAGGGGGAGTTTTGGAAAGGGGTGGGAGACTTGCTGGAGGGCCAGGGGGAGGGCAGGGTGTTGGTGGGGGGAGATTGCAATGTGGTATTAGATCCTAAGGTCGATAGGGACACGAAGGGGGTGGACAGGGGGGCTAGAAATAGACAGGGTCTAAGGAGGCTGATGCAACATTGGAACTTGGTGGATGCATGGAGGGTTTTGCACCCCAAGGAGAGAGGATACACGTTCTACTCGGCTCCTCATGGGAGTTGGAGCAGGATTGATATGCTTCTAGTGGATAAGGAATGGATGGTGGCAGTTGAGGGGGGTAAGTTAATAACGATTGGGTGGGCGGATCATGCGGCAGTTGAGCTGGGAATTAGGAGGGCTAGGGAGGGTGGTGTGGTTTTCTGGAGGCTGAATGAAAGCTTACTCAAGAGTTGGGAGGTGGTGGAGGACATTCGGAGGGTGGTGAAGGAATATTTGGCATTTAATGAAGGGGGGGAGGTGGGGGTGGTGGGTGTGTGGGAGGGGCTGAAAGCGGTTATCAGAGGGCGGTTTATTATGTGGGGGGCTAGGAAGAAGCGGGAGAGGGAAAGAAGAGAGGAGGGGTTAAGGGAGGAATTACGGGGGGGGGGGGGGGGGGAGAGCGGTATAGGACGACGTGATCTCCGAGGGATAGGAAGGAGATGGAGAGGGTAAGGGAAGAATTGCAGACCTTGCAGGTCGAACAGGTGGCATGGGCCTTACAAAGAGTGCAGCAGGTCTCGTATGAGTTCGGGGATAAAGCTGGGAAATTGTTGGCCAGGCGATTAAGAAAGCAAAAAGGGACGGCGTCGATTTATCAGATCAAAGGAGAGGGGGGGAAGGTCTGCAGAGGGGAGGAGGAGATACGGGAATGTTTTCGAAACTTCTATCACGACCTTTACACCGGGATGGAGGGAGGGGGGGATGAGAAGATTAAGGCTTATTTGGATGGGGTACAGCTACCCCGGTTGTCTGAGGAGGCAAGGGAGGATCTGGAGGTAGAGATTACGGTGGGGGAGATTGCGAGAGTGGTGAAGGAAATCCCGGGGGGGAAGGCTCCGGGTTTAGATGGGCTCCCGGGGCGTTTTTATAAGGTCTTTTGGGGGGAGATTGGGGGCCTTTTAGTGAAGGTGTTTAATGGGATGTTGGCACCAGGGGGTGAATTGTCGAGGGACATGAAGACAGCGGGGATTACGGTATTATTAAAGCCGGGAAAAGATCCTTTGTGTTGTGGTTCATATCGGCCCATTTCCCTCCTCAATGTTGATGTAAAAATATTGGCAAAAATATTAGCAGATAGATTGGCGGGGTGGTTACCAGGAATTATTAATAGTGATCAGGCGGGGTTTATACAGGGGCGGCAGGCTGCGGATAACATTAAACGGGCAATGGGAGTGGTTTGGGAGGCCAGTCAAGGGGGGGAGGATTTTCTGTTAATGTCAATTGATGCAGAAAAGGCCTTTGATCGGGTTCATTGGGGATTTTTGATGGAGGTCGTGAGAAAAATGGGTTGCGGTCACAATTATTTGAAGTGGATACAGGGCCTTTATGAGGGACCCAGAGCTCGGGTGAAAATTAATGGGAGATATTCGCGGGATTTTGGGTTAGGGTGAGGGACTCGGCAGGGTTGCCCTCTATCTCCCCTATTATTCGCTATGGTAGTAGAGCCACTGGCGGAACGGATAAGACAGAACGAGAAAATTGAGGGTTTAGTTAGAGGGGGGAGGGCCCACAAGATTTCATTATATGCGGACGATATTCTCCTGTATATCAGTCAGCCATAGGGGTCGTTAGCTGAAATTATGCGGGAGGTGGAGAATTATGGGGCGGTGTCTGGGTTCAAAATGAATATAGACAAAACGGAAGTTTTGGCGGTACGCATGGGGAGGGAGATGGAAGAGGAGTTGAAGAGACTGTACCACTTGCGGTGGGTACGCCAGTCCTTGGAGTATCTAGGAGTGCATATTACGCGCAGATATGAGGATATGTATCAGACAAATTACCCAAAATTATTGGGGGCTATAGGTAGTGATTTAGAGGGATGGATGGGGATGGAGACGTCTTGGTTGGGCAGGATTGCTGCCGTTAAGATGAATGTCCTTCCTCGCTTGCTGTATCTATTTCAGGCATTGCCAGTAGAGATACCGGTGGGGGCGATGCGGACCCTTCAGAGACGGGTATTTAGTTATATTTGGAAGAGGAAGCCCCCCGAATATCTCGGAGGGTGATGTGTTCGGCGATGACCCAGGGGGGGTTGGGTGTCCCTAATTTGTTGGAATACTTCCAAGCGGCACAGCTGAAACATATAATGGAATGGCGGGAGAGGGGAGATATAAAACCATGGGTCAGTCTGGAAAAAGAGCGGGTGCAGGGGGGGCGGTTGGATGCATGGCTCTGGGCTAGGGAGAGGGGGGTAGTGGGTGTTGGGATGCCGGGGATGGAACAAGTGGTGAAGGTTTGGGACACGGTGAGAGGACCTGAAATTAAGTGCAGGGGTTCGGGGTATTCTGTAATGGCCCCATGGCGGGGGTGGCGGGGCTTTAAACCAGGGTGGGAGGGGGGACGCTTTGATGTATGGAGTGGAAAGGGATTACGATGTGGTTTTCAATTGTTGGAGGAGGGGGAGATGCGAGCCTTTGAGGCGGTAAGGGATGAATATGCTTTAGAGGAAGGAGACCGCTTCGCCTATATACAGGCGAAATCCTTTATGAAGCGGGTCCTGGGGAAGGAGGGCTGGGGACGCGAGATCTCGGGGCTGGAGGCCTATTGGTTTGGAGGGGGAGGCTCGAAGAGAATGATCTCAAGGCTTTATCGGGTGGTGAATGGGCAGCAGAGAGGGAAATTTAGATACATGGTGGAATGGGAAAGGGACTTTGGGCGGGTATTGTCGGAGGGGGAATGGAAGACGGTGTGGGACCACATTAAAAAGGGGCCAGGTGCTAGTAAATTTCAAGAAAATAGCTATAAAGTATTGATGCGGTGGTATTATACTCCGGAGAGGCTGCATAAGATTTATCCAGGGACATCCCCCCTTTGCTGGCGGGAGTGTGGGGAGGTGGGTTCTTTTTGGCATGTTTGGTGGGGCTGTCCTAAGATACAGGAGTACTGGGGTGCAGTGCAACAGTGGATATACTCTCACTTTGGGGGGGAGATTGAGCTGGCCCCGGAAATCTTTTTGCTGTCCTGGTGGGGGGAGGACTTGGGGAAGCAGGGGGGGAAGGTGGTTAGAGCCTGTTTGAGTGCGGCTAGGTGTGAAGTGGCGGCAGCATGGAAACAGAAGGAAGCGCCTACGCTTGAACAATACGAGCGGAGGCTTCGACACCTGATCCTGATGGAGAGGTTAACTGCGGCTAGGCGGCAGAGAGGGGCCAAATTTGAGGTGGTGTGGGGAGCGCTGTGCAAAGCACTTGAAGGGGGGAGGGGATAGGGGTGATGGGGGTGGGGGGGAGGGGGGTTGAGGGGGGGTTGGGGGGGTTCTTGGGGGGTTCTTGGGAGGGGGGCGGGGGGCTCAGAGGCTTAACAGTGGGAAAGTGCTTTGTGTGGGGGGGTAAGGAGGGCGTAAGGGTAGATGGCGGGGTGTTAGGTGTTGTAGTAAAGGGTTTGCTGTGGTTGTGTTACGGGAAACAAGTTCTCCGGATGTGGGGGTAGGGGGGGTAGGGGTTGTTGTTAAATGGGTCTTTTGCTCACAGTGGGGTGGGGGGTAGAGAGGTGTATCAAGTGATGACTATGGCATAGGATGTTATGTGGGGGTGTTTTTGTTTCTTGTTTGTTCATCGCTTGTTTGGCTTACATTGTGTAAGAAAATGCACTGTTTTATAAAACCTAATAAAAATAATAAATAAATTTTAAAAAAAATGCCCATAGCATGGGAAATAAAAACCCAAATGTTGAGGCTTTAATGAGAGAGGCTGACTTGGATTTACTAGTGGTTACAGAGACATGGTTCACGGACAACCATGACTGGGATGTAACTATACCAGGCTATACTTTATTCAGAAAGGACAGAGTAGGAAGAAGGGGAGGAAGAATGGCACTATATGTAAAAAATAATAGTAAAGCTACGAATATACAGGACGGGAGAGAAGAGGCACTGTGGGTTAAATTAGAAAGAGGTAAAGAGAAATCCATTTGCATTAGTGTGATATACAGACTTCCCTCACAGGGAGAAGAAGTGGACAGAGATTTAATAGCAGACATACACAGCATTGCCAGAAAAGGGGAAATGCTACTGATAGGAGATTTCAATATGCCGGATGTTGATTGGTGCCTCCTTGCTGCAGTGTCACCTAGAAATAAGGAGATCCTGGATTCTTTACAGGAAGAACTATTCAGACAACTGGTAGCAGAATCCACACGTGAAGGGGCCATACTGGAGTTTGTGCTTACCAATAGTGAAAGTGTTTCTGTTTTTGTAGTGGGAGATCATCTCGCATCCGGTGATCCCCAAATGGTGTGGTTCAGTATTTTTTATTTATTTGAAAACTTTTATATAGGACTAAAGGCTGATATTAGGACTAAAGGCTGATAAAATCCATTCAAAAGTGAGGGTCAAGATGGGCCAATACCTCAAGGTGTCATAAGCAGGATGGGAACAGCTGAGGGATGTAGAAAAACAGTGGGCAAAACTGAATGGGGATATTTTAAAGGCAGCCAACCTTTTTGTTAGAAAGGCAAATGAAGGTAAAAGGAAAAGAAGGCTGCTATGGTTCTCAAAAGGAGAAGCTGAAAAGGTGAAGAAAAAGAGGGAGGTCTTCATGAAATACAAGAGATCACAGAGAGAGGAAGACAGGCATCTATATTTGGAAAAAAACTTAGAGAAGCTAGCAAAGTAGTCAGGAAAGCAAAGGTACAAAAAAAGAAGAAATAGCCAATGCAATAAAATGTGCGGATAAGACATTTTTCAGATATGTTAGTGAGAGGAGGAAGGACAAAAGAGGTATTGTCAGATTCAAGGGTGAAGGGGAGGAATATGTAGAAGCTGATGAGGATAAAGTAGAAATGCTTAACAAATATTTCTGTTCTATGTTTACAGATGAAGGACCACGAGCTGGACCTCAGAAAACACCCACAAACAGGAACAGAATCGAGGGGCATTTTGAATGATTTTCAGAAGACTGTGTTCGTGAAGAACTAGCTAGACTGAAAGTAGACAAAGCAATGGGACCAGATGGGATACACCCGAGAATACTGAGGGAACTTGGGGACATTCTAGCAGCTCCACTGACCGACCTTTTCAATGCCTCGCTGGAGTCGGGAGTGGTGCCAGAGGACTGGAGAGAGGCACATGTGTTCCCTTTACACAAAAGGGGAAGTAAGGATGTGATTGAAAACTATAGGCCAGTTAGTTTAACCTCGGTGGTAAATAAATTATTGGAAGCGCTGCTGAAAGTGAAAATAGTGAAGTTTTTGGAGTCCAATGGATTACCGGATCCGAGCATGGATTCACCAGATGCAGGTCTTGTCATACAAATCTGATTGATTTCTTTGACTGGATGACCAGGGAATTGGACCGAGGAAGAGCCCTAGATGTAGTGTATTTAGATTTCAGTATAGTCTTTGACACCGTTCCGCACAGGTTACATAAACAAACTGAATACCTTAGGGATTGAACCTAAAGTTACTGCATGGGTAAGAAATTGGTTGAGTGGGAGGTGACAAAGGGTACAGGTAAATGGAGCTCACTCGGAGGAGAAGGAGGTTACCAGTGGAGTGCCGCAGGGATCTGTTCTTGATCTGATTCTTTCTAACATCTTTGTTGGATATTGCGGAAAGGCTATTTGGTAAGGTTTGCCTCTTTGTGGATGATACCAAAATCTGCAATAGAGTAGACATCCAGGAAGGTGTAGATAACATGAGGAGGGATCTAGCTAAGCTTGAAGAATGATGTAGAATTTTGCAGCTGAGTTTTAATGTTAAAAAATGCAGGATCATGCATTTGGTCTGCAGCAATCTAAGGGAGCCTTACAGTATAAGTCTGTACAATGTTATGTATGGACCAGAAGAAATAAGAAATGATCCTCGACAGCTAAATGTCAGAGCAAATCCATGACATTAAATAGGTAACCTCAGACTGAGTTTATACACAAGCGCAAGCCAGAATAGGTGGCTTGGCCTTGGGTCAGGATGCAGACTGTCCAGGAGATGATCTGGGAAGATCGTAAAACCCAGCTGGAGACCACAGCTATGTGTGTTTGAGATCCAGGGGTGTTGCAAATATCCCAGATAAATAACCTTCTAGATTCTATCATATTAGAGGGTGGTATTGTGGATGTCACCTGTGAGTCCACTGAAGGTTGGCCTACTGTGAAGGAGCAGGTTGTTTCCATCTTGAAGAAACTTCAGCATGTGTCTTCGGAGACTCTATGGGATGCTATCTCTGATTTGAAGAAGTCTTTGGTTCAGATAAATTCAGCTATAATTGTTTTACAAAAATATGTAACCAAACATTTGGGGGATACTAAAACTCTTGAGAGCAAACTGGAGAAACTGGAAGAGGACTCTAAACATATACAAGGAGTGCAGGGTGAGCTTGTCAAGGATAAGTGTATATTACATCAAAAACTGGAAAATCTTGACAAGGGAGCTTGCCTTTTGAATTTGAGAGCTCTGAACTTTCCAAATATTTCAATATGTCAATTGTCTCTCCTGTGAATGTGCTTAAAAATATTGGCTATCCTAGAACCAGATGTGTGGAAGAAGATCTGGAGTTGCCTCTGGGGAGAAACCAGGGATATCAGCAGATATTTTGGACCTATCTAATTATTTTGAGAAGTTCATTTTGAAGATCAATGTAGATAGATTTGATAGGTGTCTTTTCCCCCCCTCAAGATCATGATCATGTGCTACAGCTATTCTTTTCAAAAAGATCTTGTCTGTTTCTAGGCTCAAAATTCTGGCTTTATCCTGACCTGTGTCATGAGACGCAAGACAGGAAGAAAATTTTTCTTAAACTCCGACAGGAGGTTTTTGCTCTTGGTGGTCATTTCCTATCAAGATATCCCTATATAATTGTGATTTCTAATGTGAAATATGGGGTTTTTTTAGCTTCAGCAATTGAGGTTTTTGTTGGACGTTAAGAAGTTGGAGCTTCCTGTAGACTTCACAGGCTGAACCATAGTAAGTATGCTGAACTGTAACTGAACTAATGGAAGCTGTATGTGGGCATTAAGGAGGTTTGAGTCTTATCACTCCCCTTGTTTTTTTGTCTTTATTTTCTTTTCTTTTTTTTTTTTTTAAACTTTTATTTTCATTTTGCAACAAACAAAAGAAACAACACACCAAAAGAGACAAAACAAGTATACAATAAGGAAAAGTAAACCCATTACCCCCCACCCCGATGCTTCTTCTCTACCCGTTTATATCAGCATGTGAGCGCTTCCAATTAACAGTGATTATACATCAAACGATCAAAAAAAGTATCCACAATACAGCATGATCATGGGACAGAGATATATACAAAGTTAGACAGTCAGATGAGAGCATTTAGCAAAATGTACTTATTCATTGAGCATCTTCCATTGAGACCAATGAGAAGGAGTCTGAACGGAGGAAGCGAACAGACAAGGTACTTGTTCATATTTACTGTAGAGACAGGCATGATTCCACCATTCATTGGGGCTCAGATGGGAACTAATTTCCCAGTATTACTTAATTAGGGAAATAGCAATGCCAAGCATAAAGTTCGAAAGGAGATAAGCCATTTTTGGGAGAGAGGGGATCCCCGCAACTGGGCGAAGTCCCACTATCCTCCAAGAAAGGGACTCCTGAGAGTGCGAGATAGACTAAATACGACCCCAGACCCGACGCCAGTAATACTGTAGTGCGGGATAGTCATGCATAACATGAAGCAATAAACCAATGGCCGCAGGACGTGTCCAGCAACCATTATCCTGAGTAGTGTTCCATTTGTCTAATCTGTGAGGAGTGTAAAAACACCGGTGGGCTAGAAAGAAGAGGGTCTGAGTGAGTGAGGCGGGTCGGGAACCCGTGTCCCTCTACTCCAGATAAGGCTCCATTGCTCCGAGGTCAAAGTCACATGCAATTCTCTCTCCCATACTTTCTGCGCTATAGAGGTATCTCTAGTGATAGCATTACATAAGGTTTAGTAAAATTGGATGCTACACCCGGTGAACTACCGAGAGATCGGAAGTCTCCAATCAACCTTATGTAGAGAAGGCCGATGGCGGGAGTACTCTAGTGCTCCGAATGCAGTGCTGAAGTTGCACTGACCAGAGTCGGGAGTCTAAAGTTTGCATAAGAGTATTAAAGGCACCTAAAGTGTCGAAAAGCATTGGTGGATAGTGGGAGTCTGATGGGAGAGTCATACCAGGGAGAAAGGTAAGAGGAATCGGTTAGCAAAGGCCCGCTTCTATATCTAGCCACACAGGTCTGCTCGGTACTGGATCTTCCAACCAACGAGCACCTTGTTTGAGAAGAAAAGATTGAGGGAACACTTGAGTTAAATCGCCACCAAGTATTAATGGAGCATTGGCGGAGGCCGAGGCCAACTGCGCAAAACTTGCATAGTAAGCAGGGTTGTCCACATTCGGGGCATAGTGCAAATACACGTGAATTCACTATCTCCAACCTCAAGGTGTACACGGGCCCATCTACCCTCCATGTCAGCGCTAATATCAGGTACAGTAGCGTGCAAAGACTTCTTAACCAGAATGGCTATCCCGTACCATTTGGAAACGGTGGGAGAATAGGCAGCTACCATGTGAGGCCTAGCATTGAGTTTCAGTGTTTCAGCAGAGTGAAATGCGTTTCCTGAAGAAACACCAAATCAACATGCTCGTGGCTAAGATAGCTAAGGATTTTCTTTCCTTTGAGTGGACCAGTAATGCCTTTGACGATGAATAATAAGATTTTACATAAGGCCATTCAGAAAAGTTAAAAATTCTGAGCATGATAGCACACATAATTTCACTGTGTCCCTCAAACTGACTGTATCTGGCTGTACACATGACATAGGAAAAATAAGCTAATATAATACAATGAAGCGCCCCACATTAACAAAGAAAACCGCAGTACGGTAGAGGAGAAGCAAAACCCCAAAATTACTGGCGACCATGTGTCTGCGGGGAGAAACCCCAGAGAAGGCCGAAATTGAAAAAAACACATAACCTGTAGGACTGTGTGTGCTCCGAATCCGACCGAGGCACACATCATGAAGGGATAGGAGACCAAAAACAAAAGTCATACAGAGAAAGAAAGAAAGTCCAGGCTATTTCTGTGCTTGGCTATGACCGCCGCATCGGGCCCTTCAAAATGGCGGATAGAGCCGGCAGATAAGAGTCCAAGATTTGGGATTAGCGCATCTGCTCTGCTTCTTTGGAGTCCAAAAATGTTGATAGTAGATCAGGATCCTCGAACGTCCTGGTCTGGTTGTGGAGAGTCACTCGGAGCTTCGCTGGATACAACAGGCCAAAGCGAGCCTGTAGCTGTTGAAGTCGAGGGCGAAGAGCAAGGAGTTTCTTCCGACGGTCAACGGTAGGCTTTGCCAAATCAGGAAAGAAGGAGACCTTACGACCTTCAAATTCCAAATGATGATTCGCTCGGGCAGCATGTAAAATTTGTTCCACTTGTTGATATCGTAGCAAGCTAAAGATAATAGGCCGGGGGGTCGTGCGGTTGAGCGCCATGCGGGCAGGAACACGGTGTGCTCGATCGATTTCCAGTTCTCTGTGAAAAGTGATCTTCAGCAAGGAGGGAAGAGTTTTGAGCAAGAATTCTCTTATATCTCCTGCTTCCACCCCCTCCGGCATTCCGAGGAGCCTCACATTGTTGCGACGGGCTCGATTATTGCTATCTTCCAACTCCTTTTGAAGATTCTGTATCTGGCGCTCAGCCTTGTCCAGTTTGCCCAAGCGCACCTCGTGCGAGTCGAGGACCCCCGCCATATTGTCCTGCCGTAATGAAAGACCTTCAAGTCGGTCCTGGAGCACTCCAAAGTCTTCTCGCATGGCTCGAAGCGCTTCTCCATTGGACTGCACCAATTCCTTCACGCCGCGTATTTCCTCCAAAATCTCCAGGTGCATTGCGGGGTTTTCACGAAATGGAACCATCTTCTGTGGGGAGGACACCTCTGTTTTAGAGCGTTTTCCGTGAGAAGAAGAAGGAGACCCGAAGTCCAAGCGCGCTGGTTTATGGGCCGCCATCCCCCCCGAGGTGCCCCGGTCAGCTCGGAGCGAAATAGTAAATTTATATAGGTATTAAGTCAGGATTCTAAGTAGGCCTCTCGGGAGCTTCAACGCAAAGCGTCCTACCCGCTGGACATCAGGCTCCGCCCCCCCTTGTCTTTATTTTCTTATGTTAAATCGGGTTACGGGTTTTTGCCTTGCCTTTTTCCCTTATGTTTAGTAAGAGCGCCTTTACGTATATATCTTATATGTTTGTTTATTCCTTATGGTTTTTACTATTTTTTGACATGTTGAACTTTTCTTGTACAATCTTTGTGTATTTTGAAAAATAATACTAATAAAAATTGGAAAAAAAAACCCATAAGAACATAAGAATATAAGATATGCTATACTGGGCCAGACCAAGGTCCATCAAGCTCAGTATCCTGTTTCCAAAAGTGGCCACTCTAGGTTATAAGTACCTAGTAGTTTCCACAAAAGGCACAGGTTCCACAATGATTGCATTGGGTCAAGCAGTGATATCCCTGGTCCTTTTTAATAATGGTTTATGGACCTTTCTTCCAGGAACTTGTCCCAACCTTTTTAAACCCAGCTACAATAACAGCTAGTACTACATCCTCCGGTAACAAGTTCCAGAGTTTGATTACACATTGAATGAAACAATATTTTCTCTTATTAGTCTTAAATAGGTTACCCTGTAGCTTCATTGCATGTCCCCTAATCTTTCTATATTCTGATGATGTAAACAATCGACCTGCGTTTACCCGTTCCACTCATTCATTAATTTATAGACCTCTATCATATCTCCCCTCAACCATCTCTTTTCCAGGTTGAAGAGCCCTACCTTTTTAGCCTCTCTTCATAGGGGCATCCTTCCATCCCCTTTACCATTTTGGTGGCTCTTCTCTATACCTTTTCTAATAATGCTATATCCTTTTTAAGATACGACGACCAGAATTGTACACAATACTCAACGTGTGGTCGCACCATGGACCGATACAGAGGCATTATAATATCTTTTGTTTTATTTTCCATTCCTTTCCTTATGATACCTAGCATTCTATTTGCTCTCTTGGTAACCGCTGCACACTGGGCGAAGGGTTTCAACATGTTATCCATGATAACACCTAAATCTTTTTCCTGGGTGGTGGTTCCTAATGTGGAACCTTGCATACTATAACCGTAGTTTTGGGGGTTTTTTCCTAGGTGCATAGCTTTGCACTTATCCACATTAAGGGGTATGTTTACTAAACTGCGGTAATGTCATTCGCGTTAGGTTCTGCGGTAAAGGTACAGATGCCCATATAAAGGCGTGGGCGGTGCATCGTTACAGCAAGCCGTATCAGCTAACGCATGTTACAAACTAACGCACGCTACAAGGCACCTCATAAGGCACCTTACAAGGCACCTTATAAGGCACCTTACAAGGCACATTACAAGGCGCCTTATAAAGCGCCTTGCAAGGCACCTTGTAGAGTGCCTTGTTAGGTGCCTTGTAAGGTACCGTATAAGTACGGTGCCTTATAAGGTGCCTTGTAAGGTGCCATATAAGTAAGGTGCCTTATAAGGTGCCTTGTTAGGTGCCCTATAAGGTGCCTTATAAGGTACCTTATTAGGTGCCTTATAAGGTGCCTTGTAAGGTGCCTCATAAGGCGCTTTGTAAGGTGCCCAATACAGTAGGGCTCCTTAGGCTATGCGCCGTATTAGGCACCCCTGGGTTACGGAACCATAGGTTACGGTGGCCTAACAAGGTTATGGTGCCCTAGGTTAATGTGGCCTAAGGGCTGCAAGGTGCTGCAGGATGACATGCATGACCTGTGAGGAACAGAGACAGATGTAGCCCTAACACTAGATAGAACACTCAGGAAAGGCAATGAGCAGGTGAGTGAAGGAGGGAGAGCTGGGAGCCGCTGGACCTGCCATATCTGTGGACATCACATATGGCTGCCAGTACTGATGACAAACATGGTGGGGGTAACTGTACCACAGCACAGGGTGTTGGCAATGTAAAGTACTGGAAAGACAGTTGGTGGCAGATGATGGGAATACGTGTCCCCCAGTGGAGGCGGAGGTGGCAGGATAGTTACAATGATGGGTGGACAGAGGAGTGGTGGTGATATGCAGATCAGGCACAGGTGAGGCAAGCATGAAGAGGCACAATGCAGGAAAGGGTAGCAGTGCAGGACATGGGGTGACAGCCTGCACAGGCAGACAGGACTCTACACAGCTGACAGACGCAGATAGATGGACCGAGGAAATGTTGACAATTGTTGCGAGGGTATTATGGGCTGGCAGCACAAAGCTGCAAAAGTATGACTGTTACAGGCATGCACACTATTTGAGTAGGACAGGCATGAGAGGAGGGAACAATGAGAAATTGAACCCATGAACACTGCCAAGAATGGCATTGTATTAACCAGTAGGCTATACCTCCGTGGTGTATGTCACAGCAATGGCTGGGTACAGAAGGACTGCAGGTCACCGCACAAACTATCTGCTCTGAGTGCCAGGATAGGGTAACCCCACCAGTACCCATGATGCAATGCACATGCTGAATAGCTGTCTACAGGTGATCAGCAAATGGGGTCTGCACCTCTCTGGTACCTCAGCTTGGAAAGACGAACTGACAGTGCGTGATACTGGCACAGAGTAGCTACAGACCATGCCATTGTGCAGGTTCTGTGTTCTCCCTGAGGGATAGTTTGGGTGCCCAGCACTAGGTCCACAGTACATGTGGTGCTAGAGATAGGCCCTGCTGTAAATCCCCATCACTGCCAGTGTGTGACAGGTGTTGTTTGCAGTGCAGCTGAAGGCAATTCGGTGTCCATCTGTATCCTGCAGTCACATGTGGCCCTCTGGGACCAGACACCATCCAGATTAGTGTGTACCCTGTGTTAGGGTCTGGCTGATATGGGCACCTGCTCTCAGGGCATAGGGATTTCCAAACTTGTATGAGGTTTGTGTAGCAGTGCCTTGATAGTTCAAAGTGGTATACACTGCATACCCCAAAGGGCTCACACCACCCCTTTTTGTAGGTAAGGAACAGGTGCCCCAGACCCTCTGAAGCAACCTCGATTCTGTTGGTATGTGACAGCCCTCCAGGGTTGGTGGGCTAGAGCCATACCTGTGGCTGGGGCAGTGGCAGACCAGCAGCAATGATGGGGTTAGCTCTTGAAAACCCTAACTGCCTCCCACCACTGTCTGCCAGTCACCAGCAGACAGCACAGTCAAACTGCACCATATAGGTGTTCCAACCATGCACAGTCTAACTGCAGACAGCACAGTCAGACTGCACCATATAGTTGTTTTGACCATGCACAGTCTAACTGCAGACAGTCCACTAGCCATTCCATAGTGCATGCTCACATAGGAGCTATGTGCACCAAACAGGCACCTCAGTGATTGGGGCACCAGCACTGAGGACACAACAGGATCACTGGAGACAGATAATATAGAGCGCTATGGTGGAACCTAGACATGCCATCGGTCAGAGTGAGTGCCCTCCCAGCATGCCATGCTGTGGCCATCCTGTCCATGCAGGCGGTGGTCGGGGACTACAGTGTCCCAGACATTGCCCCACACCCAGTGAAGATGCATACCAATCCGCCCTGTCCGGGCCATACCCACAACACTTTGCTCCTCATTATGCATATATTCAGGCCAACGCTGGTAACAGTGGGACATTGTGGGCCCGGTGAGGTGTGGGCAGCCACAAAACAATGGATAGACATACACACACACACTCCTATTGCAGCATTGTGCACAGATAGGGGTGGTTGGCAACCCTGCCTGCCACACTGGTCCTGATCACAGTGCCGACATTGCTAAACTGTGTAGGAGGTAGTAGTAGTGCCCTGGTGATAACTGCAGCTCAGTGCTGGGGCCAACAGCCTGACTCTCCATGCATCTTTGGAATGTGGAGCCTATGTGAGTGGGTGTTCGTACCCCTGTTCGCCGCTGCTTTGGGCTTTGCACATGTTGCTGTTGTATCTGCATTGTAGGGTAAAATATAGGGACATGCTCTGCAGGAGCCACAGCTGGGGCTTGAACCTGTGACCCTCTGCTTCTGGACACACTTACAGGGTGTACTGCACCACACTGTTGCCACAGATGCATGGTGGCCCCTGGGGCTACCTGTAACTTTCCTCAGCCAGACCTTTTATGTTGCACCGCACACCATGTACTGGTACAGGGCATGGCCTAGGTCCACTGCAGGCAGGTGCCACTTCCACCTCCAGCACGAGCACACACCCCCTACCATGCTGACATGGCCATATGCTGTCGGTGCTGGTAGTGCACAGTCCCAGGCCATCCACTGTGTGGGTAGGTGGTCGCCTAGGGAGCGGGGTCTGGGGCATGGGGCATACATGTCGGTGGTTCAAATCCCACTAGAGGACAGCAACCTTGGGCCGGAAGGACTGGGGATTCTAGTCCCACAGGTGCTCCTTGTGGTCTTGGGCAAGCCACTTAACCCTCCATAGCCCATGTTCCCTGTAAAATAGTTATCTCCAAGTTATAATGCCCTGTTCAATGTAATTTCAGTTTGTTCAATGTAAACCGCACTGATGCAGAATAGCGTGGTATATAAGAGAATGTAAATAAATAAATAAATAAATACATGAGCATCCTCACACACACACCCCCATCACCGCTTACCAATAGTGTTCTTTCCGCTTGGGGGAGGGTTGGCTGGGGGGATGTCAGGTCAGTGCCCTGGCAACTGTTAGCTCAGGAGGACCAGGTAGATGTAGGTGGATTGTGTTTGGACTTTGTCAGCTGCTGTCATGATGATTTCCGGTTTCTATGTTCCTATGTGCCACCTAGATGCCCAACTAGTCCACTCTGTGCCCCTGCTGCCCCCACTGCATGTCCCGCCTGCAGCCTCCAATGCCCCACTTGCACCATCGCCATAGTGGCCTTTCATACTTGGGCACTATGCTGGTGCTGGACATGGAGCACTACTATCACATTTCTTGGTCTCCCTGTATATGCTATACATTGCTGACACTTAAATGTATTCTCTCTCCTGCAAATGTGCATCTAACGGCAGGTTTTCATTTGTGGTAGGATTCAGCCCTTCATTTCAGCGCGTTAGTGACCCCTTCCCCCCGCCCATTGACCCCTTCCCCCCGCCCTCTCTCCACCCTCTGCGGTGTTTACCGTGGCCAGGAACGTTAACAATTGTGAAGGAACGTTAACGCGCGTTAACGTTACATACCATGCGTTAACGTTACCTAATGAGCGTTAACGTTACATAACACGCAGTCTGTTACATTACTCCAGTTTAGTAAACATACCCCTAAATTTCATCTGCCATTTGGATGCCCAGTCTTCCAATTTATCAAGATCCTCTTGCATTTTCTCAATCCTCTTGGGTTTTAATAACTTTAAATAGTTTTGTGTCATCTGCAAATTTGATAACCTTACTCGTTATTCCCTTTTCCAGGTCATTTATGAATATGTCAAAAAGCAGCGGACCCAGCACAGATCCCTGGGGTACTCCACTATTCATCTTTTTCCAGTGGGAAAATTGGCCATTTAGCACTACCCTCTGCTTTTTATCTTTTAACCAGTTTCTGATCCACAATAGTACACTGCCTCCTATCCCATGACTTTTTAGTTTTGCCAAAACTCTCTGATGAGGGACCTTGTCAAAAGCTTTCTGAAAGTCCAGATACACTATATCAACTGACTCATCTTTGTCTACCTGTTTATTCACACCTTCAAAAAATAAAATATAACAGATTAGTAAGACAAGATCTTTCTTGTCTAAAGCCATGTTGGCTGTCTCCCATTAAGCCATGACTATCTACATGTTCACTAATTTTGTTATGATGGTTCCTACCATTTTTCCCAGTACTGACGTCAGGCTCACAGGTCTGTAGTTTCCCAGATCACCCCTGGAACCCTTTTTAAAAATTGGCTTTACATTGGCGATCCTCCAATCTTCAGGTATTACAGATGATTTTAGTGATAGTTCACAGATTACTAATAGCAGGTCTGCAATCTCATATTTCAGTTATTTCAACACGCTTGGATGTATACCATCCAGTCCAGGTGATTTGCTATTCTTCAGTTTATCATATAGTTGTAATACATCTTCCCGGTGTATCAATATTTCTTTCAGTTCTTCCGCAGTATCACCTTTAAATACCACTTCAGTCATGGGTAACATTCCTACATCTTCCTCAGTAAAGACCGAAGCAAGACTTATTAAAAGTTGGCTGCTACATAGTACCTTGTCCTGTGCTTCTAAGGTAATTTGTGACCAATCTCCAGGGGGAGTCCCACAGCCCTTGCTTGGATAGAGGGAATCTTGGGTTCCAAATTTAACCAGAAAGCTATCTTCTCTGTTTTAAATTTTAACTGAAAGCTCTTTGCTGCTACTAGGCCCTGACTGATTTAACAAATACACTGGGTTGACAGATTAATCAGCTTTAATCTAAAGAATTCCTTTTTCCCCAAGATTTAGAAAAATTCCCAGAAGTAAATGCTTACAATTGCAGATCTCTCTCCAGAAGTAGCAGTCCCCTGAGAGAGAAGTTACTAGACCACATCAGTGTGAATATAAATGCTGTCTTATGTTTCCAAGAAAGTCTAGTATGCTGTCTCCTTTGCCCATGCCTCCCCTACATTTCCATTGCTTTAATATTATTTTTGACATAAAGAACTACTACTCCCTCATTTAGGGGAATGTTTACAAAGCAGTGGTAGTGGCCTACGTGTTGATATTGAAGCTATGGTCCCACTGAATTCAATGGGGCCATGGCTCCAATATCACATAGAAGCCACTACCGCTGCTTTGTAAACATACCCCTTAGCCATCTCTATCCCTCCTATAAAGATTATAGCTCATATGTCTATATCCATTCACGAAACTCATAGAACCATGTTTCTCCTAATTATAATATCTAGATCATCTTCCACTATTGCAACTTGAAGACCTAGAACTTTATTGCTTACATTCCAAGGGGACAATGCCAAAAAAAATAGTATAGAGCAATCACAATAGCTCAGCAAACAGTTTTCTAATGCAAGGAAATACAATTTTTTTGTTTTAAGATGTAGTAAAAGAAAAAAAAAGAAAAAGTAAATCAATTGTGTGTAAAAATTTACTTAAATTAGTGTTTGACACTTCTCCTCAGATGACATATAACATATAACCAATGACATATACATATAACCAATGTTGTCAGAGCAATCTACCTCAAAATCCGGACTCTCCGCCACCTTCACTCCTTACTTGATCCCGAGGACTTCCGGACGATTTTCCAAGCTTTAACCCTACCGCACCTCGACTATGCTAATGCAATTTTTCAAGGCCTCCCACACTCCACTTTAAACCCTTTACAGCTTGCCATGAACACCGCTGCCAGAGTCCTCTATGGAGCATCAAGAAGAGACCATGTAACACCTATCCTGAAGCAGCTTCACTGGCTCCCCATATATGGGAGACTGTTGTTCAAGACCTTATTACTCACCTTCAAAGCTATCAAAGGCATCACCTCCTCCACACTAATAGACCTCATTCAGACCGTTCCACCTAACAGAGCTAGGAGAACTATTTCTACAAATGCGCTAATAATCCCAAGGAAGCAACAAAATGCTCACTAGCAACGTCTAACAGGGCTTTCAGCTTCTATGCCCCTAAGTGCTGGAACACCTTACCACCGGAGATTAGGGCTATCTCAGATCTAATGCAATTCAGAAAAGCACTCAAATCCCACCTATTCCCCCAGTATTACCAGACCAGCCAAACACCGACCTGACCTCCCATCTCCTTTTGAACACCTGTTCCACATGACCCATCCCAATCTATGAATAATACTGCTGTATATACATGTAATTACATATGTAAATAGTTTCAGTTCAGCATTTTCCCCCTTGTTTTTATCCAAGTTCTTGTCCCTGTTATATGTAAAACCAAACAACCTGTTGTTCTGGTATATTGTTATATTGTAAACCGCGCTGATCTCAAATAGTGCGGTATATAAGAGCCTGTAATAAATAAATAAATGACATATCATGCCTATACCTCAGATCCTTCGCTGGATGGCTTCCCTTATAAAGAAGGCTAAAGAGTATAGGTCTCTTCCCCTTGGAGAAAAAACAAATGAGAGAAGATATGGAAGAAGCCTGTAAAATCATGAGTAGTTAGAATGATTAAATAGGGAAAGGTTGTTTACTCTTTCAGACAGTATACTTCATGGAACTAATAGATTGCACATTCAATAAAATCTTATCAAGTATTTTTTTTTTACTCAGCATACTTTGAAATGGTGGAATTTAGTTCTGGGTGATGTGGTCAAGGCAGTTAGCATAGCTGGCTTTAAAAATGATTTAGATAAGTTCTAGGAGTTAAAATCCATAATTATTACCATGTAAACATGGGAAATCCACAGTTTATCTCTGTGGAATAGATTTATCCCTTGGCATCTTGCTGGGTACTTGTGACCTGAACTGAGCAGTGTGAGAGACAGATTGATGGACCTATGGTTTGATATACTCTCTATTCTTATGTCCAAGTAAACAAAATTCTCCTCATGTACAAGATTGCTGAATTCCTGAATAAGTGGAATTACTTTTACTGAATGCTTTGTTGACCTGATCATTTTTGTAATGTTGTTGTTAAGTGTTTTCAAGTCAGTGTCAACTCATGGCAACCCTCTGGATAGTTGTCCTAAACTGTGTTCAGTCTTCAGTTAGGCAGCTCATTGTTGATAGAGTAACCCCCATAGCTGCTGTTATTGTATTGATCCATCTCATTGCTGGCCTTCTTCTTTTGCGTTTACCTTCTACCTTGCCAAGCATGATGTCTTTTTCTAACTGTCTCTCTCTTAGCATGTTGTGTCCAAAGTATGGAAGTCAAAGTCTTGTCATCTTAGCTTCTAAAGAAGGCTTTGATTTAATCTCCATTATAGATGGTGAAAAACTAGAAATAAACAGTATCATGACAGAATTAGAAAAAAATCAATAATTTTAATGTAATGGGGCTGGTATTTAAAGGGATTTATCTGTTTAGCAGGTCCTCTGAGAAGGATATTCAGTGGCATTAACTGGGCAGTAATGCTGAATATCCCCTCTAACCACCGTAGCACTGTTCAGACAATGCAGGGGAAGTCCGTGGATGTGGTGAGGGAGGGGGGGGGGGCATAGAGCTTATACTGTTAGTCTGTTAACCAGATAGGTACCTGAATAAGGTTAGGCCACTTGAAAGGCTGTCCTAACCAAGGGGGTTATTCTGAGACACGAATAGTGGGAATGGATGTCCCACTGGGTTGTCCATCCCTGCTATTCGTGCCAGCTACATGCCCTGATTAACTTCCCTGCTGGTTGTGCAGTGAAGTTAGTTGGGGGCAGGGAAGAGTTGACCCAAGGCCGGCAAAATGGCTGGGGAAGTTATTCCACCTCTGAGGTGGAATAACTCCCCTGGTCATGTTGTTTTAAGTGGCCCGAGGCATGGAAGGGGCTTGGGGAGGGGCAGAGTTAATTCCCCACAGCCCAATCCTGGCCTTAGGAAGCTGGATCGGGGTTTGGGTTGCGGGGAATTAATTCAGTTTTCAGGCGGTCAGCATCATGGCTTTTAAATGGAGCCGCGGTGCCATGGCAACATGACGCCATGGCACCGTGTCTCCATTCAAAAGCCCTGGCTGAGTTAGCTGGGCTGTGGCTGTACGTGCAGGCTGGGACTGAATCACATACATGCCTGTTCGCGATTCTGATCCCGCGGGGCTAGATGTGCCCCGCGGGATCAGAATCGTGATCTCCTTTGTACATCTGGGTCAGCCCGGATGTACAAAGAAGATGTACATCTGGGACAGAATCGGGCCCTAAGTGTTTTTACTATCCAACTGAATATCTCTGTTATCCGGATAGCAATAGCAGTCAGCATTGAACCCGGATATTCAGCACTAGAGGATATATGGTTTCTGATACTGACTATTCGAATTCAATTGGCCACATTTGGTGTATATGGTTAATGGACAATGATTTTGTACTGTGCAAGCATCTTTACATATGTAACTGTGAAGGTTGTGTTCATTTCATTTTCTTCCATGGCTCATTGTTTTGTAGTTGATTTTGATTCAGTGATTGATGGTCTGCTGTGAGTAACTTTTCACATCTTCTTGGTTTATGAATAAGCCGACAATACCTTATAATTAAAAATAAAACTTTCCCTCTTCCCCTCCCCTTCCTTCTCAAAAAAACATGGCTACCATGCCTTAAGATTAAATAGCAATATTTTATTTAAAATATTTAAAATCACCTCTATATTTTTCTTGCTTATGTTACTAAAATTGCATATAGTATAGTTAATAAAACAGTCTATTCAAGCATTAGAAAGAATAATATTTGCTGTATTTTGCCATAGAGATGAAGAAAATACATCAGTAGAAACTATACAGCAGAAAGAACTGACAGTCTAGCAGCAGAAAGCTACAACTCTTTGTAAGAAGCAATTCATTGAGAGGAGAAAAAGTGCCAGAGAATGAACTGCAGCTAGAGAATGGAACATGTCTTATGTTCCTTTTTTACTGATTAATCTTGTGTGAACAACAGTTCTTTTATTATTTATTTATTATGATAAAATATTGCTATTTAATCTTAAAGCATGGGGGCCATGCTTTTTTGAGGAGGAAGGGAAGGAAGGGGACGGGAAGAGGGAAAGTTTTATTTTTAATTATAAGGTATTGTCGGCTTATTCAAAAACCAAGAAGATGTGAAAAGTTCTTCTTGCATGTTATACATAGGGGTATGTCTACTAAGTGCAGGTAAGGCTGAAATGGGGCTGTTAGAGAGTGTTATCGGCGCTTGCAAGCAGTTAATGTAGAGGGAAGCGGAGATAATGTTGGCTTAACGGACGGTAGCCTGTTACTGTGCGGAAAGGGAGAAAGGGGTAGAGAAGGGGTGTTAAGTGGATGGAAACAACAGGCACTCCCTTAACGCATGGGGAGATTAGCGCATTACTGGGGACACCACCAGGAACCTTAACGTCAGCTCAGAGTAGATTTTAAGGGCTCTCTTGCAGGGAGATAGCTTTTTTTGTGGGTTAAAGACTGCACCAGGATCATACTGAGGAGTCTGCAATCTGCATCTCCTAGACCCCAACCCTGCAGCGAGTGCTTGTTGTGGCCATTTCCATGTCACAGCATGGTACCCTTTTAATAAAGGGCACTATGTTGTTGGCGCCAAAGTGACAAAGGTGTTGCCACGATAGTATGTCAGCAAGGTCGGCCCATCCTCCAGGGAGGCTAAATGGCTGCCTAGGGAGCATAATTGGGATGGATGGTGCAATTTTGCTGTGAAATCGGTGGCACATATGCATGCCGCTGCTGACAGAAAGGAATTGTGCCAGTGCTGCCGCCACTACACATCCGTTTTCACATCGTGCAGTGGCGAGGGGTCAGCACCAGCGGCCCCTGCCTGGGCCAAAAGGAACTTTGTCCCAGCCTTGCATGTCAGTTGCAATGCTAAACTATCATGGGCATGGCAAGCATGTCACTGACAGATAAAGTGGAGCCCAAATTATGTGTGGTGTTAGTGCGAGCGCATGTAAAGCCACCTACTGAAGTGCCAGTAGGTGATCCTGTGCTAAGACAGTTACTGCGTGGTCAGAACTATGTGCCAACTGTGCAGATAACACCATGCCCATACTGTGCTCCACACTGCCCTCTCATAACCTAAACATTATGGACCTGATATTCTTCTGGGATGGCAATACACTGCTATGGTGCATAGCTCTCTCCACCGACTTTTAACCCCAGATATTCTATGCCGGGGGTCATATGCAGCCCTGTAATTGAATATCTGGGGTCAGCCGCTGAAACTAACTGGGTAGTGGTGATATTGAGCCGCTGCCCAGTTAGATCCTATGGGTAAAGTTAGGCCAACTTTTGCTGCGCCTATCTTTACCCGTGTGTTGCTAACCAGTTAGTAGTACAATATCACCGCTACCCAGTTAACGACTTGCCACACACAACTTGCCCTGGAACACTCACCATATGCCCTAATACTGAGCAGTTTGCATCGGGGCATGTAGTGGTATTAGTAGGGGATATTCAGCAGCACTAACCATGTTAGCACCATTGAATATCCCATTCAGTGGCATTTACACAGTTTACAGTTCAGTAAACTGTGCAAATGCCTTTGAATATTGGACCCTACATGTACAGTTTCTGTGGAAATGTCTCGCATGAACAGTCATCACCCCCATGCTAGCTGCTAGTGCATGTCCCAATACATAGTGAGTGTGTGCCAGAATATGTGTACTCAACAAAAGCTCTTTAATGAAATGGCCCCAGTGGCAATGCATACAGCAATGCCAATGGCATAAGCCAATTCCATGGGAGTGAGACAGTGAACTGTCTCTGCAGAGGCAGCAGGTCGTAGGCGAAGCCAGCATCCTCCCTCCCTCCAGGTGGTAGTTTGCAATGTGCAGGGTCAGCTGTCCATAGAATGGCCTTGCTTCAATCCTTACCAAATGCAAGAGGGAAGAAGGCAGTGTATCAGATGAGACAGAGGCACTCTCCCTGGCATCTCCAGGACCAAGTGCTCACCCTCCATTAGCCTAGATCTGACTTCCCGTCACATGCCATACCAGGGCTGGTCAAGTGCCTGAGAGCTCTACACATCTTTGCCCCTCATTTCCTCCAAACACCAATGGCTGCAATAGGTGGAATGTGCCGCACAAACTTTGTCAGCTTCCCCCATCAGGTACTGTGAGCCATGAGCAGCTGCATTATGAATGACTGTGCATTTCCTAATGAGACACAACAGTGCGTGACCCTCAACCTGCAGTATGAGAGAATTTATTTATTTATTTGAACAGTTTTTCTATTCCACCCCTTCCAGCAATCAGGGGCAGTTTGCATTGAATATGAACACAGTGTTACATGGAATTTATTGAATTATTATACAATGAAATAAAGAAATATATACATCCCAGTTAACACATACATATATATGTTGTTAGCTAGTATTCTTAACTATTTACATAGTAACATAGTAAATGACAGCAGATAAGGACCAGTATGGTCCATCTAGTCTGCCCAGTAAGATGGCAAGAGTAGGTGCACCTGCTGCTCCGTGCAGGCCACCCCTCCCTATGTCTTTGTTTTAGAGGTGAACCCACCGCTCCGTGTAGGACACCCCTGTATGTTGAGAAATTAGTTAGTTAAGCTTATTTTGATTTTATCCTGTTGCTGTAAAGGGATCCACTGTGTCTGTCCCATGCCATTTTGACTTCTGTCACTGTATTTGCCCCCAACACTTCCATCGGGAGGGCATTCCAAGCATCCACCACCCTTTCAGTGAAAAAGAATTTCCTGACATTGCCTTTTGATTTACCCCCTTGTAGCTTCATGTTATGCCCTCTAGTTTTACAGCTTCCCCGTCTTTGAAAGAGGTTTGTTTGTTCATTATTTCTCTTTAAGTATTTAAAGATCTGAATCATATCTCCCCTGTCCCTCCTCTCCTCCAGAGTGTACATATTTAGGTCTTCAAGTTTCTTCTCATAAGGCTTCTGACGCAGGCTCCAAATCATTTTGGTCACCTTCCTCTGGATAGTTTCCAGTCTTTTTATATCCTTTGCAAGATATGGTCTCCAAAACTGAACACAGTGTTCCAAGTGAGGCCTCACCAGTGACTTATACAGTGGCATTAGTACCTCTTCCATTCTGCTGGTAATTCCTCTTTGTATGCAACCCAACATCTTCCTGGCTTTTGCAACTGCCTTGTTGCACTGTTTTGCCGCCTTGAGATCCGCAGAAATAATCACACCAAGGTCCTTCTCCTGGTCCATGCACACCAACCTCTCGCCCCCTATCGCGTACATTTCCCCTGGATTTCTGCTTCCCAAGTGCATGACACTGCACTTCTTCACATTAAATCTTAACTGCCATGCATTAGAACATTCTTCCAGCTTTTGTAGATCTTTTCTCATGTTATCCACTCCCTCAGGAGAGTCCACTCTGTTGCAAATTTTCGTGTCATCTGCAAATAGACAGACTTTTTCATGCACTCCTTCAGCAATATCACTCACAAATACATTGAACAGTGCCGGGTCCAGGACCGAACCCTGGGGCACCCTGCTAATCACCCTCCTTTCATCCGAGTGAGCTCCATTTACCATCACCGTCTGTCGTCTGTCAGTCAACCAATTTCTGATCCAGTTCACCACCTTGGGACCCATCCCCATACTACTGAGTTTATTGATAAGCCTCCTATGAGGAACAATATCAAAGACTTTGCTGAAATCCAGGTAGATGGCATCCATCGCATGCCCCTGATCTAGTTCGCTGGTCACCCAGTCAAAGAACTCAATCAGATTTGTTTGGCAAGATCGTCCTTTGGTAAAACCATGTTGCCTCCGATCATGCAACCTGTTGGTTTTGAGAAAGTCCACTATTCACTCTTTCAGAAGCACTTTTCCCGTCACTGAGTTAAGGCTCACGAGCCTGTAGTTTGTCACTTCCTCCCTGTCACCACTTTTGTGAAGAGGTACCACATCCACCCTACTCCAGTACTGAGGAACTACTCCTGTTTCCAAGGATCTGTTGAAAACATCCTTTAATGGCCCTGCCATAACCTCTCTGAGCTCTTTCAGTATCCTGGGATGTATCCCATCTGGTCCCATAGCCTTGTTCACTTTCAGTTTTGCAAGTTGTTCTAACACATCATCTTCAGTGAATGGTGTGGTATCTACTTCATTCCCATTTTAATATTTGGGAGTCACAGAGGATTTTCTTTAGTAAAAACAGAGCAGAAGTATTTGTTTAGCAATTTTGCTTTTTCAATGTCACTTTCCACAGATCCCTTCCCAGCACTTCTGAGTCCTGCAATTCCATCTCTGCTTTTCCTCCTTTCCCGAATATACCTGAAGAAAGTTTTGTCGCCACACTTCACATTTTTAGCCATCTTTCCCTCTGCCTTTGATTTTGCTTTCCTTAATTCTCTTTTTGTCTCTTTTAGTTTAATCCTGTATTACTTACTGTGTTCCTCTGTTTGCAAGCTTTTGAATTTTGTGAAAGCTGTGTTTTTTGCCTTTATTTGAGCAGCCACGTCTTTGGAGAACCAAATAGGTTTCCTTCTCCTCTTGTTTTATTTACTTTCCTTAAATATTTATCTGTTGCCCCTTTTATTGCCACCTTTAGTTTAGCCCATTGCAATTCTACTTCCCTTATCCTCTCCCACCCTGCCAGCTCCTCCTTCAGGTACTTGGCCATTTTACTGAAGTCAGTGTTTTTGAAGTTTAGGACTTTGAGCTTGCTATGATTGGACTGCACATTGGCTTTTATCTCAAACCACACCATGTGATGATCAATCCTGCTCACAGGGGCACCCACCCAGACATTTGACACGCTCTCACCGTTGGTGAGCACTAAATCCAGCATTGAGCTTTCCCTGGTTGATTCCATCACCATTTGTTTAAGTGACACATCTTGGAAAGCATCCACAATTGTTTTGCTTCTTGCCAGATTCGAAGAAGGAGTACTCCAATCCACATCGGGTAGATTAAAGTCACCCAATATGATCACTTCCCGCTTTGTGGCTATCTTGGCAATATCTGTAATCAATTCATTATCTATTTCTTCGATTTCAGTAGGAGGTCTGTAGACTACAGCAGTATGGATGACAGTGCCATCTCCTTTTTCCAACACAATCCAGAGCGTGTCTTCTTTTCCCCATGCCCCCTGCCCCCTGCATTGCAGTAGCTTTAATATTGATTTTTATATACAAGGCTACTCCTCCTCCTTTTCCTCTTTCTCTGTCTCTTCTGAATAGATTACAGCCAGTTATGGCTATATCCCATTCATGCGACTCATTAAATCATGTTTCTGTAATGGCCACAATGTCCAAATCCATTTCCACCATTAGGGCTTCCAGGTCTGAAACTTTGTTGCCTAAGCTTCGAGCATTTGTGCTCATTGCTTTCCAGCATTTAACTGGCTTGCATGTATTTTTCATTGATTTTGTTCTGCCCACTTATAGAAACGTAGAAACATAGAAACATGATGACAGAAAAAGACCACATGGCCTATCTAGTCTGTCCTTCCATATCAACAACTACAACAGTCCACTTTTTACCTTTAGAGATCCTCTGTGTTGGTCCCATGCGTTTTTGAATTCAGTTACTGTCCTCATCTCTACCACCTCCACTGGGAGACTATTCCATGGATCCACTACTCTTTCCGTAAATAAATATTTCCGCATATCACTCCTGAATCTATCTCCCTTCACCCTCATCCCATTTCTCCTCGTAGCAGAACTTGCTTTCAATTGAAAGAGGCTCTCTCCCTGAACATTTATGCCACGGAGGTATTTAAACATCTCAATCATATCACCTCTATCCCTCCTTTCCTCTAAGGCTGGGTTCACCAACCTCCAGAGGGCCGCGGGCCGCACAGCCGACTACCGGGAGCCTCGCGGGCTGCACCCCCCTTCTCCCCGCCCCTGTGAAAAAAACAACAAACGCAAAATTATGAAAACAATGGCTGATCACCTTTATTGAATTTAATGAGATGGCTGATGATTCATGCTAGCAGACAAACGCTTAAAGTCCCGCTTCACAGATGACACTGACAGGAGAAGGGACGCTTGCAGGTGGTCGTCGGTGAGCTGCGAGCGCGTGGATACAATGGCGGGAATCCTTGGTGGGCCGCACATAATGTTAACCGAGGTAGAGCCTCGCGGGCCGCACGAAGGGACCTCGCGGGCCGCAGGTTGGTGACCCCTGCTCTAAGGTGTACATATTAAGATCCTTAAGTCTGTCCTCATATGCTTTATAATGAAGACCACTAATCATTTTAGTAGCCACCCTCTGCACCGACTCCATCCTGTTCACATCCTTTTGAAGGTGCGGTCTCCAGAATTGCACACTATACTCCAAATGAGGTCGCACCAAAGACTTATACAGAGGCATTATCACCTCTTTTTGCTGCTAGCCATTCCTCTCCGTATGCACCCAAGCATCCTTCTAGCTTTTGCCGTCGCCTTTTCTACCTGTTTAGCTACTTTAAGATCATCAGACACAACCACGCCTAGGTCCCGCTCTTCTTTAGTGGACAAAAGTACTTCACCTCCTATACTGTACTGCTCCCTTGGATTGCTGCAGCCCAAATGCATGACCTTACATTTTTAGCATTAAATCCCAGCTGCCAAATTCTAGACCATTCTTCAAGCTTAGCTAGATCCCTCCTCATGTTATCTACCCCTTCCTGGGTGTCTACTCTATTGCAGATTTTGGTATCATCCGCAAAGAGGCAAACCTTACCCGACAGCTCTTCTGCTATATCACTAACAAAGATGTTAAAAAGAATCGGACCAAGGACAAATCCCTGGGGCACACCACTGGTAACATCCTTCTCCTCAGAGTGAGCTCCATTTACTTGTACTCTTTGTCACCTCCCACCCAACCAATTTCTAACCCTAGCAGTAACTTTAGGGTCTATCCCTAGGGTGCTCAGTTTGTTTATAAGTCGCCTGTGAGGAACAGTGTCAAAGGTTTTACTTCTTCCCACTTGTAATTGATGTGTGGTTTAAAAATGTGTCTGTTTCTGATGCTGTTCTGCATTTGCCGGGAGTGACGTCCTGAACTAGTCCTTCTCTATACGTCACCTTCTTTTTCTAGTTTAAATGCATATCCACATACTGCCTGAATTTTTCACTTAGGATTCTTTTCCCTGCTACAGAGAGATGTAGTCCATCAGCATAGTATAGTCTCTTGTTGGGCCATCTGTGCCATCTGTTTCCCCAATTGCCAATAAAACTGAATCCTTCTCATTCGCACCAGGTCTAGAGCCATGTATTAAAGCTGTTTATTCAATGCAGCCTTTCTGCCCCCTTACCATGAACAGGTAGAACTTCTGAGAATGCTACAGTGTTAACAATGGGCTTGAGTTTCTCTCCCAGAGTCTGGAAGTCCCTTTGAACTGCAGAGACACTGTTTCTAGCCAGGTCATTTGTACCCAGGTGGATGACAACATCAATTTTGGAGTGCTCACTTTCTGCACTAAGTACATCAACAATTTGGTTTGTATTCCTGCTGGCTGAAGAGCCTGGGAGGCATTTGACTATCTTCTCTCCTTTGAACTGTGTTCCCAAGTTGGTGCCTCTGATGATGGAATCTCCAAGTAGTAGTAGTTTTCTGTTTGGTGAGTTTTTCTTCATATTTGGTGCTTTAGCCGGAGATTGGGCATTGACTGACTCATTTAAGGGCCCTTCAGTTTCCATGGATTGGTGATCCTCATTAACCTAAGCAGAGAAGGCATTATGCAGGGATATCTCTTGATGTATAGGATGTCTCTGTGTTACAGGTCGTAATCTACCTGAGCCCACTGTGATCCATTTGTTCCTGGGATGTTTGATTCTCTGTGGGAGCGGTGGTGGATTTTGTTCTGTTTGTATCCTAGAAGAGGTGTGTTTCATTGCAGCTAGTTCTTCCCTTAGTAGAGTCAATTCTTTATGCATGGCAGCTAGTTCTTCCCTTAGTAGAGTCAATTCTTTATGCATGGCAGCTGACTTGAGGCACATAAGACAAGCTCTTAGGTTCCAAATGATTTGTCTCAGAATGAAAGCACCACAGTTATTGCACTGTATACACAACATGCTGATTAAGCAGTCCTAGAAGGAGAAGAAAAAGAAAAGGTGGCTTAAAACCAAATTAAAAAGGATAGATGGCAACATATGTGACCACTATATAGGCAATGCAGCCCTGGGGTGGGTGGGATGAGGGGTAGGGTGGGTGGGAACCTAAGTGTCCCTGGCCAGTAGGCCTTACATGAACAGTTAAATTCTATATAAGCAACAGGCAAAAGATAGAAAGCTGAACACTTAGCTGTGTGCAGGCTCTGGAAGCTGCAAAGACTGGAATTGACCAGGTAAATGTCGCAGGCTCTAAGATAATCTAATTAGCCCCTCCCTGTGAGTAGGCTTGCAACAGAAAATTCAAACAATGGAAGCAGAAATAGTCAAACTAAACTTTTTCTTTCTTTGTATCTGCCTACTGTGCAAAGGTCCCTGTAACTTTAACTGATACCTTTTCTTCTAAAGTAAGTGGGGAACTCGGTAAAAGACCAGGTCCCTGCAATTTAAGTATTTCTATTTCATGTAGCTTTATATTACTAGTGTCCCTGGCCAGTAGGCCTTACATGAACAGTGGGCACACTCAGATATCTGATTTAAAGGCTATACAAGGAATGTAGGCAGTCAGAATATTCCCCAAAGTAATGTATAACCAACAGTTAAATTCTGTATAAGCAACAGGCAAATGATAGAAAGCTGAATGCTTAGCTGTGTGCAGGCTCTGGAAGTTGTGAAGACTGGAATTGACCAGCATCTTACTGATAATGGAGTAAGAGAGAGATTTAGATTATATGAGGAGGAGAGGGATGGTTTGGTGCGTAGCATGTATTATTAATGGAAGAGGTATTATAGTATTCAGAGAATAGGTGTGCTTTTAATTCCTTGTGGAATGTTAGAAGGTCCCTGATTGCTCTAATTGGGTCAGGTAGGGAGTTCCAGAGGGTGGGGGCTGTGAGTCTGAATGCTCTATTAGTTGTAATTTGTCTGTTTTTGCATATTGAAGTAGGTATTGCTAGAAGATTTTGTGTAATATTTTCCCTGTTTCTGGTGCTGGTTTGTGAATGTATTATGGTGGAGAGGTAAGAGGGAGAGATATCATCAAACAACTTGTAATTAGTGAGTATTTGCTTGTAATTTATTCTAGAAGATATTAGGAGCCAGCGGAGATTGTAGAGAATTGAAGTGATGTGGTCTGTTAGGCTAGCCTTCAATATTATCCCAGCAGTTACATTTTGGGTGAGTTGAAGTGTGTGAATGGCCTTCTTTGGTAGATCTTGAAGGTGACAATTTCAGTAGTCCAAGTGTGGAGTGACCAATGCTTGGACTACTGTTTTCAACTTGTGGGGGCCTAAAAATGGTCTGAGGTGCTGTATTGTTTTTAATTTGTAGAATATCATCCCAGCAGTATGTTTGATCTGTGATGTCATATTGAGGGTTCTATCAATAATTATCCCTAGGTATTTTACTTCTTGCTTAACTGGAACATCAATATTGTGTAAGTTGAATGTGGAAGGGGGTGTGAAGTTTTGATTTCTTGTAGTAAACAGGATTTCCATTTTTTTGTAGTTGATTTGTAAGTTGTTTTCATTGAGCCATGATTCAGCTTCATATATGCAGTCAATGATGTTGTTATATTTGGGTTTTTTCTGTCAACTGGTGAATAAAAACCATTATATCATCTGCATATATGTGATATTTTATTTTGTATTTGTTGAAGATGGTACATATCGGTTACAGATATAAATTAAACAGGAGGGCAGAGAGAGCTGAGCCTTGGGGTATTCCTTGCTCTTGAGGGAAGGTGGTGGATGGTGCTTGGTTCATTCTTACGTATTGAAAACAGTTGGATATGTAGGAATGAAACCATTTTAGAGTTATTCCAGCTATGCCTATGTGAGCTAATCTTGATAGAAGAATACAGTAGAGTGGTCAACATTATCAAATGCCGATGATATATCCAGAAAAAAACACAATGAAGGCTTGATTTGGGTTGTCTAGCCCGCAGATAAGTTTGTCAAATAGAACTAGTAGTAGAGTTTCCACTCCATGGTAAGGACGAAAACCATATTGGTGGGTGTCTAGTGGTGCATTGGTGTTTAAGTGATCTTTCTAACTGTATTTATACTAGTTTCTCAATTATTTTTGCTAAGAACGGGATACTGGCTATTGGTCTGTATGAGGAGGGGTCATTTTTATTGAGGATTTTGTTTTTTAGTAATGGGCGAATGAGTGAAAGTTTGAGTGCATTGGACATAATGCCTTGAAGGAGGGATTTATTTACTATGTTAAGTATGACCAAGGCTAGTTCCCCTTTAACTGCTTTAACCAGGATACTGGACGGGGATCTAGGTGTGAGGTTGTGGTGTTGATTTTGGTGATGGTTTCTAGAAGCTGTTTCTTCTTGATGAGGCAGAAAGAGCACCAGCTGTTTGGTTATTGAGGAATGTCATTACTAGGGAGCATTATTGATTTGGTTTTGGTTTTTAATTTTCATTCCAGGTGGTTTGATATAGATTGTATGCTAATATCTGTGCTATTTGTCTGGTTTATGTGAGATTTGGTTAAGTATTTTATTATGTCAAAGAGATCCCTAGGACGATTTATGGCTTTGTTTAACATAGAAATATGATGGTTTCTCTTTGCTCTCTTTGTAGGTGTTTAAGCAGGTGAGATAATGTTTCTTATTTTTGGGAGTTTTTTTGTCTCTCCAGTTTACAGAGGGTTTTCTTGAGGATTTGGAGTTCTTGGGTATACCACTTTTATGATTGTCTTCTATCGGTTCTCTAAGGAGGTAAGGTGGGCTTTGCTGCTTTGGCTATTGTTGTAGTCCAGGTTTTTATTGCATTGTTAAGGTCATGGATTTGTGTATGTAGGAGAGGGGAGAGGTCAGATAGGAATGCATCCTTGTCAAAGTGTTTAAAGGTAGGCTTTTGGTGGGGAGTAGTGTTGATTGTCTGGGTAGTCAGAGGAATAATAGTGGCCTTTCTTATGATGAAGTGATCTGACCAGGGTACCTGATTGACTGAAGGGTAGGTAAAGTCTGGGTGCATGGTTAGGGACCTCAGGACAAATATGAAGTTGAGTGTGTTACCTTTTATGTGTGTAGGGTTTTTCATGATTTGTATGAAATCTAGTTCTTCCATAAATTCAAGGGAATCTGTGGATTGTTGTAAGGGGAGGGATGCTAATTTGAAGTCTCTTAGGATGATGTATGGTTTCCTCTTTTGAGATTTATAGGCTGATTAAAATATGGCAGTGAGGTTGAAATGGCTGTAGTTAGGCAACCTGGAGTGGAGGAGTAGCCTAGTGGTTAGAGCAACTGCCTAGTACCCACAAAATCAAGGGTTCAATTCCCACTGGCATTCCTTGTGACTTTGGGCAAGTCACTTTACCCTCCATTGCCTCAGAAGAAAAGACTGGCAATCTACTTCCAGTGATACATTGCCAAGAAAACCCAGAGGTAGCTGGGTTGCTGTGAGTCAATACTGACTTGATGGCACTAAAAAAAAAAGGCAATCTATAAAGGAGATAAATTGCTACATTTTTGTTTTCGATTTTGATTCGGTCTATGCCATCCAAATTTGTGCATATACTGGCAAACATGTTGAGGTTATTTTTGGTTAGAATAAGAATTCTGCCACCTTTCTTGACATTTCTGGGGCAGTTGTATAGTGAGTAGCCATTGGTCTGCAGTTGATTTATCAGGACAGAATCATGGTCAGTGAGCCAAGTTTCTGTAATGCTCAGGAAATCTGGGGATTCATCAGAAAGGAGAACCCAGACTACTGAGATTTTATTTTGTATGGAACGAGCATTTATTAGGATGCCATTGAGTGTGATGAAGGCATTGATCTTTGCTTGTTGAGAGGTGGCAGTGGTCATATTAATATAGATTATTCTGTGGTGCTGCTTGTATTTTTGAGAGTGTGAATTATTTCTCTGTTTGTTGAATAGGAGAATTAGGTTGTGAAATATAGTGGGCTGGATCTGTGGGATGAGGTGAATTAGCATGGAAACCTGATGAGTCAGTAGTGTGTTAGAGCATGCTAGAAAGATTGCTATGATGTATAGTGAACATATCACTTTCCTGATGAGGCTCATTTTGAGTGACAGCGTCTAGGATAGTAGACGTGGAACAGAGGTAAATCAGAGTGTGTTAACAACACTGTGAGCAATATCTAGATTGCTATAGTGCGAGAGGTATACAGCATGGGGGAGATAAAGTATCAATGTCAATGGGGGACTGAGAGGACTAAAGCGCAATTTGAAGATCTTGGGGTGTATGGGAGCAAGGTTTCCTGCAATGGTTTGTATGTATTAAGTTTCCTAGATTGTTAAATGAATGGGGTTTGGTAGAAGGTGAGACACTCAGGGTCTAGTAAATAGGACTGTGACGAGTCTGCTTGGATGGAAACTTTCTATAAGATAGAAATTTACTGGATGGAGTTTTGGGGAAGGGCCTAAATGGGTTTATATACTATTAGAGCAGAGGCTGTATGCAAGAGCAGCAGGGGCACTGAGTGAAGTTATAAGTGCTTGACAAATTAAATTGATTCAATATTGAAAAGTATAAGTAACTTACAGTGATTAGATCAACAGATTGTGTCTCAAGCATCCACTAGAATCCTAGCAAATATCAAGAGTTATGGAATGTTGTAAGGTAAGCAAATGACAACAAGTTAGTTATCAAGTCCTTAGGAGTGGTGTATTATCTCAATCACAGATGTTGCCTGTGGGTCTTGGGGAAGCTCGTCTCAGTTCTCTGTGCTGAATAGGCTGTTATTGTTGTGGGCTGTCATGTCATTTACACTGTTTTCTAGTGTGTTCTATGTGGGGTAGAGCTGATGGTGTAGTTCGTGTTGATGGTGATCTGATTTGGGTAAAGTTCTTTGCTGGTGAGGTCTGGTTTGTTGGTCTCACGCCTTTGTAGTTCTTCAGTGGCTCAAGTAAGCATTGTCTTGATTTGATGGACAGATTGAGGGGAATCTCGGAGGGAGGGTGGACCCAGTTGTGCTTCTTGTCCCCCAGTACCTCTGCCGCCTCCGGTCTCTGCCTAAGGACCACGCCAAAGGGCTCTCTGGTGAGACCCTCAGGCACGGGTGCACCTGCTGGTGCTGTACTTTTAAATGTTGCAGCAAGCCCCCAATTGGTCTGGGGCCGGCAAGCACGTACAGGTGCTTGCCTGCTCTACTCCGATTAGAGGAGCGGAGGAGGAGGCAGATGGAGTCTTTTTGGCAATCCTGCTGGTGCTGTACTTTTAAATATTGAAGCAAGCCCCAGATTGGTCTGGGGCCGGCTGAGAATGCATGAGCAACCAAAATTGATGGCACCTATACACTGAACACATGTGACACCTATTACACTCAGAGACTGTGAAGAGGTGTCTGCCAACTGTTATTGCCTTCATGTCCTGAATGTGCATGTGGTGTGTCATGGCTACATCATCATTCGTAAAGTGGAGAAAGCACTCAGTTATGTGCCATCCTTCAGAGTCACATGGGAATCAGAACTTCTCAGTGTGGTCTGACAACTGTGAGATTATTCCAGGATTGGCCCACAAGCACACATCAGGAAATGGTTACATTGACTAATCTGCTAGGTCACCCATAGTCTTGAATTTGTGTATTCTTCTATCATGCCCTGCCCCTCTGGAAGGACAAATTCCATATGTAAGACATGAATATCATTTGAACCAGCAGCATATCAATACAGTTCTACATACAAACCCAACACGATGTCTCTCTCCCTCACCTCCCTAACATATCTTGTCAGATAAGTATGGCATAGAGCTTGCAGACAGCTACACAGACATAGGCATACCCCAGATGATGCTCTCATGCATCCTGACAACAACCATATATATACACATCAAGTGATGGACCCATACTCCCACAGGACTGTTTTGTGGCTCCCAACTGATGGCCACTGTGTGTGAAAGAGAAGAGTTATGGGTTCAAGAACCAACCTGTGGATCAAGAATGATATGTCCAGGTGTGTTAACTTTATCCTACATTTATATAGCTCTATCTGCATGTGCAACCCTTCCCATCTCATCCTATGGATCCTCTTCCTGGCATCGCTGTCACACTGCTTCATAGAGTCCTCACTCTTGAGCTACTGGGACACTGAGAAGCTGCACCAACACAGGCTAGATGGCAGATAGCACATATACACTTAGCAGGGGTTGACAGCATCCAAGGATAAGATGAAGCATTGGATCTCCATTGCTTCCCCTTCACTCGAGAGCACATGATTCTACTAAGACCTCCCACTCACCTTGCCCTTGGACAGTGAGAAGCTGTACACAGTGGTTGGGATGCCTGTGCTAATAGCAAGCACACAGAGTGGGCATTGACAACATCCAAGCATTAAAGGATGCCTAAGGGGCAAGTAGGAATACCAGCTTTCACCTCTTTTTGGACAGTGGGGTAATGTCATTGTGTGTCTGTGTCCAGAGGACTGTGAACTGCAGCTATGCACTGTGCATGTGTGTGATGCCCAGGTGTTCTGTCTGTGCACACAACATGCTGCACAGTCAGCTATTCTGCAACTCCACATACTGCCTGAGACACCATTAGTGGGTAGAAGGTTATTTTTAAGTAAGTAATTGAAACCTGCTGGAGTCACTGGATGTCTAGGTGCAGCTTTATACATGTTGTCACCAAAGCTGTGAGCCTCAAATGCATTCCCAGTTACACCACTGTCAAACCCCATCCCCACAGCATGCCTCTCCACTTACCTGCCAACATGATACTGGTGTACAGCTCCCATATTGCCTGCTGATTTTACTACAGTGAGCTGAGAGGACATGGTCTCACCAGGGAGAGCTCCATCACATGTGTGTGTGCAGCAACCCTCGCCTCTGATTGAGCCTCCAGGCCTCAGGACACACCTGTCTGCACAGGTAAGATGCCTGATTAATGCCAATTGTCATAATAGCTGCATCCGCGGCAACACTTTCAGTCCCCTTGGTGAAGCTGCAGCTTATTGGGAGATAGGCTCACTTTGAGGACTGGCCTCTGTGAATGTCCCATTGAGTCACTTAATTGTTGAGACAGGAAAGACTATGCGATGTAGCAGCATGCAGTTTGTTCTTGATCTAAGCTGCAGTCACAGAGTGCAATCTGAGGATTTCTCATATCTGCACACAATAGACACTATTTGAATACATTTTACTGATAATTGACCCCAGCATTCAGCAGTATATTACATATTATTCCAAAACTACAACCTGTTTTATGTTTACAGAGACAACATGCATTTGTTTACCTGATTGTGACAGTGGGACACTGACTTCTGAATGGTGCAAGCACAATTCCAGCAGGAGGAATGTGCCATAATATGTCATGATGGTTTCTGCATCGCCTGCCACCATGTGGAAAGACAATGCCTGGAGGTGAATGTCAGAGTGGGGGTGGGGGGAGCAGTCCTATACATGTTTTGAATGGGCCCCTTGTAGGTGTCATTGCCAGCCAGAGGCTATTTTCAGATGCACAGAAGCTATGAGGGCCTAGTCAGTCTCTGTATTTTTCACATCAGAAGCCCTGCATGACAGTCTCTCCCATTCTACATGAATACCGAGTGTGAAAGTCACAAGAGCATTGCTAGAGTACAGAGAAGCTAGAGGTGGCAGCATATGTGTAGCAGGCAAATGTACCAACATCTAACCCCATGCCCAACCTGCCATGCTTCTATGTGCTCCTGGGGTGGCCTGTGTCCAAAATTTGGGAGAGCACATGTGCTGCTCTGGACATGTGCGTAGTGTCCATGGCCAGGAACATGAGATAATATGGTCACTATGTTCAAAGCTTACTGACAAAAGCTGTGTAAGGGGACACAGAATTCTGGTATGCGACAAACATCTGGTACTGTGGGCCAACATACACATGCAGTCTGTCTCTGGGCCAGGTACCAGCACTCCTCACATTGCATTAGCTGTCCCTAAGTTCAAACTAAAAGAATGCAGAAATGAAGAGCATGGGATTCTGGGTATTGTCTAAAACACAGCAGTTTGCAAAAGATGTACAAGAGTCATAGGTGAGGTAAGTGGCATGTTAACATGGGTCTGGCATGGGCATGGCCTGACTGCACACAGCTGTTCATGCTGAAAGGCTACTATCACTCTGACCCAACTGTGACTATGTCATGGCTATGTATTCTAGTGCTATCTAGGGTCAAGACCACCCATTGCCTTGTAATAGAGGCTTGTCAATGTGCTTGCAGTCGCACTGGCAGGAAAACACAGGAGCTGCTGCACCACCAGGAATTGGCACTGACTTTTTCACACACACACACACACACAAACACACACACACACACACACACACCGTTTAGAATCGCACTGCAGACATAAATCCTGACCTGGCTCACAATCTGAGTTCAGGAACTGGGTAAGTTGGCAACTCTGTTGTTTCAGTCATTAAACTGATGTGTGATGCAGCCTGGTATGTGTGCTCAGAGTTGTGTCAGTTGTGATTCCCAGATTTGGCAATTTAACCAGCTTCTGATGTGAGAAGTTTCCCGTTTGAAATCAAACTTTGCATACCAGTGGAGTATGGTATTTTTTGTACCTCAAATATGCTACAGCTACAGTACCATGAGGCAGCAGAGGGCTAGTCTTGGAGATCCAGGACTGGCTTACAATCTGGATCATGGAACTGGGTTACTTTGTATCTTTGGATTCTGTGCTGCAATCCCATAATGCACCACTTGTGAGGTTCACAAATCTAGGACTGACTGTGGGGTCTCCCAACAGGCTGAGGCACAGGTCACATTCCCTGGATGAGAGCAGGAATGTGTGTGGACAGTGGTCATAATGATGTGAGCACGCATTCACAATGACCAATGGGCACTGCACCGCTAGTGCACCTTGCAGCTCCACACAGCATCTGACATTGCCAACATGGAACCAGACATTGTGAAGAGTAATGGCATTGAGGTCAAGGAAGTCATGGTTTTCTGATGCTGACCTGCCTCTGCTGGAGACCCTGATCACCCCAAATAGGACTTGCTGTTCCCAAGTTCTGGTACAAGGCATAACATGGGCAAGATGAACAGGGCATGGCAGCACGTGCTGCACTGATTCAACCATAGCGCAGACTGTGCCAGAGTGGTGAATACCTACATACAACTGTCCTTGCCAGTATGGTAGGATTGCCAACAGGCTCCAGATATGCCATACAAGATTGATACAGCCTGGGTTTACCCCATTGCTTGCCCGGACATGGAGTTTTCCATTTCTGATGGAGTACAATGGAGAATTCAGAACTGCATGTCCCTGCATGCAATGGAATAAACCCAGGACTGCACTGGGACTGTCAGGCAAATCCGGAGCCAGTAGGTGATCCTTCAGAGTAGGCCAGATCCACAGTTCCAGGATGGGCTTTCTTTGCCATCCCCTACATGACACCCCTCCCAGAGTTTCATAATAAGTTCTCTGTAACTGTGTGAGTTATAATGTAAACCGCTTTGATTCTATGATAAAGTGGTATATAAAAATTGTTAAATAAATAAATAAAATAAATAAATAAAATATTTGTCTTGTATTTACATTGCAGTGCCTTATGGATATGTTGTTCCTGATAGTAGCCATTTGTGATCTGTGCTGCATGTAGGCTTGGCAACTGGCTGCAGATGCGCCTTATAAGCTGTATCCAGTCTCCCATTGCTTGCAGGGGACATGTAGTTCTGGTTTCTCCATAGCACTCCATAAACAAAGGAAAACAACAAGTGCATGCTAAGGGGTTCAGCCAGGATTAGTTCAAGCCTGTTGGGCACATGTGCAGTCAAGTGGCAACAGTAAATGCTTCAATGATGACTAAGTTTGAACATCGAGGTTATCCAAGATCTTTACTGAAGAAAGCTTACAAACGTGCTAAATACAATCATCGTGACTGGTTATTGTATCCCTCCAAATATCGTGCAGAAAGTGAGTCTCAGCAGACACCTATTACCTGTGTTTTACCGTATTCCGCTCTTTCACATCGCATGGCAGCGTCGATACATAAACATTGGAAATTGTTCTCTAAACATTCAGTGCTATCAGTTTTTCCAGTACGCATGGCTTATCAAAGGGGAAGAAATTTCAAGGATCGATTGTGCCCTGCAGTAGTAAGAGAGAAGAATTTGTCGGTAATGGTTCATCACCAATGTGGACGTTGTAAATATTGTGCAATGATGGTAGCTGTGGAAGACTTCAATTTGCAGCGAAAAGTCTTTCTTAAACAATCAACGAATTGTGATTCTTCCTATGTTGTCTACGCTTTGAAGTGTCCATGTGCCTTGATGTATATCGGTAAAACTACGAGACCTTTACGCACACGTTTAGCAGAGCACAAATATAGCGTGAGGAAAATGAGAGCTGATACCCCATTAGTTGCACATTGCAATGAGAAGTGTCATCAATTTCAAGATTTACAATGCACAGTCTTAGAACAAATTCGCTCAGACCTTCGTAGGGGCGATACGGGACGTCTTCTCTTGCAAAGAGAACAGTACTGGATTTTTACTCTCCGTACTCTTATCCCTGGGGGCTTAAACGATAAAATAGAGTGGTCATTATTTTTTTGAAATAATGTTCTTTTCTGCAATATATTAACAGTGAGATACTTTCGGAATAGGGTTCTTGCAAGATATTGAATGGGTTTGTGTGTTAAGGTAAGTTTTTGTTTGTGTGTTTAGTAGAGTCATGTGTTAAGTAGAGTCATAAATGAATATGGTGGTTGATCTGTTTGGGAAGTTAAAGTGATCGGGAGAGGAGTGACATATTTAGTTTTAGATGACGTCTTAATTAGTTAGCTGCCAGTAGTCTTGTATTTAAAGGGCAGTTACGTCAGACGCTGTTCTAGCAGTTGAGGCGCTTTGATCGCCTGCGTAGAATGGCATTAGATTGATCTTGGGCAAACGTATGATCCCTGAGGAAGCCCGGCAGGGTGAAACAGAAGCTTTTGTTGGATCCATAACGTAGTCGTTGCCCGTGTGTGCTCATGGTTTTGTGTGATTATGAGTTGTGAAACCGTCAGCCAAAAACCGTGAAGCGTCAAGAGGAGAGCATTAAGATAAGTGGAACGGTTGTTTTGCATCGAGTACTGACTATATTTTATACAGCGTACTCCTCTATTTTCCTTTTTCAGATGGTGTCAGTCCCCGTGTGAGAGACTATCGGTGTTTGATCTTTAAAATTGGCTGCAATTTGTCTAGTGAAGTGGTGCCTCTACGAGATAGAGACACTTTATTTAGTGTAGATTATTAATTAAAATTTCGTGGTAAATTTATTTAATGTTTATATGAGATTGAATGAAGGAATCCTTTAAAAGTACTTTTTTAGGAGAATTTTTTAAGATTTTCAATTTGTAATAATTCTATTTATAATTAAAGATAAGGTATGGGTAGGTAGGGCATGGCCTATGATGTAGCAATTTTCAGCTCAAACCAACGGTGACACTGTGCATCGATGGTAGGTATGAGCGGTAACTGAGGCCTTTTAATACCTGTTTTATAAGTCGTGAATAAAAGTTGTGTATTCTATTGATAAGGTTAGGAGTAGAGTTGATCTTGAAGGGGTTTTGTCTTTGTGATTGGTTAACAGTAAATGTCCCCCATTGCTGCAGGATGAACCTGCCACAAAACCAGATGTGGTAGTTAATAGATATCCGGGACATTGGTAGCAGTGCAAGTCCGAGTAGGTACTGCATGATTTGGGTGCTGCACACCCCTCGCAGCCAGCAGGATCCTCCAGGCATATGACAGGGTTTGCAGATTAGGCACCTCCATGATAATTTACTGTAGCAAATTTAATAGAATGAAACAAATTAACACTAATCCCACCCACAAGAAGGGAAATATCCTTGATCTTATATTTCAACCACATAAGATCCAATTGCTATATAATTCCCCACTCCTAATAATCCCAGTTCCCTGGTCCGATCACCATCTCATTGAATTCACCCTAGAGACCAAACAATTTCAAACCCATACAGAATGAAACCACACTAAAATATACTCTAAATACAAACCATATGATAGATACACTTTCACTAAAGAGCTCCTAAAGTCTGTTGACTTAAGTACAAATGATCTTGATGCACTTGTCAATAAATGGAACTCCTCCATCAAAGACATAGCTACCAAACCACAAAACATACGAAACATTTCAAAAGACCTCTCCAAACAGTGGTTCTCTCCTAAGTTGAGACTAATGAAAAGAAAGCTAGAACCTACCTGGCGTGCCATGAAAACTACGGAAAAGAGAGACAAATACATGACCATGTTCACCAAATACCGTCTTCATATTAACCTAACTAAAAAGGACTATGACACAAAGCTCCTCATTAGATCTGTCAATAAGCCAAAAGACCTAGTCGCTATAGTAAAAACCCTCACAACCAAACCAAACTCCTCCTCTGTATCTCCTGATATATATCCATAAACGCTAGTAGACCTTTATAGATCCAAAATAAACTCTCCTACAGCTCCTATTAGTACTTGTAAGAACAGCATATCACTACCTGCTGAACTCTGGGAAGTGTTCCACCCAATATATCCAGAATCCCTTAAAAGGACAATTGCAACTATGAACACCACAACATCTATAGCAGATCCCTGTCCAGTTAAATGGATCAAGGATGCAATTAATGAAATTGTCCCAATGATACTGGCAATTGTAAACAAATCCCTATTTTAAGGCTATATACCACTTGAGCTTTAAAAAGCTACTATACAGTCAAACCTCGGTTTTCATGATTAATCCGTTCTAAGAAGTCTGACTAAAACCGAAACGTACGAAAACCGAAGCAATATTTCCCATAGGAAATAATGTAAATTCAATTAATCCGTTCCAGACACCCAGCTCCTGTCACTTCTCTCACCTGCCCGATCGTCCACAGGACAGCAAACACACAGATATTGTACTGTACGGCACTGCAACATCTCCTGCTTACATTGACAGCTACCCTGCTACCTCCGAGCCTGAGGGGGCGCTCCAGAGAACAGGCAGGCAGTGGAGAGATCGGGGCCTTCCTCTCTGTGCAATCCTTGCATCTCTGACTCTGGCTCGAGGATGTTGCTCAGCTGACTTTCGCTTCTCAACACGCGATCGGTGAGTCTGGGGGGTAGTGCTGCCGGGACTTCCGGGGGGTAGTGCTGCCGGGACTGGACGGGCAGTGTATACAGACCAGCGCCATTCTTTACGAAAACTGAGGCGATATCCGTTAACCGAGACAAAATCTTAGTCAGAAAAGACGTCGAAAACCGAAACGTGCGAAAACCAGGGCAAACGAAAACCGAGGTTTGACTGTACGTCCAATCTTTTTTTTTTTAAATTCTTTATTTTCATTTTATAACAACAAAGGAAAAGGAAGACATACAGCTAAAAGACAGATACATAAAGTGTAATACATACACCAAAGTAAACCCCTGCCACCCCCCTCCCCCCTGCTTCTTCTCTAGAAAACTAATCATTCCCGAAACGGGCGTGTACTTACATTATTGTGTTACAAAACCTAACGGTGATCTGAAACATGATGAGTGCACATTATACAGGCATGTTGGAGCAATGAGCAGATTGTACATAATCATTAAGCATCTGCCATTTAGACAAGTGAGAGTGAGGTTGGGCATGGGGAATAGCTCTCCGAGGTATCTGCTCATATTTACTATATAAGCAGACGAGGTTCCACCATTCATTGACAGTAAGTCGAGAGCTATCCTTCCAATTCCTCGTGATTAAGCATATGGCTATACCCAGCATGAAATCAAGGAGAAAGCGACCCTTCTTAGGAAGAGAGGGGACCTCCGCCACAGAGCGGAGTCCCACGATCTTCCAAGAGAGAGGTTCGTGAAGGTGTAAGATAAATTGAATACGACCCCAGACCCGCCCCCAATAAACCTGTAGTTGAGGACATTCATAAATAACATGAGCGAAGGTTCCCACAGCAGTATGGCAAGACCAACACTGGTCCCTAGCATTTGTGTTCCATTTGGCTATTTTTTCTGGGGTATAAAAGCATCTGTGTGCAAAAAAGAAGAGAGTTTGGGTAACAGAGGCAGACCGGGAAACCCGCACTACTTTGCTCCAGAAAACGCTCCATTGCACAGGGTTTAAAGTGGTTTGCAGTTCGCGCTCCCAGGCTTGTTGGGCTCTAAAAGTGGCCGTGTCTGTAACCTGACATAATATTTTATAAAAGTTAGAGGCTACCCCATGTGTACTACTAATAGAGTGAACTATCTCTAATAGCCCGTCCTCAGTAGGGGCAGAGGGCGGCATGATTCGAGCACTTTTGAGGCAGTGTTGAAGCTGCATCAATTGAAAGTAGTGTTTCGCTGGTAACGCAAATTCCTTTTGTAAATCAGAAAAGGTTTTCCAACGAGCTGCAGAGAAAAGCTGTTGGGGTGTCCAGATCCCCCTTGAGTACCAGGGTTTCCATGCTATCGTTCTATTTAGGACTTGAATTCTGGGGTTATTCCATAGCGGGAGTCCGTCCTGAGGACATACGTTCGGGCCCAGTGATAGAATGAGAGTGTTAAAGGCCGCAAGAGTATCGACAATCATTGGTGGATGGCGGGTGTCTATTTGATAGGACATACCGGGGAGATGGGTCAATGGAATTGGGCTACTAAGCTCTTCTTCTATGTCAAGCCAAACTGGTCTGCTGTCTGTTGAGGCATCTAGCCATCGGGCACCTTGCTTAAGTAGGAAGGCTTGATGATATCTAAGAAAATCAGGAAATCTGGTACCCCCTCTTTCCTTTGCAGACTGTAGTTTTTGTTTAGCTATCCTTGGTGGCTTGCCCTGCCAGAGATAACGGACGAGAAGGCCCTCAATATCTTTATAAGTATGTAGCGGGAGTAAGCATGGCAGCATTTCTAAAATGTAATTCACTTTGGGGACTATCATCATTTTCACAGTTTCTAAGCGGCCCCACAATGTAAGAGATAAGGGAGACCAACGATTCGTGAGCCCACGGACTTTGGAGACTACCTCTTTGGCATTAAAACTGATAGTGTCTTCTAAAGGAGAACAGTAATGGACCCCGAGATACTTCACCATGCGGGATTGCCAAAGGAAGGGAAAGGCCTGCATGTCAGCCTCATGTACCCAGCGGTTCAGTGGGAATGCTACAGATTTGGCCCAGTTAATTTTATAGCCCGATAATTGTGAGTATCCGTCAATCAGATCCAAGACAGCTGGAACCGAATCGAGGGATACGAAGAGCATAAGGTCATCTGCATATGCAGAGAGTTTAATCTCCCTATGACTGAAGGGGACACCTCGAATACGTGCGACTGTCTAATAAGGAGGGCTAGGGGTTCGAGAGCTAGATCAAAGAGCATTGGTGAGAGGGGGCAACCTTGACGCGTGCCTCTTTGGAGATTAAATGGCTGAGACTTGATGGCATTTACACAAATACTGGCGACAGGTTGAGTATACATGACTTGGAGATATCGGAGGAAGCCCTCCCCAAAGCCATACCATCGGAGAACTGCAAATAAGAAGAGCCATTCTAGGCGGTCAAAGGCTTTTTCGGCATCCAGGGAAAGACCCACCCATGGATGATCTAGATTGGCAGCACTGGATAGCACATGGCACAAGGTCCGAGCATTGTCAGCAGTTGATCTGCCGGGTATAAAACCGCATTGGTCGGGGTGAATTAGGGTGGCCATCCTGTCAGATAGCCGGGTGGCCAAGATCGTTGCAAAGATCTTATAATCGGCATTAAGTAGGGAGATGGGACGGTAGTTGGCGGTTAGTAGCGGGTCTCTGCCTTCTTTCTCAAATACTACCACATTAGCTGCAGAAAAGGATCCCAAAGAGGATGTATCTACTGCAAGGGCAGTAAAATAGAGTTTTAAATAGGGAACTAAATCTGCACTGAACGTTCTGTAGAATTCGGTCGGGAGACCATCGGGCCCTGCGGCTCGGCCCGAGGCTGTTCGTTTTAGGGCAGATTGGATCTCTAAAGTAGAAAAGGGTTCATCCATCGCATCCCTATCATCTTCAGAGAGAGTCGGCCGCTGAATGCCAGAAAGCAATCGCTCGAATGTCTCTGACGAGAACTCACATTCAGATTGATATAGGCGGGTATAGAAATCCCGAAAGAGCTCTACAATGTCGGAGTCTGTGGTCACTATGCCCCCTCCCTGTGGAGCTCGAAGGGCCGCTACGCGTTTGGCTTCTTTTTGACCTTTCAAGGCGTTGGCTAAGAGTCGACCGGCTCGGTTATTTTCACGATAATATGTCCCTCGCTGAAGCTCAATACTCTTAGAAGCTGCAGTTGAGAGGATTGAATTATATTGAAAACGGAGACGCTGTAATCGAATCAATACACATGGATCAGTACGTGAAGTTAGAACTCGTTCGCCTGCTTTTATTTGTTGGTCTAGTATGAGTAGCTGCTGTTTGCGTTGTTTCCGCAGGCGGATTTGATAGCTAGTGATCGTTGCTCGAATGGCCGCTTTGAAGCCCTCCCACCAAGCCCAATTCGCAGTATCCTGGGGTAGATTAAAATGGAAGTAATCCTGTATGGCTGCTCGAATTTCTAACTGGAACTCTGGCTGAGTTAACAGGGCTCTATCAAAGAACCAGGCCCCCGAATTCCCTTGGGGTGCAGTAGTGTGTAATTGAAAGGAAATGGCAGCATGATCTGAAATATGTTGGGAGTGAATCTTTGCAGTGTCCACCTGAGGAACTAACAGTTTTGATATTAGAAAGAAGTCTATGCGAGACTGGGATTTATGAGGGGAAGAGAAGAAGGTGAAGTCAAGCTCATTGGGGTGTAATAACCTCCATAGATCAACTAAAGCAAGATCTTTGATCAGGGAGGTAAGCGTGGTATGACTCTTGGGGGGACCACTTGTCCTAGGCGGCTGTTTGTCAATCAGGGGATCAAGGACTAGATTGAAATCCCCCCCAATTATCAATGAAGTATTTGCAGAGGCCTGCGCAACCTGAGCAATGGTAGCAAAAAAGGCAGGGTCATCCACATTAGGAGCGTAAAGGCATATACATGTAACTTCAATGCTACCTATCTTGAGGTGAACTCTGGACCATCTACCTTCTGTATCAGAGCTAGTCGCAATAATAGTAGCATGCAAAGATTTCCTAACCAGTATGGCAACCCCACATTTCTTAGAAACGGCTGGGGAATAGGCAGCCACCATGTAAGGTTTAATATTGAGTTTAAGAGTTTCCTTCGAATTTAAATGCGTTTCTTGGAGAAAAATCAGATCCGCAGCTTCCTGACTTAGGTAGCTTAGGATTTTCTTCCGTTTTATCGGATTATTAATTCCTTTTACGTTCAATGAGAAAATCTTACATGGTGCCATCAATCAGTAATAGACATTTTAGGTAAGGGCGCTTGAAAACATACAACATAATCAGAATCTGTGCAGCAATGACATAATCACCGAGTATTCTGGCTAATACACCCCATATTGAAAAGTATGTACCAAAGTATCTTAGAGAAGAAGCAAAACCCCCAAAGAATATGGTGACCATATGTCTGCGGGAGGAGGCCCTAGAGAGGAATAGAAAGACATGAAAAAAAAGAAAAGAAACACCAGAGTCCATAATTAACACTGTCTCTGATACTCATCGAGGCTACTGTGGGTAGATGGAGTCGGGTCACAAATATCATCAAAAGTAAGGCAACAAACTGCCCTCGCCAGACTCTTTGCTGGGCTACGGCAGATCCAATATGGCAGGTACAGCGGATATGAGAATACTTGCAGGAATATTCTGGAAGTCAGCGCATCGAGTCGGCTTCTTTGGAATCCAAAAACTCCGCTAGTAGATCAGGGTCCTCAAATGTTCTTGTCTGATTGTGAAGCGTGACTCGGAGCTTGGCCGGGTACATCAGGCCATAGCGTGCTTGTAGTTGTTGAAGTCTCGGCCGGAATTCCAGAAAGCGCTTTCGGCGGTCGACCGTGGGTTTAGCCAAGTCGGGATAGAAGGAGATCTTGTGGCTCTCAAACTCCATATGGCCCTTTGCCCGAGAGGCATTTAGAATTTGCTCAACGTGTTGATATCTCAAAAGTCGAAAAATGATAGGCCGCGGGGTCTTCCTGTTGAGCGTTATGCTTGTGGGTACACGATGAGCGCGATCGATCTCCAAATCTTTGGTAAAGGTGATGTGGAGCAGGGAAGGGAGGATTTTGCATAAAAACTCTTTCATGTCTCCCGATTCCGCTCCCTCCGGTATGCCCACGAGGCGTATGTTGTTGCGGCGCGCTCTATTATTGCCATCTTCCACTTCTTTCTGCAAGGCCCGCACCTGACATTCAACTTTGTCGAGTTTGGACAACCGGGCCGCATGGGAGTCCAATATGCTCTCCATTTTGTCCTGACGCGAAGAAAGCCCTTCTAGCTTGCTTTGCAGCACACCAAAATCTTCCCTCAGCGCTCGGAGTGCTTCACCGTTTGACTGCACGAGGTCTTTGACCCCTCTAATCTCTGCGAGGATTTCCTGCTGCATTTCGGGGCCCTCGCGCAAGGCCAGCCCCTTCTGCGGGGACGGAGGTTCAGTTTTGGAACGTTTGCCGTGAGAAGCCGCTGGAGATCCAAATTCCAGGCGCGTGGGTTTGGTCCCCGCCATCTCACCAATGTGCCCCGGCAAGATCAGAGTAGAAGTTCCAAGTATGTACGGTGTTAATTCAGGATTCTGAGTAGGCCTCTCGGGAGCCTCAGCGTTATGCGACCATCCCGCTGGACATCAGGCTCCGCCCCCCTGTACGTCCAATCTTAAAATACAAAGCCCTTGACAAAACAAACCCATCTTCCTACAGACCTATATCTAGTCTCCCTTTCCTAGCCAAAATAATAGAAAAAAATGTTTACATTCAACTACAAGACCACCTTGACCTCTACGCCCCACTTGATGATAACCAGTTTGAGTTCAGACCATATCACAGTATCGAGACATTGATGCTAGTACTAACTAATAAAATAATCAAGGGAATAGATAACAATAACCAGGCCTACATATTAATTTTCCTTGACATAGCAGCTGCATTTGATTCTGTCATACACTCACTCCTAATACAAAGACTGAAACAAATTGGTCTCAGTAATACAATGCTTCAATGGTTTTATATCCTATCTCTGTGAAAGATTCCAACAGGTCTCCATGGGTCACATATCCTCTAACTCCTACCTTAAAACCACAGGTCTACCTCAAGGATCAGCACTTTCAGCACTATATATTATATATACAACCAGTTTGTCAAATTTTTAAAAAAGTCAAGATTGATTATGCCATCTATGCAGATGACAAAATGCTTTATATGCCCTTCAGCATAATTACCCCCAACTTTGAACCTTTAATATCCTGCTTCAAGGAGATTGCATCTTGGCTTAAGAATTTTTGCCTAAACATTAACTATAAAAAACCTGAGGTGTTAATAATCTCTAGGAATCAAACATACAAACTATCTCAAAACATTGCATTGAATGACATTATACTTGAAGTCAAAGACAAGGTCAAATATTTAGGTGTAATACTTGACAAACACCTTACTTTCCAGTCCCATATCAAAAACATAACTAATAAAATATTCAATTAGATACAACTCCTTCAACATGTAAAATCTCTGCTACAGCTTTCTGACTTTCAAACAATAATGCAAGCATTGATCACCCCCACATATGGACTACTGCAATAGTTCACTGCATGGCCTACCAAAAACATCCCTACACCCGCGCATAATGGCTCACCATTCAGCCGCACGAATCATCCACAACTCACCAGGATCGATCATATCACTCCAATCCTATATGACTTGCATTGGTTACCCACCCAAAACTGGATAAAATACAAGTTACTGATGATCACATTCAAGATCATTATGAAAATAGCCCCTACAACCCTCTCCCAATTAATCAAAATAGCACCCAATAACCGGCAAAGAAGATGTCAAATGAACAACACACTCAATATGCCATCAGAGTTCCATAATAGCAAACAATGCACTAGCAACAGAGCATCTGAATACACATCCCCAACGCTCTGGAACTCAATACCAGCTAACCTTTAGAACATTAAGGACCTATCCTCGTTCTGTTCCCACCTAAAAATTCACCTCTTCATTGAACATTTCGGTCACAGCAAAACCCCAACTGATACGGATCCAACTGACTTAGATCCTACTTAAGTAACTTCTCCCCTCCTTCACTAAAGTTTTAATGACATTGTCTCTCATTTTGAATTGTAAATAAGTTTTACTGTTAGAATTATGCAAATTTTCTGATCTTCTTTTTCAGCACCAGTTATACTGTTAAATGTTTAATGTATCTGTTGTTTCAATTGTAAATTGCTTTGAGGGGGAGGAGCCTGCTCCATTTAAAAAGCAGCTGCCTTCAATCAAGGTACAAGCTAACTGCCATCTGCTTCTTGCTCTGATTAGTGTTAAGCAGCCTGCAGCCTTCCATCTATACTGCTTATCCTGAGAGGGGGAGGAGCCTGCTCCATTTAAAAAGCAGCTGCCTTCAATCAAGGTACAAGCTAACTGCCATCTGCTTCTTGCTCTGATTAGTGTTAAGCAGCCTGCAGCCTTCCATCTATACTGCTTATCCTGAGAGGGGGAGGAGCCTGCTCCATTTAAAAAGCAGCTGCCTTCAATCTAGGTACAAGCTAACTGCCATCTGCTTCTTGCTCTGATTAGTGTTAAGCAGCCTGCAGCCTTCCATCTATACTGCTTATCCTGAGAGGGGGAGGAGCCTGCTCCATTTAAAAAGCAGCTGCCTTCAATCAAGGTACAAGCTAACTGCCATCTGCTTCTTGCTCTGATTAGTGTTAAGCAGCCTGCAGCCTTCCATCTATACTGCTTATCCTGAGAGGGGGAGGAGCCTGCTCCATTTAAAAAGCAGCTGCCTTCAATCAAGGTACAAGCTAACTGCCATCTGCTTCTTGCTCTGATTAGTGTTAAGCAGCCTGCAGCCTTCCTTCTATACTGCTTATCCTGAGAGGGGGAGGAGCCTGCTCCATTTAAAAAGCAGCTGCCTTCAATCAAGGTACAAGCTAACTGCCATCTGCTTCTTGCTCTGATTAGTGTTAAGCAGCCTGCAGCCTTCCATCTATACTGCTTATCCTGAGAGGGGGAGGAGCCTGCTCCATTTAAAAAGCAACTGCCTTCAGGCAGGCCTGCGCCTGGTGGGCCCGCGCCAGAGGGCCCTTTGGCGTGGCCCTTAGACGGAGGTCACTCTTCATCAGGCTGACATCCATCACGAAAACGCAAGTAAATATTTACTCTCTCAAACAACAAAGCTGTAATCACCACAACATAGGCCTTAAATCTAACCGTAGATGGGCACCTATTGCTTATGGTATATTGTATATTGTATTCTGTCATCTCCAATTATTCTCTGACATAGTTACCAACCAAGACTTCACCTTTGACCACTTCCATTCCATACACACAAAATGGCCTTATCCTGCTCTTTTACAATTGCCCTTTATCTCCTTGCCTTAGGACTAGGTAACGTTACTAGTCTACACTCTAGCCACAAGCACATACCAATGATACACAATTATAGAAGACGGTGGCAAGACGCCCCCTTCTACAGCACAAGAGAAACTAGCCGAACCCACCACCATCTTCTACTCATCTCATTACAACATAACAAGAAAAAGAAACAGGAAGTAAACCCACTTTCCCAACATCTGAGATGCACACTGATAAATGCCCAATCGGTTCACAAGAAATGGCCGGTCATCTCAGACATGATTTCACTACACAACCTCGACCTATTACTGATCACTGAGACATGGCTTTCTTGTGATGACAACGTGCTACTCAACCAACTCCTACCCTCCAATTTCTTAATCCATACATGTCACAGAAATGACAAAAGAGGAGGAGGTGTTCTTGCCATATTCAAATCTGACCTTCAGTTTAATCTAAAAGACGCAACCAGCTCACCACTCCTGGACTCTATCTCTATAGCAAATAAGTGCTGCTCTTTTAATCTACTATACAGAGCTCCATCAGCCAACCCAGACGCCCTATCAACGATAATTGACTTGGCCTCCAAAACCCAGAACCCACATTCATCAAGTTGGGTGCTAGGAGATTTCAATCTACCCTCACTGCAGGTCTCCCATGCATCAGCTTTTCATGGAGCCATGCAGGATTTAGGATACAGCCAATTAATCAAAGATTCAACCCATGTCAAAGGAGGCATTCTAGATTTAATATTCACAACTGAGACATCCCTCAATGCACCATCTATCCCTGATCTATCAATCACCTCAGTTCCATGGTCGGATCACAAGCTAATTTTATTCTTCCCTTCCTAGTTGTGGCCAAAATGAAGAAAAAAGAGTTAGTGGCCATCCCAGCTCCCCTCCGAGAAGGTTCCAACCATTCGACAAAGACCTAATCCTAAAAACAACACTCCCACTAACTACCTCATTGGCACTCAACCTGGACAATTTAGTCTCCGATTGGAATAAAACACTCAGTTCAATCGCAGTATGTCCATCAACTAACAAACTCCAAGGGAAGCGTCACTCTACAACCTGGTATTCAGCTGAGCTAAAAACCTCACGCACAACACTAAGAAAACTCGAGAGACGATGGCGTCGCTCACGCTCAGATGAAGAAAGGAATGCATATAACTCACATCTCGCAGCACATCGCACCTCAGTGACAGAAACCATGAGACGATATCACACAGACATACTAAAAAGATCTCTGAACAAACCACACGACCTGTTTGCTCTCGTCAAGCGTTTGACAAAGGAACCTGCCTCAGAGCAAATAAGCGATATCCACCCTCAAACATTCGCCGACTATCTGCAATCCAAACTCTGCAAGATCAATAACAACTCATCACCAAGCACTATCCCTAAACCATACGACCAAACACCACTCACCATCTTCTCAACACCATCCAAACAACGCATTGAGGACACCATTGTTGGCATCAACATGACTACTGCCCAAACTGATCCATGCCCAGCGTTCTGGATTAAGGAACTTCGGACCAACTTTAGTCCCTTCATATCTAAACTCATGGAACAATCTTTCACTACAGGAGCTTTCCCACGTATCCTCAAGCGCACATCTATAAGACCCTTACTAAAAAACAACAAGCTCAACCCTCAGAAGCCTGAATCATATAGACCGATATCAAGTATACCGTTTCTGGCAAAAATAATGGAAAAGGAAGTTCAAAGACAAATCCAAGATCATATTGATACCAACGCACCACTGGACCCATGCCAGCACGGTTTTAGAGAAGCTCATGGTGTTGAAACACTTCTCACCACACTCTTCAGTAGCATAATAACAGGCATTGACAACATCCGCCAAGGGTTCGTCCTTGTCTTCCTAGACATTGCAGCAGCGTTTGACTCCGTTGGCCATGAGTGCCTCCTTGAACGACTCAAGGAGAAAGGAATCACCGATAAAGCACTTGAGTGGTGTATGTCCTACCTTTCTGATAGATGGCAGCAGGTACGATCCAGCAATACATCATCTGATCCGTTCCACCAAAAACAAGGTGTTCCACAAGGGTCCTCCCTCTCCGCCCTGATGTTCAATATATACATGCAGCCTATCTGCAACCTGATCCGGTCCTTCAGTGTTAACTGCCTTATTTACGCTGATGACGTGCTGTTATACATGCCTTTTGCAACAGAGAAACCCAACCTCACACCTATAACAAACTGCATAAATGAAGTTTCTAACTGGCTGCAATCCCAAAACCTTAGGATCCAACACAAGAAAACGGAGGTTTTATTTATTACAAGAAATCGAAACTTCACTGCTCCGTCTTTCCTTAAAGTGAAGGATGCAGATCTCCAGACCAAGCCCACTATCAGATACCTAGGCGTGACCTTAGACCAGTACTTGGATATGAAGGCGCACATAGGAAACATTGTAAGAGCGGTATACCATAAAATCCGATCCCTTAGACATCTAAGATCCCTGCTTGCACCTGACGATTTCAGAACCATCTATCAGGCACTAATCATACCGCATTTTGATTATGCAAATTCAATCCTGCAAGGTCTCCCTCAAGCCACCTTAAATCCACTTCAACTTGCAATGAATGCCGCAGCAAGAGTTCTACATGGCGCTTCTAGGAAAGACCATGTCACACCCATTCTAAAACATCTCCACTGGCTCCCAATACAAGGTAGAATCACTTACAAGACCTTACTACTTACATTCAAGGTTATTAAAGGTCTTTCGTCGGCATCATTGACTGAACTAATCCAGACAACTCCTCTCAATAGGGACAGAAGGTCAGTAACACTTAACACCCTGGTAGTCCCAAAACTAATAGCACAATGCACCAAGGCAACAGTAGGCAGGGCCTACAATTTCTGCGCACCAAGGTACTGGAACAGCCTCCCTCTCGGCATCCGATCAATCCAGGACTTATTTCAGTTCAGAAAGGCCTTAAAACCTCACCTCTTCCTCCAGTTTTACCCAGAAGCCAATGTGGATGCTGCACCATCCTCACAAGCCTCTCAGAACCCCCTTGACTGAAGTCAAAAGAGTTCCCAATTATGTCTTAAATTGTAAATAGTTACCTGTTATCCAAGTTGCATTACCTGTTCAACTGTAAACACAAAGTACCATCGGAAATGTGTATTTTATTGTTCATTGTAAACCGCACTGATGCTGAATAGCGCAGTATAAAAGAGACTCTAATAAATAAATAAAAATAAATAAAATTACATGATATAGCTGTATAAAAAATGCAAAACACAAATATATAAATAAATAGAGGATTCTGACCAGTCCAGGATTTCCAACACTCACATCAGGATGCATTATGGTACCTGCAGCATTGATTCCAAAGGGTACTACCAGAGACCAGAATTACAAGACTGCATAACAATGCCATTAGCAAGTATTTACTGTCACAGTGTCTCACTGATAGAACTGCATGTATTAGGTACTTGAGCTGCCAACAGTCTGCAAACACACCCAGTCTACCTGATCTTGTCATGCATTCCCCCCAGTGCATGCAGGTATACGTATCTCGAATGTCTCTGTTAATGTTCATGGTAAAGGTCTGCCTACACATTCCTGCATACAATGTGGTTCAATCAGGTGGCCAGAGGGAAACACAATTAACACAACATATCTGACCTAGCAATACGAGATGAGGTAACACACTCCCCTTATTGGGACAACAATGATAACACATATACCTTCAAGCAAATATGCTCTTGCACATGTAACAATTCAAGACTTTAACATATCTTTCCACTCTGGTAGTTTGGAGATGCCTGGATACATAGGTTCAGGAGTGAGATATTAAGCCAGGCTTGGTTTTAGGAGAAGCAAATCCTGAAGCAGTTAGTGACTTTCGGCATTGCATCGCATGTGTACAAGCAGGGTCCGCAAATAACATACTGCATAGCGAGGTGATTCGTGATCTAGAACTGCTAAAAGATTGCAGTCCTAGAGCCGGTAAACTTGACAGACATGAGATTTGAAATATATACAAGTTTATTAGATCTCATGGGGGTTGGTCATTATGTGAGTCAATTGGAAATGTTCATATTGCAGAGGTGATTGCTATGACCACATGAGGCCTGTGTTCCACCCAGGACTGGGTCACATCTGTCATGCACATCCAGAATAGCCATGTTACCCAGTTAAAGGAGTGAGCTAATTTGCCTGGACTGTTTATCAGTGTACACTGCAATGCAATCTACTCTTTCTTTTCTGAGGTTTTTCCCTAGGGCATCAGAGTTGTGTATCTCATAATGCTTATGAATGACATAGTCACAACATATGGACAGAGTTATAATCACAGTTTAGACACTGGGTTACTTGGCACGTATGTGCATTTGGTGGCAGTGTCCAACCCCAGCAGCCCTGAATTTGGGCGGCAGCAGTGGAGTGTGCTACATCAGCGTGCAACAATGCAGATAACCTCCTGGTGGTTGGTCACACTCCACAATGTCTGACTTTTTTTGTATGGCCTAGATACTGCAGAGTTTACATAGAAACACAGAAACATGATGGAAGAGAAGCACCATATGGCCTATCTAGTCTGCCCTTCCATATCAACTACTATAGTCCATTTTTTTTTCCTTTAGAGACTTTCTGTGTTTGTCCCATGTTTTCTTGAATTCAGATACTGTCCTCGTCTCTATTATCTCTACTGGGAGAATATTCAACACATCTACCACTCTTTCTGTAAAAGCATATTTCTGCATATTCTTGAATCTATCCCCTTTCATTCATATTCTATGTCCCCTCATTGCAGAGCTTGCTTTCAATCGATAGAGGCTCTCCTCTTGTGCATTTATGCCATGGAGGTATTTAAATGTCTGCATCATATCTCCTCTATCTCGCCTTTCCTCTAAAATATACATATTGAGATCTTTACGTCTGTTCCCATATGCTTTATAACGAAGACAACTAACCATTTTAGTAGCCACTCTCTGCACCAACTCCATCCTGTTTATATCCTTTTGAAGGTGTGGTCTCCAGAATTGCACCCAATAATCCAAATGAGGTTGCATCAGAGACTTATACAGAGGCACTATCACCTTCTTTTTTCTGCTGGCTATTCCTCTTCCTATGCACCCGTCTGGTTTTCACTGTCATTTTTCTATTTAGTCACTAAGATCATCAGAAACAATCACACCCAGGTCCTGCTCTTTTTTTGTGGACAGAAGTACTTCACCCCCTAAAATGAGGGCGGTCCTTGGATTTTTGCAGCCCAAATGCATGACCTTGCATTTTTTAGCATTAAATCTCAGCTGCCAAATTCTAGACCATTCTTCAAGCTTAGCTAGATCCCTCCTCATGTTATCTGGGTGTCTAATATATTGCAGATTTTGGTATCAACCGCAAAGAGGCAAACCTTACCTGATAGCCCTTCTGCAATATCAGTAACAGATGTTAAAAAGAATCAGACCAAGGACAGATCCCTGCGGCATACTATTGGTAACATCTTTCTTCTCAGAGTGAGCTCTTCTTCTTTAATGGCAATACTTACTTTTATTAAATCTCTGTCTACTTCTTGTGAAGAAGATCTATATATCAGACCAAAGCAAATAGATTTCCCATTTCCTCCTTCGAGTTTACCCACAGTGCCTTCTTGCTCCCTTTTAAACCCTGTAATTCTATAACTTTAATATTATTTTTTACATATAGTGCCACTCCTTCTCCCCTTCTTCCTACCCTGTCTTTCCTGAATAAAGTATAGCCTGGTATAATTATATCCCAGTCATAGTAACATAGTAACATAGTAAATGATGGCAGATAAAGACCAGCATGGTCCATCCAGTCTGCCCAGCAAATATACGGCAAGAGTAGGTGCATCCGTCGCTCCGTGCAGGCCACCCCTCCCCATGTCTTTGTTTAGGGGTGGACCCACCACTCCATGTAGGACACCCCTATTTGTTGAGAAGTTATGGTTTCCATGAACCATGTCTCCATAACTGCCAAGTCAGCCTCAACATATGGGATCTTATTTTCCATGCTATGGGCATTTATGCACACCGCTTTCCAAACGTTGCCCCTTTTACGCATTTCTACAGAGGTATTTAATATTTTACTTACCTGAGGGCTTTCACTTAGCTGGGGGCTTTCTTCACCCATAACCAATGAATCTAGTTGAAAGCCCTCTTCAGTAGCTAGCCAGTCTGCTGTGGAAGATACTTTGACCCTTCTTCGATAGGTGGACACCATCTGTGTTCTGCAATTCTTGGAAAATCATTCCATGGTCCAGGAAACCAAAACGCTCTCAATGACGCCATCTACAGAGCCATGTATTCATCTCCTAGATGCAAGCTTCTCTGACTCGGCCTTTACCCTTAACAAGGAGGATTGAAGAGCACACCACCTGCACACCTATCATCTTCACCCTCTGTCCCAGAGCCATGAAGTCACTTTTATTTATTTATTTATTTATTTATTTAACAGTTTTTATATACCGTCTTTCTACAAGTCAAGACGGTTCACATTAATCATTATAATACAGTATATTACAACTGTTTACAGGGAACAAGGAAAACAATATAAGTAATATAACTAGGTAACAAGTAACAATTAACAATGTAACAGATAATAGGTACGACTGTGGCAGTAGAACTGACTACCATGATCGGAGATCGAGATCAAAGGTTAACTTTTTACATCAGATAAATATGCCTACAGTTAATTTTGTAAAGATTTGGGGGCAACTTGGGTAGAGAGGTAGATCATGAAGGTTAGGAGCTAGGGTGGGAGGGAAAAATACTCTAGGAAGAGGTGTGTTTTTAGTTTCCTGCGGAATTCAAGGTGGCTCTCACAGTTGCGCAGTTTGGGAGGGAGGGTGTTCCATAAGGATATGGCGTAGAGGGAGAAGGCCCTATTGCTAGTAAATTGTTTACAATACCTTTTGGCTGTTGGTATGGATAGCAGGTTTTTGGTAGAGATACGATGTGTTCTTGTGTTACTAGGAAAGGTAAGGAGTGAAGTGAGGCAGGGTGCTGATTCATTTACAATTATTTTATGAATAAGAGTAAGGACCTTAAATTTAGCTCTGTGTTGTATGGGGAGCCAGTGAAGGTCGTGGAGGACAGGTGTGATATGAGCACGTCTGGGCTTGTTGGTTATGAGTCTAGCTACCATATTCTGGGCTATTTGGAGTGGTTGGATTGTATTTTTGGGGAGACCATGGTAGATTAGGTTGCAATAGTCGAGTGAAGGGGTTGTAAGGGACTGACAGACAGTGCGAAAGGAGTTAGGGTTTAAGAGGGGTTTAAGATTCCGGAGGGTGCGTAATTTTGCATAGATTGTATCGGTGGATCTTTTTATATGTTCAGTGAAGGAGAGGTTCTGGTCAATGATAATTCCAAGATATTGTACTTGGTTTTTTATAATAAGTGGGAGATCAGCAATGGTGAGAGTTGGAGGAGGGGAGTATGTAAGGTTAGAAAATACTTGAAGTACCTCTGTTTTGGATTAGTTGATTAGTAGATTGTGTTGGGAAAGCCAGGATTTGAGACAAGTTAGACATTCATTGATTTTGGAGAAATTGGGATTGGAGAGGTTAAAAGGGGTGAAACACATCATGTCATCAGCATATATTTGGTACTGTATGCCATGTTCTTGAAATATTTTGCAAGCAGGTTGAAGGAAGATGTTGAAAAGTAAGGAGGATAGGCTAGATCCTTGAGGTACTCCTTGTTTTAGTATAAATGGGAGGGATATGCTCAGAGGGTACCTAGCAGCATCATTTGTGCCAACAAACTTTTGATATGCTCAGAGGGTACCTAGCAGCATCATTTGTACCAACATGGATAAGCAATATCAGATAATAGTCAGTACGCTTGATGAGTCTCGGCAAACTCAGTAACATCTCAGATTTTGGCATCTGGCAGACAGCACATCTCTCTGGACATCAAGTCTAGTCAACAGATGGATACCTCAGTATCCCTTAGAAGAGAGTCACCAACCACCTCTACCCTTTGCTTCCTTGTGGTCATCAATTCTACAAATTTGGGGTGCTTGAGCTCTGGTTCTTCCCTTTCCTGGGATTCTTTTGCCTCCTCCACTTCCAGGGCTGCATACTGGTTCTTTAATTCAGGGGCTGGAGGTGTTGGATTGTCGATTCTGCAGGCTCTAGTGACTCGTGTCCAACTCTCTTCATTTTGTACCATTCCATCTTCACCTCTGTTGACGAGCTTGGATGCTTTCAATAGCATCTCATAAATGTACTTCTTGTGGCCTTGAATGCTTCTCAGCCTCACTACCTCTTCTCTGAGCTCCTCCACTTGTTTCATGAGGGCTTCAACTTTCAGGCATCTTGCACATGGAATTAGTCCCTTGACTGTCATTGGGCTGTCTGTCTGGACAGAAGCAGAAGCTATAACGAGGGTAACAGCTTTGGCAATATGATTTTTTCCCAGCTATCATTCAGTTGGTGGAGGTTTGGTATCTGTTGAATAAATAAGAGAGACTTATCAAAGTTCCTAACTTTTCCTCAGTGTCCTTTAAGAGAAAATGCAGCAAACCTCTTTTATGTGTGTTCTAACAGTGCTGTTCTATGTCCCTTTGTGTAGCCCTGCTTCATTGCTAAACAGTTCCAAGAGTGGATTTGGGAAGCTTTCCTCAGTCAAGGGGAATGTCATGCAGATGCATTATGGTCACTGGAACAGTGATTGCTAGGGGTAAGAGACAGGAATGAAAGATCCCGCACTTCCTCACCATGGGAATGTGAGACCACAGATGGATCACATTTTCCATCCCATTGAGTAGGCCAGAGCTGCCAAATGACCCATTTCCAAGAATGAGTTTGTGAGATAGTTCCTGGTTTGTGAACTTGTTCTACAGATGGTGAATGGTACCTACAGCAGTGATTTAAATGTGCGAGACTCAGGAGAAAAAGAGGCCTCTACTCGCACTGGACAGAACATGTGGGAACAAGTGATGAGCAATGGGAGTGGACAGCATCTGTCCTCATCCTGTGGGCCTAACGGACAGTCTGTCTGGCTGAGCTGCACGATGTACATGCACAAGTTGTGATGCCTGTGATATTTGGACATGCATGATCTGCAGCCAGTTTGGTATGTGCTTGTCAGCATTTTTGGCCTTGGCACCTCTGCTGTGCATCTTTCTCCCAGCTATTGAACCCTGACAATGTTTCTGCTTGACATGCAGAACAGAGAACAAATGGCCTACAGTAGCTTGTAAGGCAACACACAGCTGCAGAACACATGTGAGAACATGTGGGTCACATGTGTGATGCAGGGAGGGCCCCAAGGGACAGGACAGCATTATAATGTGGTGGCAGGCATGCACCAATGTGCCAACAGTCCAATATACATGACACATCCGCATAATTCCAGCACACTTGTGCACTGTGGAAGCTATTAACCCTGCTCTGTCATGGGAGTGAAGTCTTCAATGCCTGTCATTTCTGTGGGGAACATGTCCCTCATCTCTGTACATTTTCCTTCACAGCTTGACGATCTGTGAAAGAAGTGACAGGAGCTCTGGAGGAAGGGACCCCAAGTTCAGAAAGCAGGTCATGGCTGAAATGAGAACTCATGAGAAAGGTGAATCACTATACCTTTCATGTACACACAGAAAATTAACTCTGCAGTAATATCATTCCTAGCAATCTTCTTCTACCAGACCATTGACCATATCTTCATTTAGTTGCTATGTATGTCAACCTTGCCCAGAGGGATGTGGTAAGGATCATGCATGAAGCCATGCTGTTCTGCACATAGCACATGTTAGCAGATGTAACCTCTCTAGCTGTGCACTATGCCAAAGAGGTGCAGTATGCATTTGTGATGTTGCACATGTAATCCATATGTTCACCTGCTACATTGTCTGTCTGTAGCCCTGGCCACATGCCTGTATAATGTTCCTCCCCTCCAGACCATCTCTAATAGGACACCTTTCATACAACCAACAAGTAGAGGGCTACAATTATTTCTGAACATTGCCAATGTGCATCCCCTTCCACTATCATCCTTTGAGCTATATAGGCATCAGATGTTCTGTAGACTCACCCACTTCTCCTCGGCATGTGGACAATCAGTGACAACCCCCATTATATCATCTAAGAGACATATGTTTAACCCATCACGTCTGTGGCCATACAACCTATCACACTGTCATCCAAGCAGTAGGAAAGGTGGACAAATGCAATCATGCTTCTCACATGTGCCTGTCAGTGTAGTCTGTTTACCAAAGGGGACTCAATGTGCAGTATGTCCTGACCTCTATAGGGTGGCTTTATGCATCTTGGCAATGCTGGCCTATCTTCAGTCTCAACTCTGTAGCATTGTTCCCCTCCCCCCATTGTTGTCACTGCTATGCCTATAACTACTGCATGCCTGGCTCTGCCTACGTCTCATATCCTGTGTGACACATGGCAAGCTAACCAACAGTGCAGCATGATGTCTCAAGATTCCACACACACATACCAGCCTGAAGACACCACCTACAGAGAGTAGGGTGGGGTGACCATCTGTGGTCACAATATCTGTGCTGTCAGAGTTATCACAGAGGCTTATGTATATACATAACTCATAGTAGTTTCATGCAAACTCATTGTATGAAGTTTCAACTGGCTGCCAGCTGTGTTTCATAGTACACTGTATTATAGGGCTGGTCTTCATCTATGTACAGAGATTCTCACTTGACTGACCAGTGCCACATGGTTGTATAGCACTCCCCACCTCAGAACCATAACACACATATTGAATGTCGTTGCCAGCACCGTGCATGTATTGTCTCATGCTGGAAGTCATAGATGTGGGAGGGGTTAAAGTGGTTACAGTGCTACCTCCCACATCAATCCTTTGGACCAGCAGCACTCATAGAAGAGTTTGGATAAATGAGACCATGGATTCAGACACCAGTCTTTGTGGCATTACCCTCTCTGGTAGCACTTCAATATTAGCATCTTCTGCACATGTTGTAGGGAAGACAACTCATACACATTCTGACATGTCTATACAGCTGTGTTGGCTCTGCAAATACAATCAGTACAACAGGCATAGCCAGTAGGGGCAGGTGACCAACAGAATGTGCCCAGTATCCCTGTGAATACACACTCCTGCAGACGCTGCAGGCAAACCACGTGTGGCAGTGTGTTCCATGCAACTATGCCATTTTCCTTTCTATAATCACATGATAAGGCTGCATTAGCTGGCTGAAAGGTTTTGGCGGCAATAGGACAAGGCTGACAGACTCAGTAAAGGGGCATAGATTCTTTATGTCTATTATCCAGGTGTCTTCATGGGTGCATTAGCATCAGCCATAGGCCAGTGTCAGAGAAACTGAGGTCTGTATGCAGCAACAGGAGACACATAGTGTATTTTCAGTTGTCAGAGACTATTGTGAGGTACAGATGGGAAGGTTAGCAACTTGAACCACAATACATTTTGGATTAACAAGATGATTTCCCTTTACTTAACTTGAAGTTATAGTATATAAACCCACTGTTACAATGTTGGGCATTAAGGGGCTGGGAGCTTGTTACACTTGCTTAGTACAGATTATGGGATATGGGAGATCCACATCATCATTATGAGCTGTACTTACATGTGCCAACTCTTCATTGGGGGAACTCACCAGCCAACCTGCACCAAAGAGGCCATGAAGGCCTGAGACACTTCCACCACTGGAAGCACCAGAGGAAGAGGTGGCTCAACCCCTCCCTGCAGAGGGAACGGCGGAGGAGATGTGGGCAGAGAGGGAGTTGGGAAGTGGAGGGCCTGCATCTCATTAGCCCCCATTCAAACCTTCCCCATGTGTGCTTGTTAGTCGAGGAGCACAGAGTGGGCAGTCTTCTGCCCAAACTCTCCCTCCATCCCCAGCTACTGCAGTACCCATGGCACATTCAGAGTTTGCCACTCAGACACCTTGTTGGTGACACCCTAGCCTTGATAGCTCTGAATGTACCTTAGGTGCTGCATTGGCTGTAATGGGGCATCAACTGGTCCAGATGGCAGGGAGTTTGTGGCAGATGACTGCTTACCAGGTAAGGATGGATGATGCCCTGGGCTGGGTGGAGGCACGGGTGATGGTCCCTCCAGCGCATCAGCCATCCCCACCCAGTGGGATGGACCCATAAGTCGGTCCACTTTTGACCACCATTCCATCTGTGCTCCATGCAGTCAGGCGTCAAGTGGCATATGCCATGTCCCTCCTTTCCCTCTCCCTCTTGGGTGTGCAGGACTGTCTGTGGGGTTTTGGATGTGGCTTCGAGAAAGGCTGTGTAGTTTATTGTTTTAAAAAATAAATAAATAAATATATTTATTTATTTATTTGGTTGTGATACACAGCCTCCCATTTGTTTTTGCTATTGTAAACATCTACAGAATGTTTCTGGGCCTTTCCCATACATGAGCAGTTGACCCAATCATCATGCCTCTCAGTAGCTGGCAGCATTTAGATATTTCTGGCTAATGCTATTATCCAATTACAGGTATGATCACATCTTGTACTGCAAGTGGGTTAACCATAGTACATTAGCCCTACTCGTAGCATGCCAATATAGTTTCTCTGGACAAACCATTCAGGACCATGTTGACTTAGGGCCCAATTTTCATTTAGGCAGTCTATGCACAACGTCAGCGCATAGCCTGCTTGCCAGCCCCCTTAACCTGGATTTTCATTTCTGCACCGATGGAAATGAAAATCCAGGTCACACTACACAGGCCGGTAGTCGCCGAGGCTAAGTGGGTAGCAGCAATTTTCGTTGCTGCCCGTTTAGCCCCAGTGCTTTTAAGAAAGGCGAGAGTTTTCCTCGCCTATCTTTAAGGTGCAGAGAGCTAAGTGAGCAGCATTGAAAATTGCTGCTACTCGCTAAGTGCCATTCCCCACCTCCGCTCCACCCCAGAACCCCCCAAACATTCTCCAATGTTAAGCGGATAGCATCTGGGTGTGTTAGGGACCTAACCGGGATTTTTCAAAGGCACTACCCGTGTAGGCACATTTGGAAAATCCCAGTTAAGGCATTTACATGGGTGACATGGACTTTTACCTAGTTAACTCCCTTCGAAAATCGGGCCCTTAATATCTTTACATTTATTGAGTTTACTCCACATTTGATGGAATATTTTATTGCACAAGGGATGGTTCCAGTTGATTTACACTGTAGAAATTATGGACAGGCCCAATTTCTATCTCATATCATTGGAAATGGAGAAAAACTAACAAAATGCAGAGAAGCCACTCATCACAGCAGACATTACATACATATGGCTGGCCATATTGAGCACCATAACCTATCGAATAGACTGCTACCTTTTCTCATGAGTCTATCATGTTCATTAAAGTCTCTCCATAACACCCATATATAAAGCCTATTATGCATATGAATGCAAGAGCAGCACATGGCCTTGGTGGAAGAGATAGCTGTCATGACCACAAGGTACCTGCTATGTGCAACTCTAGCCAGGTATGGCGTGCAAGCTGTTTGGGGTTTCATCCTTACCTGCTTGACACCAGTGCGGCCGATGCTTCATCACAGCACACCTGAACACAGAGCAGCATGGTATGTTTAACTGAGATAAGATGTTGTACAGTTACCTGCTACATTACAGTAAAGCACATGCCCTCCTATCAACTATAATGGTAGCATACATTCTACCTTGAAACATGGGCCCTGAAAAAATGAAGATGTAGCACACTTACATATGAGAAACTTTACCCTTGACCCATTGGGATGCAGTTTCCATTACTGGGCAAAGCAATCGTGACCAAGTTCTATGGAACAGTGTGAATTGTATGACTCATCAGCAATGGTGTGGGATTCTCCGCCATGGGAATACCCCATGCTTGTGGCAATGCTTATGTTTTGGGGCTTGTACACAGTCTGATTGAACTATGCATAGGATGATGTGCAGTTTGCCACGTGGTTCTAGGAGTTGTTCAAGAGCATCAACACCATCAGTGTGTTATGGATTCTCCACACTGAGGTACAGCTGCTATGGTAGGAGATCTTTGGGAATGAGTGGGAGATGGGGATAGATGGCATCTTGGAGGTGTCTTTTTAGGCCAAACCTTTCATACTGCATTGGCAGAAGATATGTTGAGGTAGGATTTAGTGAGTATTTGCATATATTACAGCTGGTATGTGTGGAAATGTCATAGTGACCTTTGCAACATTGCAGCTGTTTGGAGTACAAGCTTGTTGTTCGCCCCCACAGTACAGAGATAGTGCCTGTGAACTGCTACAGTGTGCTACTATATAGTTATGTATCTATTCACATTAGTTTGCTAATCAGACCGATGAGAGGCACCTGAGTGCTCCTAGCTGATTAGTTAATGCAACGGAGTGCCATAGACGATGCAGTTGAGACAGACATACTATGTGGAGAGGTTTGCTCGGCCCCTGAAGCATATTTTCAGCAGTGTGCCACAAGATTTGGAGCAAATACCCCTGGCTGAAGCTATAGGTAGTTTTCGTGAAGACCAAGGGTCGTGAAGCTATCTACCTAGTTTTTGAAGGCCAAGGGTTGTGGTTTCTCCAAAACATACACTTAAGGCACATGTGGTTGTGTCCTTTGAAGATGACAGATGAACTTCACTGTTTCACAGGGCTGATGATAACCATAACATGAAACCAGACAAACCTCCATGGGTGATGCCAGTGCTTGCAACAACTGAATAGGCCATACACATCTTGGTCATTTGTAAAAATATTTTCTGGCTAAGGGAAAGACCATCCGCCACAATTCGTCAAAGTGATGTACCACAGATCATGGGATCTGCTTATCTTTCCTCAGTCTGAAACACAGAGATCCTATGCAATCCAAGGACTATCTTTATTACTTGCCCCATCCGCATCCACATCTGAACCTAGCCTATAGGTTTGGACTAATCACTAATTTTCTGCAAGAAAATGGGTCATTTTTATAACCTCTCCTTCTTGGAAAATCATCTGTAGTACCTGAAGATTGGAGAATGACCGATGTGATGCCAATTATTATCTTTATTTTTATTCCTTCATTTAATATACTGCTATTGCTGCAGCATCAGGGCAGTTTACAATAACAACTATTTGACTATTTGATACAACTATTTGATAAACTGAATAGTAGCAAATCACCTGGACCGGATGGTATACATCCAAGAGTATTGAAAGAACTGAAATATGAGATTGCAGACCTGTTATTAGTAATCTGTGAACTTTCATTAAAATCATCTGTAATACCTGAAGATTGGAAGATTGCCAATGTAACGCCAATTTTTAAAAAGGGCTCCAGGGGTGATCCGGGAAATTACAGACCAGTGAGCCTGACGTCGGTACTGGGGAAAATGGTAGAAACCATCATAAAGAACAAAATTACACAGCATGTAGATAGTCATGGCCTAATGGGAGACAGCCAACATGGCTTTAGACAAGGAAGATCTTGTCTTACTAATCTGATATGTTTTGTTGAAGGTGTGAATAAACAGGTAAACAAGGGTGAGTCAGTCGATATAGTGTATCTGGACTTTCAGAAAGCTTTTGACAAGGTCCCTCATCAGAGACTTTTGGCAAAACTAAAAGTCATGGGATAGGAGGCAGTGTACTGTTGTGGATCGGGAACTGGTTAAAAGATAGAAAGCAGAGGGTAGGGCTAAATGGCCAATTTTCCCAATGGAAAAGGGTGAATAGTGGAGTACCCCAGGGATCTGTACTGGGTCCGCTACTTTTTGACATATTCATAAATGACCTGGAAAAGGGAATAACTAGTGAGGTTATCAAATTTGCGTACGACACAAAACTGTTTAAAGTTGTTAAAACCCAAGAGGACTGTGCAAAACTGCAGGAGGATCTGGATAAATTGGAAGACTGGGCATCCAAATTGCAGGTGAAATTCAATGTGGACAAGTGCAAAGTTATGCAGCTAGGGAAGAACAACCCAAACTATGGTTACACTATGCAAGGTTCCACATTGGGAACCACCACCCAGGAAAAAGATTTAGGAGTCATCGTGGATACCATGTTAAAACCCTCCGCCCAGTGTGCAGCGGCGGCCAAGAAAGCAAATAAAATGCTAGGTATCATAAGGAAAGGAATGGAAAATAAAACAAAGGATATTATAATGCCTCTGTATCGTTCCATGGTACGACCGCACCTTAAATATTGTGTGAAATTCTGGTCACCGTATCTTAAAAAAGATATAGTGTTATTAGAAAAGGTACAGAAAAGAGCCACCAAAATGGTAAAAGGGATGGAAGGCTACTCCTATGAAGAAAGGCTACAAAGTTTGGGGCTCTTCAGCCTGGAAAAGAGACGGCTGAGGGGAGATATGATAGAGGTCTTTAAATTAATGAATGGAGTGGAACGGGTAAACGTAGATCGATTGTTTACATTATCAGAATATAGAAAGATTAGAGGACATGTAATGAAGCTACAAGGTGATCTATTTAAGACAAATAAGAGAAAATATTTTTTCACTCAACGTGTAATCAAACTCTGGAATTTTTTGCCGGAGGATGTGGTAAAAGCTGTTAGTGTAGCTGGGTTTAAAAAAGGTTTGGACAAGTTCCTGGAGGAAAGGTCCATAAACCATTATTAAAAAGGGACCCATGATATCAATGCTTGACCCAATACAAGCATTGTGGGACCTGTGTCTCTTGGGGATACTGCTAGGTATGTATGACCTAGATTGGCCTCTGTTGGAAACAGGATACTGGGCTTGATGGACCTTGGTCTGATCCAGTATGGCATATCTTATGTTCTTATGTTCTTAACAATAACAAAGCTCAAGCCAGAAAGTAGAAAGGAAAACCATATATCAGTAGGACAGAGGAGAGATAGCCAAGTCAGGAGAACTGAGGGGAAACGGTTCCAGATTTGATCTGGGAAACTACAGACCGGTGAGCCTGATATCAGCACCAGGCAAAATGCTAGAAGCCATTATATAGAATAAAATTACTGAACATCTAGATAGTCATGGTTTAATGGGAGAAAACCAACATGGATTTAGCCAAGAAAAGTCTTGTCTTACTAATCTGTCACATTTTTTGAAGGTATGACTAAACAGGTAGACAAAGGTGAGCTAGTCGATATAGTATATTGGGATTTTCTGAAAGCTTTTGACAAGGTCCCTCATGAAAGACTTTTGGCAAAATTAAAAAAGTCATGGGATAGGAGGCAGTGTACTACTGTGGATCAGGAAGTAGTTGAAAGATGGAAAGCAGAGAGTAGGGCTAAATGGCCAATTGTCTCAGTGGAAAAAGGTGAATTGTGGATCTGTGCTGAGCTCACTTCTTTTTAAGATCTTTATAAATGTCCTGGAAATGGGAATAAAGAGCGAGGTGATCAAATTTACAGATGACATAAAATTTATTCAAAGTTATTAAAAATTGAAAGAGGACCTTGATAAAATGGAAGATAGAACATTCAAACAGCAGTTGAAATTTAATATGGACAAGTGCAAAGTTATGCACTTGGGGAAGAACAGCCCAAACTACATTTACATGATGCAAGGTTTCTACACTAGGAACCACCACCCAAGGTTGGAAAGAGAAGCACCGTCCTTCATCTCTACTGACACAAAGCACGAGGAACTGATATAGCTTCATGACATCAGGGATTATCTGCTTATCTTACATACAACTGACATTGAATATGGTAGGCTTGAATTCTCAGCCTTACAGGTAGATGTGCAAGGCTGTTACACACTGTACCAGCACAGCTTCATTTGAGCTGTGTCTGCCCAGGATGCTGATCTTTCCACTTTGCCAGCAAATATGGCAGCTCTTGTGATATGTTGCTACTGCAATCAGTCATTGTAGTGATGTGAGGATGAGTCATGCATTTTACATGGTATGTGCTTTGCTGTTGCAAACACCCATACCATTGCAATGTATGGATATCTATGGAGATACTGTACAGCAATCTATCTGCATGTACATAGCATTGAAAGATGATGGATTTTGAGCCTGCTTTCTGCCTTATCAAATATCATCCACTTTTGAAACCCAGCCATTGACCCAACAACAGGTACTGGGGGAGCTTGTCTCATTTGGGAGTTGTACTATTTGGGCATGACACATATGTCTTGCCTCTGATAGTGCTCGATGCATTGCAGCGGGAGATCCCTAGAGGCGCACATGTGTGACAGTGTGGGATATCGACATAGTCTGTTTCACAGCAGTTTGCTAGTGAGCTAGCATAGAGCCTCTAGAGTGCGCCCTAACCAGACTGTGTCAGTACCGAACAGTGCCTTCTCTGCTTTGTTGTTGTTAATGATATTCATTAAATAAAGTGTTCACAGCCCATACTACCCTTCTCTATCATTCCTCCCCTACTGCTGGCTTCTCAACCTGTTTGTGTATGGCACTCATCCAAAAAGGAAATACTGAGTTTCTGGCCACTCTCTGCCTAGGCCCTGGCCTTCAGGGATGTGTGGCTATTAGATGCTCTCATGGCATTGGGGTGCTTAATACTGCTGCACTGTGGCAGATATATCTGTGTATTTTACCTGTATGGGTCAAGCATCACGTCCCAAGAGTTTTGAACTGTCATTCTTGTAACAACCATGTTGCTTTTCGGGGTGTTATGCTACAACAGCTCTCCATGGCTATCACTGCTCCAGCTCTTCTACATGTTTTTGTATCTCAATTGTTTTGGCCCACATTTGCTGACAGTCATCTAAAAGAACTGAGCACTGCCAGAGGACTTGGGGCTATTCATTTTCCAGCAAGTTTTGAGAGAAATGATTGCTGTCGCTAGAATAAAAATCCATTTCAATGTGACTTGAATAAAATGTGCTGCCAGAACCGCATCAAAAATAAGGATTGTGGTAATACTTTGTTTGCTGTATATACTTGTGCATGATTCCTTAATAAAAACATAAAAATGGAAAAGAAAAAGAAATATTTTTCCAACATGGCTAGAATGATGTAAGTACCAGCATGAGTCAAGAGAGCAGGATTAGAAAATCCCTTCCCCAGTGAAGCATAATTTATAAGAGCAATGAAAAGAACTAAGGCATCACAGACCCTAATGAATCAAAAAGGGTGAAAAATGCAGTAAAAATGATAATAATAAATTATACATTTTCACCATTTATATTTTATCTAGGAACTTTCATATATAGCTAAAATGCTATCAGAACTGATATGTGCCTCATCACGGCTTGGCCATTTCCCTAGGGATTCAGGAAAGTGAGCTATAGCATTTTAAACAAATAAATAGCTCTGCTAATCATCAAAACAGGTCCCTCCAACAAACTTTTCATTATTTTTAGAGTAAAATTGTAATGCATTGCTAATATAAATACAGTAGAATAATACCATGTTTTGTCAGAAAATTACCTGTATGAAGATAATTTATTAAAATAATCTGCTCTAAAATTTGTCCTGTCATCCAATTTATAGTAATATAATGAATATAATCCAGGTATTTTCCCACAAAATAATGTAGGCAAAGAATACTTTATAGATTAACTGTAAATTGAATGTTGAGGAAATAAATTTAATTTTATAATATAAGAAAATGCTTTGGAATGACACATTTTATTTGGTCATGGCTTGACTCAAGCCAGGGAAATGTTGGCTCCCATGTAAGAACACAGATTCACCTGTCCTGTTCAGGAAAACAGGATCCATTATCATTTGTTTGATCTGCAAATGTCAGAATTCAAATCTACATCATAAAATCTCTTCAATTCAGATCAGAAAAAAATGATTTAAATCTTTCCTCAAAGGATACATATGGCAATCAGCTCCAAGTCCTATAGGTCAGAATAAAACATCAACAAAGTCAAAAATCATTTCAGCTGTGTTCTTTTAGTGCATGGCACCAGTTCGTAAATACAGCTAGAATCCTCACATTCTAAGCCAATTCACAACTCCCACTGATGAACCGATGTGACAGCCAGTTCCACATTCTATTACTCACACTGAAATATCAACGAAAAACAGAAATTTATTGACTCTAGATTCTCATACTCCTAATTAAAGGGCACACATTCCATAAATGGGCCTAACATTTTATCTCCCTGAGTCAAACTTTTTAATTTATAAATTTAACAGGGTTTTTTAAATATTGCTTTATCATTTCAGTCAAGGTGGTCTATATTGTATCTGCAACTTGGTAATGTACATTAAATTGATAACTTGGATTTTTCTGAGGCAATGGTGTGTTAAGTGACTTGCCCACAGCCACTAGTGCTAGTGGGAACTGAATCCTGGTTATCTGGGTTCCAAGTCATACAACATCCAAAGAGCTTAAGGCTGACCGGGAGCAATCTGGATTGGTGGTTTCAACCGGAGCAAGGAGGCACCCCACCTGCAGTCCAAAGACACACAAAAAAGAGCAGGCAAACAAGAAGCCCTTGGAGGGCACCTTTATTGAATGGGTCAGCCCTACGTGTGTTTCGGCCAATCAGGCCTTTATCTGGGGGCTATGACCACAATATACGATGTGCAAATAGTATTTCCCCTCAATGGGAAGCTAAAACACAATGTTGGAAAACTGCAGTTTGTACTGAATTCAAGCCAAACTGCATATTGTGGTCATAGTCCCCAGATGAAGGCCTGATTGTCCGAAACACATGAAGGGCTGACCCCTTCAATAAAAGTGTCATCCAAGGGCTTTTCATTTGCCTACTCTTTTTGTGTGTGTTGGTGGTTTCAACCTGCATCATATACTATGGAGTAAACAAGGAAGGGCTTCATGGACGAAGTCCAAGGAGGACCCCACTGCCCAAAAACAGGCATAAAAAGGTCCTGATCTTTGGCCAAACCCACCTTGAGAACCCACAAGCCTACATGTTCTGTGGACAGATGTAACCTAACTTCTTTCACAATGCAGACCAGATATATTTATAGGTGAAGAAATTAAGCTTATAAGGATTCAAATCCACTCTTCCTACAGTTAAATATAGTGGAGGTTCCATAATGTTATGGGCCTGTTTTGCTGCCCCCAGAACTGAGGTCTGGAACATATTAAAGGAATCATGAAGTCAGAGGACTATCAAGATATTTTGGAGCAAAATGTGCTACCTAGTGTCAGAAAGCTAGGTGTGGGTCAAAGGTCATGGGTCCTGGAGCAGGACAATAACTCAAAACATGCATCCAAAAGTACAAAAGAATGGTTAAAAAGGAAACAATGGACTGTTTTAAACTGGCCAGCAATGAGTCCTGATCTCAGTCTAATGGAGAACCTTTGAAAAGAGCTGAACTCTGCCATTGGTAAAAGGAATCCTTAAAACATTCATAAGCTGGAATAAATCTCAGTGCAAGAGTGGGAGAAACAACCTGCAGATGTGGGAAATGTATAGATGGCTACAAGAAATGTTTGGAGGCTATCATCACTGGCAAGGCTGTGCAACCAAATATTATTGAAGGGTGCCATTAATTCTGCCCAGATGCCATTTTGCTTTTGTTTTGTTTTTTTCAGAAAATAGTATGTCACAGTTGTACAAATATTCTTTATTTGTTGCATATCTTTGAACATACTATCAAAATATTATGATGACATACAGTTGGAATATTCCCAATTGCTTATCAAGATATTGTATCCAAAAGACCTAAAATACAAGGGTGCCTGTATGTTTGACCACAACTGTATAATTGTAATATTGGTTAAGTTATAGAGGTTAATCTTCTATTTCTTTGCATCACCAAAAGTACTAGCTATTAAACTGCTTTATAAATATATGGAAATGTGTGTTTTTTGATGTGCATAATTTTCACACTTTTAAAAATGCTTCCTAAGCAAAAATGAACTTTTGGAATGGAATAAGGATGCCAGGAAAAATATAAATTTCTCGTATGTGTTTAAAATTGTTGATTTTAAAATAAAAAAATATTTGACGATTGATATTGAAAATATATGTCTGGTTAACTTTGGATGTTATCCAGGATTTAAATTCCTTAACCCCCCCCCCCCCCGCCCTCCCCGCCTTCACTGAGTGTGTCCATTTTGTATGGGTAAATTGTTATCCAGAGAAACCTTACCCATATAACAGGAGACAAGGGCAGAAGCATACCCAGGACACAATAAATAGTCAGTTAACACTGATATTCAATACCATCTAGCTAGTTATATGGCTAAGTCTGGTTGGGGAGAAAGGTTACTCAACAGTTATCTACTGGATAAAGCTATAACTGGATTTTCAGTCTGCAGGACTACTGAGAAAAGCTGCTCTTGCTGGGAAGGATTCTGCAGCTGTACTTACCTGCTGGTAATTTCTTTCTTTTTCTTTATTTTAAAATTTATTGAATTTTTAATTGTACATCCAAGCATACCACTTGTAGGGAAAAGGAACATTAAACATGAAAACAATTAAACAAAGAAATTAAAAATTCCAGAAGCCCACAAAATCATGGGAGATGCGGGTTTCATAAGCATACCAAGAAATAACCCCCCTGGGTCAACAAAAATAAACCAGAAAAGCCAGCCGGAGCTGTACTACCAAACTAATACAATGGAGCGTCTACCTCAGGACCCAGGATCCAATATTTGAAGGGCATTTACATGGTATACAGCCCAGTATACAAGGTGTTGTTCACATCTAACTTTCGAAACAGACATATAAGAAATCCCTGAAGAAGCTGGTTTGGTGAAACAAAAGCTTTTGTTGGGTAGATATAAATGAATTGTAGTGAAATTAAATGGGCATGCAGCTGAAGAATAACGTGTTGAAAACTGTTGTTAAGATTTGAAGGCGTCACCAGGGCTGTAACCGAGACTGCATCTGAGAAACATTGAAGATAAGTAGATATGTACTAGTTTTCGGCGTAAAGGTATTCATCTGCTGATTTACTCTATATGTTTCATTTCAGGAACAATAACTCAGTTATCCCGGTGAGAATACTAGCCTCTTGTTGAAATATAGATGCTTTCTTCTGCAGAATATGTTTTTAAATGTATAGATTAAGAGCTAAGAATCCCACAAAGTACTTTTCAGGATATATTAGTTTTTTTAAAGTATTGTTGAATTATAAATTGAAGTTTAGAAATAAAGTGTGTAAGAAGGTTTTGTGACCAGTGATGTGAGCGTCTGCTTACTCTATGGTGATTCAATTCACCACATGTAGGGTTTTTTAAGCCATCCTAAGGTCACTATTACCTTGGCAGTAATATTGGGTTTATAGTATTTGATTATTTAATAATCAAAACAGTTTGTAGTTTAGATAAATTACTAGGGGCATTTTTTGGATAGATTACAGCCCAGGAAACCATGTAAATGCCCTAAATTGGGATATTCAATAGCACTTAAACAGTGCCATTGAATATTCCCTTCAGAGCCCACTACATGTCCCAATGCTCTGCGGTTACTATCGAGGCATGTTGTAGCGGGGATATTGCACCGCTACTTGGTTAGTGATCTGTGGCTAAAACTGGGCCAGCTTTTGGTTTGTCTATTTTAGCTGTGGATGCTAACTGGGTAGAGGTGTAATATCGTTGCCTACCCGGTTATCCTTGGCAGCTCCGGGGCATGTGCTGCAATGCTGGATATTCAATGCCGTCCCCATGGTATTGAATATCCAGTGTTAAGGGTCAGCGGGCAGGGCTATGCGCCATAGAGGCGCATAGCCTGCCCAATACAATATTGGGTCCATAGTGGCTGAAATAATAGCGGAACGCTCACACTAATAAATGCAGATAATTCAGATGGCTGATAAAAACCATAATTAACAGAGCTGTATGTAATGAGGCATTTACAAGGAAACTTTAAAAAATATAGCACCCCCAACTGTAGAACCCCTTCCCTTATAAGTAAAAACTCCCTCCGGTGCTTTTAGGTCTCATGAGCCAAATCTGGAAAGACCCTCACAATATGCCCAAGAAAGGGAATCTGATTTTTTTTTTTTAAGAAAGGTTTAAGAAGCCAATTCCGATCTGGTAAAAGTCACATGCCACAATGAGTGTAGCAGAGGTAACATTCTCCGTCACTGACTCTTCCAGTAGAGCAGAAACATCAAGAGTTTCCATTGCTAGAGGTTCCCCAGAGGATTCCTTCTGAGCTGAAGGTAAATAATAGATTCAAGACAGAGAGGGGACTGCATCCTTGGACACCTGAACTATCTCCACTATATATTGTTTAAACATCTCACGAGCAGAAACACCAAATGATTTGGGGAAATGTATATATCTTAAAATTGAAGTCTTTGAGGCATTCTCTAGGGCCTCTAATTTAAACCGAACAGCTGTTGAGAGCCCCGAACAGTCTATACGAACAGCATGGTCTAAACAGTAGCCTGAATAGACTCAATTGCAGCCTGCTGTTGCACAGTAACAGTATTCTGCTCCTGTCGTTTCTTCTGAAGATACTGGGATTGGCTAGACACCACCAGAGTCAAATTTACAATGGCTTCCCAGATAGTTCCAAGCATGAATCTCTCAGGTTTTACTAGGCTCAAAACAGATGGGGGGACTTCCAAGGTCAAGGCATCCCTGTAGGACAGGCTGCCACTGCAGTTCAGTTATTAAACCTGCGATCCTGGAACTCCCACTGGCAAAACCAAAGAGAATAGATCTCTGAGGGTAGAAACAGCTGTGCTCATTTGAAGAGAGTATTTCTCCAATACGGATGTCAGAAGGGAATCCTTAAAACAAGACTATAACTCCATCAGTGTGCCAGGAAGGGAGGGGAGGAAGATGCTCTTCCAGGGAAGGAGTGTAGTCCGAGGAGGACGCTGGGTCTCCTAACCTCAGCATTGACATAGCCAGAGGACCACCAGAATCAAGAACAGCAGGTTGCCCTTGCAAAAGGCAATCCATCGGGCCCTTTGCAATGAGTTGAGGTTAGCATCCTCAATCTAGCTTTAACTTTCCATTTACCCATGCAAGCAAAAGAAAACTCAACGCTCACATGGCCATATTGCCCAGCCCCTCCACCCCCCCACCCCCCCCCCCCAAGGACCAGAAGATATGACCTGCTAGTAATTTCTCAGACTCTTGGGTTAAATAGATCTCTTTGGGTTTAAATTGATAAAATCTCTGTCTATCTTAAAGTTCTGTGTTTTTTAAAGTCACACAGGGCAGTGTCTTAGCAAGCCAGCTTCTATTAAGTATTTTTCCCACCCACCCCAGGCATACTGTAATCTTAGGTTAATAGGCTTTTACAGCTCTTATAGGGGCAGAGGTAGGCAAATTCACTTTCAGGTATAGCTGGTTATCCTCATCAAGTATAGTTCAATTAATTAAGGCCCTGAAATTAATCCCCACATGAATAAAATCCCTTAAACCTATTACGTATACTTGTTTATACAAAACTATCCCTAACAATTTTAAGTAAGCAAACAACTTAAATATCTTGAAAAAATCTTAAAACTAAAATGTAGACAGCAGTCCAGCAGTCAGATGTGTGCTATCTGGTCTTTTGCACTGTGTGTCACATTTACAATTTTCTCCTAGTTAGTGAGGAGTCTTACATGTGCACTAGGTTCAAGGCTGAATGAGTCCAACCTCTGGATGATAGAGTAGCAGACTTGTAGGAGCTAAGGAAGACAGAGCGGTATATAGACAAGACTTACAGGGATATAGTAGAAAAGTCTGACCTCTAGTTTGTCAGCCTCTCTATTGCCATGGAGGAAAGAGGTCACGTGAAAAGAGAGCATCACCTTGGTGTGGCAGGAAGTGATCCTGTAGTTAGGAATTGCCCTCCAGTACAAAGAAATAGACATAATGTAACAGCTAATATGTGATGGATAGGCAGCACAGAGGGCACACGTTGGTGTACAGTGAAGAGATGGAAAGGTGTGTGGATAGGTGACAAACCTGCAGGAAGCTCATGGTCAGGTTAGCACAACCCCCCAAAAAAAATAAAACCCCCATGTGGGAATCAAACCTGCAACCTATGGCATTCCAACACATGCCCGTAACCACTGTCCCAAACAACCTCAGCAAGAGCAATGCAAATATATTACCTCAAAGGGAATGTTTGTATGGGAACCTGTAACACGCAGTGATGTGGCAGACGGCTGGCAGATAGACAGCTGGCACCGTACAAGGATGTGAGCACAGGTGGGCCATGTACATGACCAGGGAATCACTAAATACATGTGTCAGTGTGGTCAAGCAGCAGCAGAGACAAATGTACACCCAACACATATTTTATTTTGTGTAATCATCAGAGATAGCGTAGATACTGACTTTCATAATATCAAGGTGTCTGGATAACAGGGAAAAAAGGGAAAACACATTTTGCAGGGCAGCAACACACATGTTACAGAAAAGTCACTGGCCTGTCCACAGATAATGGGCAGGAGAGATAATGTGCATTAGGTGCATGGTGTGCAATATGCATTAGCCCCCACCCCCCACATGCTGCAGCATGCCCCCAATGTGTTAGTTACATATGTGTGCATGTAGACAGTAGGCGGTGCATGATAAAGGCCCAACACACATCATTCATGATCTGCCAACACAGGAGGCACAGAAACAGCATATGTTGTTAAAAGTAAGAAAGTGTAAACACAGATATCAAGATATATGTTACAGCTGTCACATAATGCCTGATATAGGAATCAAAGCAGCAACAATATAACCCAAAACAATTGTCAAATGCAAAATGAGGATATGAGAACAGGTAGCAGAGGCACATGAACACAAAGAATTCAAATGAAACAAGCCACAGGAACATGCAGAGATAACACTATGCAGAAGATCCCCTGCACTGGTTGGTGTGGATACAGTGTCTGTACACATATATCACGGTCCATGGAATGCACAAATGAGGAAGAAAATGGACACTCACACTGCCACACTCCAAATATAATGGGGCAATATGAGTGCCGGAACCTCAGGGGATAAATAGCACTGTGCAGACATGCAATGCTAGGTTTGTAAATCAATGTAGAGCGTTACGTTGGTACAGTAAACAAACACAATAACCTGTATATAGAGATGGAAATAAAAGTCAAACATGTTACAGTAAACCACACAGAAGCCATATTGCCACATGCTGTGTTGCACCAACATAGTCAGTCACATGCACATGCATCGTGTACGTTGAAACATGATACAGTGATGCCACACATGCACTGTAACACCCTTGGTGAGTGCAAACATCAATCCAAGATGTTGGTGTGCAGTAAAGTGGTGTGGTGGTAAATACTGTGTCATGTCCAAGTCGGGGGTAGGCAGACATGGACAAGAGGAACTCTCCAATGTTCCCCATGTGCCACACGCATGGATGTATGATTGTGTTGAACTAAACAGATGAGCGTATCCTGCATTCCAGGTCACACACATGGGCAAAGCACAACAACACAATGTCAGAAGGATGTACAACATACAGCGACAATGTCAGTCCCTGCTGTACATGTAGGGACCAGTACACAGTGTCCACAGTGCAAAGGGTGTCTGCAACTCAACAAGTCCCATTAAGATTGTCCTTGAAACCCTGGACATGCATAGTCAAGTGTGACATCTCAAAATGCCACAGTACTGGAAAGGTCATGTGTGTCTCCTGTGATGAACATGACACCCAGCCAGAGCACGGCAGCAATGGTGTGCTGGACAGGCCTGTCATGCTCAAAGTAGCAGTCGAACAATAATGTCCATCCGAGGCATGTGTCCCACTTGCAGAGGTCAAACATCCTATGGCACCATTTCCCGGGGATAGTTCCATGGTGTTGTTGTGTCCCCCAACAGTTGGGTGATGATGATGCCAGATGCACTGTAGTAGATGTGCTGTGTGTGTCCTCTGCCCTGTGTCAGAAGAGGATAAACAATGTATTGGTATGCTGCTTGCAACATCAGCCCAAATTGCAGAGACTCAAACATCAATATGTACTGTGATAAGGAAGCTTATCATAGCTCAGGTAGGAGCTATAGAAAAGATGATGTGACTCTGAACAAGCAACCTGTCGGTTCTGGTAGAAGCAAGAAAACAGAGTTTTCACATAAAAGACTACCAGTCCCAGAATGCACCAGGTTTCCAGCAGCCATGAGAGGGGCTGAAGTGAGAGAATGTGTGTGCAATCAAGAGAGCTATGAGGTAATCCCTAAGCACTCATCTCAAAGGGCAGGGCCTGATTCAACACAGCTGCGCTGTGTTAGGGAGCAGCACACATTAGAACAGGATAAGAATAGAGCTTATTCTTCAGATAACAGCTACAGAGGGAGGAAGAGATACAGAGACAGCAACGGCTACAAGCACCAGTATCACCTGGAGAAACAGAAGCCAAGCCAAGCAGATAGAGAGAGAAGGAAACTCTCTGGAAGGAAGAGAAGAAAGGCCATTGGAAGGTCTGGGAGATTCCAAGGCAGTACTCATACTGGGAGGTATTCCAAAAGCCAGCAGAGTCCATTGGACTGGATTCAGCCAGAGGAATGGAGTGGCAGAGATAGGAATCACCAGTGGCTACCTGGAAGAGAGAAGACTGCATGTGGAAGGGACTTTCAGACCAAGGCCAGAAGGTATGTGAGAGAAGATCCAGCATCCAGGGATCAAGATTGGAAGGCTGGACATCAGAATTGGATTACATATTGGCCAGGCTATACAGAGAGGAATAATGATAGCAGGAGAGGCTCAGGTATGAACACTGATCCAGACCCTATCTATAATAGAGAATGGCAGCAAGGGAATAAGCATTCTCATGATAGTGCCTTAATGAAAGACTCATCTGTGCCAATGTATGATATTGACCCTATGATTGTTGATGCAGGGGGAAATACAGCAGATGAAACTATTTACATGGACTGTTCTTTATCTAAATGCTATTGCTAGTTTTCTATGAGCAAACACATCAGCCATCACAAAGAAACCTAACTTTGTTCTTTATTTCCACTGCAAACAGCTCTTAAAGCAGGATTTGGGCTCACACAGTAGCAGCCAGCCAGCTAAAGGCTTTCAGCTGGTCCATTGATAGTAATTAGGGCTGCACCTGATTGTGTGTGTGAGCAAGGGAGAATCACTGCTGAGATCGGCGTGGAAAATAAGCAGAAGTTAACTTAACCAGCAAAGTTTATTCTTTACTTTGTGCCTTTGTATTTGGTAATTACTTGCTAAGAAAACATTAGCTAATTGCCTGACAAGCTGAAGGTTGTTTTCTGGTTTACTTTGTGACTTTTTGTTATCCATTTTAAACACTGCAAGCAAGTAACCTCATTTATAGTGCTATCAAGCATACATGTGCTGGGTGAATTAAACCCCATCAATAAAAGAAGTATTTTATTGATCTTACCACTTGGTTTCACAACTCAAATTATTGTCATCAGCTGTGTTTGGGAGTGAATGAACTACAATACCCACAATACCTTGCAAGAATCATATGAATATATGCATCGTCAAGATTGTGTAAGTTCTCACCCTAGGCAGCCGTCTGACAAATGGCGTAGTTTTTCGGATTGCTCTTGCACCAAGAGGATTTACTTGTTGTGGATTACAAATAAAAGTCAAGTTTAAAGCTGTAAGAAGATTTCTTTTCCTCATCTGCACTTTGGAAGAAAAGTGGTTGTTCCAGGAAGCTGTCCCAGAGGAAAAGACCCTGTGCAAAGCTGGATTCATCACTGAGACAAGGTAATATGTACCTCGGCATGTCTAGTGGTGGATGTGTGTAAGCACAGAGGGTAATTGGAATAAAAAAAAAAAAAGTTGAAAAAAAAAAAAACCCACACCTGGTTGGAAGGTGCTGCTCTTTGGTTTTTTTTTTTCTCTTTTCTTGCAGGGGTCAAGATGGATCCGAGGGAGATGGCTCAGTGGATGGCAGCCCAATTCAGCAAGCAGCAGGAGCTATCACAGCAGGCCCAGGACACTGCTATGAACGCCTTAATCGAACAGCAGAAACCAGTGCTTGATCTGGTGCAAGCTCTAGTTCAGCTGCAGAGCCAAAGTGGAACAGATGCAAGACCAGCAGTTAGTACTGGTGCACCGCATGTGGACACTGTGGGACTCAATCAAGGGATTGGGGCATTTAATTTTGGGAAATTAACTCCAGAAGATAATGTTGATGATTTTCTAGAGTCTTTTGAAAGAGTGGCACAGGCTTTAGCATGGCCAGAGACCCAGTGGGCAGTAAGGCTGACAGCCTCATTAACTGGTGAGGCACTAGCAGCTTACAGAGCAATGCCAGCAGCCCAGGCTTTGATTTATAAGGATGTAAAGGCAGCTATTAGAGATCGCCTAGGGTTGTCAATTTCAGAGTATAGGCGAATGTTTAGAGCTGTTACATTGAAAGTGGGTGAGACACCCAGGGCTCTGAGTCAGAGAATCAGAAGTTTAGCTGTAAAATGGTTGGAGCCTGAGCAAAAGACAGTAGAAATGTTATTAGATATTATAATGCTGGAACAATTTATGCTTGGGGTACCTAAAGATTTGAATGTTTTTCTTATACAGCAAAATTGCCAAAATCTTGGAGAGGCAACCATGCTAGCAGAGAGATTCTTGGAAGCCACGCAGGCTTGCCATAGAATGGGTGGCCCTCTAAAGATGGATGCTGAGGCTAGATGTGCTGTATCAGAAAAAGGAATAATTAGGAATGTTTCTAAAAATGAATGTACTGTATCAAACCAGATGACACAGTGGAATAGAAAGAAATGTTTCAAGTGTGGAAAAGTGGGACACTTAGAGAAGAGATGCCAGACACACACTAGTTTAATGGGTCTGGATTTAAAACAACCCAAGGAAGGATTTCTTTTGATGGTTGATGTGCAAGGAATTACCACAAATGCATTATTAGACTCTGGGGCAGACCAGAGTATGATGTCAAAAAGGCTTTGGAAGAGGATAGAGGCCCAAGAAAGATTTGTGCCTAGAACCCCTGAAAGCCAAGTTCACATCAGATGCATTCATGGTGCTGCATCATCATATCCCACCTATAGGCTAAAGGTTAAGTGCCTAGGGAAACAAGAGGAAGTCCTATTAGCAGTGGTGCCTAGGCTACCCTTTGATTTGGTTCTAGGAAGAGACTGGCCAAGATTTAAGCAGGGTCTTGTGGAAGGACTAGGAAAAAAGGAGGGAGAAGGTTTAATGGTAGTAGCTCCCGGGCCTTTATTTGGAAGTCCTCAGACCCCAGCTAAAAAGATGGTTAAGCGTCCAGAAGACCAAGCTACCCCAAAGCAGATATTCGTCCTAAAGTACCATAAGGTCTCTGAGAAGGCCCAAACTCCTAGGCGGGCAACCCCTCAGTCTGCTGGGTTTAACCTGTGCAGCATAGAAAATGTGATTGTACCTAGCCAAGGGAGAGCCCTGGTTGACACCGGTCTCCAAGTGGAAATACCAATTGGATGTTATGGGAGAGTAGCCCCAAGGTCCGGATTAGCCCTTAAATATTTCATCGATGTGGGTGCGGGAGTAATTGATCCCGATTACAGGGGCAATATTAAAGTTCTGTTGTTTAACTTTGGACAGAATGAGTATCATGTGAAGACAGGAGACAAAATTGCCCAATTGATTTGTGAGAGGCTGGGTTTTCCACCTGTGGAGGAGGTCACATCCCTAGAGAATTCTGAACGTGGAGCCAAAGGCTTTGGTTCTACTGATGTCAAAGGGGTTAAAAGCTTAGCTGCCATCTGTGCCCGAGAGAGGGAGGTGAGTGAAGAGGAAGATTTGGGACCCCAGGTATCTGATTGTAAAGAAAAATCAGAGCCCCAAATAGGTGAGGACCTGACAATGGTACAACAGGAAGAAATTAGGAAGTTGCTTAAGGAATTCCCAGATGTGTTGACACCCATACCTGGGGAGACCCATTTGGTGGCCCATGAAATAATAACTCCACCTGGGAAATTGGTTCGTCAAAGGCCATACCGCTTGCCTGAAGCCAAAAGACAGGAGGTAGTGGTACAAGTCCAGGAGATGTTGGACATGGGGGTAATAGAGGAGTCAAAGAGTCCCTGGAATAGTCCCATAGTCCTGGTGCCGAAGCCTGATGGATCCTTAAGATTTTGTATTGACTTCCAGCAGGTAAACGCCATATCAGTTTTTGATGCATATCCAATGCCAAGAATTGAGGAGCTGCTAGACCAGCTGGGACAGGCTCAATACTTAACCACCCTTGATATGACAAAAGGATATTGGCAAATCCCGCTCACCAGGGAGTCGAAGCCGAAAACTGCGTTCAGCACCCCCGTTGGCCTTTTCCAGTTCAAGAGGATGCCTTTCGGACTGCATGGAGCAGCGGCTACCTGCCAAAGGTTAGTGGATCAGGTACTTCGACCCCACCAAAGTTATGCTTTTGCATACATGGATGATGTCATAATCCATAGTAACACCTGGGCGGAGCATTTGAAGAGGATCAGGGCAGTCTTGTGCTCTATGAAGCAAGCGGGAATCACTTTAAACCCGAAGAAGTGTGCCTTTGCAAATAGGGAGGTAAAATACCTAGGCCACCTAGTGGGAAGAGGAAAAATTAAACCTCTATTAAGCAAAATAGATAGCATCAGGAATTTTCCTCCTCCAACAACCAAGAAACAACTAAGAAGTTTCTTAGGACTTATTGGATACTACCGCCGGTTTATACCGCAATTCGCAGAGAAAAGTGCCATTTTCACGGATATGCTGCGAAAGAATTGTCCAAACCAGATAAAGTGGACACCAGAAGCTGAAAAAGCGTTTTCAGTATTAAAAGAAAAATTGTGTACAGGACCGGTACTGAAAGGAGTAGACTTCAAGAAACCCTTTCTGGTTCAAACCGATGCATCGGATGTAGGGCTAGGAGCAGTCCTATCCCAGTGCCATGATGGGGAGGAGCATCCTGTGATGTACCTGAGCAGGAAGTTGTCACTGGCTGAACAAAAGTATTCCACGATAGAAAAAGAGTGTTTGGGGGGGGCGGAGCCCGATGTCCAGCGGGATGGTCGCATAACGCTGAGGCTCCCGAGAGGCCTACTCAGAATCCTGAATTAACACCGGACAAACTTGAATTTCTGCTCTGATCTTGCCGGGGCACATTGGTGAGATGGCGGGGACCAAACCCACGCGCCTGGAATTTGGATCTCCAGCGGCTTCTCACGGTAAACGCTCCAAAACTGAACCCCCGTCCCCGCAGAAGGGGCTGGCTTTGCGCGAGGGCCCCGAAATGCAGCAGGAAATCCTCGCAGAAATTAGAGGGGTTAAGGACCTCGTGCAGTCAAATGGTGAAGCACTTCGAGCGCTGAGGGAAGATCTTGGTGTACTGCAAGGCAGGCTAGAGGGGCTCTCTTCGCGTCAGGACAAAATGGAGAGTATATTAGACTCCCATGCGGTCCGGCTGTCCAAACTCGACAAAGTTGAACGTCAGGTGCGGGCCTTGCAGAAAGAAGTGGAAGATGGCAATAATAGAGCGCGCCGCAACAACCTACGACTCGTGGGCATACCGGAGGGAGCGGAATTGGGAGACATGAAGGAGTTTTTAAGTAAAATCCTCCCTTCCCTGCTCCAAATCACCTTTACCAAAGAATTGGAGATCGATCGCGCTCATCGTGTACCCACAAACATAACGCTCAACAGGAAGACCCCGCGGCCTATCATCTTTCGACTTTTGAGATATCAACATGTGGAACAAATTCTCAGCGCCTCCCGGGCAAAGGGCCATATGGAGTTTGAGAGCCACAAGGTCTCCTTCTATCCTGACTTGGCTAAACCCACGGTCGACCGCCAAAAGCGCTTTCTGGAATTTCGGCCGAGGCTTCAACAACTACAAGCACGCTATGGCCTGATGTACCCGGCCAAGCTCCGAGTCACGCTTCACAATCAGACAAGAACATTTGAGGACCCTGATCTACTAGCGGAGTTTTTGGACTCTAAAGAAGCCGACTTGATGCGCTGACTTCCAGAATATTCCTGCCAGTACTCTCACATCCGCTGTACCTGCCATATTGGATTTACCGCGGCTCAGCAAAGAGTCTGTCGAGGGCGGTTTGTTGCCTTATTTTGAAGATATCTGGGACCCGACTCCATCTACCCATAGTAGCCTCGACGAGTATCAGAGACAGTGTTACTTATGGACTCTGGTGTTTCTTTTCTTTTATTATGTCTCTACCTTCCTCTCTAGGGCCTCCTCCCGCAGACATCTGGTCGCCATATTCATTGGGGGTTTTGCTTCTTCTCTAAGTTACTTTGGTACATACTTTTCAATATGGGTGTATTGGCCAGCATACTTGGTGCTTATGTCATTATTGTACAGATTCTGATTATGTTGTAAGTTTTCAAGCGCCCTTACCTAAAATGTCTATTATCGATTGATGGCACCATGTAAGATTTTCTCATTGAACGTACAAGGAATCAATAATCCGATAAAACAGAGGAAACTCCTAAGCTATCTAAGTCATGAAGCTGCGGACCTGATTTTCCTCCAAGAAACACATTTCAATTCGAAGGCAACTCTCAAACTCAATATTAAACCTTACATGGTGGCCGCCTATTCCCCAGCTGTTTCTAGGAAATGTGGGGTTGCCATATTGGATAGGAAATCTCTGCATGCTACTATTGTTGCGACTTGCTCAGATACAGCGGGTAGATGGTCCAGAGTTCACCTCAAGATAGGTAACTTTAAAGTTACATGTATATGCCTTTATGCTCCTAATGTGGATGACCCTGCCCTTTTGCTACTATTGCTCAGGTTGCGCAGGCCTCTGCTAATACTTCATTGATATTGGGGGGGATTTCAATTTAGTTCTTGATCCCCTGATTGACAAATAGCCGCCTAGGACAAGTGGTCCCCCCAAGAGTCACATCGCGCTTACCTCTGTGATCAAAGATATTGTTCTAGTCGATCTATGGAGGTTACTACACCCCAATGAGCTTGACTTTACCTTCTTCTCTTCCCCTCACAAATCCCAGTTTCGCATAGATTTCTTTCTAATACCAACACTGTTAGTTCCTCAGGTGGACGCTGCAAAGATTCACTCCCAGCATATTTCAGATCATGCTGCTATTTCTTTTCAATACCACACTACTGCACTTTAAGGGAATCCGGGGGCCTGGTTCCTTGATAGAGCCCTATTAACTCAGCCAGAGTTCCGGTTAGAAATTCGAGCAGCCATACATGATTACTTCCAGACCCTGGTACTCCAGGGGGATCTGGACACCCCAACAGCTCTTCTCTGCAGCTCGTTGGAAAACCTTTTCTGATTTATACAGGGAATTTGCGTTACCAGCGAAACATTACTTTCAATTGATGCAGCTTCCATGCTGCCTCAAAAGTGCTCCACTCATGCCGCCCTCTGTCCCTACTAAGGATGGGCTATTAGAACTAATTCACTCTATTAGTAGTACACATGGGGTAGCCTCTAACTTTTATAAACTATTATGTCAGGGTACAGATACTGCCACTTGTAGAGTCCAACAAGCCTGGGATCGCTAACCGCAAACCACTTTAACCCCTGTGCATTGGAGCGTTTTCTGGAGCAAAATAGTGCGGGTTTCCCGATCTGCCTCAGTTACCCAAACTCAACTCTCGTCTTTTTTGCACATAGATGTTCTTATATTCCAGGAAAATAGCCAAATGGAACACAACTGCCAGGGACCAGTGTAGGTCTTGCCATACTGATGTGGGAACCCTCGCTCATGTTCTTTATGAATGTCCTTAACTACAGGTTTACTGGGGGCGGGTCTGGGGTCGTATTCCCATTTATCTTACACCTTCACGAGCCTCTTTCTTGGAAGACTGTGGGACTCCGCTCAGTGGCGGAGGTCCCCTCTCTTCCTAAGAAGGGTCGCTTTCTCCTGATTTCATGCTGGGTATAGCCATATGTTAAATCACGAGGACTTGGAAGGATAGCTCTCGACTTACTGTCAATGAATAGTGGAACCTTGTCTGCTTATATAGTAAATATGGGCAGATATCTCGGAGAGCTATTTTCCATACCCAAATTCATTCTCGCTTGTCTAAATGGCAGATGCTCAATGATCATGTACAATCTGCTCATTGCTTCGACATGTCTGTTTAATGTACACTCATCATGTTTCAGATCGCCGTTAGGTTTTGTAACACAATAATGTCAGTACACGCCCGCTTCGAGAATGATTTAGTTTTCTAGAGAAGAAGCAGGGGGGAGGGGGGTGGCAGGGGTTTACTTTGGTGTATGTATCACATCCATGTATGTATTTGTCTTTTAGCTGTATGTCTTCCTTTCCTTTGTTGTTGTAAAACGAAAATAAAGAATTAAAAAAAAAAGAAAAAGAGTGTTTGGCTATCAAGTGGTCAGTGGAGGCGTTGAGGTTTTACCTTACAGGGAGAAAGTTCCAGTTGGTCATGGACCATGCCCCACTTAAGTGGTTGCAGCAAATGAAGAACCACAATGCCAGGCTGACACGCTGGTACATGGCCTTACAGGCGTTTGATTTTCAGGTTGAACATCATGCCGGGAAGTTACACAAGAATGCGGATGCACTTTCCCGTATTACGGACTGTAGAGAAGAAGTTTCACCAGTAAAACCAGTCCGTAATAACTTAAGCAGGGGGGTATGTGATAAGGAAGCTTATCATAGCTCAGGTAGGAGCTATAGAAAAGATGATGTGACTCTGAACAAGCAACCTGTCAGTTCTGGTAGAAGCAAGAAAACAGAGTTTTCACATAAAAGACTACCAGTCTCAGAATGCACCAGGTTTCCAGCAGCCATGAGAGGGGCTGAAGTGAGAGAATGTGTGTGCAATCAAGAGAGCTATGAGGTAATCCCTAAGCACTCATCTCAAAGGGCAGGGCCTGATTCAACACAGCTGCGCTGTGTTAGGGAGCAGCACACATTAGAACAGGATAAGAATAGAGCTTATTCTTCAGATAACAGCTACAGAGGGAGGAAGAGATACAGAGACAGCAACGGCTACAAGCACCAGTATCACCTGGAGAAACAGAAGCCAAGCCAAGCAGATAGAGAGAGAAGGAAACTCTCTGGAAGGAAGAGAAGAAAGGCCATTGGAAGGTCTGGGAGATTCCAAGGCAGTACTCATACTGGGAGGTATTCCAAAAGCCAGCAGAGTCCATTGGACTGGATTCAGCCAGAGGAATGGAGTGGCAGAGATAGGAATCACCAGTGGCTACCTGGAAGAGAGAAGACTGCATGTGGAAGGGACTTTCAGACCAAGGCCAGAAGGTATGTGAGAGAAGATCCAGCGTCCAGGGATCAAGATTGGAAGGCTGGACATCAGAATTGGATTACATATTGGCCAGGCTATACAGAGAGGAATAATGATAGCAGGAGAGGCTCAGGTATGAACACTGATCCAGACCCTATCTATAATAGAGAATGGCAGCAAGGGAATAAGCATTCTCATGATAGTGCCTTAATGAAAGACTCATCTGTGCCAATGTATGATATTGACCCTATGATTGTTGATGCAGGGGGAAATACAGCAGATGAAACTATTTACATGGACTGTTCTTTATCTAAATGCTATTGCTAGTTTTCTATGAGCAAACACATCAGCCATCACAAAGAAACCTAACTTTGTTCTTTATTTCCACTGCAAACAGCTCTTAAAGCAGGATTTGGGCTCACACAGTAGCAGCCAGCCAGCTAAAGGCTTTCAGCTGGTCCATTGATAGTAATTAGGGCTGCACCTGATTGTGTGTGTGAGCAAGGGAGAATCACTGCTGAGATCGGAGTGGAAAATAAGCAGAAGTTAACCTAACCAGCAAAGTTTATTCTTTACTTTGTGCCTTTGTATTTGGTAATTACTTGCTAAGAAAACATTAGCTAATTGCCTGACAAGCTGAAGGTTGTTTTCTGGTTTACTTTGTGACTTTTTGTTATCCATTTTAAACACTGCAAGCAAGTAACCTCATTTATAGTGCTATCAAGCATACATGTGCTGGGTGAATTAAACCCCATCAATAAAAGAAGTATTTTATTGATCTTACCACTTGGTTTCACAACTCAAATTATTGTCATCAGCTGTGTTTGGGAGTGAATGAACTACAATACCCACAATACCTTGCAAGAATCATATGAATATATGCATCGTCAAGATTGTGTAAGTTCTCACCCTAGGCAGCCGTGTGACAGTACGTAATGAAACGTCACACAGGCAAACATAACATGATCACAATGCAGAACACAGTGCAAGTTGTGGACATTTGGAAATGGAACTGCAGACGAGGATGTCACATGGATATGGTCATGTCCATGCCCATGTTACACAGGCGTTTCACAGCTCCACCCCATGTGCATCAGCATTGGTGTACAGAGACTCAACATGAAAGGTCCATGAAACAGGCAGTAAATTATTAACATGTAAAGGCTGATGTCAGTCCCAAAAGACCAAAGGTGCAACCTACTGTGTGTTTTCAGCAAGTATCTGTTTGGGATCCCCTGAGGCTCTCAAAGGCCATAACACATCACAGTGAAGGGCGAAGATGTCATTGAAATGTTTAGAACCACCATGTCCCCATGTCCAGCCGCTGTTGATGCATATCCACATTATGGCGATATCTGTGATACATAAATGCTGTTGTGCAGTGGTCTGTAAGCACACATGAGATAAGTTGGCTCACAACACACAACACATGGCCACAATGTTCACAAGGTAAACAGCAGTAAGGTAGAGATAGCACAGTCACCACCGCTCCCCAAGTGTACAGACCCCTCACATCACATGAAAATGCAAAATGCCTGAACTCTGTATCATCACACAGCCAACCCAAAAACACACACCCACACAGTATGCTAAGGTGAGCGTGCCAGCAGTAGCATATGGCTGTATGTGCGCAGTTGGAGATTTGTGGAGATAAAGGCTTGTCAAATGTAATGATACACTGCTGTTGGCTGATGCTACAATGTCAGGGAAGCGTGTACGTGCAGCCCACGACACAAACACCTAGGACTTGCAGACCCATGCAGCTCTGTTGGACGTGTCCCAGAGACAGTGTTGGAGAAGACGAACTGGCCAGGAACACATGTGGATATGTGTGCCAACAGCAACATATGGGGTATGGGGCTGCAGGGCAGAGGTGAACAACAACATATGTACAATATGACAGATCACTGCAGACATGTGCTCCCCCTGACTGTCGTCACAAAGTAGCTGTAGGTCCACCTACCCCAGACTACTGCATGTTGGATGATGTACAGTCAGCTGCCACTACACCACAGCACCAGGAGGGTCACCAAGTATGTCCTGTGGATTGAAGAACACATTGCAGTGTAAATAGCTTATGTATATGGTTAACCCTGTTATCCAAGTTTGTACTCCTGTTCGATACAAAACCTGACAGCTTGTCGTTATGGTCGTTATGTTATGATGTAAACCGCGCTGATACTAAATAGCGCGGTATATAAGAAACTGTAATAAATAAATAAATAAGAGAAACATACATATGTCATGTTGGAGCTCTGCAACGCACACTGCACCTTCACATTCTCAGCTCACAGACCTCCCCAAGATCCTTTACAGACTAACTCTTCCCCATCACAATGTACAGACTCACTTCATTCTAAAGTTATCACTGAAGTGTGTGTGGCAAAATACAAGAGACCGTACTCTGTCCATCCCCTTCCTCACCTCTCTGCTGCCTTCAAAACTGTTGAAGAGAGCTGTCTCCTCGCTACCATGTCCCTGCTCAGCTCTGAGGCCGCAGTACTATCCTGCGCCCCCCCATATCACTCCCACTGCCCCTTCAGTGTGTGTTCTAGTGTCTCAATGTCCTCTTCTACCCTGCTGTCCGTTCCTGTACCACAGGGAAATATCCAAGGGCTTCTTCCTTATCCTCTGTTGATATCCATTTCCGTGGTGTGGCTATCTCATCCCTTGACTTACATTACCAGCTGTGTGCTGATGATTTGCAAATATATCTCTCCACGTCTGAGCTATGTCTGCCAAAACACACTCCGATGTCTGCTTGCCACCTGACATTGATGGCTGTATGTCATCCCAGTGTGTGAAAATGACAATGGCAAAGCATGGATATCCCATATGTGCACCTAAACCCTCCCCTCCCATCAGAGCGTCTGTGTGTGTGCGGCCATACCTTCCTTTCTCCAGGGTCCGCAACGGAGGTGTTGTCTTGGACTCCACTCTCCTCCTCAACACACATACCCAGCTTGTAGCTGAGGCTTGTGGTTTCTTTCCAGATGATATCAGCTATATTTCCCCTGTCCTCCCTGAACACACAACTAAAACACCAATCTACCCCCTGATCAGCTCCCGGCTTGCCTACTGTAACCTACACCTTGCTGATCTGCCTTTGAATCATCTCTGTCTGCCTTGAAATATGCAACACTGCACTGCATGGCCAATCTACAGCCATACACATAATGGCAATAAAACTCCCCCTGTCAGGACACCTCACAGGTTCCCTATCCGTCTCCACATCCATGTCAAGACTCTCCTGCTGACCTATACATGCAGGCACACTGTGGTGTTGCAGTAACTTCCCTTACTGATCTCAACTACCACTAATACAACTACTACTGAGCATGTATATAGTGGTACTTGTCATATGTAGTGCTCTACAGAAACAAGTAACACACAGTTCCTGCTCATCAGAGCATACAAACCAATCAATCAACTCATATTACAAAATGTGAAACACACACGGTCTAGGCAACTGGTCCCATCTATGGGCCGCTCTCCTACTGTTGACCCCAGACTACACGCCTTTCACCTTGCTGCGCCCAAAGCCTCAAACTAACTACCTGTGGCTGTACAGCAGCCCCTTTCCCAATCAGCCACAAATCAGGTGTGGCAGCTTACCACCTCCCCCAAGCCTACTAATCCTGACGCACATAATCCACCTCCACCTGCTGTTGTGCTCTGCTCACATCTTCTGCGTTATCAGTCATGACTAGATTGTAAGCTCGGATGATCAGGCAGTGTCTGTTATATGTCTGTGCAGTGTTGCATCTTACTGCTATTGGGATACAAATGTTCACTAGTAGTAGTAGTACACACATATCTAACAAATGTATTTGGCAACATATGAAGTACTTACATGAGAAGACCTCCTCAATCACCTGACGCCTGACTGCTGTGCCCTCACATGTGTCACCACAGCCACGTAC